>JBBPBO010001984.1:56126757-56433353 GCA_037974295.1 Cicer cuneatum
CGGACAGAAAAAAGTAACACAAGAAAAAAAATTAAATTAAAAAAAGCAAAAGAAAAAACAAAAAAAAGAAGTAACAAAAGAAAAAAAAACTGAATAAAAAAAAAACAGAAAGAAAGAAGTAACCAAAAAAAATTAAATTAAAAAAATAGAAAAAAAGAAGGAAGAAAAATAGAGTACTCACCAAGAAAAATAGACGTGGTGCGACAGTGGTGTGAAAGGAACCAAGAAGAAGAATGAAGAAGAGGAACGAAGAAGATGAACTGCGCAGCTGACTGGTGAATGGCACAGTGAGACTGTGAGAGGAACAAAGAAGAGGAAGGGAATTGTTAAATTTGAGGGATGGAATACCAAAATTACCCCTAAAACGTTTTAAAATTTAAGGGTAAAATTGGTTTTTCATGAAAAAAGTTTTTCCAGAAAAAGATCACGTTTTCTAAGGTTTGAGAACCCGCGATCCGGAACGCGACCCACACCTGCGAACGCGCCCAGGTCGCGCACGACCTCCCTCCTCTCCGCGCCGCGACCATGGCCTTCGCCGCCACGCTCTGCCGCAATTGACTACCTAGGTTGGCACAAGCCATTTTTTCCCGGCAACAATGATATTTTTTCCCGGCAAAAGAAAATGGGCATACTATGCTACCCAACAATCGAGAATATTATTCTAGTTCCCTAGTATTCTTGAGGCAAGCTGTGTATACAAATCCAAACTTGAACATTTGTTTTCTTTTCTCAAAAGTAAAGGTCAACCAACAATTTTATTCAATAACTAAGCACATTAAATATAATGACTGGCTGCATAATGACTATCTTAAACCATCTATTATATAAGTTGGATTAATCGTAGGTTAGTGCTACAAGTCACCCAAAGCTCTAACAATAATCGACAACAATCTTTAGAAGTATAATTTAACGGTTTTCTTGAACTTTCAATCCATGTCAAATCGATAAAAAATAAGAGAAAATAAATGTGTCTTTCAAAATTCAAATTGTTGAACCGACACTAATTAAATCACTCTCTCATCCGTAAAAACAATGAGATCCATTAACTTTCTACATTTGAGAAATGTTGTCAATCACAATTAGAATTTCGAATGACTTTTAACAAGACCATCCAAAACATCTTATACACAATATCAAATGATTACGAAGTTATCAACTATAGAAAAAAGAATCGAGACTCCTCTAAAGTGAACAATTTACTTTACAAAATAAAGTGAATGATATGACAATGATTAATAAATATTAATAAATCATAGAAAGATATTGTAGATACATCGTAACAAGTCATAAATTTGTTATATAACAACAACCCATGGTTATCTTCCTTTACATTTTACTCATTTTAAATAATCCAAATTCATACAAAATATGCCGAAGGACTATATTACAAGGAACTGGGAGACTAAAAATGACTAAATTATTTATCTTTAAACCCGAGGAAGCAACATTACTAGGATGTTCCTAGTTGCAAAATAAATTAATCTTAACACTCAGAAACTCAGTTATTACGAGAAGATGCATCAGCAAGTTTCTTCAGAAAATCAACAACCTCGTCAGAAGATGGAAGCTTGAAGCGAGCATTTGTTTGATTTCTCCCAACAGCACATGAGAAGTAATTCTCCTTCTTGAGATCAAGGACATTCCAAGAGATCTTTTCAGGAGCTGGTTTCCTCGGTGAGTGGTTGAAGTGATTAGTTGTTTTCTTCTCCGAATTTGAGAGAGGTCGTTGTCCCTTGTTTTGATTTGTCGACTTTAATCCATTTTTAATTGCTGGGATCTTCAAAGATGATACCTTCTCACTAGGAAACTTTGCTGCATCTGTTAACTTGCTTCGTTGAAGACTCGTGCCAAAACAAGAAGGTTCTGGCTCAAAAAAGTCATATATATCTTCATCCTGCTGCAACCAATAATGTTAAACTCAGTCATGTTGGGCATGCATACGCTAAACAATCTTGCATGATAAGGAAAAAATTTGCAATAACAAATGTTCATATATACAATCATGCTTGATATTGATAAGGACATTAAAAGGTTGTTTTGATGAATATAATTTTTTTCCTATAATACCCTAGACTGTTTACTATCTTATTACGCATATTTTTCTTTCAACAATAAATAGTTAAGGGTATTGTTGACAAAATATAGTTAACATTGCATTGAACTTTGAAAACGATAAACAAATAGAAATTAAAGTATTCTAAAAAAGACAATTAAAAAGGAACAAACGAATATATATCAAATGAAAATTTTAAGTTACCTTTGCCAGAAAATGTCCAATACATAGAACATAATCAATTGGGGTTGTCATGGATTTACTGTGAACTATCTCCCCCAGGATGCGGTCAATGGCTGCTCCCTGATTCAATAATATATTGGTGCAAACATTTAAATCATTATGAAAATTTTCAGCTCAAAACATAACTATAAAAAACAATCATTAGAAAAGGAATTTCACCTTTGTAACACCAGCAGCTCGCACCTCAACTGATCGGCTTCCTTGAACAACTTCAATTGATGCATTTGAAATTGGACCTGTGCAGAGATGTTGCAGCATGTCCCTTGCTTGAAGTTTTCCAAACTCAACATCTATGATTGTATGAGAGATTTAGTAATTGGAGAAACAACTGGTGGAACAAAAAACAAGTCTTCTTAAACACAACTCAATTACCTGCATGTCTGTAATTCCATACAAGTGAAGCTTCCCTTTCTTCGAAATATGACCGAGGTGTTCTTTCGGTGAAGTACTCAAAAACAAGCTGAAAATACAGAATCACCAATGAAAGTAAATATCACAGGGAAAGGTGCAATCAAAACTCAGAATTAAAACTTCAAATCAACACCTTCACGCTGTCAACCCATTCCATATTCAGTTGTTCTGGCATTGTTGTCATCCATTCTCCATTCGAAGGGTTTAAAAACATCCCATTCTCCGCTGCCAGCCAAGTGTTGTATTCTTTAAAGTTCTGTAATAACAACAATAAGTTAAAAGTGGACCGAGTAGTTCGCTAAGAATGAATTAATGTGCAGAGAATTACTTCATCTAGAAGTGTTCTACCACTTCCACTAAGCACAACAACTGTAGTATTTGGGTCACTGCAAAGTTGTGTGAAGGATTGTTTCAGTTCTGGGTGCACTGTGAGTTCCATTTCTTTATATTGATCACCTCTTCTCTCAACTGGTTCAGTTAATGTTCCATTGAATCCCTACAGTGTATATCACCAATGTCAAGATAAACTGGTAGTAAATATTGTGATTAATAATGATTAATAACGAGTCAAACATGGTAAAACAATAAAAAGGCAAAAAGTAATTTAAGAATTTGAATAGTAATGTTTTTTGTTTTGGGGTTTGCAAATAATGAAAAGCAGCAATGGAATTAAATTCATTAATCTGACGAAGTCTAATAACATCCTCACATCTAACACACTAAAAATGACATTCAATTTTTCTGTAAGATATATCTCCAATGGTCATCAAAGCTTTCATAAGTGTCTTCTATTTATAAATATTTGTCCAGGCCATATCACATTCAATGTGCAACTCTCAACAAGTTCAGAGAATTGTTTAAAACAATCACAAGTGTTTTTCTGTCTTTCTAAAGTAGCTAGTAGGGAGCATTCAAACTAGTAAAAAACACGGAGAAAGGGTTTACATAAAAATAAATGTTCAAAGAAGTTATATGCTTCTTTATAAGACAACATACCAAAATAAGCAATCGATTAGTCGACTTCAGATATTGTTGAATTGCAATATCGGTTTGGAGTGGTGGTGGAGATTGTTTTGTCCTTAGCTGTGCCTCAACAACAGTATCATTTAATTCGCTGCAAGTATTTAAAGATAAGGATCATCATTGTATTGGGGATCTAATTTGAATTTTAAGAGATCTATTTATTGTTATCATATTTCAGCCATAATCAAAATCAGGCATTTGCATGTCTTTCTATTATTCCTAGAAGTACAGCATTACCAATAAATAACCATCATATTTAACTAAAATGCTATCAGCATATAGTTTTACATAATTTTCCCTAAACAACAGAAGCCTTAAAATATAATCAAGAAGAAGACTTTTGATTAATTAGGCAAATCAAGCATATAACAACCAGTAATATTTGAGAAAAACTCCAGAGTTCTAGTTCAGAGTCTTAACTGCAGAGTCACAGACCAAATTATGAATCATTATGTACAAATTTAACAGGCCCTAATAAGGTACGTCACCCTTATAACCACATATTTGTTACATATAAGAGCAGATATTGAGAATACTAATAGTATACCTGACAAAAGTTTCTGCCCATTCCTGAGCAGTGTGGGTAGTTACATGATGAAAGTTGTGCCTGTGTCGCCTCTCTCTCTCTGGAGATTTCATGTTCAGAGCCTTGGAAATTGCTTCAGCAACTTTTGTGATGTTCCAGGGGTTGACAAGAAGTGCCCCAGCACCAAGGGACTGTGCAGCACCAGCAAACTACAAGAATACCATAAGTCCGATGCCTGATTAAGAGAATACATGTCTAACTAAAATAACAATTGAGCATCCTCTCACCAGGTCTCTTTCTAGATAAGAGGCATTGAGAGGTATCTATGAAGAGATTGGAATGATGATATTTGTACCTCAATTATCCAAATTACTATAAATGGTAAAAGTTAAAGCAAAGTGGCAGAATGTTGCAAGAGGTTTGACATTGGGTTTGTCTATGTCCCAAAAGTTTAAGATTTTAGGTTCAGCCACGTGAATAGTTTACATCTCTAACGTGCTAAATCATGCATGACTCATAGAAAATCAACTAATAAGTTTATCCATTACTTTTTGCCAAACAAAGCTTATCATATGACACATACAGAAATTAAAATAAAAAATAATTATACTGATAAGTTGTAATTACTTCACTAAGAATGAGAACTCCCTTCTTCTTTTCTTGGCAGGCCACAAACTCGTAACTGACAAGATTCATTCCATCCCTCAAAGACGTGACAAGTGCTACATCTGGGTGAGAAAGAGAGAGTATGAATATGCTATCAGCAGAAAATTTACAAAATAAAAATTTGAATATTAGCATCAAACAAATTTATTACTTAAAAGGCTGTTGAGGATTCGGGGAAATATTAATAAATTACGATTTAATAGACTTGAGGTTGTGCTATAGCATATTGGGTTGTTGGGTTGTGAGGGAGCTCAGGACATCATCACACAAGAGTTCGAGCAATCACACAAGTGGATTAGACACCACATCGTCATTCAAAACCTTAATGCATTAGGTATATGAGTCATCTCACTTATATGTTGCTCAACATCTACTTTTTCATCCAATGTGCGACACTTACACACCAACGCCAACGTCAACATCAACATATTGCACATAATATCACAGTACATAAACACCATAAATTATTGAAAAAGTAACAAATTTTACAAAAATAAACAGCAACTCAAAGAATTTGAGGTGAAGAGAAAACAACAACCCAAAGAATGTTTTGCATTCTAATTTTTTTTTTAAACTCATGTTGATCAAGGCAAGACTCTTAATGAGTTATATTGGCACTAAATATTAAAATGATAAGGTAATACATACAGACCACAATTTGGTAGCACAACTGTGTAAGAGAACCTATTCAAAAAGTAAAACATCACAAAGCAGTTTCTCACTGTTTAGTGTTTACAGACCTTTGGTGTGCCAGCCAGATGAATTCATGCATGTAGGGGCAAAAAGGGAGAAATGTAAATAAGATTAGTAATGAAGAGGCTAAAAAGGAAAGCCAATGGCCGTCTGTGATACTTATTCCACAAGAGCACCAAAACAAGTATTTTCCCTGTTTGGTGAATAAGCATTGTAAAGTACAAAAATTGACATCCAAAGTTATTCAACCAGAGGCTGTTTTTACACATATTGACGATTGGTAAATTGGAAATTGACATCAGTAGTTATTCACAGGATTCGTCAGTTAAAGAGGAAAATCACAGAATATAAATTTTACCAGTAACAGCGTACAAAGCACATAATGCCTGAAAGTCAAGAGTGCGATCCTGCAGTTATAACAATATATTAATCAATAATATTCTTTAAGCCATCTAGCAAAGCAGATTGATTAATGATAGCAGATTGATGAGATTTAATTAACATTCACAGAAAAACAAATCAAGTACTGTGTGTGATGGAGGTATCAGCATTATTATACGATCATCGGATAATCATTTTTATAAGAACGCACCAGGTGATGTATAGGAACAGCAGTCAGTGATCCAAATCTGCCATTGATGCGACCAACAATTTCATGAACCTGGCTTGTAAGCTTTTGATCTGTAAAAATATGCAAGAAATACAAAAACTGAGCAAATGTGCCACATGACAGTGGTTGAAGATTTAAAACATTCTTGGGCTTCCACCGAAATAGCCTAAGCTTTTTGTTAAGTTGATGGCTTCACCAGTTAAACATTTCTCACAGGAAGTTATCACAAACTGCTTCAGATACAAAACCACTATAAGATCACTTGTTCTTTGATGGGGTGCTTAAGCCTTTAAGACCATATAGCGTGTATTAACACAAAATAAAAAAGGAGAGCAAGCTGCACAACTCAAGACCCCAAACAAAAACACAAAGTACATAAACTGCAGAATGAATGAAATTTCATTTAATATGATTATGAGATCATTATATTGATTGCGTACCCAATTTTTAGTAAACTATTTTTTCACTAAGGAAAATATTTATACATGAACTTGAAAATACAATCAAATACTAACCTGTACACTATTTTAGAATACAAAGAGATCTCAGAAATGGTTTGTTTTTCTATTTTTTGTTTTTGTCTTATGTGTAAAAAGACTTACTTTTAGTCCAACAACAGAGTGTAATACAAACCAGAAATGACAAAATATTAGATCTTTCTTCAATATAAAAGAAAATATATCTTTGACTTGTCAAAACAACAGGTAAAATTGAACCGAAATCCTAGATTATTGCCTACTACTCTGAAGATGGAATAATCAAAGAAGATGGAATCATATAAGTAGAGCATACATTCGGGAACATCTGTTCTTGTTGGCACAGCAATTTGAAGCAGAACAACTTTATCTCGCCAACCATCATTCTCTTCCAAAAACTTTTCAAAAGCAAGAAGTTTTTGAGGAATTCCTTTAATCATATCAAGGCGATCAACACCTAACATTACCTGTCAAGCCAGAAAAGTGGTTAAGTGAGGTCAGATGATAGAACCAATTAAAGTAGCATTTGATTCTGGGTAAAATGACATTAGTCGTGTAGTGTACAGACAAAGGAATAAGGTAGCATGTGTATTATTTGTGTAGTGTATAGACAAAGGAATACAAGGTCGCGTTGCAATATCCCATGTTTTATAAGACAATAAATGATAGGGATGATCCAGCAACAGTTGTCTTGGCCTTGATGATACCTTTTTATTTCTTCTTTCCTTTCTATCAATCTAATTTTAATTCAAATGGTACCAATTTACTACTGTGGAAAACATCACCTACTTTCCCATCTATAGTCGTCAATAGTTTCTATGGTGTCCAAAATTGTCATGACTCTATAATTTGTAATAGCAAAGAAACATCATAATAAATTTGAATCAATCTCAAAATTCATAGAACAACCTTGCACATAAATAATAATATATTACCACAAAAGCAGTTAATACAGAGTAAAAGGTGTACCTTTCTGCCTTTAAATCTGTCTTGTAAGTCTTTAATGTGGCCTTGGACTTTAGGAAGATCAAGTGCACGTATGAATCGATCTGAGTCTATGCCAATTGGAAACTGACAAGCAAGAGAAAAATTAATAAATCAGTAGTTCTAATTTTAATTAATCTCATCATGTTAATCGCTCAAGTCCTTAGAAGAACAGTTACATTCCGAAAAAATTAGGCAATGCCGTAAAATTTTCAAAAACTTTGAAAGTAGTGATCACAGAGAAATTTTTTGTGGCCACGTACTGCAGCAACTCGAGTCAGTTTCCCTTGAACCTCAACCCCTTCTGGTGTGGCCTCAAGTCCAAGAATGCGAGTACATGCGCTAACAAAGTGCCGTGCATAATCATAGGTGTGAAATCTGCTCAAAAATTAAACTTATCGAAGTCAGAAGAAATGGCATTAAGAGAAGGTGAAAGTGATTAAACTAAAAAGGACAACATATATAGGAAAGTCACAAAGCTTAGAACCCAAGAATTGAGAAGAAAGTGTCTCAAACTACAATGGACATATTAAACTTGCAGAGTGATAACGGAAGCATACTTCCATTTCAACACACTTTTGTTAAGGCTTTATAAGGAATAATACAATAATTCCTAATAAGCAGGGTCAAATTGCAACTTACCCAACCAAATCAGCAGCAAGAACAGCACGTAGGAGCTCGGAACGAGATGGCAGTGTCCTGTGAATTTCAGAAGATGGAAATGGGGTATGCAGAAACCAGCCAACTTTCATTTTTTTGTTAAATTTCTTTAAGCATTGTGGTAGAAACATAAGATGGTAATCATGGCACCAAACAATATCTCCCTCTTCGTAGACCTTATTTACCACATCAGCAAACATTTGATTTGCCTCCTGATACGAATCAAACTGAGACTGGAAACCACGCGTTGTCGCTAGACGGTCTTCTTGTGGAAGTCCAAGGTAATGAAAAAGGGGCCACAAAATGTTATTGCAATAGCCATTATAGTACTGATGAACAATCTCTTCAGTAAGAAATACTGGGATACACCTCTGTAACACAGTAACAAGCAAAAGAAAGATTTTAAAATTAAAATGATAAAATCTACTGAGGTAACAGGACAATGACAAATGCATAATTTATTTCTAACATTGTGATGAAAAAAAATATAGTACCTTTTCAGCCAATGCTTCAGTGAGTGTCTTTTGTCCAACCTCATCTGGCACATTAACACCGGCCCAACCTATCCACCTCGCTTCAAACTCCTTCACACCTTTATGAAAGAAAACAGCCCCGTTAGAAAACTCTATAAGCTAGGGGTCCAAATCACGTAACTATATTACTGTTGCAAATGTAGTTATAATTACGCTGCAAACCATGAAATTGCAGCAAAATAGGGGAAAATGTGGCCGCAATTGTGATTGCAATACTGTTGTGGAGATCTCAAAAAACCTTTTTATTGCATCTGCAATTGCAGTTGTGTACCGCAATTTAGAACTATGAACCAAATTCATTTCCAAATGCAACAAACTTAATTTAAAACCCATCTTCTAAAACCAAAACTGTTAAACTCATGCAAATTTCAAACCAGACAATTAACAAAAAGAACAAATACTGAAAAAACCCATCACCGCATACCTAATAGAGCGCTCACCAAGCCACCGGCACTTATCTCCAAAGACCAAGAATCCTCCCCTTTCCTGACAGCTGAAACTGGCAGCCTATTAGCCACCACCAAAAGCCGCTGTCTAGCCGGTTTTCCGTCTTCCCTTTCATATCCATCAGTAAGAGCCTTTGCTGCAGCTCCTTCGGAGAATTGTTCAACATAGGAAGCACCAGGATCATTATTTTCTTTTAAGCGTGGATCATGCTCAAAAGATTCAGCAACCACATGTTTATTGTTGTTATTATTATTATTACTACTAAGAACACTATCAGGTGACTCAACCGAAAGAGATGATGCTTTGCAGCTTTTTCTTAGCTCTCTACCTCTCACAAGTCGTCCAACACGATCTGGAGAAATATAATTACAATTATTGGTCCCTGGCATATGCTCGCTCTGAAATCCAACCATTGACGTTGAATATCAATGTCCGTAACAGTTAACCTCCTTCCCCTGCATTTTGTTTGCATAAAGAAATTGTTATACATCGCAATTCAGGTTTTAATAATACAGAGTATATCAGTAGTAAATGAAAGAAAAAAAAATGTTAAGCATCAATAAGTTGGAAATTTCACATTCGTAAGCTTATATATATCACCTTAAAATTTGGATTGTGACTTACTAAACCCTACAAAACCCGCCCCTCATGCCTAGAACTTGACGGCTGATAGTGGGTCCTAGTGGCCGTTAAAGGGTGATCCAACAACAGATTTTAGACCGACTATAAAACCATCTTTAAAATTTAAATTCACTTAAATAATTTTGAATAGTTCTAATACCATATCATATCATGATAAAATTTAAATTGCACCTAACTCAACCATACCGATTTACCAATTTGTAAGATAAGGAATACGCTTATAAAATAATTTCTGGGCCATATCTCATAATGTGGGACTCTCAACGTATGAAAATGGAATCATCCATACCCCTGGGAAAGTACATTCATGGAATGCCAAAAAAAAAAAGTAGAGCAATATGAATAGAGGAAGCACTGAACAGTCTAAATCCTGAATAGCGTATTGGTGAAAATAACGAACACATAATGTATGAAAGAAGGTTTTATTGAAAAGACTCGAGAAGTACGAGGACAGAGCATGTGATGCAAAGACTTAAAGGAAGAGGTTAAAATTCCAGCTAAGGAGAGACCTCGAAAATCAGCTGACGCTGAAAGCCAAGAGACAGACTAGTTTGGCTGGTTCAATACGTCAATCTACAGCTGGGTTTGGCAGAGAGATTTATAGTCAGAGGAATTGGGTATGTAGAGAGAGTGAAATATCTGCAGAATCAAAATGACAGAGAATTGACAAAGTGAGAGAAGAAAAAGAGTGAATGCAGTTGGATCCTCGTGTGAGCTTTATAAGGCACTCATAGCCTCACTGGTCACTACCATGCAAGTGACACCCAAGATTTTGTAGAAAATAGAACGAAAATATTTTACCAAAAATAAAATAGATAAAAAGTAATTATATTTTCTTTTTAATAGTGCCAGCTGTCACTATTGTTCTTTTAAAATATCAATTTCGAAATCGTACTTAACATATAAATATTCTTACTAATACCGTTTAAATTGTACTCTATCTTTATCTCTAAATCTTAATAGAAGAAATAGAGTTACTGTTAAAAATAGTTAGTTTGAATTAGAGGAGGAATCATGAGTGCAGGATGTATGATATTCTACTAACGTATTTTCTATTACATATTTTCAAACACACATTATTGAATTAGTTTAAATTCACATATATTCTACTACATTATGGGAGTTTTATATGAATTTAGTAGGGGCACACGCGGGTTGAATTGGATCGGTTTTGACAAAATTCGATACCCAATCCAATCGATTATCTTTGGGTTGGATTAAGTTTTAAACGCGTATTTTTTTAACCTAAACCGAACCGACCCGATCAAGAACGAGTTTGATTGAGTTGACATGTCATACATAAATAATAACCCTGTTTTTAATTTTACAGAAAAATATATTGAATGAAAATATATTTAATTTTTAAATGTCTCAAAAACTATAAAATTTCAATCACATCATTCAATTCTTTAAAAAAAACAACAACCTCTCACACAATTGATTTGGAGCTTCTTGTATTTGTTCCATTTGTCTCAAATATGTGCAAATATAGTTAAAAAAATTCAAAGGTAAAAGGAATAGTAAGAGAAAATAGCTAACACTACTATTTGGTCCACCACATTACTTTCATCATTACACATAACTCACCAACCATTTTAGTTTACTAAGCTACCATAATTTTTTAATAGCAGTGCTTCATTTGTTTATTTTTATTTTCAAATATAATATTAAAAAAAAGTGTTTAATAGATTTAAATATAAAAAATTTAAATTAAATTCATCATAAGTATAAGATTTTGCATAAATATCATTTTTGCTCATAAATAGTATTTAACTCAAAAATTTTGTATTTAACAAATGTAAAAAATTTAAACTAAATTTATCGTAAGTATAAGCTTTCAGTTGATATCTTTGTAGTTCAAAACTATAACATTTAAATAAATATCAGTTATGAGCACCTGCAGAACCGACCGCAACTGGTAGAACAAAAGAAGAAAGTGGACAACAACTGGACAAAAGAAGGTGGACGCAGATATAGAACAGAAAAAGAAAGTGGATGATGGCTACTGAAAATCTGAAGAAGAAGAAGAGTAATTAAACCATATTTGACTGCCAAACAAGATTTTAAAAAAAAAATATAACTAGTTACTGGGTTAGATATACGGGTCGACGAGTTCAAATTATTGAACCTATTACCTAAACAAAAATATAAGCGGGTTTTACCGGATTGGGTCGGGTCAGACATAAAGTAACCAGATACGAATAAAAATCGAATTAAGTTGAGTAATTGGGTTGACGGGTCAACCCGAACCATATACACTCTTAAAATTTAATAAGATCCTTGTGAGTTTTAACTTATCAAATAAAATGTATCAAAATATATGTGATTACAAGTGTGTTGCTACCATTATTGAAACAAATTATAGATTAATAGGAAGGTAAATATGGATGGTGCAACGTGCACAAAGAACTATTTGTAAGCATGGTCCATGTTATACTTACTCTATCTTACTATACTATATAGAATAAATAGGAAAATAGATATTGGAATTTTGTTAAGTTTATATTTTATTAAATATTAGAGTTTATATTTTATTAAATATTAGAGTTAATATCCATTTTAGCCCAGAAGAAAAACTGAGACCCAATTGGTTCATGAGAAAAAGAAAAATAATTTTTAGTCTCTTAAAACCCCCCAAAAAAAAAACACACCACCTTTGTCTTCTTCCACTTCTCCTTCGTCTCACTTCGTCTTCTTTCTTCTCGCTTATGTTCCTTAGTATTCACTCTCTCTCTCTCTCTCTCTCTCTTCATTACTAAGTGGTAATTTCAAGCACCCACAAATTCCAAGCACAACAATTTCGATCAAGAAAAAAAAAGTAACAATAAAACCAAATCACTTTTGATCAAGTAGTGTTCTGGTGGTGGTTGGGGGTGAAGTGTGGGTAGAATTTGGAGTTGAAATGTTAGGAATTTGGTGAGAGAAGGTTACGTTGAGAGTGGGTGAGATGTTGTTTCGTTTTAGTGGGAGTTGTTTAGTTTCAAAAAAGATGATGAAGTTATAGAAGATGTTGAAGATATTGAAGAGGATGAGAAGATGATGAAGTTCTTGAATTTTTTCTGGATTTCTTAAAACCTAACAATTAAATTTGAGATTATTGTTTTTTTTATTTATAAAAAAATATCCAAAATTGAAAATAATATTAATCATCTTACGTTGACAGCAATCAGTGTTTTTTAAAAAAATAAAAAAATAAAAAAAATATTATTTTATGCACGTTTTATAAAATAAAGGACGTACACATAAAAAAAAGACAATTTTATTTGTAAGTAAGATAAAAAAAATCCCGAAGAGGTTTTGCGTAAACTAAAATACATGTACTTATAGATATTATACTTAATTTATATAACTATTAACTAATTAATATGTTTAATAGATATGTTTGGCACATGAAAAACAATTAAACAGCCTCATTGTTCACATATATTAATCAACATCAATCATTTTTTGTTCCAGATTATAAAGTTGACTTAGTAGTAAGAGTGGATGACAAGGAGATAGCAGGTTTCATTAATATCTTCAACAAAATCCAAACAATATTAATCATACTAAGTATTAACATTGACGATTACAAACAAAATAATATAAAATAATATGAGTGATCTTTTAACCCTTGAAATATAAAGAGATGAGAGTTTTGAAATTTAATAAAAAAAAAGGAGAAAGGTTGATTGAGTGTAGAGATTTAAAACATGAGCATGATGACAATGTTAAATTAATTTTACAAGAAGATTAAGTTTTATGCATTCACAGTTGAGTAAAAAAAATGTATTACCGGTGTTAAATTTTTGTACATGTTCATTCAATTCAATTCAATAAAAATAAGATTATGATATTACTTTGTTATAATAGATGCTAAATATCTATATGATATGAAATATAATTAGATGTATATTTTACAATGATATATATATAAATTAAGTCCTTTAATAAAATCGTCATTAAGTTTGGAAACACTCAGCTAAAAACGCACTAATCCAGTCATACACCTGAACAAGAGGGGTTTTCTGAAGACAGCATAAGAAACAAGTTTCCATTTATAGATGAATGATAAAGAATGAGCTGAATAGAGAGCAACATGCTGAAAGTAATTATTCCATTAAATGACGGTTTCTACTTAATTTGTAGGCTAAAGTTGAATATGTGATGGCTAAGATAGAGAAAGAGTTCTTCGATTATCTTACAAATTCAATTCGACATAATATTGTTGACATCATTTCATTCAGTGTAAAGCAAGGAGCAACTTTTGTGGTATCCATCGCAAGCTGTTATGGTTATTTGAGGTAAGGGTTAGTGGTCTCGTTATTATTGTAATAATCAATCATGGAACGCTACCCCATTTTTCTTTAATGTCTCAGTTGGTGCTGCCCCTCAAACTATTCAGTTCACGTTTTGTGTTTAATCCGGAGACATTTTCACATTAGAAAAACTCTTATCCTCCTTTTTTTATTCAAAAAATGATATTTTCATCAAAACATCGTACTACTGCAAAAGTACATGGCTATTTTTTGTCAAAAAAAAAGTACATCATTGTTTGATGAAGGAATAAATCATGAAAATTAATGATGAAATATATTTTTCTTTTCATAAATAGGGCTGTCTGATAGTATAGTTTTAGTCCAGCGGTGGACTTTGCTATTTTTAATAAATTTTATTAAAATACTATATTTGCTTTCATTTTTTATTAAAAATAATAAGAGTCTATCTTTGATAATATGTTGAGAAGTGCATATTAGACACAACATTCATAAAATAGACATAAAAGTTATGTAATATAGATTTTAGATGTCAAATACTAACGAAAGTTTTTGCACAATCATTCAATTAGATCTCCCCACATAGATGTGTGTTTAAATATTGTAACAAAATGATATTAAAATTAAATTTAAACAAATAATTGTGAGTAAAAACAAACAAACAATTGCGTAAACAAAATTTACACAATTCTTAAACTTTTACTAAAAAAAAATTATTTTGTCAAAAAATAAAAGAAATAGTTTATAAATATCATTTTCTTATTTGTCCCTTATTTTATGATTGACTCAACCAAGCTTCAATAAACCAAATGTTTCATTAGCATACTCTTTTGTTTACAATGTGTTAGCTTTTTGTAAAAAATAAAAATAAGGTCACAACTTTAAAAGATTAAGTTAACAAAAAAAACAAAACAAAATGAAGCCAAAAATTAATAAGATAGCAAAGGTTGTTTAGCGAAGCTTCCGAAACTAATGCGATTTTATAAAATTAAGGAGCTATAATATTGAGAACCGGGTGAGTTGAGGACCAGAGACAAGGATTTGTCGGAACTTATCTTTGAAGTGGAATTGCTAATTATGATAAGACAAAGCTTGTTCCAAAATGAAAGTAAGGAATTCCTTTAAAAAAATTGAATGGAAATTATTTAAATTTTGAAATCTATTTACCCCTTAACTGATGGCTTAATGTGGAATATTATAAACTTAAGAATTAGAAATGAAAACTAAATGGTTTGGAAAAGTTGGAGAGCATTTCGCGGACAAGTCTTCTGTAGTCACAAGACTGTGATTGTAAGTCTTAGGCATACTCACAAAAATGCAAAATCTAGAACTAATCTTTTGTTTATTTTTAAAATAGTTAAAAGAAAAAAAAGTATAATTGATATTCTGTGAACGTGTTTAAGAGATTTATATTTAGTCTGACAATACAAGAATAATCCCGCACTTATTTTTTTTTTTTTTATTCAATATCCAGCACTTATATTGTAGGGGAAAAAAAAGTATAAAGCTGATGGATTCAACATAAAAAAGGGGAAGACTTATAGAAGTATTGTAATAAGAGTTGACCAATTAAGAATAATCTAAAAGAATAGAATGGTCTATTATTGGATGTGATTCATGACATGATGTTATGATGTCGTTTGTTCATAGGAGAGGATCCCATTTAATAATAAAAATAACTTTGTAACTTTAGTTGTTGCATGATTTCATTTTTAAGAAAGTTGTATAGTATAATCTTGAAAAACAAATTAAATTAAAGTATAAATTATTTTAAACTTTACATATAAAACAAATCATTAAATCAAATTAAATTAAATAATGTATAAGAACCTTCATCAGGTGTACGTAATTAAAAATGTAAACACACACAGCAACTGAAGTCCTTTTCATGGGTCACCACCAGCGTATCTATACCTTACCCTGCAACTCCTGGTGCAAAAGATTCTACCCTCATGCGCTATACAACTTTATTTTCTGACCCTACTACCAATGGATTTCCTTGTCTTTGCTCTCAACACTAGTCTAAAAATAAGATTCATATCATTAGACAATTCACTCCCAAGATTTTTATTCTTTGCAAGCGTTCAACATCAGGTTCTCTTTTTTTTATCATAATTAATTAATTATGCGACCTTTTCAAAGTGAACGTAAAATGGAAACAGAATAGTTAATCTCTTCGTACCATTTCCCCATCAATACTTATTTATTGGTAATCTTAAGGGGCCATTTTAAAAACAGAGATCTAAAAACGTGGAATACACTATAAAATGTAGAATTATTCCATACGTCATCACCAAGCACACGAGGCACAACACTTGAAAAAGGAGAACCATTAATTTGCACTGTCTTTTTATCCTCGAATCATATCATGCGATCCAAAGCTAGACAGTATAGCAAGGAGGGTTTTGGAAATTAAAGTTCAGGACCCACAATCTAAGTCGCAGCATAAACATTTTTTTATTTTGCATCAGCAAGCAATCGTATTTAAGACTGTATCAATTATATTTTACTATAACTCTCCGCAACATTAAGCATCATGACGCTATTCTCATCCTTCGAATAACCAGCTGAACTAAAATGAAATCTCATTCTAGTAACTAATTTTTTTACAACAAATGTTAATAATTAATTTGAACAGAGAAGTGTGAATTGTTAGTAGCAGAGATCAAATTTTAGACCTCCTAAACTCCTAAACAGTATTCCTTCGGTGTGTTAATCCAAACTAAATTAATCTTTTGGAAACCATCCAACTAATCATTATCTACTATAAGAGCTTTCCCAATACAATAAAATTGCAGGTTTTGGATGATGATGACATAGACTTTGACCTGGCTGCCACACTAGTTCTGAACCTTAAGAAAAACTTGTTCTAATTAACAAACATAGCATTTATATAGAATGGAAGAAACCTCAAGCATAACTCTTTTAAGGGTGTCCATAGTTAACCTTCCTGGCATCCACAAACTCTACCATCACATGGGTGTCTGAATGAGTCACATGTGATGCTAAATCTACAGAGAGACTGAGAGCAATCTTTAACTCAAAAGCCTGTCTTTAGAAAAACCCATGGCCCCAACTCATTTCAACCGCTTCTTTTTCTCACCATTAAATAATAATAATAATATTAATAATAAGATGTTTTAATTTCTCTTTTCATATTCTTATTCCCCTCCACACACAAAATCAAAGGACAATAGTGAACCACGAGCCATAAAATAACAGTTTAGAAACATGTTTCACAAACTAATTTAATTTCCAAGGTCACACAATGGGTTTAAAGAAACTAATGAAACGATTTTGAAGGAAAATTACTAAGGGAATAAAAGAAGCAAATTAACAAACACCATGGGGACCGCAAACCCACAAACTTTACGTCACTACTAGAATTATGCCAATATATTCCAATATCCACTAAAATATCTACCTCTTGAAGCTCTTGTTAATAATTCAACGCATTTTGACTTCTCTACCTCAGGAATTTTTTAATATTTATTTTAGAGGAATAGAATTAGGCGTCAACTATCCCGTAACAACAGTTAAATTGGATGTGGCAAGGACATCGATGGGTAAGGACTGTGTTTGATCCCGATATTTTTTGCGTCTCCACAAGGTGTTTGAGTTTAGCCATTAGGCTTCAACGAATACTTCTAATACAAGTGAGTGACCTTTTTCATTTTACAAATTCTCTAATCAACGATTTAAAACATTGATTATCAATTATCATAAAGAATAAAAATGAACAAGTCAATTTCAGATAAAAATTCAAAAATAAAATAAGCTCATATCAGATAAATGAATTCGGCACTGCAATCAGAAAACAGAGACGCAACAAACTAACGACGTCGTTTTCATTTTCGCACATTCATTTTCGGTTTTCTTCAAATAGCAAAATCTAAAATTAACATCGCTGAATTTTGAATACAAAATCTAAAAAGGAAAATCAACATGCAAAAATCAAGCGGTATTTTGGATCTAATATAACAGTTGAATTCAAATGCAAAATCAAATTGAGTAAATCATCACACTAAACATAAAGAAATAGAAAGAAAGTGAGAAAACTAACTTGAACGATGCAAAATTTTGACGAACTTTTGATGCTGTTGCTTCTTTACTTTGTTCGAGTTTCAGAGCGAATGAGCGAAAATGGAGGTTTGGGATTTTAGAGAGAGAGAGGTTTGTGTGTGTTTTGATTGTGAAAGAAGTAAAGAGAAACGGAAAGGTTTAAATAGAAGTGTCTAATGAGAGAGAGAACGGGTGGATTTTGCAGCCAAAGGATTTTCACAAAGGCATACTTTTTGGCGGGTCACAGAGGAGTGGGGGTGAGACTGAGAGTGAGACCAATCACTTGGAGGGAATTGGTTCTTCCATTTTATAATTTATAAATAATTATAATTATTATTATTTTAAAAAGTTTAAATTTTCTTTTATGAGATAGTGCTGGTGTACGCAGCTAGTTGATGGGAACTCAAAAGGTTTTGATTAAGAATATATATATATATATATTCTTTTGATAATTGAATATGTATATCTTAAATATATGAAACTCAATCAAAATAGTCTTTAAATATATAAAAAATCGTAAAAATATCTCTAGTAATTATTTTATTAGTAATTTTATAAATTAAATATATCAATAAAAAAATTATTCAATGATTAAATTGATTACCTTAAAACATATATAGGGATCAAGTGACTAATAAATAAGATATTTGTAAATGTGTTTGCAATTTAGATACTTTAGATATTATAGAGACAACAACATCTCAAACATTTAAGGAGAATTTATTATTTTATTGTGTCATTTAGATGTATATACGAGTTGATATGAATCAATTTTATTTGAATTGAGTTCTTAACCTAATTTTTTTACAAGAAACCTGAACCAAACCACTTGAGTCACAATTAGATTAGGTTGGGTTGAGTTGAGTTTGCGAGCCATAAAAGAAAACATTTTTTTAATTTTTTAAAAATGTAATTAAATTTCGATATTTGAACAAATAAAAAATCACAAATTTTATCATAACACACTAATCAATACTTAAAATACATCCTTAAACACAACAAAACACGAAAACCAACTAAATTAACAACACATCGTCAAATCAAATCCAACAATAGATCAATAATACAAAAAATGAAAGAATAGAACTTGTCTCCTTTAAATTGAGTAAATCAATTATTGATATTATAACAATTCATGATTCATCATACATGTATATATAATATCAACAATTTATTTTATCATCAATGTTGATATTACTCGCTTTAAAAAAATCAAATCCAAAAGAATATATGACACTAACGGGATGAGTTTGCATGTTCAAAAAGTCAAATCTATTACTCAAATCAAACATTATATATTTTGAATCGGTTAGTTCGGATTGGACCATTGTAAATTTCATAATCTAAATAATCTAAAAGAGATTATATTCATAAGACTTCTGCATTGACATGTGCTAATCCACGATACTCAGCTTAAGCACACGAACGAGCCACAAGAGACTGCATTTTAGCACTCCAAAACACCAAATTTGGTTCAAGAAGATGCACGAATCTGAGGTAAAACTACGATCATCAAGATTCTTGGCTCAATTCCAATCATTGTAAGCCCTTAAGGATAACTGGACAATGCGAAGCAGGTTGAAGCAATAAGCCATGATGAATTGGACCCTATATATAACATACGCTTCACAACCTGCCAATGTGATTGCAACGGGTTGAAAAGGAATTGACACACCTTGTTAACACTAAAGGAGACACCAGGGCTAGTAAGAGTTTCATATTGAAGAGCACCCACGATGGACCTAAATTGATAAGGAACAGGAATGCAAATAATTAAGAAAAATAGTAAAAATACAAAGTTGTAAATCAATGGAGAGAAACTTATTGTCACGGTTTCACTTATAACTTTGACTACTCACGATTCTGATTTATTTAAATTGTTTTCTTTTTATTCAATTACCAATCTCTTTACTAAGATTATTATCCCGTTTGGTTGATTAATATTCTTTTTCCTAAATTGACTTTTTATTTAGTCATTCAAATAATTTAAATTCAAGAAAAGCATAGAGAACATAAAGTTTGAATGATTGAAAGACTAAAACTAAGTTTGATCATGTAATAATTTATAGTTTCAGTTATTCTATAGGTCCACCAATCAATTGCAGTTCGATGGTTAACCAACTAATTGATTGAAAACATGCAAATGATGATGAATCATAACACATAATTAAAGCAATAGGAAAATTTAAGGTTTAATTGCAGTTTTAGTCCCTCTATTTTTACTTTTTTACTGATTCACGAAGTTGATGCCCCTATTTTAAAAGTTGACAGTTTTGATTCCTCCCTATAATTTTTTAACTAAAAAATGATGACGTGATATGCTTTAAATAATGTGACATATAATACAATGACATGGAATGATTAATACCTAAGAAATTGGAATAAAACTATGTAGAAACCTATATTTCAACTTCAGAATGTTTTCATATTTTTAATTTAATTAATGACATATGAATAATTAATATATTTAGATGGTTCTATATTATACAATTGTATATCACATCATTAAAAGTATGTCAAATTGTCATTTTTTAGTTCAAAAATCTGATGAAAGAACCAAAACTGTCGACTTTTAAAACAAGAGGACCAATTTTGTGAATTGGTAGAGGGACCAAAACTGCAATTAAGTCAAAATTTAATTGAACAATAAAAAGTAATCAAAATAAAACTAAAATAGATAACTAAGACATACTAAAAGATAACTCAATTACAAGATTCACCAAAGACATTAGAAGATAGTTTAATTACTTATTGGCTTAAAAAAAATCAAATAAGGAATAATGGTGATCGTCAAATTAAAGAAAAAAAGAAAACCTATAAAAAGAATGATTTTTACTCCAACTCTAAGCATTCAAGGCCCCTCTCTCTCCTTCTAAAATGGCATCAATTTGATCATGTTGAGTGATATGATCACCAATGGATAAAGGAGCATCAACAAAGATAGACCTATTTCCTTTCTTAATGGTCTTTAACTCGTATCGAAGTTGCTTAACTTTAGCCTTCATAGGTGATTGGAAATACTTGTGGATCTTGTCCCACACTTCGTGAGAGTATTTACATCCTATCAGGCGTGGTAATTAACGTATATTTGACGCAGTCGGAAATCGCAAAAGGTTAGCAAGCGCTAATTCTAAAAAAGAACAAGTTCTAGAATCCACCAGAGAAGAGAAAAACTCTCAAAATTAATTATTTTATTAAAAGGTACCGTTTGTTACATCATAGAAAGTCTTTAAATAGATAATAGAAACCCTAGTACAAAAATTAGGTAAAACAGAAAAGCCCGAAATTAAAGGAAAAGCTAAAACGGCTGTAAAATAGAAAAGCTCAAAATTACGAGAAAAACTAAAACGGTTGTTTTGAGGCCCAAGACGAGCTCAAAACGGTTCTGGAGCCCATACTTCATGGCAAAGCCATGAGTTGTGTTCGTGGCGCGATTCCCTTTTCGGAAAGGTATAATAATAGATAATTTGACACCGGATGATCGTTTTCCTCATTTTATGCTGCTTTTGTCCGCAAAGCCGTTTCTTCCTCGATTCTGGCTGTGAACCCTCCTACATCAGTCTCTTCCACTTCTAAAGAACTCGACCCCGAGTTCATACCAGAATAAAGGTCAGCATCTTCATGGAACTCATAAATATCAGCCACATTAAAGGTATTGGAAATATTCATGGATCCCAGCAAGTCGATCACATAGGCGTTGTCATTGATCTTCTTCTGCACCTTGAAAGTCTCGTACTTGCGAAGCTGAAGCTTCTTGTAAGTGTCAACTGGGAACCTCTCATTACGCAGGAACACCATCACATCATCTCCCACAGCAAAGACCTTGACTCTTCTGCGCTTGTCAGCAGCTACTTTGTTCTTCTGCCCAGTAGCCTCTAACTTTGCCCTGACAGCTTCCTTAACGGCTTGCACATCCTTGGCCACCACTGGGCAAAACCACTCAGTTTCCTTGAAGGTCTCAGTCAGGTCACACTCATCCTGCGTCATAACAAGAAAATTGGACTTCTCTTTCCCTGTTTTTCTATTAAAACCAGAAACCGGGGCCATAGCTATCTTGTGCGTTCCCCAGGTGAACATCATCACATTATCTCTGCCTCTATACGTGATATCATTGTCATACTGCCAAGGTCGCCCCAGTAGGACATGACACACATCCATATTCAGAACACCACGCACTACCTCTTCCTTGTAATGCCTTTCCGATGGAAATAGGCACCTTGCAAGTCTTCGTCACCTTGACCTGCGAACCCTTACTCGCCCAGCCCAAAGCATAAGGCTTGGCATGCGGTTCTGTCGGCAACTCTAGGTACTCCACCAGCTTCTAGGATACCAAGTTCTCTGTACTCCCGTTATCCACGATCAGATTACACACCTTATTCTTAATAGAACAGTGTGTTATAAAAAGATTCTTCCTTTACCCCTCCTCCTTTGAATACAACAGAACTCTCTGCAGCACAAAATTCACTGCTTCTTCAGCTTCTTCTTCAGCGAACTCAACACCGTCATACTCGTTGTTTTCTTCCTCTTCCTCAGACTCCTCATTCAAGACTGCATTCGTTCTCCTGGAAGGGCAAACATTCGACTTGTGACCCTGCCCACCACAACGGAAACACTTATCTCCCGTTAGTTTCGCGTATGGGTTGGCTGACTTCTGGTTCGCCCTCTTGTTGGGCATAGCACTACTGGTTCCACTGGTTCCACTGGTTCCTTTTGCCGAGGAGTCAGAATCCTTAGCAGCAACACTCTTATCCTCATCACCAGCAACTTCAGAATTACCCTGCGGAGTGAATCTGCGAAAAGATGAGAAATTTCTGGGGGATTTCTCCATCAGTTCCGCTTTCAAGGCTAGCGTAGAGGCCTCCGTCACGGTCCATACAGTGTGCAGACCCATCTTCTCCTGTATCGACCCCTTCAAGCCATTAATATAGCGAGTCA
This sequence comes from Cicer cuneatum, assembly GCA_037974295.1. Classification (NCBI taxonomy): domain Eukaryota; kingdom Viridiplantae; phylum Streptophyta; class Magnoliopsida; order Fabales; family Fabaceae; genus Cicer; species Cicer cuneatum. Next base: position 56,149,978 of record JBBPBO010001984.1, read on the forward strand.
CCTTCTGACCCTCAATTTCCCCTAGCTCGTTGCGTTCTAAGAAACGCAGGAGCTCTGCTGTATACTCAGTCACGCTCCTTCTACCCTGAACGCAATCGATATACATCTTGTACAGAATCTGCTCATAATCTTCAGGCAAGAAACGCTCCAGCATCAACTGTTTCATTCGCCTCCACGTTCTAATTGGTGTTTTCCTCTGGTGCTGCCTCTAAACATCAAGCTTATCCCACCACACAGCAGCGGTACTCTTCAATCGAATTGCCACCATCTTCATCTGCTTGTTTTCTGGCACACCCATCACGTCGAAGAACCGATCAACTTCAATCTGCCAATCCAGAAACTCTTCAATCCCCATAGTTCCATAGAACAACGGGATGTCATCCTTGACTCTGTAGTCATTGCGATTCTGTTGATTATCGAAACCCTGATTCTCCTCCTAGACCTCTTCTTCGGAACTAGAGTCCGATTCAACACGAGCTTGCAAGCCTCCATGTGGACGCCTGAGCGGTTCGTCTCTCCTGCCTCTGTCCCTCCTATTATTGATGGTGTTCACTTGAACCATCAAAGCCGCCATCTGAGTCGTCATCTGTGTAGTCAAAGTAGTAAGGGTCGCGGTAAAAGCCGCAATGATACCCTCGATGTCTGCTCTTGTGACTGGTTGATCTCCCATGGTTGTTCAAGCTACGAAAAGAAACAGGAGAAAGCCTGCTCTGATGCCACCTGACGCAGTCGGAAATCGCAAAAGGTTAGCAAGCGCTAATCCTAAAAAAGAACAAGTTCTGGAATCCACCAGAGAAGAGAAAAACTCTCAAAATTAATTATTTTATTAAAAGGTACCGTTTGTTACAGCATAGAAAGTCTTTAAATATATAATAGAAACCCTAGTACGAAAATTAGGTAAAACAGAAAAGCAAGAAATTAAAGGAAAAGCTAAAACGGCTGTAAAACAGAAAAGCCCGAAATTACGGGAAAAACTAAAACGGCTGTTTTGAGGCCCAAGACGAGCTCAAAACGGTTCTGGAGCCCATACTTTATGGCAAAGCCATGAGTTGTGTTCGTGGCGTGATTCCATTTTCAGACAGGTATAATAATAGACAATCTGACACCGGACGATCGTTTTCCGCATTTTCTGCTGCTTTTGTCCGCAAAGCTGTTTCTTCCTCGATTTTGGCCGTGAACCCTCCTACATCAATATTAAAACAATGTGGATAGAAGTCAAGTGAAAAGCATTTGGTCCTGAAATATCCACTTTGCAAAAGCATAAAAAACGAGACCTAGCTCATTACCAACTTTAGATTTGAACTGCAATGAAATTATAGGATTCACGACAAAACTATGTAATTTGTGTGAAGTAATAACACCTTCGATGTGTTGGTTCCACAAAGGAAAGATCTCTCATCAAATTTAATGGATAGTTTTGGTGTAAAGTGGAACCATTAGAGGAATCAGCCGAAAAAATAGGGCTAAATGTTACTATCATATTAAATATATAATTATTTCTTATATTATCAATATGTGTTAATATTAACATTATATAAAATTATTTCATGAACGTTAATTTTGATGTATCTTGTTTTCATATAAAATTATCACAATTAATATACTCAAAATTAACAATATAATCTATATGATAGTCCAAGAATTGATTTTGAAAAAAATATTATTCAATAATATTATTAAATGAATTTGTAATTTTTAACATAACTAATATTGAATTATGTAGGATAATGAACTAATAGACTTGAGTCAAATAATAAACTAATATATTAATGAATGCACATTTTGTGCACGATTAGGATTTTTTTATCTTTACAATTAGGATTTTAAAGTTTACTATTGAACAAATTTATAAAAAAAAGTTTTTTTATTGGTGCATATATTTAAACTTTAGAATAATAAATAATTATATATTATTTTTTAAAGAAAATAAGACATGAACTTTCATTGTAATTTTTTTTACATTAACGTTCAATCAAAGTGAAATATTTTAAAGTTATTTTTAAGTCAAAGTTGAAATTATCATGAATCTTCGATAGATGTCAATATAAAAATATTTTATATCGACGGTGTATATTTATTAAACTCTATTTTTATTCGTAAATTTTAAATATGTTGTTTAGATGATCTATAAGACTATAACTTGATACTTTTAACTAAAACTTTTTTAAAAGAATTTGGCAAAAGACGTATGGTTTGGCATGAGGTTGATATAAGTTAGGACATAGACCATAGTAGTTCCACCTAAATTGATTTCATCTCTCTTTTTTTTTCTGATAAATTATTACTTTCATCTCTAGGTGACACAGATCTCTCACATTCTCTATATAGATCAATCTTGCATTCTTTGCAAGCTGAAAAATCTAGTATTTATTTAGGTAGTTAATTATAGTTTGTAATTTTTTGTAGAGTAATCATAGTTTGCAGACAAAATTTGGATTAGTAAAATTTAGCTTGCAAATAAAATTTGGATTAGTAAAATTTAGCCTTGATGAAACTTTAAAATATAACTCGAAATACAGGTACAATGATCTTCCAGAAACATGCTAATGTTTCAATTGTGTCAATGCATGCATGACCGTTAAAAATTGTTCTTTGGATATGGAAGGTTTTTGAATTAGGCCATCCCTCCGCTAAAAAAGGGGAATATAGAGCCACCATAGCTTATATATACCTTCCTTCCTAGTCACGTGATTGCGATAAAAAGAATCCAGAGTAAAAGACGGATTACAATAGCTCATTGTACTGTGTGTCCCTAGTCACATGATGAAGATCCAACCATAATCACAGCCACCAAAAGACAATAATCATCTCACATTAATGAGGACACCCGTCTCAAATCAGATAAAGATCCAAAAGTTAGAGATTCTCTCTCCTTTAGACAACCCTAACAAATTTTTTCTAGAAATCCTAAAGAATGTCATATTTAAGGACCATTAGTACAGAAATGGATTTTTGAAATATTTATATACTTACGGAAAATTACCTACGAACTTTAGTCCGTGAGAAAATTATTAATTATCCACGGAACAACCGTGAGTAACTTTGTTATTGAATAAAATTTTTTTTAAGACTATTCCAAGTTAGTCCGTAGGTAATGTTAAAAATAATCCGTGGGTAATGTAAAAAAATGCAACTGAACTTAATTTTTCAAAATATTTTCGTATTTTTTGTTTCCACGGATTGTCCGTTGGTAAATTTAATATGTAAATTTTTTAAAACTGATAAAATGTAAAAAAAACCTAATCACATAAGTGACACTAAACCTAAGCACACAAACCAGTGCCACCAAACCTCAACCTTACCTACCGTTACACCTCGCCACCATTGACACAACTTTGCCATCTTCGTAACTATCGCCGTAGGTAATAACAGTTTTTCTTGTAGTGTCCATTTTTCTAAACACCTTCCGTTCTTAGACAAAAATTGATTTCATCGCTAGAATATGTATAGATACACCAACATAACCACCGTACCCGTTAACGAGCCAAGATTCCAGGTAGGGGTGGGAATAGGCTGGGCGGAGCTAGGCCTGAGCCTGTCCTGTCAAAAAATTCAAGGCCTAAGCCTGGTTTGTGGCCTATCATAGACTTATTTTTTAGGTCTGAGTCTGGCCTTAATAGAAGTCTGGTATGGTCTCTTAGTCTACTTAAAAGTCTATTTTATTTTAACATTTTTGAATAAGTAATCAAACATATCTTTAAATAGATTAACGAGCTAATATGCCAATGAAATTAAATTCTATTTTGATATTAAACGTCACATTTTGAAGAATATGACTTTATATACATCCTACTTAAATTATATTTTATAATAATACATTTAAATATATCAAAACAAAATGAGGTTAATATGCGTAAATTACTAAAATTTGAATATATAGCAAAAAGATCAAAATTTAATATAATAATTATAGTAGTAAAAAAATATTATTTATATTTATTTAAATAGGCCGACCTAAAAGACTTATTATGTGGTCTGTAGCCTGACCTTTTTAAGTAAATAAGTTTTTTTGGAAGTCTTAACCTTGTCTATTTAAGAAAAAAGTTTGGCCTAACTTGAACCTAACGTAGGCTAGACCGTAGATCCCTGTCGAACGATCTAACCTATTCTCATCCTTAATTTCAGGTTCACTCCAGATAAAAAAAAATTATTTCCTATTATTCTTAAGTTAAAATTCAATGTGATCCACATAATTAGAAAAATCAACTTCTTTTTTTTGACTCAATTAGTGAAATTCACTAGTTTTAGTCAATAATTGTCGATAATTGAGGAAACTTTGAAAGAAAGAAAAATGCGGAGTATGTGTTGCTATTCTTTTTCTTCCTTTGTTTTCTTCTTATTATTAAATAAATATAATTAAAGTTGTGATGTTTCAAAAGCCCCTTTCCCCACTCAGATTATTCTCTGTAACCTCCACCATTTAGTCTCATGACTACTATAGTCTAATTAAATAAATAAATAAATGAAATAATAAAACGAACTGATCCTCCTACATAAGTTTAAGAAGAGGACATAGAGGTAGGGGCTATATACAATTTGTCTAGAAAATATTCTTTTGCTTTACAACTTCGGCATCGTTTTTTAGTGTGCCTTTGGGTGCCTCCTACCCTCGTAGGGCATTGTCTACTAGTAGTTGTAAAATCATAGATAATGAATTATGTGTTTTTGATAAGGATTCCACTTATCGATATGTTTGTCTATATAGAGTGAAAACTGATGGATAAACGGAGTCGGTTTTTAATCTTCGTTTTGTATAATTATTGCATATCTTCAGTTAAAAAATGTATAGAAAATGAACACCGATTTTTTTTATGAGAAGAAATTATGAATAAGAGAAATAAAAAATCAACAAAAATACACTTGGTGGACAATATAGGGGATGGACATTCGTCTAACGAGGCATTAAAAGGGGAATAAGTCACTCTAGCTAAACAATGGGCTGCTTTATTCCACAACCCACATGGTATAGAAAATTTTGAGGTTATTTAGTTTTTGATTCAACTAAAAAGTTAAAAATTAATTGTTAACTCATCAAAATGTTTACTCTTTAATATTATAATTGAAATTAAGGAAAGTGTATTGAGTTAGGATTTGAAAGGATTTTAAAAGATTTGTAATTAAAATAAGTCTTGAAATATTCAGTTAAGATTGTTTGATGTTTTAAAACAAAGCGTAAAAATATAGTAGTATTTAATTAAGACTTTTTATAACTTATAAAAAGTTTTATAATATTAAAAAACTTTCAAATTTTAATGGATTGTTTTTTAAAATGGATTTCATGGGATTTTGTAAGATTTTTTAGTGAAATTTTAGTAGAAAAAAGTATTTCCCTACAACACTAGATTTCTATGGATTCTCATTTTTTATTTATCTCTTTCTCCCCCACTCCTAGACTTTTATTATAATAAGTTGTATCTTTTATAAATTATTTTAATCATTCGGTGAATAATTTAGATTTTTAACTAAGTCACAAACAAAAAGTGATACCGCCCTACACTTTTAAAAAAAATTAAAATGTAGCTTATGATGTAAGTTAAACTACTTTGTGTTGTAACTAAAAGTTAGTTCATTAGTCAAGCTAACTTGTAACTATTTTTTCTTTTCCTTTCCATGTATTTCTCCATTGATGTATATAAGTTGGTCTTGTTCAACTTATTAGTTTAACACTAAAAGTGAGAGCTACTCTTTGTAATCTAAGTTTAAGTTTTCACATAAGGATTCACATTCAAGAAAACTATCATAATTATATAATCTTGGAATCTATGATTCTCATATAAAATTACAATAAATGACATACCTTCTTCTATATTGTGGGATGACTAAGAGTAGAGACAATAATTCACCGACACTGAATTTATCTCTTTTCATTCCTTTTTTCTTAGGACTGTTCTTGATGGATATGACAGAGAAACCTTATGGAAGAGACCTAACCATTTTTCTGTGTTTTAAGGTTAATGTTGTTAGTGACTCTCATCAAGTCACCATTATTTATAAGTGTTATTTTCACCCTCCTGACAATAATATTTTTTCACACACGGGTCATTATAATTATTGAAATTATTCTTACTTTCTCCCACTTGATCCATGTAACTTAACCATACATCAATCATAATGTGTATTAATGAACCTAACATGCATTGGTTCCATCATTCATCATAATTAAGAGTATAAACTAATAAGAGTCATGACGATTATATATAATTTAATAAACATATTTCCTTTCATATACTATTATATAAGTTTTTTCTCCTCAATGTGATCTTATGTTGAGAATTGCATAATAGGTTCAAACATAAAGTCATTATCAATAACATAATTTATTTTCAATATCACTAATTGCACGAGTACATAAGTAGAAAACAAAATAAAATCAAAAACATTTCATAAATGAGCCCAAAGGGTCAAATATACATAAATAAACATCACCATTCAACATTCATTAGTAGATATAATGTCCATATTTTCTACATGGCCACCAAATACTTTAGGTGGTAACCCTTTCGTCAAAGGATCAACAATCATAAAATTAGTGTTAGTATGTTCAATTAACAATCTATATTTCTGAACTTCCTCTTTAATGTCAAAGTATTTTGATTCCATATGATTAACACCTTTAAAATACTTGTCATTTTTAGAGAAGAAGACTGTTGCACAGTTTTGTCATAATAATATTTCAGCAGCTTGGCAATATTGTTGACAAGTCCAAGTCCCGAAATAAAGTTTTGTAGCCAATTAGCCTGAACTATGGCCTCAAATCACGCCACGAATTCAACCTCCATAGTTAATGCAGCAATGACTGGATTTTTTGCACTTTTCCATGATATTGATCCTCTAGCCAAGAGATACACATAACCAAATGTTGTCTTTCTTGTATCTACATATCCGACAAAGTCTAAATTTGAAGATTCAATCACCTCAAGACGGTCAAATCTTCTATAAGTAAGCATGTGATCTTTCATCCTTTCCAAATACCTCAATATTTTCTTTGCAGCTTTCCAATGAACCATCCCTAGATTACTTTGATATCTACCCAACATATACCAACTGCAAAATTGATATATGGTCTTGTACAAGTTTGAGCATACATCATACTCCCAACAACATATGCATAAGGAATATTTTCTATTTTTTTTCATTCTAATTCATTCTTCAAGCACTGCATGAGACTAAGTTTGTCTCTTTTCTGTATTGGAATAGGAGATGTTGAACATTTATCCATTTTGAATCTCTCTAAAACTTTATTGATATACGCTTTCTAAGACAAGCCTAATAATTATTGTAATCTGTTACAAAATATTTCTACTCCAATCACATAGCTTGCCTCATCCATATCTTTCATTTCAAAATTGTTAGAAAGAGGCTTCTTGATGCAACTTAAGCTCATAATCAGCTACAAGTGCCATAGTGATTTTGAGTGAGTCTTTCTTAGAACATGGTGAAAAGGTTTCCTTACAGTCAATGTCATCTTTATGAGTAAAACCTTTGGCAACAAGTCGTGCTTGTTAACGTCCAATATTACCATGAGAGTCAAGTTTAGTCTTAAAGACCCATTTACACCCAACTCTTTTACATCCTTCAGGAAATTCCACAAGATCCCTTTCACAATTATGTTCCATAGATTTAATCTCATCTTTCATAACATCTAAGACCATTTATCAAAATGATTACCATTAATGGCTTCTGAAAATGAAACTGGATCGTTATCAATTCCTAAATCATTTTCTAGTTGTTGTGGATATACCACATAATCATCTAGAACAATAGACCTTTGTTCTCTTTGTGATTCATGCTATTTCATGTGGTCGTTTTACTATAGGTTCATTGTCATCTTTGGGATCATTAACTTGTTCTTCTTCTTGATCATTACACAATTGAGCATAAGGAACAACAATAGTGAAAAAATTAACTTCATAAGGTCCACATATATCAGTGCATATAATTTCAAGAAGCTGAGTACTTCTTGCAGCTCCTTTCTTTATGAGGTGAGGTACTTTGTTTGTTTACCTTTAATACAATCCACACATACATTCAGATCAATAAAATCTAAATTCATAAGAAGCTCATTCTTTACCAATCTTTTCATTCTTTCTTGCAAAATATCTCCCAAGCGTTTGTGTCACAAATAAGCAAAAGATTCATTCATTAAACTAAGCTTAGTGCCAACACTATGACGAACTATCATAAGTGTTTTAACATATAAATTATAAAGATTCAACTTATATAAATCATAACAAAGTATATTAGATCCAATCATGATGGTATGCTTATACAAACTAAAACAACAATTACCAAATTTAAAGAATATCCAACAACATCAAGTTTAGAAATTGAAAATTAAATTTCTAGAAATACTAGGTACATAAAAGTCTCAAATAAATTTTAATGATGTCCAATGTCTAAGATCAAACAATAAGTCCCAACAACATCTACTAGAGCCTTCGTTCTATTGCCCACAAATATAAACTTTTTATTTGGGTTTGTGGTTTGGATCGTAACGAATCCATGCATAATATTAGAAACATGAGTTGTGCATCCAGAATCAATCCACCAAGTATTATGAGGAACTTTAGTTAAATTTGATTCAAAACATACATAAGTATTAAGCTTATCTTTCTTTTCGAACCAAGCCTTGCGTTTTGGACAATCCTTTTGGAAGTGTCCTACTTTCCCACATAAATGGAAATTCGTGACTTTTGCTTCATTTTTCTTGATACTGACAAAAGACTCAACAATCTTTAATGATCTTTTGCCCCTACCATGTTTCTTTCCAACTCCTTGATGATTCACTAGATTAATGGAGTGATTTCATCTACTCTTAAGTCGAGTTTCCTCCTGAACTAACATATTGTGCAATTCATGAACATTCCATTTATCTTTCGTGGTATTATAGTTCATTTGAAAATACCCATACTCATATGGTAATGAATTCAAAATGAATTATACAAGGAAATTCTCATCCACTTGCATGCCTAGTGACTTAAGGTTTGCTGCCATATGAGTACGGGTATTTTCATGCATAGTACCAGAACCGCCAAACTTAATGTTGGTTAAAGTACTCATTGTTGTCCCATAAAGAGATCTGTCAACAATTTAGGAGCGTTATTTTAAAAAAACTAATAAATTCTTTTGCACTTTCAGTTTTGAGAAAACTTGATTTGATGTTACTTGCTATGCTCATTTGCATAAACTTTAAATTTTATTTGTTTGACTTTTCCCATTACTTGTAGTGGGCTTTCTTCTCATTGCTACTAGCATCAATAATAACAACAAGTTCCTCTTCTACAAGAGCCAAGTCAAGATCCAACACATCACGGTGAAATTCGACTTGCTACTTCCATTTAGGAAAATTGAATCCATTTGGAAAATTGAATCAAAGAACTATGCACATGATGCATTAATTCAACAAAAGATGAAAAGAAATTTCACTTCAAGTAGTGTCAACTTTTATCTACTTCAATTTGTTTAACAATCATCAAAGAACACAACATCCCCAAAAAAATTTGTTTGCATGAAGATTAAATCTTATTGGAAAACACTTCTTGATTTAAATATAATAACATAAATTTCAGTTAATTCAAACTGCATATACAAATTCACATACAAGATGTATAAACGCAAATCATGTCATTTAGTGCAGCGAAAATTAATGGAACAAATAAAGTTTTAAATTTCATAATTACATTTTAGAACAAATTTGAGAGAAAATTACCATTAAGGCTCTAATACCATATGAAAGTTTAAGTTTTCTCAAAAGGATTAACATAATATTGAATCTATGCTTCTCACATAAAATTACATATCTTATTTCATGTTGTGTGATGATTGAAAGTAGAGACAATAATTCACCGATACTCAATCTATCTCTTTCCATTCCTTATCTCTCAGGACTCGTTCTTGATGACTATGGCATAGAAACCTTATGGAAGAGACATAACATTTTTCTATGTGTTTTAAGGTTAATGTTGTTAGTAACTTCCATTAAGTCACCACTATTTATAAGTGTTATTTGGATCCCCTTCATAACTACACATTTTCACACATGAATCATTATAATTATTTAAATTATTCTTACATGTAACTCCTCGAGTATTTGATTCTTGAATAAATTGGACAAAACTGTGTTAAGTCTTGGAGACGTAGGTAATTGTAGAGGTTGAATCACATTATTTAATTGTTTAAGTGTTGTGTATGCGTTATAAAACTTAAGTGTCATAATAAAATTTTAGTGGAAACATTCAACAATGTAAAGATCTTAAAGTTTATAATTTTCACATATCAGGATACGATGAGAAGGCCATAGTACTTCGCAACAAGTTGATATAACAAAATGGTTTCTCTTGCTTTACCCTTTTTCTAATACACACGTAAGCATAAAAATGAACATGTTTTTTGTGGACAGTGAAGACTAACTTATAAATAGTGTCATTTAATCTAAGACGTCAATCAAGTATTAGTATCAATAAATGAGATTGATTCCTTTAATATTTAGTGATTACTATAATCTTTGTCTTTCCAATTGTTAGCTCTTAATATTTAGTGGTTACTATAACCTTTGTTTTTTCAATTGATAGTTCTTAATAATTAGTGGTTACTATAATTTATATTAGGCCAATAAATTGAAAGGTTTTGAACCCATGAAATTCTTACATTCTCCCACTTGGCCAAAAATTTAAATAAACCAGTACATAAGTATGATACATAAAATTTATGTATCAAATCTCATCCATGTGAATACATAATCAACATCATCAAATACATTATTCAGTAGGACAACTAGGGCCCATTCTATGTACATATTCTTTAAATGTTTTTGGTTGAATTTTCTATACATGAGCATATACTCTTTGGTTTTTTGGAAATACCTCAAATCTTTCTTTATAGCTTTCCAATGATCAATTCCAGGATTACTTTGATACATGCATAACAATCCAACTACAAAGTTAATATCTGGTTTTGTGTAGGTTTGCACGTACATCAGACTACGCACTACAGAATCATATGAAATCGATTCCATTTGTTTCCGCTCTATGTCATTCTTTGGACATTGCATGAGACTGAATTTGTCCCCACTTTTAGATTGGTAGAATTTCAGCAGCACAATTCTCCATGTTAAATTTCTTTAGAATTTTATTGATATATGCGTTTTGAGACAATCCCAACAAAATATTTCCATACCTATCATATAGGACACCTCACCCAAATCCTTCATTTCAAAATTCTTAATAAGGTATTCTTTAGTCTCATGCAACATGCTCAAATTATTATTTGCAAGTAAGATATCATAAACATAAACTTGTTCGCACTAAACTTTTGATATATACATTTGTCAACTAGATTTTATTCAAAGTCGAAAGAGGTAATGGTATCATTGAACTTAATATATCATTGCCTTAAGGCTTGTTTCAGTCCATATATTGATTTATTAAGTTTATACACCATAGGACCATTTCCTTCAATTGGAAAACCTTCAAGTTGGTTCATATAAACTTCTTTTTCAAGACTACCATTCAGAAAAACTGTTTTTACATTCATCTGGTGTAAATCTAAGTCATAATGAGCCACCAATTCCATGATAATACGCAATATGTCCTCCTTTGATATAGAAGAAAATGTTTCTTTATAATCAACTCCAACCTTTTGAGTATATCCTTTAGCAACAAGTAAGGCTTTATATCTTTCTATATTGCCATTTGAGTCATGCTTGATCTTAAATACCTACTTACTACCAACTCGTTTAGCACCTTTTGGAAATTCAACGATATCCCAAACTTTATTTTCTTGCATGGACTTTAACTCATCTTTCATGGCATCAATCCATCTCTCTAACTCAGCTTTGTCTAAGGCTTGTGAAAATGAAACTGGATCTTCATTGATTCCAATGTCCGACTCTAGTAAATAAGTCTGACTAGAATGTTCTAGTTGTTCTATTAAAGAGCAATTGACAAAAAAGATCTTTTTGGAAGGGAAACATGTAGTAAATCAGTTGGCATTTACCACATGGGTTTTCCCACATTTAATGAGCAATTAAAAGTCAATATTTGAAGGCCCACTTGCAAAAGCAAACATGCATAATGTTCACCACAATGATATGTGTTGATTGATCTCCAGGTTAATGAGTTGTGAGCAAGGAAAAAAAGACACAAGTACATTGTACTAGCACTATTTTGCAAAAAGCTAGGCATGTTTTTGTTCACACACATTGCTAAATGATATTTGACGACTCACTCTCACACTTATTCACGTTTTACATCAGACTCAAAAGCAAGAACATTATGGGTTTGTCAAGAACGTTCTAGATAGTAATATAAATATGTGCTTAATTGTTTTAAAATAGATCTAACACTTGACTGATGTGTCTAACGGCTATATTCAGTTAAAATTGAATATTGAAAGCCTTTCATCAGCTATAAATTTATGATCAGTTGGAAGATGAAGGAAAGAGTTTAATTTCCAATCTACCAAGACTTGTTCAATAAGCACAAGTCAAAAAAATCTCCAAGCAAACTCCAGTTCTCTTCACTATATATGTGTATCATCATTTATGAAGTTTTCCTTTATTTATCTCAAACAAAGATTTGAGAATCATTAGATCCCAAAATCTTTTTATCATACACATTGTAATTGACTCAAGTCTATCTTTTATGTTAGAATAGATGTGTTTGTAAAAATTATTTCAAGATTGAAAGGTGACCGTAAAAATCCTTTCAAAGTGGAAAGGTGAATGTAAAAATCCTTTCTAGGTTGACTATGAAGATTGTAATTGATCAAGGTGTGATCAAGAGAAAAGGTGTGAAAGAGAGCATTATGGTTCTGAAGCACATAGTAAATATCTCATGGTTGTGAGGATTAGATTAGCCCAAGTTTGGCGAATCAGTATACTTCTTGTGTGTGTGATCTTTCTGTTTATTATCTTTAATTAATTGTATGCACGTGATGTAGGAGGGTTCAAGGCCAGAATCGAGGAAGAAACGACTTTGCGGACAAAAGCAGCCGAAAATGCGGAAAACGATCGTTCGGTGTCAGATTGTCTATTATTATACCTTTCCGAAAAGGGAATCGCTCCACGAGCACAACTCATGGCTTTTCCATGAAGTATGGGCTCCAGAACCGTTTTGAGCTCGTCTTGGGCCTCAAAACAGTCGTTTTAGTTTTTCCCGTCATTTCGGGCTTTTCTGTTTTACAGCCGTTTTAGTTTTTCCTTTAATTTAGGGCTTTTCTGTTTTACCTAATTTTCGTACTAAGGATTCTATTATCTATTTAAAGACTTTCTATGCTGTAACAAAAGGTATCTTTGAATAAAATAATTAATTTTGAGAGTTTTTCTCTTCTCTGGTGGATTCCAGAAGTTGTTCTTTTTTTAAGATTAGCGCTTGCTAACCCTTTGCGATTTCCGACTGCGTCAGGTGGTATCAGAGCAGGCTTTCTCTTGTTTCTTTTCGTAGCTTGAACAACCATGGGAGATCAATCAATCACAAGAGCAGACATCGAGGGTATCACTGTGACTTTTACTGCGGCCCTTACTGCTTTGACTACGCATATGACGACTCAGGTGGCGGCTTTGACAGTTCAAGTGAACGCCATCAATAATAGGAGGGACAGAGGTAGGATAGACGAACCGCCTAGGCGTCCACATGGAGGCTTGCAGGCTCGTGTTGAATCGGACTCTAGTTCCAAAGAAGAGGTCTAGGAGGAGAATCAGGGTTTCGATAATCAACAGGATCGCAACGACTACAGAGTCAAGGCTGACATCCCGTTGTTCTATGGAACTATGGGGGTTGAAGAAGACTTGCAAGGTGCCTATTTCCATTGGAAGGCATTACAAGGAAGAGGTAGTGTGTGATGTTCTGAATATGGATGTGTGTCATGTTCTACTTGGGCGACCTTGGCAGTATGATGTAGGAGGGTTCAAGGCCAGAATCGAGGAAGAAACGGCTTTGCAGACAAAAGCAGGCGAAAATGCGGAAAACGATCGTCCGGTGTCAGATTGTCTATTATTATACCTTTCCGAAAAGGGAATCGCGCCACGAGCACATCTCATGGCTTTGCCACCAAGTATGGGCTCCAGAACCGTTTTGAGCTCATCTTGGGCCTCAAAACAGTCGTTTTAGTTTTTCCTGTAATTTCGAGCTTTTCTATTTTACAGCCGTTTTAGCTTTTCCTTTAATTTAGGGCTTTTCTGTTTTACCTAATTTTCGTACTAGGGTTTCTATTATCTATTTAAAGACTTTCTATGCTGTAACAAAAGATATTTTTGAATAAAATAATTAATTTTGAGAGTTTTTCTCTTCTCTGGTGGATTCCAAAACTTGTTCTTTTTTTAGGATTAACCCTTTGCGATTTCTTTGAATAGAATAATAGAAACCCTAGTATGAAAATTAGGTAAAACAGAAAAGCCTTAAATTAAAGGAAAAGCTAAAACGGCTGTAAAACAGAAAAGCCCGAAATTACGGTAAAAACTAAAACGACTGTTTTGAGGCCCAAGACGAGCTCAAAACGGTTCTGGAGCTCATACTTCATGGTAAAGCCATGAGTTGTGCTTGTGGCGCGATTCCCTTGTTGTAAAGGTATAATAATAAACAATCTGACATCGAACGATCGTTTTCCGCATTTTCTGCTGCTTTTGTCCGCAAAGCCGTGTCTTCCTCGATTCTGGCCTTGAACCCTCCTACATCAGCACGTATCACTTTTCACTATGATTGTTTCTATTTACAACCTCTTAATTTCATATTAATTGTCCAGAAGATTCTAATCAGTTAAAAGCTTACTAATCAACTTTTGATTACCAAGTTTAATCTTGAGTAAAACATCAATTAAAGTGCAGGAACTAAATTTTAAAAAGGGCACAATTCAAACCCCTCTTTCTTGTGACTATTCATTCCACATCAATGTGAACCAAGCGTTTATGCCACAAGTACGTAGAACGTTCATTAAGCATGTTACACTTAATTCCAATGCTTTGATGCCCGGTAAGCAAGGACTCATAAAATTGATCATGAAGTTTCAATCTATATAAACCAACAATAATATAACAAGAACCAATAAGTTTATTATTATTGAATAAATTGAAACATGCATGTCCACCATTAAATGCAAAACCACAATTTTCCAACTTTGAAAGAGAAACTAAACTCCTAGACATTGAAGGTACATAAATGATCTAAATGATAGCCAATATCCAAAATCGAGTGATAAGTCCCTATGCCTTCAATTGGAGCTTTATTATTGTTTCCATGTAGAGAAACACCTTACTTGGCTTGTGGTTTGGATTGTAATTAATCGCTGCATCATATTAGATACATGAGTAGTAGCACCAAAATCAAGCCATCAAGAATTTGATGGACCGCTCCCATACCTTAAGTTCGAACTTTTCATCCTCGATGTTGTTATCATCAGTAATAGGTTTTCCCTCCTAATGTGACAAGTCAAGGTCCAAAACACCTAAGTGGAACTTCACTTATTCAAACTATTCAAAAAAATTCAAACTATTCAAAATGGTAAAAGATGCTTGCGAATGAAGAGAAATTGCTGCAAAATAATCATAAAATATGTGCTCACATTAAATTTATCATATACTTAGATAAAACATCCAAGCATATTATTGTTCACGCTACAATATATTATCATAAATAATGTCAATTTTATCATAATTAAGAAAGTAAAATTCTCAACCAAATGCATAAGTTATCTTTAGACAAAAAAAATATATTTGATCTAAAATTTCAGTTTCTTATACTCAAGTTTATTGACCATAGAACAAAATTTTCCTTTGGGTAAATCTAATCCTATGATTAATTAACAATCATATTTTTATGGCATTCTTTCATCATTTTAACTTTGTCACTTTGGTATACACAAGTTATAATAAAATATAACCTTTTTTTTTTCTGTTATCACAAAAAATATAGCTTGCTAGAAAACATTTATAACTTTTTTTTAATAACATTTAATATAATATGTATAAATGATTCAAATTAAATTATATATATATATATATTTTGAAGATATATATGCATCATATTAGTAAAGTAAAAAATAATTGTTAAATCGTACATATGAATTTTCTTTTTACAATGCTTAATATATTTCCTCTCGGTGCCAGAAAAATAAAAATCATATATAATAATAACAATCACATAATTCATCTATTAGAAGTTAGGACCCCATATATCAACTCTATAAAATAGATAACAATACTAAATCTAGTCTAAATTCAATTAATCATATAATATGGTTCGTCATATTTGAGGGAGATTGAAATATCATAGATGGAAAATCATAAATTGCACAACAAAACTCAAGGGAATCATTAAACAACATAAAATCTTGAAGTTTATGATTTTCACATACCCAAATTTAATGAGATAATCATAGTACTTCATAACAAGTTGATAGAATAAAATGATTTCTCTCCCTTAACCTTTTTCTAAGACACACTTACGGATGAAAATTATTATGTGTACTTAAAGCAGAAAAAAATGAACATGTCTCTTGTGGGCAGAGAGGACCAACTTATATGTAGTGACATTTAATATGAGATATCCATTGAGCATAAGTATTTAGTGGCTAGTATAACATTTGTCTTTTCAATTGCTGGTTCTTAATATTTAGTAGTTACTATAACCTTTATCTTTCAATTGCTTACTCTTAATAGTTGGTGGTTACTATAATTTATTTTATATCAATAAATTGAAAGGTTATGAACTCATAAAATTCTCATGTAATTCTTGTTTTGGTTCAGATCTTTGAGTTCTATGTTTGAATCAATTTCCAGTGTTTTTGCTTTAATAACTCTTTCACATGTGTTTCAGAAAATTTAATTTAAGTTTTTCGAAAAATTATTCCATTAGAAAATTTTAAATTTAACTTATATATGCGGTAAAAAAAATTTTACCTACAAATGTCAATTAATTAAATTAAAAATACTAATTAATATTGTAATAATTTTACTAATAAAAAGAATACTTAGTCCAAAGTTTGCAACAACAAAAAAAAACGTTTAGTCAAAAGTATCTATCAAATTACATCTAAATAATTAGATTGCAAATACTATCTACCTAGTTTGAAGATAAATTTTTATTAATGGTATACATACATTTCAAATTTTTCTACACTCGTTTAACACCTAATTTTTTTTATCTCTCTCTTCTTGTGTACATAATCAACATATTACATATATCACATCATTTATTTTTATATTCTTTATTTTTCAAGCTGTATGCATCTCTATAGGCGTACACCAAACATTTTTGAATTTTTATTTACCGTTATATTCCATAAATATAACTCAATTGATAGCTGTAAAAATGCTAACATGCAAGAGTCTAAATTCGAATTCAAAATTCTTTATTTTTTTATTATTAAAATGTGTGAGTCTAACAACTAAATAATTTTTAAAAAAATAATTATTTAGCGTTCCTTTTGATTCTCTCGTAAAAAGAAGTACAACCCTCTCAGATGGACCATCCGTTTGTTAGGCATATAGATAATAAAGGGATACTAATGTTGAGAAAATATTATTGCATGTAGCTAAAAGTTGAACAAATTATCATGGGTAGACAAACAAAGAGAGAAACGGGTAAATCACTTGTAAACATAGTCAAACAAGGTTTAGAAATGGATTACTTTTTCAGAATATTCTAGACAAATGGGATCTCTCTTAAGATGTGCTATGTTTGTTCTTTCATATATACTCGACATTAATGGTTTTCCCTTCAACTTTTCAATGATATCTGGTACCAATAAATTTCTTGAAGACAAATTCATGTGACTCCCACTCCACTATTTTTTGTTATTATATATATTCTCTCCAACTTTACTAGCCTTTATTGACAATTTGGCTCAAATTTCATTCTAGTTGAACTCATGCTGTTAATCAAACGACAACTTGATGCAACAACCAACTTGTTAATAAGACACAAGTAAACATGATTCGAAGAGGACTTCGTACGGCGATCATAGTAATCTACATGCAACGAACGGTGGTGAAATCTATTCAATGAGGGTGTTTTGTTTGTAAACATTCAGACGCTCAAGTCAGTAAGAATTTTAAGTGAGTGTGAAGTGGGAATGAATTGCGTGTACATTTTCCTAAGTGTAAAGGTTCTTTTAGTAGGGTCATTTATGAGAATCAAAGGAAATTATTTTAGTCTATTGAGATTAGCAAATCATCATTTGATCTTGATTAGACTGTGATTGACGCCAAAGAATGGGACACTCGTGCCTTGATAGGTTCATCATGTGTTGGTGGATCCATGAGATCGAGTCTAGAGTGGTTAGGGTTTTATTTTAAAATGATGGATTTAATTTGTCTTTTAAATTCAAATATTTTTAGAATCAATTTAATTATGCCTTGTGACATTCTATAATTGTAGAAATGTTCGAGATATATAAATTTTGATCTCAATTTAAAGAATACTTTGAGAAAGAAACTGCAAAGATCTTTAAAGATATCGAGTTTGAGAAGAGATATGGTCAAAGAACAAAATTGAGTGTAGAAGTATTGATTTTAAACCAATTCATATAGTTTCCATTCATATATATAAAAAGGTATCGTCATGGAGATATTATCGTTCTTCATCTCAATCAAGTTAAGAAATTGATTTATAAATATCAAACTCAACACCTTAAAAAACTAGAGAATCAGGTGTCATAATGGATTGACTTATAAAAGAGAAATTTTGTTTGGTACATCGTCTTTTTATTAAATAGAAGCCGCTCATTATGACTTTGGAGTTACATGAGATAGTTATTACGATGGTGTTTTTTAATGTAAACATTAATGAAATAATATGATGCAATTGAATAAAGCTTTATGTCAATAGACACAAAGTATATGGTTTACAAAATGATAAAATTCATATTTAAGTTAAACAATTTGTTTCATTAGAGATACTACAAACTCTCATAAAGTGATTAATTTATTTGGCTTTGAGATAATGACTATTATGGAGAATTGTGGTGTTATTACAAGATCAACTGTGATGTTTTGTGATAATAGTTCACAATTAAACTGTCTAAGAACCCAATTTTGCATGATCGAAGCAAATATATAGATGTGAGATAACATTTTCTATGTAATTTGGTGACCAATGAAGTCATTGAGACGAAACACTGCAACACCAAAGAGATCAGATTGCAGATATAATGACAAAACTTGTGTAAAGGGTTGTTTTTCAAATGATGTGTGAAAGACTAGGGTTGTGCAAGCTAGATATAGTAAGTTAAATTTTTAGAAGTTAAACTTCAGTTTAAGGGAGTGTATATTGGTCCTAGTGGACTTTTTAAAATAGATTTGGACATGTATTGTTGTATAAAGTGCTTAGAGTCTCATTTGTTTAGTTGGTAGTTAGTTTTTCTGTTTTATCAGTTTTAGTGATATAAATAGCTTGTAACAATTTTTTTGTCAATGAACTATATGTACAATTTATCTGGGCTGTGATTATCTTTGTTACTTCTACTCTCAACATAGTCTTCCATTTATTTATGAAATTTGGATTCAATGGTATTTTGACGAGTCTTAAAATGTCTATTTTGTGATCAATAGAGGTTGGACGTCACATAGTGAGTATGTTTAAATAATGTAGTCTAAGTTGAAAGGATTAATAATTGGTAGAACCATTTCAATTATTCATGAAACAATATAATTTTATATCTTTTGATTATTAAAGAAAAAATTATTATAACTATTGTAACTTAAAAGGGCATGCTCCCTCTTCACTTTCTCTATAAATATTTGAGACAAACGTAAAATATCACGATGTTATTTATTATGTCCTTACTCATCAAAGTCATCCAAAATCATTTGAGAGATACCATTTAAAAACATCAACCCAACCAGATGATAGACTTCAAAAGATAATGATGTTCTCTCTTCTTCTTATTACTATATACGGTGTCTTAAATTCATCCAGTTATATATTCAAGACTAATTGTAACATGATATTTGAATATAAGTTATGTTTGATATGAGGTGGAATATATTCTAGTGTATGCCATTAGAGCACTTTCACATAAACTCAAAAAGTTCAATGAAGTTTTTTTTTTTTATATTTAATTTTGACGATAAAAGTTCAACGAAGTTAACATTATAAAAGTTAAATGATTAGTTTGAGAGAAAAATAATACAAACGACTAATTCGTTATAATAAAATTCAATTTAATTTGATATTATATAAGAGGCTGGTATAAAGAAGAGTTAGACAAAAGTTTGAGCACAGGCGTAATTTTCTATCATATAATCATGCAAATGTATCCTATTTCAAAAGCTTTGTTCTTCAAACACCCTTTTTAACACCGGATTTTTACCGTATATTTACAAATTAAAAATTTTAAGTATATTATTTCTTAAACTAATAAATCAACGAGTATTTTTATAAATTAAAAAAATATTTATCGATTTTTATATTTTAGAAAAAGTTATTTTATAAAAATATCTTCATTGTGTTTTTTTTTACTACATCATTTTATTGTTTATAAATATTATACTAATTTATTTATATTTAATTGTAAAAATATTTAATATCCACTATTATAAATAATTTTAAAAAAATACATTTTATTTTGCTAATACTTTCAGTAAAAAAATATTTAATTATTATAAGTTTTTAAATTATAAAAAATAATTAAAAAAAAAACTTATTTAATTATTAATATATACATCAAATATATTGATACAT
This sequence comes from Cicer cuneatum, assembly GCA_037974295.1. Taxonomy (NCBI): domain Eukaryota; kingdom Viridiplantae; phylum Streptophyta; class Magnoliopsida; order Fabales; family Fabaceae; genus Cicer; species Cicer cuneatum. Next base: position 56,170,653 of record JBBPBO010001984.1, read on the forward strand.
GTTAGAATGTATATTTCGGCACTATATTAAGCCTTTTGGACAATTTTCAGACGGGCCTACCTACCGCAATAATCTTTTTTCCAATGTTAGGGGGATTTTGGAGATTCTTTAGAATTGTAGTAAGTAACATAAAGATCTTGACTAGGATCTATTTTAGATCTTGTAATAAAGACACATGAATAATTGAATCTCATTACTTTATCATCAAAAAGGAGATAATTAGGCTTACTAATTCGGTTGGTCCAACGTAAGAAAATTACCTGTGAAAACAATTTGAAGTTTTAGATTAGGTGGGTACTCAACTTTTTTGGGTAAACTATGGTTTTCATTTTTAAAAGTGTATAATATTGATATTTTAATCAACTCGGCTATACTTCAAGTTAATTATCAAATTATCAAAATAGTTCTTAAAAGATACAAGTTTATATATATTGACATTTATTTTGTTATTATTATAAATATTTAGATATAAATTTTCTAATAATTAAATAAGTTTTTAATCTTTATAAAGTTAAATTTTTTCAGTTTTGTTTTTTATCTCTCTTTTTAAGTTAATTCATGTTTCATGTATGTTTAGAAAATTATAAAAGTTTCTCTCACAAAAATTTAGAATTTTAAAAAAGAAATTAATTAAATATAAATTTTTAAATAAGAAAACAAAATTGACTTGAAAACAATGACCAAAAACAAAATTGAAAAATTTATTGGGAACTAAAGAAGAAGAAAAATTATAATAACTAAAAGCAAAAGATTAAAATTTTATAGAGACTAAAAATATATTTAACTCATTTTTTAAACTAACCATTTAAATTTACTAAATTGTAAATTAGTACAACCTTACAAGTTTTCAAATTAGAGAACATAAAAACGAAAATAAGGTGCTACAAATCCAAAAGGATGATGTTAGATGGGTCCTTCAAGTGAGAGTCTACACCAATTAAAAAGACAAAAAAAAATGATATGTGTGATGGGCTTAGCCTACATCTTTTGGTTTAATAAAAAGTGTAATCCCCAATTGGCAAACAGAGCGCACTGTATAAGTGAAAGAAAAAGTCACGTACAGTTTGAAAAACAGCAGCATCTGCATGAGAGAGAAGAAGAAGAAATCGATTTCGAAAGTGGATTTGTGTTTAGCAAACGGTTTGTGTTTAGGTCGAAATTTTAGTACCATGTTTATTCTATTAAATTTGTTATTCTAATAATTTTCATGGGTACTTTTGTTTTCTTTGAAAGTAACTAATACACTCCAAAACTAGTACACTTTAAAAGTGCATTATACAAACAAGTCTTTGAAAGTAACTAATACACTCCAAAACTAGTACACTTCAAAAGTGCATTATCCAAACAAGTCATTATTTGCTTACGATAAATAGTCACAATGTAACTAAAAAGAGTAATGTAATTGAATTATACATTTAGCGTCAGTTGGAACCGCATGTAAAAAACGTTTTTTTTATTTTTAATCTAGATTCCATATCAACCGTCGGCACAATAAATAATTTAGTATTTGACGTCAGTTCTGACAAATATGAACGAATTTGCTTATAGTAAATAATTCAAATATTTGGAGGTGGTTTGAACTGATAGTAAAAGTGTGTAACATATTAACATCATCAATTTTTACGTCGTTTTATCCACTTTTATAGAGATGTTTTGTTATTATTTAATTTTACCATAGGGTGATGATTATTGTTAGTGTTACTATGTGAATTTTTTGTTGTACTCCTAATGCCTTGATAGTTCTTTATCTAGAGCGAATATGCTACTTGCACTGTACGGTACATTGATCACCATAATTTATATATAGAGTGACAACCTATTAGGTTCTCATTATTCTCTAATGATCATCTGTCATTCACTCATATTTTTAGTCCATATCCATTAATTAATTAATTCAACTAATTATTTTTTTCAAAAATCTAATTAGCCTTATTTTTAATATGATCACTAATCAATTAAGGTATTTATTGACAAATAGCTAATATAATTTTATTGACAAATAACTAATGTAATATATATTGTCAAATATATGTTATGTTATCGCATGCACAAATTTTCTTGGTATTATTAATTATATAAACTTTTGAATAAATTTGATTTATACAGCATTTTATGATCATATTATAATATGGTCCCTGACATTATATTTTAATGTTACACTGTGTGTTAGATTGTATTTACATAAAGTAATTTATATGATTAAATAACATAATATTATAATCTTATATTCAAAGGGAGAGAGATAATCTTAAAAAATAAAGAGAGTGGAATGAGTAGCGAACTATAACTAAAATTTAAAAATATAACTAAAATTTAGAAATGTAATCTATGATTATAATCATAAGTATTTAAATAAAAAATTTAAATAATTTTTAATGATAAATAATATCAATTGAACAAAATTAATTATAATGTATGTAATTTTCAAATATATTTTACAATTAAAATAAAAATAACATCCTAAAAACATAAAATATATTGTATTTAATGATTGCCCAATTTAATAAATTTGAAACAAAACACCAAATAATATTTTTGTAAAAAAAAAAAAACCAAATAACATGTAACTCTAACGGACCGAACATTATATCTCTGGTTCATTATTCATCTACTACTTGTGAAAATCATTATATTCAAATGACTGCACGTATGTAACACGTGCCAGAGTGATTATACCCAATACTACATATTTGAAAATAGCTTAGGTAGTTTTTCTTTTTCATTTTCCATTTTATTTTTAACACTACGTCTTTTATAGGTTCGAACTAATTGCACCTTTTTTCAATGCAATATTTTCATTGGTCTTCATTGGGTAGTATTATTTGCATACAAATGAATATGCCGTTGAAAAAAATTAAACCAACCAATTGAATTAAATTAAATAATAATAATAAATTCTTAAATTGAATATTTTGATTTTAAAAATTAAATTAAATTAGAAAAAATTCAAGAATCCCTAATATTATAAAAGGCATAATGTGACTGCACTACGCTTTAATGACAAATGCTTTAGAAAAATCGCTGTTGTAGGGTCATGAAGGGTTTAGGATTTACAGAAAAGCGCTGTTGTAGGGTCATAGCGATTTCACATAATGTTTACAGCGCTTTTAGAGCGCTTGTAAAATTACAAGCAGTTATATATAAATAAATAAATAAAAACATATTTAATACGTTTTATCCCTTCGAACTCTATTACGAACTTTCCTCTCCTATACTTTGCGCTCATTTTTACTGAGTGATTGTTGTCTCAGGTACTGTATTTATTAATTTGTTATTGTCTCTAAAACTGATAAATTGTTACCTGATAAATCATATAAAATTTTAGATTACAAATCTGTGCTATTTTGAAATTTGTTCGATGTGTTCTGTTTTGAAATCAAACTTGTATACATGACCTTGGACCTTGGTTTCCATTTTCCAATATTTGTCTTATATACTATAGATTTGTATGATGTTATAGATTAATAAATTTGTGTAACATTGCATTCATAAACTACATTCATAAACTCTTATCTGATAAATCATATCAAATTTGTTCGATCTATTTTGTTATGGTTTGAATATATATAACTTGTATGCATATATATATATATATATATATATATATATATATATATATATATATATATATATATATATATAATGTTATAGATTGATTTGTTCTTACTGCATTTATATAGGTCATATAATTAAAATGGACCGGAAATGGATGTCTGTCAATCGACTGTCAAAAGAGTATGAAAATGGAGTGAAGGAGTTTGTTAAATTTGCAGTGAAGAATGCAAAAGACTCAAATCGAATCACTTGTCCTTGTTTAAAATGTTATTTTGGAAAACGCGTTAGAGCAGATGAATTGGAAGGACGTATAGTATGACATGGAATTGATAAAAGCTATACATGTTGGATAAAACATGGTGAGAAAAAAAAAGGGAACACTTATTTTGACAGTGATGCGACATATGATTCAAATGATTATTTCAATACAGATACATATGAGCAAGACCGAGTTGAACATATTGCAAAAGCAGTTGAAGAAGATCTTCGGGATTGTCCTAAAATGTTTGAGAGTTTGTTGAGTGATGCAGAGAAACCATTATATAATGGCTGTACTAAATTCACAAGACTTTCGGCGATATTAAAGTTGTACAACTTAAAGGCGAGAAATGGATGGTCTGATAAAAGCTTCACAGAATTATTAACACTCCTAAAAGATATGTTGCCAGATGATAATGAACTTCCCAGTCGAACCAACGAGGCTAAACGAATTTTGTGCTCTATTGGCATGAGTTACGAAAGGATTCATGCGTGTCCTAACGATTGCATTTTATTTCGAAACGAATATGAATTACTAAAGGCGTGTCCAAAATGCAATGTCTCTCGATATAAGAAGAAAGAATCTACTCCAGCAAAAGTCGTGTGGTATTTTCCTATAATACCATGATTTAGGCGAATCTATCGCAGTGAAGAAGATTCAAAACACATGACATGGCATGCAGATGAAAGAATTAGAGATAGAAAGTTACGACACTCTGCAGATTCTCCACAATGGGCAAAAATTGATCACGAGTATCCTGATTTTGGTAGAGAGTCAAGAAATCTACGACTTGCACTTTCTACTGATGGAATGAATTCACATGGTCTTCAAAGCATATCACACAGCACATGGCATGTGATTTTGTTGACTTATAACCTACCTCCATGGTTATGTATGAAGCGCAAGTTTATGATGTTGTCTCTGTTAATTTCTTGACCCAAACAACCGGGGAATGATATCGACGTTTACTTGGCTCCTTTAATTGAAGATCTAAAAAAGTTATGGGAGTCAGGTGTGGAAGTTTATGATGGGTATAAGAAATAATGTTTCAATTTGAGGGCTATGTTCCAGAAGAATACAGTTCAAATATTAAAAATTCAGTTTGTATGAAAGACCTCAAGTTAAAAGCTTTGAAGACTCATGATTGTCATGTTCTAATGGATCATTTGCTACCAATAGGTATACGTTCCATTTTACTTGAAAAAGTTCGACGAGCCATAACTAAATTATGTTTCTTCTTCAGGGAAATTTGTAGTAAAGTGATCGATCCTCAGAAATTACCGACATTGCAGAGGGAAATTGATGTTACTTTGTGTGAGCTTGTACTGTATTTCCCACCCTCATTTTTTGATATAATGGTTCACCTTATTGTTCATCTTGTTAAGGAGACACAACTTTGTGGGCTAGCTTACATGAGATGGATGTATCAAATAGAACGATATACGAAAATATTACAAGGGTACGTAAAAAGTAGAAGTCGACCAGAAGGTTGTATTACTGAACGGTACATTGTCGAAGAAGCTGCTGAATTTTGTACTGAATATCTATCCAATGTTGAATCCATAGGACTTCCTATGTCTTGTCATTCGGGAAGAATAACAGGAGAAAGGATAATTGGAAAGAGAGTAATGACTATATCAAGGACATAATGGGAGCAGGCACAACTGTATGTTCTGCACAATGATGATGAGGTTCTACCGTATGTTACAATACACATGGATCAGTTATCTAGTTTGAACATGAACAGCAATAAAAATTGGATAACACGGGAGCACAATCGAAGTTTTATAACATGGCTAAAAAATCACATTAACTCAAAGTTTGATATAGACCCCGCTTCAATTTCAGAGAGATTGAGGTGACTAGCAAATGGCCCGAGTTTACATGTCTTTTCTTACATCGGTTATGTAATTAACAGCTATACATTTTATACCACAAAACAAGATGATCAAACCACTATGCAAAATAGAGGAGTCACTCTAGCAGCTGAAGCAATGCATATCTCAAGTGCAAAAGACAAAAACTCAATATATGCAAATCTATCATATTTTGGGGTTATCGAGCACATATGGGAGTTGGATTACACAATATTTTTGTGTTCCCATCTTTGGTTGCAAGTGGGTCGATAATAATAATGTCGTTCAGATTGATGAGTCAGGGTTCTTGCTTGTCGATTTTAGTCGGGTGGGATACAAAGATGAGTCTTTTATTTTAGCGTCTCAAGCTTAACAAGTGTTTTATGTCACCGATCCTGCTGATGATAAATGGTCTGTTGTCCTATCGACCAATAAAATAAGTGATGATAACAACAACATTGAAGATGTTGGTAATGATATTTTCTTTGCGACATCACAACCACTTGAAATTGATTCAACTGATGATGGTTTATATCATGATGAGGGAATTTGGATTAATCCATCGTTTCATATCGTTAAGAGACAAACAAATGTGAATCCCACCAGGAAAAGAAGAAGGGAATCTTAAGATGTTTATGTGTTTTATATAAGTCATGTAATGATATGTACTCATCATGTAATTTATACTAATTTCATGTAACTTGACCTGCCAGAACTGAGTATTTAGCATTTAGCTTTAACTGTATTTGATTTTATGCTTATACTGATTTTCTGCCAGAACTTGAACTGATCATGTAATTTAGCATTGATATACAAACATTGATATACTGATTTCTGCTATAACTTGAACTCATCATATAATTTTTTTGATTGTATTATTTAATTATTTTAGAGATGACAATTTGATAAAAAATTTAATTATAATATGAACTCATCATATATGTTGATATAAACAATTTGATAAAAATCATTTTAGAGATGACAATTGGTATCCATTTGTATGGATAATATTATCTCACATTATAAAATGATATACATATATTCTAAGGCTTTTAAAAATTCAATTTTGAAATATTTACAGCACTTTGGTCAATAAGCGCTGTAGAAGGCTTTTAAAAAATAAATTACAATTACAAAACAAAACAAAACATTTACAGCGCTTTTGCCCATAAGCGTTGTAAAAGGCTCTTAAAAAATAAATTACAAGAGAAAAAACATTTACAGTGCTTTTGCCCATAAGCGTTGTACAAGGCTTTTAAAAAATAAATTACAAGTAAAAAACATTTACAGCGTCTTATGGGCAAAAGCGCTGTAAAATGCTCATATAGCGCCTTTTATATAGTGTGTCTATAAACGTTGTAAAAGACTATTTAAGGCGCTTTTTATATAGTCTTTTAAAGCGCTTTTTGAAAGAGCGCTGTAATAGGTTAGGTCTTTTAAAGTGCTCTTTGGAAAAGCGCTGTAAAAGATTTTTTTAAAATATTATGTAAACTGATAATCAGAAACCGCCTCTTCATTTTCTTCTTCATTACGTATTCTCATCCCAACGAACTTGGCAGTGTGAAACCCTTATTCATTACGTGCTCTCCATCTTCATTACTCTCTATACGGACCCTTCTCGCTAGTGCGAACCCTACTGTCCATATTCATTACGTACTCTCTGTTTTCATTATTCTCCATTTTCACTACGTACTATCCCTACGAACCATAAAGGTTTTTAAGGCGCTTTTTGTTTAGTTTTTTAAAGCGCTCTGTAGAACCGTAGTGCTATCTTTTCGCTGCACAAGACATTTCTACTTGTATTTATGCGACGTCGTAACCCTAAACTACAGGTTGTTGAGACAAAACCCCAACTTAAATAATTTTGATGATAAACAAAGATTAATTAAGAATTATAATTATGATTCTAAAGCATGTTTTTGTATCTAATAAGTGTGCTTGAGTGTATTAATCAAGATAGGTACCAAGAAACTTAAACATATCATATCAAAGAAGAAACAAGCTAAGCCAACAAAACCAATAACGTTCTGGTCAATTTTGATGAAAACGAAGAACGTTCTTCATGTGCTCCAGAAATGCGAAAACGCAAATGCAGTTCCAGATTTAGTTTTTGTGCAGTTCCAATTCAATCACGCTCTTTCAATCATCCTCTCTCAATCATGCTAAGAGCAAGTCAATATTGGAAGATCCCTCTACAAATTTAAAAGCCAAGAATATGCATCACTAAGATCAAGACTCATTTGCCATCTAGAGGAAGAACCAAGTCTGCTCTTGACCACTAGAAGCAGAATGAAGAACATTCTTGCTTTTTGGCCTGCTCTCACCTAATCACTGACAAAAGACAACCAGTATGTTCCCAACGGGCAAATGAGTTGTCATAAGCACTTTTTGAGTCTATAAAAGAGAACTCAAGATGAAGGCAATAATCAAAACTCATGAAAGCAATTATCTCATCATTCATAATCAGTTTCAAAAGCTTCCACCTTTTAACGCACATTTTCTCAAGTTCTGTCAAGTACTTAGAAATTGCATCATCCAATTACTATTGTGCTCTAAGATCACTCTGAGTTCCTAAGATCAGAATCAAACACTCAAACACGAGTTGAGGATATTTAGATTCTATCAAACACTTTATCATAATCTCAAGATAAAATGAGTAAAAACTAGTCTTGAGAAGTTGTAAAAATCCTTCTATGTTATAGAGAAGGTAGTGTGATTAATCCTTTGTAAATATTGAAGGATAGATTAGTGAAAAATTCCTTTCTGGATTAAAAGGTATTGGTTGTAACAGATCAAGATAGATCTGCAGAAAGTTTGTGTAAAAGTCAAGAGAGTTCTTGCCTTGGAGCACTTAGTTGAAAATCTCACAGTTGTGAGGACTGGACGTAGCCCAAGTTGGGTGAACCAAGATATATCTGTGTGTTATATTCCTTCCTTTATCTATTTACTTTCAAGTCTTTAAATATCAAGTTTAATAGATTAACTAAAACTGTGTTTTCAACTAACAAGAATGTTCTCTGTTTCTAGATCCGAATCAAGAACGTTTTCCGTTTTTCTGATTTACAACCAAGATCAATCTTGAGTTAATTTTTTTCCAGGATTTTTAAAAGGTTAATTTACAATTCAAACTCCCCTTTCTTGTAAATTGCTACTTCACAGGTATTGTTATTAATATCTTGTTGTCACTAAACTTATAGTGCATGTTGTATTTATTCAATCTGTTGTTGTCACTAAACTGCATGTTGAACTTATACTGTGTGAAATGTGTAGATAAATGGATTCCAGCAACGATTTAGGTCGTCAAAACGATGAAGTTGTAAACACTGACGTTGTAAGCACCAAAGTTTTCAACGCTAAAGGCTATGAAAACGAAGTGAAGCGTGGGGCAACTATAATGCAAAAAGTAATCAAAGTAAGAAGTACTGGAATAAAATTTGAGGTATATATACTATACTTTTGTTTAGATTTTATTTTTTTTCTTTTTTGAAAGCAAGCACTTACACTCTATGAGTTTATTAGGTGGGATGGAATGAAAGTGGCCAGCCGATTGAGCCCAACAGTTCAATGATGGTAAGCTACATCGGTGCTATTGTCCGTCAAAATATCCCAATAACAATCGATGATTGGAGAGACAGCTTTGAAGGATGCTAAAGACATATTGTTGAGTGATGTACAAGTAACGTTTTTACTCCACTTTTTTGTTACTTAAAACTTTTTCCGTTGAAATACTTTTATTCAAACTCTTTATTTATTTGGTTTGCAGAGCTCTTTTAACATTGAAGATATGCGGAAAAATTACGTGCTTAGAGTTGCTGGTGAAATTCACAGAGGATTTATATCTCATCTGTCGAATTGTTACTTATGAGATAAGTGTGTAAATTTGAATGTTGAAGTTCCAAAAATTTACAAATACTACATATTAACTGAAAAGTGGACCTCTTTTGTAGCTAAATGTCCAGACCCCGCATTTGTGGTAATATTTATTTTATTAGCATGTGTGTTTTATTCATATTCATATCTTATTTTTTTACAGGATCGTTATTTTTTTTAATTTATATATAGAGTATAAGTATAGCAAATCGGGAGCGAGCAAAGAACCAATGCATCCATACAAAAAATCGCATATGGGGTATGCACGTTTAGAGCAAAAAATTGTAAGTAAACATCACTTTTATACATTGTGGTAGATTATAAACTATAGTTTCTAACGAATATTTGGTTTATGTCTTAACGAACAACTGCAAGAGACGAAATCCGATCAACCATTAGATCGTCATATCTTGTGGAAGGAGGCTCGCGTTAATAAAGATGGAACAGTGGATAACGAAAATGTTCAACTAGTTGTCCAACAATGTGTAAGTATACTATCACTTTAATATTTTTTAATATTGTCTTTTAAAAATGATATTGAACTTATCTTTTTAATACTACATGTATTTTAGGAAAATTTGGAACAATATCTTGAAAATCAAGATGAGAATAAAGAAGTTAGTTGCAGGGACATTCTCGGCAAGGTATTCAATGTTCCTGAATATTCTGGCCGTGTGAGGGGTAAGGGATTTAACGTGACTCCCAAAAGTTATTTTTCACATGAGAAGCGCACAAATCCCTCGAATGATCAAGTATTAGAAGCACAGAAAACCCTATCGGAGCAAGTTGCATACTTGGTTAAAAAGGATAAGGAAAAGCAACTTCAACGTGAAATGCAAATAGATAGTGAAGATGGAAGTTGCAACATTGGTCATAAAAGTCTCCTGAAGGTAATTAATTACTTAATGAAATAAGAAATTCATTCAACCTTATTGTTTCACATACTTATGTATTAACCATTGATTTAATTTAGGGAGTTTTACGTTGCTGCCTATACTTGTCTTCCCCTACTCGTCACATGGTTGGGAAAGGAACATTGTACCATACGTTGGGAGAAGTATTGCACAATAATCTCGTCCCTACCACCCATGTTAAAGTGTCACTTCTGGTAGCTTTAGAACCACTTGCACCGTTGCATATCCCCGACAACGACGGAGATATGAAATTTTAGGGAGAAGCAATAGGTAGCTATGTGGCATGGTCAAAACATCTTGTTGGCACTGAAGAGGTATGTTTTAATTGTTATGTATGTTTAGTTGTATGATTATGATTGATTATGTTTAATTGCTGATTTTTCCGCTTTTAATTTCACATTTATTTAGATTATTGGTAAAGGGAATGATAAGATCCCTCGCAACGAGTCTGTCACTTCACCAAAAAAGGCAAAAAAAGGTTTGACATATACATCAATTCATGTACGAAATGATTAGCTTACTATAATAACTAACAAACTGATCAACCTCATTTTTTTCAGATTCAACCAAAAAATAAACTCGTTGCACCGCAGGTGCAGGTCTATGGTAAAAATAAATCTTCCAAAATGAAAAAACTGTATTGAGGAAAATCAGTTGTTCAATTTGGGTCGTGTCTTAACATAACAACAAAGATGAATATGGAGAGCAATAATGATACACATATGATAAACATGGAAAAATGTATATTGGGAGATGAGTATTTAGTAATACTTGGCAAAGAGAAATTCTCGATCATAAAGAGCTGAGTGCTACTGTCATCAGCATATACATCAGGTAATATAAATACTTTATTTAAGATAAAAATTGTCTTTTAATTGCATCACTGCCACATTAATTTATTGATAATTAATCTAATTTTATATTTTCATTGAAGGTTTTTGTATGAGAAGTTGGTGTGCACGCAGAAATTGACAAGCAGATTTTCATTCTTATCTTTGCATAAAGTATCCATGTTTAAACTCGATCCAGTTAATGTAAAAAAATATGTAGTTGATATACTTATAGAAAATAAAGAGAATGACAAGTTGTTTCTGGCACCATACAATTCAGGGTACGTAATTAGATACTTTATCTATATCTTTCTTAATTTATGACACTTTATGAGTTGTGTAAACAAATTTGCCAACCAAATTTTTGTTTTTGTAGGCAACATTGGGTGTTGTTTTCCATAAATGTGACTTCTGAAAGGGGTGCTTCAATGTCAAAGAATAAGTCAAACAACATCACATGGCTTCCAATAAAGGTTTGAAATTTTTGTTATAGAACTTAATTATATGCCTTTAAATTTTCATTTACAATCAATGCATAAATATTTAACGGCGTACATGTTTTATTTTATAGTGTCCGCGTCAAACTAACAACATAGATTGCAGATACTATATAATGAGGTTCATAAAGGAGATTGTTGATCTGAATCACCATATAATTCCAGAACTAGTACGTTATTTTCATATATAAACTATATATATATATATTTGATTCTAACTTATTTTGCTTCAATATTTTTACAACTTCAACCCAACATACTCTGAAAGTGATCTCAAAGAAATAAAAGAAGAATGGTGTCAGTTTGTCCTCGAATTGAAAGTTATATAATTTGTAATTAATTTGTTGCTACTGTCATGATGTAATTTGTTCTGTGAATATGTAATTCATATTGTGAATATGTTGCTACTATCAATATGTAATTTGTAATTTGTTGCTACTGTCATTATGTAATTTGTTGCTGTGAATATGTTGTTGCGAAACACTTGTAATTGATATTATTGAATGTGAATATGAAATTGTAATTTATTGTAATTTGTTGTTGTGAAACACTTGTAATTGATATTGTTGAATGTGAATATGAAATTGATATTGTGAAGAATATGAATTTTGATATTTGTGAATATGAATTTTGATATTGTGAATGTGAATTTTAATGTTGAAAAGAAGAATCAGAATGTGATATTTGATGTTGATAATAATGCCATAAAAAAGACATCGCTTTTTTAAAAAATGCCATAAAAAATCCTTTTACAGAGTTTTTTTAAACATTTTACAGCGCTTTTCTAAGCTTTTTACAACGTTTTTTTGAACAAGCAGTTGTAAAACTAGTATAAGAAGCGCTTTATAAATGGACCTATTACAACGGTTTTTGGAAAAAGCGTTGTAAACATAGTATTAGAAGCGCGCTTTATATATGGACCTATTACAACGTTTTTTTGAAAAAGCGTTGTAAACATATTATAAGAAGTGCGCTTTATATATGGACCTTTTACAGCGCTTAAAACTATTAACACACATGAGTCGTAGAGGTCCCAAAATATGTCAAAATCCACTATAGCTTGATAATTCAGCATTTACATTCACCTTCCACTAACGATTAACACAAAGATACGATTTTAGAGAAAATGTGCATGGTTATTGCCAATGTGATAGGACAAAGAAGTAAGGAAACAAGTCGACCGTGGGGCGTCACAAATTCCCTCAAACGGGAGTTATCATGCATCCCCTCATGTAATTAGCTGAGCATGACTACATGTCTATAGGCCACAATTTATGGAACCACGTTTGAATGGTTACCTACGAGTCACCTAAGAATTCTCCATCATAATACCCCCAAAATCTAAAAATCTTGTTGTAAGGCTCAACAATAGACCTTCGCGATCAGACTCATTTAGTTGTACTTCCCCAACACAACTAGGCTTGGCAGACCCTACCTATATCATGACAAGACAATCTCCACATCAAATACCCCTAACATCCAGTTCCTCTCACTGTTGGCCAACGATATTTTACTAAAAGTGTAATACCCTGATTTTTAACAGCTCGAGTGTATTTTTTTTCTTTCCAAAAACCACTTAATAAAATAATACGTCGTAACACAAAACGACAAGAGTAATTAAATAATTACACCATATATTCAAATAAATTAAAATAGTTTTTGGGACGATAATTCAAAATATACAAATTGAAAATACACCGGGGCTGTGAGACCTATCAAATATCGCTCATACCCCTGGGGTATTCTCAGCAGATACCTGCACAAAAGTACTGCTCCAAGAATGCTATCCCCCCTATGGTCACGTCAAAAAAATGGAACATGTACCACCAACAAAAGTCACTGTCAAAGTACGTCATAGGTACAATCATCCCAAAACCAAATAAGTACAACCACCAAAACACTAAAGCCCTATACAACAAAAACTAATCTGATCATCCACTAACAACTATAGTAACAAGGGTGCTCGCCACACTCTGCACAATTCTCGTCTGACGCAGTATCTCTACTCGAAGTGACATCCTCCTCCTTATCAGCCATAGAAGGATCAGTCTCCTCAGAAGTCAGATCCACCCACGATATAGGTGGCTTCGGCGCAGCTGGAATCTCAAAGCGTTCCTCTACTTCAGTGTCAGTAGGTAGGGGATCGTTCACCGGAAGTGGAAGCTCAGACTCATTTGGCGGTGACACCAACCAAGGCACTGGTGGTTCATCAACAAAGCCCTAGTCCCCGACCAGCCTAGACGGACCTGGAATGTCATCTCCCACTGGCATCTGTCCCTTACCCTTCTCGCCCGTTCCTGGTTCAAGCACCACATCCCCTGCTACTATAATATGAGTCACCACACCTACGGTGGCCTCTGTCTCACCTCCAACTACAGGACTCTCTGCATCTGTATATGCCTCATTCGCCTCGAGTACCAATCCTGAAGGTACAGGAAAGTCGATCCGCCCGAAAGTATATTCTACATACGACACTGCCCCGACACTCCTACTGGTTCTCACCACCCTCCCCGTATAAGTAGCCCTGCTTGAGATGGGGTCGTATACTCAAGCAGTCGGCTTATATCAATCAGGGAAGTCTAACGACGTCTCCGTCGTCAGGGTAACCATCGATGGAACGAACGCAGGTATCATCTTAGGGCAAAGCCCAATTTCCACAATATTGTAAATGGTCACCAACTGAAAATAACAGTTAACAATTAACAATTATGTGAAAAGACAACAATTCATACATAGCAGCTCCAGCAAGATAACAACAGTGACAAAATAAGTATACCCACTTATTGAAAATGTATAACATCTAAGTTTTCGATAAAACAAAAGATTAAGAATACAGATCATGTTGCAAGCCCCAAAGTACAATCAACAATCACAACAACTTATTAGGAACTTTGAATTTAAGGTACTTGCACATATCATTTTCACATATCAGATCATAACAAACATGACTCACATGCCAAGCACCCTAATGCCATGCTTATATGCCCGTGCACATGATTCTGGAATTTCTAGGAAAAAACCAAACCCTCCTCGAATGCGTAAATCATAATTGTACCGCATATCATAGGCCTTAGTACTAATTACCATGGTGCAGTCGCATCACAGACTAGCACGATTTACTGAAAATGTAGCCTATCACAGGCCTTACACATAAGTTAAATCCTCGTAAGGATAAGATGGACCATCTAATCACGTGGAACCTCCCTGTAACCCATCACGGTCACTACTTAACTTCGTGGTTCATCATGGTCACCACTTAACAACAAAACCCTCCTTGAGGGGCGTAAATCATAATTGTACTGCTTATCACATGCCTTAGTACTAATTACCATGGTGCAGTCGCATCACAGACTAGCACGATTTACTTAAAGTGTAGCCTATCACAGGCCTTACACATAAGTTAAATCCTCATAAGGATAAAATGGACCATCTAATCACGTGGAACAACCCCGTAGCCCATCACGGTCACTACTTAACTTTACGGCCCATCACGGTCACTGCTGACACTGTGGCCTATCGCGGTCACCACAAACTATGAAATGCATGAGCGTACTTTGACTCTCTTTATTGTAATCAGTACGTAAATGCAACTATGAACCCGAATACTTCATAACCATTAAAGAAACAATATTAAGAGAATATCATATAATTTATCATAAGCATTAAAAATGTTTTCCAAGTAATTAAGTGCATAAACAAATATTTAAAAATAGGATTTTTGACAAAAATCAAAGTTGTATTCGACTACAGCTTCTCGTAGCCGAATATAGACGCGAAGTCAGTAGCAAAATCTGGAGATTTGTATTCGAATACGAAGAGTCGTAGCCGAATATAGATGACAAGTCAGTAGCAAAATCTTCAATTCTGTATTCGAATACGAAGAGTCGTAGCCGAATACAAATGACAAGTCAGTAGCAAAATCTACAATTCTGTATTGGAATACGGAGAGTCGTAGCCGAATACAGATGACAAGTCAGTAGCAAAATCAGAACTTTTGTATTCGACTACATCCTCGTGTATTCGAATACCACACAAGTCAGTGGCAAAAATCACGTAGTTGTATCCGAATACGAGGTATCGTATTCGAATTTGAGGTTCAAAATTTAAATAAGAACTGAACGTTTGCAGAAGTGTATTCGAATACAATATAGTTGTATTCGAATACATCTTCGAAACAATGCAGGTTTTTTTCTTGTAAATTTCATCTTCAACTCAAACTCATTTAACCGAGAATAACTCATTACACAACCTCAACACAACAACAATCAATCTCTCAAAATCCAACCATTACCAACAACATTGATAACGACAACAACACAACAACAACCTCTTCAACAACAACAACAATAACATCTTTAACAAAGATAACACAACAATAATGAGTCGGTTAAAAAACATCAAACGTATATATTTTCACGTCAAAATTTATTATCATGCAAACACACATAAATCATCCATCAATCACACATATAGAGTTCCTATATGCAAACTAAAAATTTGGAATGAGCCACTTACCTTCTTTTAACGCTTTTTCAACTGTTTTCCGCTATCGCGATCAAATACGGCGAAACTCTCGCTCGCGTCGACGCCTCGAAAGTTAGCTCACAAGCACCGTAGTATGGAGAGGAGTAACTATCCCTCTTGACACTTCTCGAATGGAAGCTTAGATATAGGAAATAAATGAAGGTTTGTGTTTTGCGGTTTTTCTACCAACACTTAGTTTTCGGAAACAGGAAGGAGAAGAAGATGAAGTCGCGAGCAGGTGAGGAAAGATCTTTTCCTTTCTGATTTTTCTTGCCTTCCCTCTCACATACATGTATATATATATATATATATATATATATATATATATATATATATATATATATATATATATATATATATACTACTTCCCACCTACTATGTGTATATATATATATATATATATATATTATAATCAAAATCAACCCGCAAATATCTAAATACCCTTAAACACATCACTTCACTCACATCTCTAACTATTTCGATAAAATATCTATTCTCGACACAACTCTATTAGCAGATAATTTTTTTTTGATAAACTGTCCGCTATTAAATTCCTCGTAATAATTAAATTATTCTTCGACAAATAATTTTAGTCGAGTTTCAATATATATATATATACATATGTTAAACATATTACAAATATCTCAAAATATATGTTTGATACTTAATTCATAAAATAATTTACAATTGGCTAAAAGTCCAATTAGTTTTAACACAAAATACTCTAAAATTGCATAATTTAGGATTTAAAGTTAAGGGTCTTACAAAAAGCACCATCCTCGGAATGAGTCGGATTCATCACAATGTCATCAGTTATACAAAATCGCCACTTAAACTTATATCACACAATGCATATGAGTTTTTATCATCACATCACATAATTGTTAGCTTTCAAGCTATTACTTCAAGTGCAAGAAATAGAAGAATAGAATCAATGTGAATGAATGAACTTGTTATTATTGAATGAATGAATTGTGTTATTTATACATGGTTCATTCTAAGTGTTCTCTAATTAACTAACCAACTAATTTAAGTGATTAGTTAGTTAGTTATCATATACAACTATTATTATACTTGAATTACACAAATTTTAATACCAATAACTTTTTTGGTTTATGTTGATCAATCTGGTTTTTCAGAACATTCTTCGTTTTCTAACACTTTTAACCAGAACATTCTTGGTTTCCGACAATAATCTCATCAAGTCAAACACAGGCACAAAACTAATTCAACATCAAATATCACAATAATATCAAATATCTCACATGCATAAAAAATTAAATCAATCAACATTTTATAAACGTTTATATTCCACATTTTAATCTCACAATTATCATATTTTCACATTAATTAATTTATCGCTCAAAGGGCTACAACGATACGTAAGAAGTCCCATATGAATCATTGAGAAATACGATTTTTTAGTTAATCTCACTTTATAACATATTCATGAATGTAAATATCTCTCACCTTTACCTTATTTCTTTACCTTATTTCGATGCTTTCGCAAGTTAATTCAAGTCCACAAGCAAAAAGCTTATATAACTAACTCAAAATAAAATATGAGAACAAACTCTAAAAACTTCACTCGCGCTACAATTATGTATCATAATGGCTCATCTCTCCGTCTATTTTATCTATTTATTTATTATTATATTTGGTTATTAATTAATAATAATTCATTCTCTTCACTTAAGAACACATGGACCTAATCCATTAAACCTCATTCTACCTTTTTACCCCATTTTTTCTAACACAAAACTCAACTAATAAGTAATTACACATTTACTTATTTTATTTTATTGATTCACAACTAAAATATTATCTTTAAAATATTCATACTAAAATACTATTACTATTGGAGAATAATTATATAGTAAAATAAACAATTATAATATAATATCAATACTTAATATTAATCCCTAAATCATAAAAAATACATATAATAACCATACCATAACAAACACACATATAAAATAAATTAATTACAATATTATTAATGTCAAGATAATCATTCATTTAATAAATAGTTAAATTCAATAAAATAAATAAATAATTAAAATAAGAAAATAGTTCAAAGAAATTATAGTATAACTACGCAAAGATTTATCATTACTCTAATACACCAAATATATCATAATAATTACTAATGCTCACGTACATGTAAAATCACCTAATATATTATTCTCTATAAAAACTATTATTTTGAGATTAATACTTTTCAAAATAAAATAATTAGATTAATTAACATTATAAAAATAAATTTGTGGCTATAACTCTCCTACTTATAATTATTACCACACTAATACTGCCATCTTTTTCAAAATATTCATATTATAATACTACCATATTTAGAAGATAATTAAAATAATAAAATAAATAAATATAACATCAACGATTTACATTGATTACTAAATCACAGTAACTTCTATAAAACTATCATGGCATAGCAAGAAAATAAAAATAAATGATCCATCACAATATTACTAATATTAATTAGGCTAAATAACACTCGTGGTCCCTTAACTTAATTTCAGTTAACGTTTTAGTCTTTTATTTTTTTTTCTTTCTGATTTGGACCTTTATTTTAATTTTAAGTGACAATTTGATTTTTTATGTTTTAAAATGTCAATAATGTTATCCTTTTTTTTTACAAAAATTCAAAAAATTCATCAAAATTTTCAACAAAAACCCATAAAATTAATTATATTCTTCAATATAATACAAATTTCATCAAATTCGAAACTCAAATCTTCAAATAAACTCATATTTTCATCTCTAACAACATCAAATAAAGAATGAAAATATGAGTTTATTTGAAGATTTGAGTTACGAATTTGATGAAATTTGTATTATATTAAAGAATATAATTAATTTTATGGGTTTTGGTTGAAAATTTTGATGAATTTTTGTAAAAAAAAATGATAATATTATTGACATTTTAAAATATAAAAAATCAAATTGACACTTAAAATTAAAATAAATGACCAAATTGGGAAAAAAAAAAGATAAAAGACTAAAACGTTAACTGAAATTAAGTTAAGGGACCATTTAGCCTATTAACTATTACTACTTCTACTATTACCATCATCATCATCTTCTTCATCATCTATCTTTTTTATTATTATTATTATTATTATTATTATTATTATTATTATTATTATTATTATTATTATTATTATTATTATTATTATTATTATTATTATCCTTTTTATCATTTATGAAATGGATTAATAATAAAATCGTTCAACAAACGAATATTTTCTATACGTGTGTTTTAATTTTCTTATTGTACCGAGTTGAAGCAAAGTTTTCTCTTTGCCAAACTAAATTAATAAAAAATATTTTTTTTCTTTGATTAATGTAAATAATTTATCTCTTTCTATATTCTTTTTGGGGTAACATAAATAATTAAATAAATAATAGTTTGTATACAATTAATTATAGGATAACCGTTTTATGGTACTAATACATTCCCTACTGACAATCGACTCCCAAACTGAATTTTTAGTTCAAGATCGATATTTTATGGTTTTACCCAATTTTTCATTTAATAAAATAAAATTGATAGTGACTCCTTTTTGCGGACAATCCAAATGCCAGCAGACGGTGAGTTTTGAGAGTCATGTCCAACCTAATTAATTATATATAATTATTTATTTATTTTAATGTATATTACCCCTCTTGTTTTATTTGTTTTTAACTATTTTGTTATATTTTATTGTGAATATGGTTATATGTATTAATGGTAATTTATTTTCATTGTGATGCTTCTTTTATTTTATTTATTTCTTTAGACAATACGCTAGCTAACACGATTGACACACTTATGAGTTGACTTTATACCTAGGTTGTAGAGTTAACCCTTTTTATAATATTTGTATATTAAGAGTTTATTTATTAATTAGTTTAATATTTTAGAATTGAGTTGTGTGCTCTAGGAATCAATTGAGAATTATAGACCAATAAAGGTTCACGTTAAAGATCTTAGAACAATCAAATAAGAAAAAGAACCATGTAGGTCACATGTATATATGAAGAAAAAAATTATCCTATCACTATCTCATATTTATCATATTGCATCATATAATCATACATATTTCATCTTTTTAAAATCATATTGAATCTGATCCCAATCAAATTCCTCTTCATCATCCACCCCCTATTTTTGGGTCATGAACATGTTTTCTTGGTTTTTTGCCACAAGCAAGACTCAAGAAGTTGGGTTGTTGATGTTGAACTTTCAGCACAACCACTTGTTACTTTCATGCCATGGAAAAAATCACCAATCTAAAGAAAATTGACAAATCTTGTATGAATGTTTGAGAACTATTGGAAAAAAAACCTTGACTTAACATAATGTTGAAGACATTGACCATGTTTGACTGTATATCCAAGGGGAAAAGTCAACAATGAAGATATTATCAAGTTTCCAAATGATCTTTAATGTTAATTTAATATGATTCTAAAGCATTGATTATATTGCTATACTTTATTGAAAGTGAAATGTTGAAAGTATGTGGGACAAGAACGGAAAAATTGGGACAATAAGATTATCATTTATTTGTACATATCACACAAATGTCTAAAAAAGTTAAAGTCATTTTCCTTCATGCCCCTCAACAATATAATGCTGACATTCTAGCTACTTTATCTTTGACGTTTAAGTAATTTGTAATGAAGAATAGTCACCCACAAGAATGAAAGTTTGACTATCCTACTTACTATCAAGTGTAGAAGAAAAGCTAGATGGAAAATTCTTGTACCAAATATTACCTCGTAATTGTGGAATACCCTTAATGAGTATCATACTATAACTGGGGCACCCCTTAATTCTATATTATATAGAATAAAGGCATTGCAACCCATTCAAACAGACATCCCCTTATCAAGAGTAGTGATTTGTTTGACAAACTAAGTTCAATTGAAGAAAATTTTTTGACTGCCTTATATCATAGATAACTCTACCAAAATAGATTGAAAAGAGCTTAAAAGAAGAAGGTATGCCCTTGAGAATTTCAAGAAAAGGAATTGATATTCAAGAATATTTTGCATATCCAAAATATTATCTGTGCAAGTGGACTCCCGACTATGTGAACCTCCTACGTAGTAAAAAAAATAATACTTCAAGTAAGGTTCTAATCCACATAAAAATGGATGGAGAAGACTTCACACTTCTTGAAAACTCTGATGCTTCAAAAATTAATATATCTAAATAAAGACCCTTAGGTTGAAAAATCCAGGAAGGGGACCGATGAAAAAATTAGGGCATCAAAAATGAAAAGATAAAACCCACTAGGTTAAAAACTTGAAAGGGTGACCTATGCAAAAATTAGGGTATAAAACTAAGTAAAGACCCGCAAGGTTGAAAACCCTTAAGGGCAAACTAGGAAAAAGTTAAGGTACAAAAAGATAAATAAGACCCGCTATGTTGAAAACTGAAACGACAACATAGGCAAAAGTTATAGTCTAATTAAGAATTAAAAAAACTCGTTAGGTTGAGAACCCAAAATGCGTGACCTAAGCAATAATCAGGGTACATAAATAAATAAACAAGACCTTAGTAGGTCAAAAACTGAAAAGGGAGGTCTAAGAAAAAGTTAGGGTCCCAAAAAAAAGTGAATAAAGCATGTTAGATTGAAAACCTAAAAGGACAACCTAAGCAAAAATTAGGGCCACAAAAATATAGAATCAAGGACAACCTAACAAAAAGTGAGTAAAGAATATGGCTTCAACACAAAGATCAAAGTCAAAGAAAAATTCATTCCTCAAGCAAATCTGAAGATAGAATGAGGCAAATCATATCCTCTTAATTGGATTACAAGCATGATTGAAATTGTGGCATGAGTGGTTAGCACACTTCTTTTATGAAATACTACTAGCAATTCTGGACATTTACCCATGAGATCACCTTATCTTTTTTCCTTTCTATGAATCTTTTTTTTCTTTACGTAACATCATTGTCTAAATCTTCCTTCACTAATTTCTTGTGTTATAAATCCTTTTTGTCAAAATGCATTTTTTATGATAATCATATGTTGGAGCACAAATATGTAAATATCAATAGGCCAAAGCTAGTATGGTGTCTTTAGACACAAGACAGGGGCAACTAGAGATCAAGTCGAAGTTGTTACAAGAAAATTCTTCAAAGATCAAGAGAACAAGTATCACCATTTATTGGAAGTGTTGCACATTTTTTATCCATGAATTCAATTATCATATTCTAAGAGGATAAAAATAAAAAATTAAAAAAGGAAAAAATTAAAAAAATCATAAAAAAAGGTTAAAGCCAGGACTACTAACTTGCATATTTTCAATAGTGTACAAAGTTAAAGCTAGGACTACTAACATGTACCCTCTAAATTAAAGTTGCGACTAGTGACTCACACCCTCTGATTTAAAGCTGAGATAACTGACTCACACCCTCTAATTTAAAGTCGGGATGATAACCCGCACCTTTTATTTTTACTTTGAAGACAAGATGTATAACCCTCAAACTTTAGTTTTCCATTGAAGTCGAGATTTTTGATCTGCACCCTTTATTTTTCTTTTGAAGTCGGAATGACTGAAATGCACCTTTATTATTTTTTTTGAAGCCGAGATTTTCGACCCACACCTTTTATTTTTCCTTTGAAGCCGGGAAAACGACTCACACCCCAAATCGCGAAAACGACTCGCATCTTAAGTTGAGAAAATGAATCGCACGCCCCAAAGCCGAGAAAACGATCCACATCTTAAGTCGGGAAAAGACTCGCATCCCAAGCCGGGAAAATGACTCGCATCTTATGCCGAGAAAACGATACGTATCTTTAGTCAGGAAAACAAGTCGCACCCCAAGCTGGGAAAATGACTCACATATTAAGTCGAGAAAATGACCAGCACCCCGCGAAGTCGAGAAAGTGACCCGCATTTTAAGCTGGGAAAACGACTCGCTCCCAAGCCGAGAAAAAAATCGCATCTTAAGTCGAGAAAACGAGATTAAAATTGACCAATACACAAAATATTTTCTATTAAGAACTACATTTGTTTTGATTTCTCTGTTGTACTTAGGGATACGTAAGAGCAAGATCTTCTCTTTTCAGACCAATTAATAAAAAATATTTTTTTTTCTCGTTTCATTAATGTAAATAATTTTTTTTAATTTTTATTATTTTTTGTGGTAAAATAAATAATTAAGTAAATAGCAGTTAAATATAATTAATTATAGGCTAAATAACACTCGTGGTCCCTTAACTTAATTTCAGTTAACGTTTTATTCTTTTATTTTTTTTTCTTTCTGATTTGGACCTTTATTTTAATTTTAAGTGACAATTTGATTTTTTATGTTTTAAAATGTCAATAATGTTATCCTTTTTTTTTACAAAAATTCAAAAAATTCATCAAAATTTTCAACAAAAACCCATAAAATTAATTATATTCTTCAATATAATACAAATTTCATCAAATTCGAAACTCAAATCTTCAAATAAACTCATATTTTCATCTCTAACAACATCAAATAAAGAATGAAAATATGAATTTATTTGAAGATTTGAGTTACGAATTTGATGAAATTTGTATTATATTAAAGAATATAATTAATTTTATGGGTTTTGGTTGAAAATTTTGATGAATTTTTGTAAAAAAAAATGATAATATTATTGACATTTTAAAATATAAAAAATCAAATTGACACTTAAAATTAAAATAAATGACCAAA
This sequence comes from Cicer cuneatum, assembly GCA_037974295.1. Lineage (NCBI taxonomy): Eukaryota > Viridiplantae > Streptophyta > Magnoliopsida > Fabales > Fabaceae > Cicer > Cicer cuneatum. The sequence goes on from JBBPBO010001984.1 coordinate 56,194,657, forward strand.
TTGGGAAAAAAAAAAAGATAAAAGACTAAAACGTTAACTGAAATTAAGTTAAGGGACCATTTAGCCTATTAACTATTACTACTTCTACTATTACCATCATCATCATCTTCTTCATCATCTATCTTTTTTATTATTATTATTATTATTATTATTATTATCCTTTTTATCATTTATGAAATGGATTAATAATAAAATCGTTCAACAAACGAATATTTTCTATACGTGTGTTTTAATTTTCTTATTGTACCGAGTTGAAGCAAAGTTTTCTCTTTGCCAAACTAAATTAATAAAAAATATTTTTTTTCTTTGATTAATGTAAATAATTTATCTCTTTCTATATTCTTTTTGGGGTAACATAAATAATTAAATAAATAATAGTTTGTATACAATTAATTATAGGATAACCGTTTTATGGTACTAATACATTCCCTACTGACAATCGACTCCCAAACTGAATTTTTAGTTCAAGATCGATATTTTATGGTTTTACCCAATTTTTCATTTAATAAAATAAAATTGATAGTGACTCCTTTTTGCGGACAATCCAAATGCCAGCAGACGGTGAGTTTTGAGAGTCATGTCCAACCTAATTAATTATATATAATTATTTATTTATTTTAATGTATATTACCCCTCTTGTTTTATTTGTTTTTAACTATTTTGTTATATTTTATTGTGAATATGGTTATATGTATTAATGGTAATTTATTTTCATTGTGATGCTTCTTTTATTTTATTTATTTCTTTAGACAATACGCTAGCTAACACGATTGACACACTTATGAGTTGACTTTATACCTAGGTTGTAGAGTTAACCCTTTTTATAATATTTGTATATTAAGAGTTTATTTATTAATTAGTTTAATATTTTAGAATTGAGTTGTGTGCTCTAGGAATCAATTGAGAATTATAGACCAATAAAGGTTCACGTTAAAGATCTTAGAACAATCAAATAAGAAAAAGAACCATGTAGGTCACATGTATATATGAAGAAAAAAATTATCCTATCACTATCTCATATTTATCATATTGCATCATATAATCATACATATTTCATCTTTTTAAAATCATATTGAATCTGATCCCAATCAAATTCCTCTTCATCATCCACCCCCTATTTTTGGGTCATGAACATGTTTTCTTGGTTTTTTGCCACAAGCAAGACTCAAGAAGTTGGGTTGTTGATGTTGAACTTTCAGCACAACCACTTGTTACTTTCATGCCATGGAAAAAATCACCAATCTAAAGAAAATTGACAAATCTTGTATGAATGTTTGAGAACTATTGGAAAAAAAACCTTGACTTAACATAATGTTGAAGACATTGACCATGTTTGACTGTATATCCAAGGGGAAAAGTCAACAATGAAGATATTATCAAGTTTCCAAATGATCTTTAATGTTAATTTAATATGATTCTAAAGCATTGATTATATTGCTATACTTTATTGAAAGTGAAATGTTGAAAGTATGTGGGACAAGAACGGAAAAATTGGGACAATAAGATTATCATTTATTTGTACATATCACACAAATGTCTAAAAAAGTTAAAGTCATTTTCCTTCATGCCCCTCAACAATATAATGCTGACATTCTAGCTACTTTATCTTTGACGTTTAAGTAATTTGTAATGAAGAATAGTCACCCACAAGAATGAAAGTTTGACTATCCTACTTACTATCAAGTGTAGAAGAAAAGCTAGATGGAAAATTCTTGTACCAAATATTACCTCGTAATTGTGGAATACCCTTAATGAGTATCATACTATAACTGGGGCACCCCTTAATTCTATATTATATAGAATAAAGGCATTGCAACCCATTCAAACAGACATCCCCTTATCAAGAGTAGTGATTTGTTTGACAAACTAAGTTCAATTGAAGAAAATTTTTTGACTGCCTTATATCATAGATAACTCTACCAAAATAGATTGAAAAGAGCTTAAAAGAAGAAGGTATGCCCTTGAGAATTTCAAGAAAAGGAATTGATATTCAAGAATATTTTGCATATCCAAAATATTATCTGTGCAAGTGGACTCCCGACTATGTGAACCTCCTACGTAGTAAAAAAAATAATACTTCAAGTAAGGTTCTAATCCACATAAAAATGGATGGAGAAGACTTCACACTTCTTGAAAACTCTGATGCTTCAAAAATTAATATATCTAAATAAAGACCCTTAGGTTGAAAAATCCAGGAAGGGGACCGATGAAAAAATTAGGGCATCAAAAATGAAAAGATAAAACCCACTAGGTTAAAAACTTGAAAGGGTGACCTATGCAAAAATTAGGGTATAAAACTAAGTAAAGACCCGCAAGGTTGAAAACCCTTAAGGGCAAACTAGGAAAAAGTTAAGGTACAAAAAGATAAATAAGACCCGCTATGTTGAAAACTGAAACGACAACATAGGCAAAAGTTATAGTCTAATTAAGAATTAAAAAAACTCGTTAGGTTGAGAACCCAAAATGCGTGACCTAAGCAATAATCAGGGTACATAAATAAATAAACAAGACCTTAGTAGGTCAAAAACTGAAAAGGGAGGTCTAAGAAAAAGTTAGGGTCCCAAAAAAAAGTGAATAAAGCATGTTAGATTGAAAACCTAAAAGGACAACCTAAGCAAAAATTAGGGCCACAAAAATATAGAATCAAGGACAACCTAACAAAAAGTGAGTAAAGAATATGGCTTCAACACAAAGATCAAAGTCAAAGAAAAATTCATTCCTCAAGCAAATCTGAAGATAGAATGAGGCAAATCATATCCTCTTAATTGGATTACAAGCATGATTGAAATTGTGGCATGAGTGGTTAGCACACTTCTTTTATGAAATACTACTAGCAATTCTGGACATTTACCCATGAGATCACCTTATCTTTTTTCCTTTCTATGAATCTTTTTTTTCTTTACGTAACATCATTGTCTAAATCTTCCTTCACTAATTTCTTGTGTTATAAATCCTTTTTGTCAAAATGCATTTTTTATGATAATCATATGTTGGAGCACAAATATGTAAATATCAATAGGCCAAAGCTAGTATGGTGTCTTTAGACACAAGACAGGGGCAACTAGAGATCAAGTCGAAGTTGTTACAAGAAAATTCTTCAAAGATCAAGAGAACAAGTATCACCATTTATTGGAAGTGTTGCACATTTTTTATCCATGAATTCAATTATCATATTCTAAGAGGATAAAAATAAAAAATTAAAAAAGGAAAAAATTAAAAAAATCATAAAAAAAGGTTAAAGCCAGGACTACTAACTTGCATATTTTCAATAGTGTACAAAGTTAAAGCTAGGACTACTAACATGTACCCTCTAAATTAAAGTTGCGACTAGTGACTCACACCCTCTGATTTAAAGCTGAGATAACTGACTCACACCCTCTAATTTAAAGTCGGGATGATAACCCGCACCTTTTATTTTTACTTTGAAGACAAGATGTATAACCCTCAAACTTTAGTTTTCCATTGAAGTCGAGATTTTTGATCTGCACCCTTTATTTTTCTTTTGAAGTCGGAATGACTGAAATGCACCTTTATTATTTTTTTTGAAGCCGAGATTTTCGACCCACACCTTTTATTTTTCCTTTGAAGCCGGGAAAACGACTCACACCCCAAATCGCGAAAACGACTCGCATCTTAAGTTGAGAAAATGAATCGCACGCCCCAAAGCCGAGAAAACGATCCACATCTTAAGTCGGGAAAAGACTCGCATCCCAAGCCGGGAAAATGACTCGCATCTTATGCCGAGAAAACGATACGTATCTTTAGTCAGGAAAACAAGTCGCACCCCAAGCTGGGAAAATGACTCACATATTAAGTCGAGAAAATGACCAGCACCCCGCGAAGTCGAGAAAGTGACCCGCATTTTAAGCTGGGAAAACGACTCGCTCCCAAGCCGAGAAAAAAATCGCATCTTAAGTCGAGAAAACGAGATTAAAATTGACCAATACACAAAATATTTTCTATTAAGAACTACATTTGTTTTGATTTCTCTGTTGTACTTAGGGATACGTAAGAGCAAGATCTTCTCTTTTCAGACCAATTAATAAAAAATATTTTTTTTTCTCGTTTCATTAATGTAAATAATTTTTTTTAATTTTTATTATTTTTTGTGGTAAAATAAATAATTAAGTAAATAGCAGTTAAATATAATTAATTATAGGCTAAATAACACTCGTGGTCCCTTAACTTAATTTCAGTTAACGTTTTATTCTTTTATTTTTTTTTCTTTCTGATTTGGACCTTTATTTTAATTTTAAGTGACAATTTGATTTTTTATGTTTTAAAATGTCAATAATGTTATCCTTTTTTTTTACAAAAATTCAAAAAATTCATCAAAATTTTCAACAAAAACCCATAAAATTAATTATATTCTTCAATATAATACAAATTTCATCAAATTCGAAACTCAAATCTTCAAATAAACTCATATTTTCATCTCTAACAACATCAAATAAAGAATGAAAATATGAGTTTATTTGAAGATTTGAGTTACGAATTTGATGAAATTTGTATTATATTAAAGAATATAATTAATTTTATGGGTTTTGGTTGAAAATTTTGATGAATTTTTGTAAAAAAAAATGATAATATTATTGACATTTTAAAATATAAAAAATCAAATTGACACTTAAAATTAAAATAAATGACCAAATTGGGAAAAAAAAAAGATAAAAGACTAAAACGTTAACTGAAATTAAGTTAAGGGACCATTTAGCCTATTAACTATTACTACTTCTACTATTACCATCATCATCATCTTCTTCATCATCTATCTTTTTTATTATTATTATTATTATTATTATTATTATCCTTTTTATCATTTATGAAATGGATTAATAATAAAATCGTTCAACAAACGAATATTTTCTATACGTGTGTTTTAATTTTCTTATTGTACCGAGTTGAAGCAAAGTTTTCTCTTTGCCAAACTAAATTAATAAAAAATATTTTTTTTCTTTGATTAATGTAAATAATTTATCTCTTTCTATATTCTTTTTGGGGTAACATAAATAATTAAATAAATAATAGTTTGTATACAATTAATTATAGGATAACCGTTTTATGGTACTAATACATTCCCTACTGACAATCGACTCCCAAACTGAATTTTTAGTTCAAGATCGATATTTTATGGTTTTACCCAATTTTTCATTTAATAAAATAAAATTGATAGTGACTCCTTTTTGCGGACAATCCAAATGCCAGCAGACGGTGAGTTTTGAGAGTCATGTCCAACCTAATTAATTATATATAATTATTTATTTATTTTAATGTATATTACCCCTCTTGTTTTATTTGTTTTTAACTATTTTGTTATATTTTATTGTGAATATGGTTATATGTATTAATGGTAATTTATTTTCATTGTGATGCTTCTTTTATTTTATTTATTTCTTTAGACAATACGCTAGCTAACACGATTGACACACTTATGAGTTGACTTTATACCTAGGTTGTAGAGTTAACCCTTTTTATAATATTTGTATATTAAGAGTTTATTTATTAATTAGTTTAATATTTTAGAATTGAGTTGTGTGCTCTAGGAATCAATTGAGAATTATAGACCAATAAAGGTTCACGTTAAAGATCGTAGACAAACTGGATGCGATACAAACTATTTGGACACATTGTGTTGAGACATGTCTCATCCCCACTTTAACGACAAATTAAGTCTTAGATAATAATACAATTTGAGAGTACATAAATCAAAGGATGGTAACCCAACTAATAATTAAAACCTAAGACTCAAATAAATTTCTTTCGCGCACAATCGTAGATAGAGGAGAAAAGAAAATCTACTGTCTTTAATCTCATATAATGTGAGATAACGTAAGATACAATTCTATGATATATAACCATTTAGATGTATTAATTATTCATATGTCATTAATTAAATTATAAATATGAAAAAATTTATGAAATTGAAAGTTAAGTTTTGAAGGCGTTTTATTTCGATATTATAGGTGTTAATCATTCTACATCATCTTATCATATGACACGTTATTTAAAGCATGTCACTTTTCTAATTTTAGTTAAAAAATAAGAGAGAAAAATGAAAATTATCAACTTTTAAAATAAAGAGATAAATTTCGTGAATCAGAAAAATAGGTAATTAAAACTAACTCAACTGACAAAAGTCAAATATCTCGAATTCGAATAAGAATAGGTAATTAAAAATAGGTAATTAAAACTTTACATCGGTCAATTTAGAGAAATGTTATTTAAACACATTTTTTGATACAAATACAAACACAAATACAATATGGCTAACATTTATGGAAGAAAAGAAAGAGATGGAGGGAGTATGACTTACATTTATGTCATCATAGTACGTATAAAAAATAAATATTGTATTTGTGTCCAAAAGTGTGTTCAAATAACATTTTTCGTCAATTTATTTAGGCTAAATAGCACCAGTGGTCCCTTAACTTAATTTCAGTTAACGTTTTAGTCATTTATCTTTTTTTTCTTTCCGATTTGGTCTTTTATTTTAATTTTAAGTGACAACTTGATCTTTTATGTTTTAAAATGTCAACAATATTATCCTTTTTTTTACAAAAATTCATTAAAATTTTCAACAAAAACCCATAAAATTAAATATATTCTTCAATATAATACAAATTTCATCAAATTCGACACTTAAATATTCAAATAAACTCATATTTCCATCTATAACAACATCAAATAAAGATTAAAAATATGAGTTTATTCGAATATTTGAGTTACGAATTTGATGAAATTTGTATTATATTAAAGAATATAATTAATTTTATGGGTTTTGGTTGAAAATTTTGATGATTTTTTTGAACTTTTGTAAAAAAAAGATAATAATGTTAACATTTTAAAACATAAAAGATCAAATTGTTACTTAAAATTAAAATAAAGGATTAAATAAAAAAAAAAGAACAAAAACATTAGCTTAAAATTAAGTCAAGGGAACGTGTACTATTTAACCATTTATTTATAAAAAAAATAAAATACATAACATAGCAATTACATCCAAAATATAAATATAAGGAGTAGCATCCCTTTAAGCCTTTTTCCAATTTGAATTGCAAGTTGAAAACAGTTGAGGGAGCAAAAACAAATGTCGATGAAGAGATTGTTACTGCTGCTAAAACCCTTTGATGCATCACCGCAACCTTCTCACACTCATTCTCAAGTAATTCTTCTTTTTCTTCTTCTTAACCCTAAACTTCTCACACTCACCCTTTTCGTTTATTAACTTTTTCACATGCTCGATTACCCACTTCATATGTTCGGTTTTGTTTTTGTTATTAATTCTTCTAAGGGTTAATAGGTGAATGATTAGTATGGCGTTTTCTGATTTGCACGTATATTGTTTGATAAAATGTCAATGTGGGTGTTTGAGTCTATGCTTGGTTAGAGTCAAAATGGGCAAGTGGAAAATTACAACATCAAATGTTTTATGTATCTTTCTAGTCACATTCAATCATTTTCATTTTCTTAATTTATCCGAGATGTCTATGTGTCAGCATCTTACTTAGATAATAGGCATAAAAGTCAGGATTTTTTATGTACATTTCTATTTTCCCACACGCCCATTTCATCCCAACGAAGAATTTATTTTTTAAGTTGAGTGTTTAATGCTTATTTATAAATTTTATAGTGAATGTTTATGATGAAAAAGGAGCGTGCGTAGTAGTTCATAAGAATGGACTAGAATCTAAAACCAAGAAAATAGTGATGTGTATGTTATGTATATGGATATAAATTATTTTATATAGGAAATGTATTAGCTGTGTGTTGAGAGCATGAAAGGAGCTGTATATATATTAGAACTATTCAGGAACTCAACCCTCATATGGATCCTTAAAAGTGACATTTCTGTAGTTTTTAGCTTATGTTTTACTTGGAAAGTAAGCATAATTATAGGTCTTTTTGTGTCATTAGAAGTTTTAATTCTGTTAGAAAATTGCAGGTCTTACAGTTCTTGAATAATAGGCATAAGGTGCACCATGATTCAATAAACTCTTGTCAACAAATTCTGCGGAAAAAGTCAGTTGAATGGAAAGCTGTGCTTCGAAACAATTTGACACAGCCCATCAATGATGTGGACCTGGTTGTTACAATTGGTGGTGATGGAACTCTTCTGCAGGCCAGCCATTTAATGGATGACAAAATTCCTGTTCTTGGAGTGAACTCTGATCCTACCCGGATTGACGAGGTTTATATAAATGTAGTGTAGTCTTGGTTTTAATATTGATATCTTGGCTTCATAGTTTAGACAGTTTATTTGAACATCTTTTGAAATATGCCAATTTTAGTTTCCAAAGGCAAAATAACTTACCTGACCAGGTAATTTTTTTTGTTAATATTTCATTTGCAACAGGTGGAACAATTCAGTGGTGAGTTTGATGCTACCAGAAGTACCGGTCATCTTTGTGCTGCAACTGTTGAAAACTTTGAACAAGTAAGATTATCTCTTTTCTAACTTTGTAGGAAATAGTAGATGTTATAATTTTTTCTTTCTTACTATGCATTGAGGTTGAGGGTGTAGCATCTAGCATGTTGTGGAATGAAAACTTGATATCTTCAAATTTGATGACGCTGTTGTCATAATGATGAATCGGTAATTACTTCTGTGAAGCCAATTGTTGTACTGTAAACTACCTGTCAAGGTTATTTTAGCATGGAATAACAATATCATGGGTTTGAGGTTCAGAATGTACCTCTAATCAATGACGAGAGATGAAAAAAGCTACACAAATATGTGTTCAATATCCGTTTCTATCCCTTATGAACACTTTTTCGGCCACTAAACTTTGATGCATGTGTCAATATTATTACTAAAATTACAATTTGATACCAATCTGGTCCATAAGATGATGAGCTGCATGCTGGACGAACAACTGGCAATATCTTTGAAGGGAAACTCTTTCTAATTTGAGCAAATGTGTTGTTTCTCCAAATAATGTTTACATATTGATGTATTATTATGCTAATTATAAAATCCTAATATGTATTACTAGAGTATGTCGATCTCGGCCACCCGCCATATTATCCACACACCAAGTCCAATATTGCTATGTGTGAGGGGGTGTATTGGGAAAACCCTAAGTCCTACATTGAAATGAGTTAAGGTCTGAAAAGAATAAACCCAGTACTAATTTCACGAGACTTGTTAAAAAATGGTGCTAACATTAGCATCAAATGATCATTTCTGGGGAAATAATTTGTCTTGGTATTTATCTGAAAATTAAGGGATTATTCCTTGACATTTGAACTCTAGTAAACATTCCTCCTCTTATATAGGTAATTTGAAAGGTTAAACTGAGACAAAATGGAAAAAAACATATAAAACTTATGACTTGTATACCATAAGAATTAGATGCGGCTTTTACCTTTGTTTTGTGCTGCTATTACCCGCCCTCCCCCCTTATTATTGTAGAAAAGATAAACTTCCTACCTCATACATATGGATACATCTGGTAATTTTGTGCTAATGACAAAATTAAATTGATTTGTGCATGTAATAGAGCTCCCATTTAACATCAGATAGAAGAAACTTTCCTGTAATTCACAATCCTTCAATCCAAATCATATGAATAGAGAAAAGTGCTTCATCATCATAATTTCATCCTTTTTGTTGAACCTCAAACAAGTCTGGGTAGCTAGCTAGCTGTTTTTCAGTATGATATTTTTCCGATCTATTTTTTAAAATCTTTTCAGGTTTTAGATGATATACTCGAAGGCCAAATTACTTCTTCCGAGTTAACAAGGATCATGATATCTGTAAATGCACTACCTGAAAAGATTTGAAAGGATCATGATATCTGTAATTTGAAAGGTTAAACTGAGACAAAATGGAAAAAAACATATAAAACTTATGACTTGTATACCATAAGAATTAGATGCGGCTTTTACCTTTGTTTTGTGCTGCTATTACCCGCCCTCCCCCCTTATTATTGTAGAAAAGATAAACTTCCTACCTCATACATATGGATACATCTGGTAATTTTGTGCTAATGACAAAATTAAATTGATTTGTGCATGTAATAGAGCTCCCATTTAACATCAGATAGAAGAAACTTTCCTGTAATTCACAATCCTTCAATCCAAATCATATGAATAGAGAAAAGTGCTTCATCATCATAATTTCATCCTTTTTGTTGAACCTCAAACAAGTCTGGGTAGCTAGCTAGCTGTTTTTCAGTATGATATTTTTCCGATCTATTTTTTAAAATCTTTTCAGGTTTTAGATGATATACTCGAAGGCCAAATTACTTCTTCCGAGTTAACAAGGATCATGATATCTGTAAATGCACTACCCTTGTCAACTTATGCTCTCAATGATATCTTAGTTGCACATCCGTGTCCTGCTTCACTCTCTAGGTTCTCCTTCAGGTAAGAACTTCCCTATGCGACATCAAAACTCTTCAAATCATGTATTTTATTTACTTATTTTTATATCCAAAATTGATACTTTGTCTCACACTGCCCGGACAAAAAAGAGAAAATATTAGAAAACAAAGAGAATCCAATTAAGCTTATACTGTTTGCAGAATCACAAAAGATGATCAACCATGTTCCCGACTAGTTAACTGTAGATCAAGTGGTCTAAGAGTTTCAACAGCTGCTGGTTCAACAGCCGCCATGCATTCAGCAGGCGGATTTCCGATGCCCATTTTATCTCGCGAACTCCAGTACATGGTAAGGGAGCCTATTTCACCAATGGCAGTGTCAAACTTTACCCATGGGTTGATTAAACACGACCAAACAATGAACGCTACATGGACTTGTAGAAAAGGTGTGATATATATTGATGGTTCTCATATCAACTTCACCATTCAAGATGGAGACATCGTTGAGATTTCTTCCCAAGCACCTAGTTTGAAAGTTTTCTTGCCTCATCACTTGTTACAATTAGAAAAGATGTGAAGTAAAGTGAATTTCACAGTGTATCATCATCATAAGAAGGATACATTTTTGTTCAAGGATATTTGTGAGCAATGAAAAAGTTTAGGCCACATGAGCTTACATGGCTTTTAAGCATGCAATGCCTTTTACTTCTTAAGGGTTGAGGTACAAATACGCATTGAAATCCAAGCCGTAAATATGAAGCTGACTTAACTTTAAAATTCAGGAGGATGAAATTTCTGATCTAAGTATCACTGAGGGGAGCATTTGCATAGTGGAAAATTATGTGATTCCTCATAGTGGCAGGGTCATTTTGCTAATAACAGTGCATTTCTTGTTATATCTTTTGCTAGGACAGTTTATATAGGTCTCTATAGATGGATCAATAGTTTTGTTAGACTCTCCAAGTTAAAAAAAAGGAGCGTTTTAAACATGTTTCCTGTATTTTGTAAATAACTGTAAAGAGTGCCTTTTAATCCAATTATGTATGACTTTTATTTATTTATTTTAATGTTATCTTACACTAGGATTATTATTATTATTATTATTATTTGCATTTCAAAGGGTGATTTAGGGATACATTGTAACTCAAAGGCTTTTTCTTTTCATTTTCTGTAATTTTTATTGTGAGATTTCATTATTGGCATATACTATTACATTGATGTGTACAAATTCCATTTGCAAAAATGGTTTTTTTTTGTCAAAACAAAAAATGGGTATTAAAATGATTTATATTTCATTATCTTTGGGCTATGGCATGTGAAGTTTGCCCACTAGGCACAGAAATGGGCCTGTTCTTTAGACTCCTGGGTAGGGCAATCTTAAGGCCTAGTTTAATATTATTCCAGACTAGGCCAAAGCTATTTTTCTATATATTTGTCTTTCTTATAATAATATAATGAGTTTTCTACCCCACACTCCTCTATATATTTGTCACTCCTCCAACCTACGTAAAAATACAATTTTGTTCTTTTAACCATTTAAAATAAGTTTTAAAATTGATAATTTCAGAAGTTTTAAATTTTTGAAACTGATATTTTCTGAAGTTTCAAAGTTTTGAAATAAGCAAATTTTTAAATATCGAATTTTCAAAATAAGGATACATTTCAAAAATTTCTAAATTTAAAAAGTTTCGAATATTTTCATTTCGAAACTTTGAAACTTTCGAAAGTTTTGAAAAATCTGAAAATTTTCTATTTTGAAAGTTTCAGATTGCTTGAAAGTTTCGAAATTACAAAAAATTTGTGTTTCGAAAATTTTAAATATTCGAGTATTACTTATTTTTTTTTATCGAAAATTTGGAAATATTATAAAGTTACGGTGATTTATCTAAATGTTCAAAAGAGTTAATGAAAAAATGGAATATAAAAAAATTTAAAGTTTTTATAAATAGTTAAAAAATCAAAATTGTATTTTTATATGAGTTGTGAGTGGCAAATAGAGATAAGGAGGTGTGAGGTAGAAAATTCTATATAATATTACATGAAAGCACCGGTCAAACGTTCTTTTTACGGTAAAACAATTTTTACACTAAAACAAATATAATAAAAACCAATGTTAATACTATTCAACTTTTTTCTTTTAGGAACACACTTGATTTAACAATCTTTTTATTTTTTGCGCCTCAAAATAAGTTTACTTAGATTTAATTATCGAAACATTGAATTTTCATTTTCAATGTTTAAAAATATCCCTACTTTTGTATCAATCCGCTCCACCAACACAGATCCATGTTTTGAATTAATATTTCTCCCTTCCCTTTATTTCTAAAACCATGGTGTATAATGTTTTATGCTACAAAATATCCCATTGATATCCAAAACTCATTTTCATTTCCCCCTTTTTGCCTAAACAGTGGGACCTGGGTTCACGCCCATAAAAATTCTCCAAAACCTTCATTCCCTTTTTCTACAGGAGCAAGAAAGCATAACCAAAACCTTTGCTATCTCATTTTGCTTACATAAATGAATACACTTCCCAAAATAAATGGATATATATCCTTAGTCAGTTAGCAAGAAATAAATTAAAATATAAAATATGTAGCAATTAAAAGTTAAAACTATTGGATTTTAAAATAAAGAGATTAATTCCATGAAATTGGTAAAAATAACATGACAAAAATTACAATAAAATTTATAAATAAAAAATAATTTTTTTGTTCTATTTAAAAAAAAACTTCACATTCAAAACACATTTTTTATTTTCATTTGTTTTAAAAAATGTAACAAATACACAAAAACATTTGAAAGTTATTTTTTCAAAATAAAAGTAATTTTTAGAAATAAGTAATAACAAATAGACTCCAAACCACAGTATATGTTATTTAGATGGATAATAAATTTGATAAAATCACAATTACAACATAATTTTACAGTGAAAAAAAAAGTGACTCAATACATAGTTTTATCAATATCATTGTTAGTAGAAAGATGCACTTGGTAGATTAAAAGATAAATCTCAAGAATATGAATTTTACATAAAAAGTAAATAGCTATCAAAAAGAATAAAAATCCAAGATATTTTTGTTGTTTTATTTATTTTATATAACAGATATTTTTGTTGTTTTTGAAAGATTTTATTATATTTTTCTTACAATGTACAAGGAGCAAAGCCAGCAAAGGTGGTCTCCTATGCCACGACACTACCCAATTACTGCCACCTGTACTCAACTACGTGGACTCAAAATATCCTCCATTTCCCTTTCTTCTTAAACCCTCTTCCTCTTTTTTCCTTCTGTCTCAATTTTTTCAACTTTTGTTTCATAAAAGATTCTAACTTTGGGTTGGGAAAATTGAAACTTGAATTGGGTTTTCATTAAATATTTGAAATTTGGAAAGAAAAAAAAAGATGAAGATTCAGTGTAACGTGTGTGAAGCTGCAGAAGCTAAGGTTCTTTGTTGTGCTGATGAAGCTGCGTTGTGCTGTGAATGTGACGAGAAGGTTCATGCTGCTAATAAGCTTGCTGGAAAACATCAGAGAATTCCTCTTTCTACATCTTCTTCTCATATACCTAAATGTGATATTTGTCAGGTATTTTTTGTTTGTTGTTTTTGTGGTTTTTTATTTTTGTATAAGGTAGTGGATTAATAGAGATTTTTTCATTGTACACTGTTTGATTTGGTTTTTTATGAAATTAATTTGGAGTGAAAAATTCAAAATTAGGTATGATCAAGTTTTAGTGTTATTATATTATAAGATTATTGTATATTTACCTTCTTTGATTATAGCATTTGTTTCTTATTTTTTATTTTTGGTTTGGTATGAGGTTGTAAATTCATGAAAAAGACAAAATTTGCTACGATCAAGTTTTAGTATTGGTCACTGTTAAGATGATTGTATATTTAATTTCTTTGATTATATAATTTTTTGCTGATTTTGTCTATTAATTCTAGTTGTAACTTGTAAGCAAACATGTCTTAAAGATATTGTCTCAAAGATTAGTTGAGATTTTTTTATTTTATTGATTATTGATACTTTCATTTTTAGAATTTGTTATGAGTTGTTTTTATTGTTTTAGAAAGGGGGCTTTCCCTTATATTTATATTTTGAATTTCAATTGTAATATATTGATGAGGTTGTGTGAAGCCTTTATATGATTCTGGAACTAAACTAAAGTTCTTCATAGATTAGGAACAACCAAAATGTTTGGAATCATGTGCTGATCACTAACTGAAATCCATAGTTTTTTAAGTGTCTAGTATAAGAATTGTGAAGTTTTATGATTCACACATTAATTTATGAAATTTTTATGCTAAAGTCTATGTTGTTCTAGACTATTTCCTTTTTGGTGATAACCATAAACTACTTCCTAGCTTTTATGAAAAGTTAGCCAGTGAAAAATGCATGAGATATTCATTAATTGTTTTTCTTTTTTCACCCTAAAATCTGAAGCAAATTATTTCCCCTTTAATATGGGAGTCTCTTGTGGTCTATGAACCACTGACACGTCGACACTGAATAATTTGTAAAAATGAAAGTAGTTGAATGAAACTACATGTGCTAGTGTCATGTCGGTGTCGGACACTGGCACGTTCAGACACCGCTTCAATCTGAAGCGTCGGCAGTGCTACATAGCTTGTCGTTTTATGCAGTCAAGAACCTTTTTCATTTGTTATTTGTCCTGTTTCAGTTTGAATGATTTAGAACTGTGTCATTTCGCATCAACTTGTAATGATTATAAGAGTCTGCTACACCTTGCAGGAAGCATTCGGCTATTTCTTTTGTCTTGAAGATCGAGCCTTACTCTGTCGAAAATGTGATTTAGCAATTCACACTGCAAATGCATATGTCTCAGATCATCAAAGGTTTCTTCTCACTGGTGTAAAAGTAGGCCTTGAAGCTACCGAGCCCGGTGCTTCCTCGAAGTCAGATTCTGGGGAGAAAGTTTCTGATACTAAATCTTCTTCTGTCTCAAGAAAGATTTCCACAATGCCTCAGTCATCGGGTTACAATGAAATTCAAATGCTGCCTACTGAAGCCGGAGGAGCTGGGGTGTTTCCACCAGCCAAAGTCTCTTATGGTGGTGGTTCTACAGATGGAAACATGTCGCAGTGGACAATCGATGAATTTTTCAGCGTAAACGATTTCAGTCAGAGTTATAACTACATGGATGGATCATCAAGAGTATGTTCATAGTTTCTGCAATATACCGTCGTTTTTTTTTTTCCTTTACAGATCATGGATGCATTGTACCCTGGTATCTTCTGTTCAGAGATTTTATAGATTTCTATCTTTTGATGCTTATCATAGTATTCTTGAATTCGGAATCATCGTTTGTCGTGGATTTTCTTTCTTTACTATGGTAACACACCCCTCCTTTCTCTCTCTTTAACACACTGAAATATTCATGCATCCTCACACACATTGTACATGTCTTAGGTCTGCGAGGTGCCTATGTTCATTGCATCATTAGGGCGTAACACTTGGGAATTTCTTTTTCCGCCCTACACTTCTAATGAACCATCCATGTCTCCAGAAGTATACTTCCGGACTGGAGAAAAACCTGTGTTTTTTATAGAAGTATACTTATGAAGTGAATATTGTCCTATTTACATTGCGAATGTGGAATTGTTAAGAAATAGATCTATATGATTGGTTGATTGAAATGCTTGTGTTTTGTTTCTTTCTTTCCCTTATTTTCAAGCCCTATATAACCATGGAAAACTTTACCATTGAAAAGTGTAATATTCATTTGACTTTCACTCAAACCATATTATAAACATAATTTTTTGAACTCTATATATTAAAAGTAAAGATTAATAAATCAACATTTTAAAGGTGATGATAAGCTCTATGGTTGTATGCTTATGTGATCTTCTTTTTATGATGAGCTTGTGCAGGCTGACAGTGGTAAGCTTGATGATTCTGATTCTCCTGTTTTAAGATCCGGTGAAGAGGAAATGGAGGATGGCGACTACTTGGGATGTGTTCCAGATTCCTCTTGGACAGTTCCTCAGATCCCTTCACCTCCTACAGCTTCTGGTTTATACTGGCCGAAAAACCCTCGGTATTCGACTCACAACACTCTCTTTGTTCCTGACATAGAAATTTCTCGCATGCAACACCTTCAGAATAGTAGTAGTTTCTCAAGATCGCGGAAGCATCGCTAATTTGGTTCCTCTGATCCCTTCCCTATAACTTCTAGGAAATGCTCTTTCATTAAGTTCTTTCGTCTTACAGAGAAATTTAAGTTGATTTTAGCTCAATATTTATATTCATGATTGTCTCAGTTTCTTCTTAGGAGTAAATTTCTAACTCCACTTAAGGGAGTGTTGAAGGCTTTTCATTTAAGTTTGATGTTGTAACATCCTCATTTGATTTCTAGAATCCAATGTAGATCCATCTATTTGGATATATCATAGAAGTCCTTTTAGTTTGTTGTTTTATAAGTTTTACTCCTAAACTATACATCTCAAGCTTGTAAAAAGTTTGGTTATAATGAACCTTTATTTGCAGCATTGACATGGATATAGACACCAGACACACCATTGATACTGATAATAATTTTTATAAAATGAAAGTAATTGAATGTAATTATATCTACTAGTGTTGGACCCTAATATATGTTGGACACCAAATGCACTTTCAATCCAAAGTGTCAGTACTAAATAAAAAGTAACACATGTTTTATCTCGTTTATTTTATGTTTTAAGAGAACAATTTGTTTGCCAAAAGTTAATAACAAAAATTGTCATACCATTGACGAAATTCTCAAATGATTTTACAATATCTTTCTTCTAAGTTAATTGTTAGATTCAAGTGTAAGTGGTTAAATCTCATATCGATTATGAATGAACTAAATGTTGAATATATAAAAGAGGTAATCTATATATCTAATGTCTTAAAATTTTAGGTGGAGACGTAGTGTCAAAAATCTCTTGTGGTTTTAGAGTATTTGACTTATTATTGCTCTCGTGCCTCTAAACTCGGAATAAGTGGTATCAAAGTCTTGATTCGGCTTGGTGGGGGCAGAAGTGGATCTTGATGTATTGGATATTTGTATCAAAAGTCTTCTTGACCTTGTATTTAGGAGGTGTGTTTCGTTGTAATAGGATACTCACAGTTGACAGCGATAATGTTTGGTTTAAGTGTGAGTCACATCAATTATAAATGAGTTAAATGTTGAATATATAAAAAATGTGATTCATATACTTAATGTTTTAAAATTTTGGACAGAGATGATGTGTCAAAAGTCTCTTCCATCCTAAAACATTTGGTTTGTTGTTGCTAATGTATTTTATAATTCTCCAACATTGCTATAAATATGAAGTTAAGAGAGTGAAAAAAAGGACTATTAGTGATTTTCTAGAGATAAATCATATTCATAACTAGTTGTTATCTATTTTGTTTTTATCATTTTAATGTTCAAGAAAAGTGTAGGTAATGATCAAGCTAGATAGGAACATATTACCTACCATATGTGGAAAGGGAAGTTTTGTTTGCTTCCAAGATTAATGGAAATGAAAATTTAGTGCTAACTAAACTAACATCTTTTTCTTGATTTGGATTAGTGATTGTACTATATGGTACTGGTACTGAGAGGGATAACTCAAGTATTTTGGAGATTTTCAAAGTGGCTAGTTAACATGACAAATATTTTTAAGTTGTTGTTATTTTGAAATCACACTTTTAAATGATTTGATTTGAAACTAATAAATTCTCGGAAAAAAAATAGTAAATTTGATGCGATTGATTTTCAAAATAATGGAATCAAATGATATATATTGAATTACTTAAATTGAGTATATTTAATACGCATTAGTCTCGACGTTTGATGTTTTCTGATTTGCATTTTGTATGAACAAGATCGATGCTCCCTTTCTCCCCTTAACTTTGTTACTGGAAGTTCCAAGTCAGTAGTGTTGTTTACATATTTTGAGTAAACATGAACAACCACAAAAATATTTTGCTCATGTTTTTAGGTTCTAATAGTTATGTATCTTCATTGATATGATTAAGATGAGTTGTTTCATGATTATTACTTGATAATAAGTTTAAAGATAGGCTAAATAGCATCCATGGTCCCTTAACTTAATTTCAGGTAACGTTTTAGTCCTTTATCTTTTTTTTTTCCGATTTGGTCCTTTATTTTAATTTTAAGTGACAATTTAATCCTTTATGTTTTAAAATGTTAACATTATTATCCTTTTTTTTTACAAAAATTCATCAAGATTTTCAACCAAAACCCATAAAATTAATTATATTCTTTAATATAATACAAATTTTATCAAATTCGTAACTCAAATATTCAAATAAATTCATATTTTTATTCTTTATTAGATAGAATTTTAAAAATCAAATAAAAAATAAAAATATGAGTTTATTTGAATATTTGAGTTACGAATTTGATAAAATTTGTATTATATTAAAGAATGTAATTAATTTTATGAGTTTTGGTTGAAAATTTTGATAAATTTTTCGAATTTTTGTAAAAAAAAAAGGAAAATATTATTAACATTTTAAAACATAAAGGATTAAATTATCACTTAAAATTAAAATAAAGGACCAAATCGAGAAAAAAAAAAGATAAAAGATTAAAACTTTACCTGAAATTAAATTAAGGGACCAGAGATCCTATTTAGCCTAAAAAATATTTGAGCCATCTTTGTGCACTTGATTTCAAACTTGATTTTTATGCGGTTGCAAAAATGGTACAATTATGTAATTAAATGATCCATAAAATATATATTTTAATTTTCTTTAAAATTAAAACGAATTGATTAATTTCAATCAATCGGTCACAAATCTCTAACTATGTGACTATACAGAGACTATGACCATACTGAAATTCAATCGTTTAAACTCATATATATATATATAAAAGACCTACAAGACAAGAAGGATATTCCATGAGAAATATACAATAATAAAAGTACCGCCAATCATTAATATGATATTTTATTTCACATAGAATATCTCCCTCAAGATTGGCACATGTGACCAAGTGTTCAATGTTCATACGCTATTATACCCTACATGTCATTTCTCCTTCAATAAAAAATTAAAAAAATCCTCTACAGTATACCTCAAACTTTTTAACCACCCCATAATTTTTCGTATTCATATATTGAGTGAATGAGAATGAAACACCAACACAAACACTATGTTTAGAAGCTGTAGCCTTATTATGTGGTACTCCCTGCATATGTGGGCCAAGAAATTGACTCAAGCTCTCATGCAAAAAGCCAAGTATATGCTTTGAATTAGATTTGTTAGCAACTTGAATTGCAATTTGGCCCTCTTTGTAGCATTAAATCTTTGTGATACTATTCAAATGTCTACATCAACATTGAAATTGAGAAATTACATTTTTTATGTAACACATGAACCACGAAGTTCTAGAATATTGTTCATTGTTGACATGTAGATAAGGCTGACTGGTCTGGTTTCAAATCCAAGATAGTATATATGATTCTTCGACATTGACAAAAACCAATGATTATGGATCTTAATAACGCTAGTATGATTAATTTTTATTTTCTAACCTTTCGTGATTGTGATACTTAGAGAGAAGGATCCGAATAATTCAAAATTCTATTAAGAATTAAGAAATAAAAAAATTAGATAAATAATTATTTTAAATATAAATATTTTTAAATTATTTATATGTGATTAAAATTCAGTATTAACTTGAATTCAACCATTTATTTCTTATGGGTCTATTTGTTCTTTCACAAAAAATTTAAGCAAAATTATTTATGAAATCTTTATCTTATTAACAAATAACATTTTTATTTTTTTTAGTCTAAACCTTTTTCTTTCAAAAAATATTATTTTTTTATTAAAAAATGTTAATGTGCTCGTGACATATCAATAATTTCGTTATTTATTTATTTATTTATTTATTTTACACACATTGAAATGTAATTGAGTTTTTTTTTTTTTAAAGTTAAAATCTCTGAAAAAATTCATCTAGTCTCTCTTCAACCAAAATATCCAAAAAAGTTTGTTTCTTCTTTTTTTTTTTAAAGTTAAAATCTCTGAAAAAATTCATCTAATCTCTCTTCAATCAAAATATCCAAAAAAGTTTCTTTCTTCAACCAAAATAAAAAACTCAGATATTTTGGTGAAAGACATGGTTTTGTAGGAATTATTTGGGGTCTCTTTTTAAGTTTCAAAAATTTAACTTCTTAGGAGAATGGAGATGTGTTGTAGGTTAGGGTTCCTCTTGAGGGATTAAGGCTCGTATAATTAACCTATAAGTTAGTTGATAGTTGAAAAGCTGACTGATAGCTGAAAACTAGCTGATAATCAATAACTGATAACTTATAGCTGAAAAGTTAATTAATTGAAATTAAAGTGTTTGGTAAATTTAGCTTTTAACAATATTAAATTACTTGAGTATTTAATTTAAAATAACAAAAAATAGTGACATTTTTATCCAATCTTCTGCCTATTGTTTTATTTGATCTATTTTTTTTTTACTTAATTCATTTTCCTACTTCACTTTATTTCTTATATTTTCTTCTTCTTCATGTCGTTAGTTAGTTCATGTTATCTTATAGCTTCCACATTTCTCCCCGACGTCTGCTCCTCCCAATGTTATTTCTCAATTCACCTAATACGTCTCTCATGTTACTCCTTTATTTATTTTACTATATTTCTCTCATTTATAACCTTTGTGGTAGAAAATCCAAAAAATGTAACAAAACTATGAAATAAAAAAAAACCATGGAATTCATTTAATTTTTTGGTACATCAGGTACTTTTTCTTTATTACAATATAAACATAAATTCGAAGAGTTCTCTAAAAGATTAATAAACCTCATGTGAATAAATAGTAATCGTAAAAACAATTCACTTTACGATTTACAATTTGGAAAGAAAAAAAAAAGTAAATTTAATTTTATGGATTTCTTGTCATATGAATGAGATGAAAGATTTTATGAGTTACTTTGGCAAGAAATTAAAGAAATTGAGTCAATCTCTATTCATGCATGGCTTTGTCAATTTTGTGTTATGTGACAGAGATTTTTGACATACATGAAGTTAAATTTTTTGCTGTGATATTTTTTGGAAATGATTGAAATAATGGATGTATTGTGTAGAAATAATAGTACCACAACAAAAAAACAGAAGTAATAGCACCGAGAAGAAATGCTAAAGATAGTGTGTGAATAGTAAGTTAATAGGACAATTACATTTTATATATAAAAAATAATAAAAATAAATTAACGAGGTTATAAATAGAAGAAAGTGTAAAAAACTATAAATTCAAGCGCTACATGAAATAGTGTATCACAATAAGCTATAAGTTTAAGAAAAGTTTGTTTACCAAACACATCTCGTTTAATCCAACAAGCTTATAAACTAATTTAATAAGCTATAAGCTAGCTTATTGACGTTACCAACCAGTGTCTAAATGGGAAGAGTTGAACAGTAAGACTTTGAATATAATTGTTATTGTGATTGTTTTGGTTTTGGATTTGGGTGTGGTGGTGACATGACTTTGGTGGAGTTGGTATTAAACAAGAGGAAGGAGAAAGGGTTGGAGGAACATGAGTTTGTTCATCTTTTGAATTTGAAGGTTTCAAGCAGAAATTTAGGTTTTTAATTAGAATTTTTGAAATTTTAATTTGGAGATTTCTGGATTTTTGTGACGAAGATGATGATTATTGGAATTGAATGCTGTTGCAGAGTGATTGGCACATTGAATCTTTGATTTTTATTTTATATTAATGGATTTTCTAGGTTCAAGATAAAGAGGGAAAATTATTTTCTAATGTTTATTGACCTCTTTAATATTAAAGAATAAAAGAAATATATTTTTAGTATAAATTTATTTTACATTGATAGCCAATAACGACTCGCCATGATAATAACTAATTAAATAATTATCTGTAATTTAAAAATTGTAAAATATAATGTGACAGATTGAATGATTATAATAGAGTGACAATGTAATAAAAATTTATGTAGTGCACCATCTTTAACCAGTTGATATTATTGCCTCAGTAAAGTTGCATTGTTGAAATATGGCACGTATTTAAATTTAGTTTTTTTATATTAAATCATAAGTAATTTTTTATATTTAATTCATTATCAAATTAAAAGAGAATTTTATTTTAACTAATATTTTTAGACATTTGAAATTTTAATTTGCATGAGTATTAATGAGATATTTAATATTATTAAAATAATTTTTTTAAAAAATAAGTAGAGAAGAAGGAATTGTGATTAATTACAATAGTATTAGTGACCATTTATATTACAAGGCATCATCTATTAAATTATTAAATGTATGACATAATACATGTGTTAGAATATATATAGTTCGTTCAATAGAGTATCAAGTTTGACTTGATCGTAAGTTCATATTGAACATTAAAATTATTATCTCTTAAAGTAGTCATATTCAAAGTATTATTATAAATTAAGATGAGAATAATGCATCAATACTATTATATGATTAAACTGATGACTACATCTCACAAATTATGAATACGATATATTAAGTCTTCACATCTATGTAAATATTAAAAATAATATTTATATTGGATTATCCTGCCATGATAATGCTACACAATTGGCGTGTAAGTGTCATTAGTGATTCTCATATGACCATAGTAAGTAGTTATTTGACTTGAAGTCACTATGATCTCTACATGTGGTATTGTAGGTTTTAAGGTCATCAAATGTTGTTTGTAACAAGACAATCATAAATGCTTTATTGGACCTTTAAACAACCGCATGGAGGGTGTGAAGGATGTAGAAATGATTAGTTTTTCCTACATAACATGAGTTATATCTTGGTCCTCTCGATAGAGTGAGACCGTGGAAATGCACGACCATGTTAAAATGAACCAATATGTTATGTTGGATCCATTGATACTTACCATCTATTTTGGGATCCATAAACAGATAATTGGACGTTTCAAAGGTGGCACACATTATGACTTGTATTCAATTAGACATTTGGATGAAGATGCAATTACTACAAAATATATCTTTCACAAAAAAATTGAAATCAGATCATCGACTTTTTCATGAATTGGGTAACAATGATTCATTGTTAGATGTCATTTATTGTTTATAATATTTAAAAATTATTTAACATTATTAAAATATTTTTATTATTAGTTTACTGAAAATCAATAGAGTCACACGTAGAATCATTAATTGGAGAAATGATATTTTAATTAAATTAAATTTAATTAAAATATAGAGGAAATTGAGCTTGTAGTGCACAAGGCTCACTAGGGCAAGACAAGGAGAGTGACGGACACATAAAATCAATGGTTGTGTGCCTTCCTCCACTCTAATCCTTAGCCACCGTTAAGTTTCCCTCTATATAGCTTTGAGCTACCACAAGGTTCTATGATGTCAACACTTGCATGGATTTAGTAGAGGTGTTGTTCATTTGTAGCACTAGTGGTCGTCTCCTCTATGCTTTTAAGTGGTAAACACATGAAATCATATATGAAATTTTTGTGCTTATGTAATCGTTGCTAAAGGTTTATTTTGCTATCTGTTCTATCCTTTCAATGACTATCTTTGCAAAAATCCAATACTACTTGGCCTCCATTCTTTGAACCCCACCACAAATAATTTAACATATGGTGAATCACAACTTTAATAGAATTAGGGAGCAAATAAACATTCATACGAATACGATAGAATAGCTTGATCAAATGATTTCATAAAAACTTCATTACATATTTGTGAGAGTTTTTGACTATTTTCCTCTACATCATATCCTTAATATAATTAAATATGAATTTCTTGTTGCAATTAACCATAGATGAAAGACCAAGATACTTACTTGTACCAAGATTAGTGCTCACCTTGCAAAATGATTGATAGGCGAGCTTTACAATCATATGTGACTTTAATTTTTGAATGTTAATACGTTGACTCGATTCATTAGCATAAATTTCAAGAATACCTTGCGGTGCTTTAGTTTCATTTTCTATGACAAAGAAAATAAAAGAAAACTTCGTCAACACAAAGTAAATGACTGATAGTAGAAGCTCTTTTACAAACTTGCATGCCATGGATGTCCCCTTTTTGTTCGCAATGTTTAAGAGTGCATAAAATCCTTTAACACAAATAGAGATACAAAGATAAAAAAAAAAAGTCACTTTGTCCAAGTCCCCTTTAACGAATTATAGGTCCAATTGATTCTTCATTGACAAAAATGGAGTAACTACAACTTACCATTGTGATGCACATCTTCATCCACCCCACCCAACCTAGGGTCAAAGTCCATCGTGTTCGAGACTGATAGGGTCAAATTACCCTTAAATAAATTTGTGACAAAGTTGTGAAAACCAAATTATATAAGTCTATAAATAATTGTGGTTTGTGTAATTTGATATATACTAATTGGATTGTGATGAATTTTAATTAAACCTGACATAACATATGTTAATAGATATACTAATTAATACATATATTGTTTGATTAAATCTGACATAACATATGTTAATAGATATGTTAATTAATATAGATATTGTGGTGTACATTTTTGTAATTTGGGTTCTATAATCGGTGTATTTTATGAGTTGAATTGTGATTGTTGAGTTATTATTGTCAAAATGTCGTTTGAGTCTAATATCTTAATGTGATCAAATGATATGCATCATGTATCATGTAAATTAGTACGCTTAGATCCTCATTAAATTGGTATGTGTATACGGACTAAAATTTATTTTACCAATTTTTTTTAATTATTAAAATTGCACTTTTTTTATTATGCTCAATTTTTAAAATTAGAATAGAGTCTCTAAAATCTTTAAGACGGCGTTGAATCAAATACATTAATTTTTGTAGACCAAATTATAATGTATTATTAACAAACGGAAAGGAATAATTTATAAAAATACAAAAGCAACTACTATACTTATAAAATAAATAAAATTTTCTACCTAAATTCCAACTAATTTTTAATTATTAAAAATGTCAACCAAAATTTGATTTACTACACCTCTTCAATATATTTTTTTGTAAATTTACAGCTTAAAATTCTTATATACAATATAATATTATACTTTTTATTTCTCTAGTAAACTAAAATAGTTGGTTGGTCGTGTGTGATGATGAAAGTAATATATTTGAAAATTGTTGAATTTACTGTTGTATTTGAAGATTGTTGGATTTATTTTTTTTTTGTGAGAGGTTGTTGGCTTTTTAAAAAAATTGAATGATGTGATTGAAATTTTATAGTTTTTGAGATATCCATAAAATAAAAAACAGGTTACTATTTATGTATAACCTACCAACCCAACTCAACTCGTTCTTGATCGGTTCGGATTAAATAAAAAATATATGGATTTAGAATTCAACCTAATCCAAAGCTAATCGATCGGTTTAGATATCAGATTTTGTTAAAACCAGCCTAACTCAACCCACGTACACCCCTACCTATAAAGTGTGGGCTTGCATCATTTAATTGTGCTCAATCTTAAGGATAAAATTGTTTACTAAATTTTACAAATAAACTTCACCAATTATTTGAAAAATCGAGCCGAAACAGTTCAACTCACCTGTGCAGTCTAATATGAGTGTAATAAAAGAGGATGATGCATATTTGCTTTGGTATTATATGAGTGTAATAAAAGAAGAAAATGCATATTTGCTTTGGTTTTAAGTATATAAAAAGTTAAAAATATATTTAGTATAAACTTAAATTAAATATATTTTTATTAAGATTAAACTTAAATGCACTTTTGTCCTTTTAAATTTTTCAATTGTTCGATTTTGAACAATTTAATTTCCATTGAGCGATATTAAAGCCTCACATTTAACCTATTTCTCCTCTTCTGTTTTTCCCCAATTTTAGGCTGAGCTGGCAATTAGTGAGTTGACATAACAAAAAATAAAGAAAAGTCGATAAAAAAATATTAAGATAAATGGACACTAACTAGGATATGCATTAACCAAGACCTTGACAACATATTAACAAATTTATCTAATAATTGATTGCAATTTAGCAGCTTGAGGGGAAATGTAAAAAATATGTAAATGACACTAATGTTGAATAGCATCAATATTTTAGCAGTGGTAGTTCAGCATTGCAAGAATCAAGAATGCAATGTGACACATCCTGACCACTGATAAGAACAACAACAACAACAACTAAGCCTTGTTTCACTAACTAGGATTGATTACAAGGATCAACTGGCGTCATAATATTCTATCATATAACATTTTTATTTCAGCTAATTAATCTTTAAGTCTTTCATTATTAACTATACAATAATGAAAACCTTGATTGAAGTAACAAAAACTATTCTTTCATGGTCTACATTTATACAAGAGAAATAAATGATGATAACAGAAAGATTTACTTCGGAGTTATGAGTAACTCTTTCATTTCTTCTGAATCAAGAAAAGCAAAATTCACATATATAACTTGAAAGAACCATAGCTTCCAACACATGAGCCTTGATTCTGTTAGCTTTTGACCATCCAGGAGTATAAATATCTGAAAGTTAGTTTCGTACTACAAAATCAATAAATGAATAGCTAAGCTCCAAGAAAATCTTGCAGCAAATTTAGGGATGCCAGCTTTGGAGAGTTTGCTGCATTAACACAGCTATGATACTTCCCATTGATATGTTGATGACGTTTACTGCATCGTTATTGAGCTGCATAAAAGCATATAAAGCAATCATAAATAACTAGTTGAGAAATACAAAGTTACCAGATATATGCAAATTATGTTGGTGAATCAAATCATGATCTCCTCCATTTTTTTTGGGCATGTCACAATAAAGAAAAGTTTCATCCAAAAGTTTTGTTTTCACATTAAAAATTTCATAGTAACTCATGTAGATAGGTAACATCTACCATGCAATGTATGTTTCCAAACAAAAACAAAAAAATACATTTTTTCGGAAACCTACCCATCGAAATCCTTCCTTCTCTTGCAGTGCAGCACCGATTATGCTTTCACCAAGATTAGCAAACTGGGAAGCTAGTATACATATAATTACTTCATGTGAACCAACCTGTTATCAATAAAAAATAAAGTAAATCACTGGCTCATGTCCATCTTTTCTTCAACTCTTTAAGTAATTGACCATAAAAAGTAAAAACTATAATAGTAAGGATACTTCTTCACTGACTTCACAGTTGAAGGAAAAGTGGAGGTCAAAGGGGTGCATCTTTTGATTGGTTTCATTATCTGAAACGATAGAATACAATCCAAGAACAATAAAGTCTTTTCAGCAATATAAGGGACCATTCATACTCTTTACCATTGTTTTAAAAACCAGACCAAAGCAGCATGTTCAACCGGGAATCAATCAATTTGGTTGTTGATTCAACCTTATTTGAACAACAAGCTAATTGAACTGGGTTGAACCATAGTTGGTTCCTTTCAACAGGTTTTCTTTTTTTTTCTTTTTTTACTTTTTTTTTATTAGTCATCCGGTTGAACCAATTACACCATGTCTCACTGGTTCGATTTTTGGTCTAGTTTTTAAAACATTGATCTTTTCATGGATTGGAAAATTTGAAGTCCACACGTTTTCCCTCAACTTGTGGACCCACAATGTTTAGATGCATAACTTACATTACATTTAACTTTTTATCCTTTATGTTACAGTTCTGACTTCACAACAAATCAAGGAATTCACATTGATGATGCCTATTGAAATCATTTATATTCTACCTTCACTATACCAAAACATAGAAATGTGTTGTTAACATTGAATTGAACTCATTTATTTTTTTTTCAATTCCTAACCATAATACAAAATTCCTTTGATTCTCGTCTCTAACAACGACATAACATAGTTGTATATAAACCTAGGAGTAAACTTCATAGGCATATGCCGCCTATCAATAGTAGTCAATGACTACAACAATCAAATGATTTTAGGAATTAACTAATGATCCTTGTTAGTCAAATGACCTCTTTCTCGTCAGTTCAGAGTTACTCCTCCGTCCCAAAATATAAGTAAAAATGGGTCAATGAAACTTATGTATTTGGTCCAAAGTTTGGACCAAATACATCAACTTTTTTTGACCCATTTTTGCTTATATTTCGGGACAGAAGGGGTATGAAACAAGGAATATGTAAATATTCCAAGTGCGGGCACTAACAAAGTAAATCTGAACATAAAAAAAGC
Source organism: Cicer cuneatum (assembly GCA_037974295.1). Lineage (NCBI taxonomy): Eukaryota > Viridiplantae > Streptophyta > Magnoliopsida > Fabales > Fabaceae > Cicer > Cicer cuneatum. The sequence goes on from JBBPBO010001984.1 coordinate 56,223,114, forward strand.
ATCACCTCAGTTCTTCTGCTTGACTGTGCAAGATATATGTTAACAAAACATCACTGAATGTATCAATTCATGTATATATATCTATATCATATAATCCCTAACTACATGCATGAAGCTTCTAGAAACGGTACCTTCCAATACTGCCAAGGTGCAGGCTGGAACGATGTTTGAGACATGGTTAGATTGATATGGTTTGGTTTGATCTATTTGATCTAGTTCAGTTCAGTCTTATCCATCTGATTTGATTCAGTATGGTTGGTTAGGTCGATTCGAGTCTGGTCTTTCTTATTTTTGTTGGATGTGGTCAGGTTCAATCCAAACGGACTGAGTACAGTCTCTACCTACCTAGCCTAGCCTAGCCTTATTCAGCTTGATCTGGTTCTGTCCACAACCTGGTTCAGTTCGGTCTGAACAAACCAAGTTTGGCCTGATATGGTTTTCACTGGTGTATTTTGGTTCAGTTTGGTTTGAGCCGATCTGTTTCGTTCCACAACCCTGTTCAATTCCAATCCAGTCTGATTCTCTTCAGTGTGACCTGGTTTGGCCTGGTCTTGTTCGGCTGGTATGGTCAAATCTACACCAACAAATGGAATGAATTGGGATTCACGACTCGTGCAATTCAACAGACCAAATTATTCACGTTGAGATTCAGGTCCAAAAGAGATTGTGCTTGTCTCACATTTGATTTTGTTTTGAACCGAGATACGAATCCCATGAATCGTTAGATAGTGTTATGATACTTATAACACTAATTCATACATTGTTGGGAATATATCAACATATTAGAGTCATCACAAAGTACACACAATTATCTTTTTTCCCTCACATTATCCAAATGCTAATCTGATCCTCAAAAGTAAGGATAACAAATGTCAAGTACACACCAAACCCCTTACAAACACAAATGCATCGTAAAAGTCAGCACTGAATCTGACGCGAATCCCTAACACTACGTTGACTGATCATGATAAAGTATTTAACTTCACCACTACCTGTGCACTAAAAGTTAGCACTTAATAACTGATTTCATAACTTACCAATCAGGCCTCTTATGAAAATTAAACAACTAACTATCTCTAGATCACAAACTAACCATTTTCCTACCATTTGAATCATCAACAACAGATCATTTAATCAATTTTACTATACGTCACAAAAAAACTAAATTATTTATCCCAATCTTACGCAGCAGTGAGGGGTCTGAAGAGGTGACAATGATGCCTGAAATGTTTAATCCCACTAAAAAAAATGTTCTTGCAGAATCATATTGTTCTATAGACTGAAATCAATGACTTCTCCTAATAAACGAGAATGCATACTGAATATCTCATTAATCTCGTCTTTTTCACCCATAGTCATAATGAAGATTCAGAAATTAGGGAAGTACCTCGCCGAGGAGAAAACTGACAAAGGCAAGAACTACTGATGCTAAAATTCCAGCCAAGGTTCCTTCAACACTAACTGCCCCTTCTGTACCTCTTGGAACTACCTTGAATGTCGTAACTAGGTACCTGGACATGAAGGATCATAACTTACAATGAAAGCTAACTGGTAAAATAACCGCAACAAATTTCATAAGATGTTGATAACAACAGAACACGGCCAAGGTCCATATCAGACAGAGTTCAACACTCAGTACTCACGTTGTTTTTCCATATGCTTTGCCTATCTCACTTGAGACTGTGTCATTCAACTTGGTACAGAAACTGGCAACAAACCCTAATCTCCACAACTGAGAAAATGCACCTCCTCCAACTGCAAAAATCGTAAGTAAAGCACAAACGCAACCGGCAGCACTGGATCCAATTACACTCCCTGGACCCCTTCTTCCTCTCCTTTTCTCAGCAATCCCTTGTTCCATTTTTTGTCCCATTTTGACTTTTGTTGCAGCTGTACCCTAAACAAACCCCAAACAAATCAACTCCAAATACAAAAAAAGCCTCAACCCTAGAAACAAAAACAAGGAAAAAATTGTCATGCCGATTTTCATAATTGCATAGATCACCATAAAGTTCAACACTTTCAAAGAACACAAACTCCCAATTCCATAAAACCAAATTCCAGAAAACTCTCAATACCTTAAAGTAGGAAAATTTTATCACTTTTAAGATAACACAAATCCTAAACCCAAAAAACAATTAAAATCCAAGGCACCCATTTTCAGAATTTCACATAACTCCGTAAAAAACCAATTTTTGCACTAAAAAATTAACACGTTCATTTCAAACAACACAAATTCTCAAAAACCCCAGAAACAAAATTACAAAAAAAATGTCCACACCCATTTCCCCAAAACACAAATTCTCAAAACCCCAGAAACAAAATTACCAAACCCATTTCCTAAATTTCACAAAACTCCAACAAAAAAACAAAATTTGCAGTCAAAACTCATTACTTTCACTCAAAACAAACATCATTCAGTAACTAACAACAAAATTCAAAAACTCAACAAAATTGAGCTTACAATGATGAAATAGGTAGCAACAAGAAGAAACCCAGAAGGACCAAAAGCACGCCAAGTGAGTGAACCAAGCAAAAAAGCAGCAACAATCCCAGAAAGCGACAAACCAGAAACCAAAATTGGAGAACCCAATACAAAGATCAAAACGTTACTAATCAAAGCAGATTTCCACGTGGCGGGTGATGATTGGACAATAGCCATAGCTCCTCCAACAGCATCTTGAACACTTGAGACGCGTGAAGATTGCTGCATCTTGAGAGGGTTTAAGGATGGAAATGTGAGTTTTTGAGAGAGAGAAGAAAAGGGTTTGCAATTGAGATGTTGTTGGAAGAGAAAAGGAGGAGAGGAAAAAGAAGAAGAAAGGAATGCGGTTGAGTGAAGAGTTGAATGCGCCATAAATTGTGATAAGCGAGAAGCGTGTGAATGTGTATAGACAGAAAGAAGACTTTGCAGAGAAAAGATGGTTACTCTTCTTGATGATTTTCAATTATACCCTATAGGTTTGTTTGTTAAGAATTATAAAAAAAATAAAAGTGATTTTCACATTATTTTTTTTTTGAAAAAAATATATTTCATTCCTACTAAACTAAAAATAATACAATTAGATTTAATGACCAACAAAACAAAAAATAAGTTAAAGATATACATAAAAATCATAGAAAGTAATGAAGAAAACAAAAACTTTAACCATAACAATCAAATTAATGTTTTTCATCGGCCAATGATTAAGAATAATGCGAAATCCATTGTCTTTAATGTCATCCATTTTAGAAAATAATATTTGTAATATCAATTATAGGTGGTGTTTGACATGATTAATTCAACTACGTATTAACAAGTCATTTATAAGATCGAAAGAGTCTTGAATTTGGGGGTGACCTTCATAGGTCCCTTGTTCAAAATAGGATACTCACAAAACGAGTCATTTGTCAATGTAAATATCACAACAATATGGAAAACAAAAAACATCATACCATCACGAACAAACCAATGTGGCACTCAAACGACGATGTCATAAATAAAATACAAAAAAAAGAAAAGTAAATATGTGTGAAAAACTACTTATTTAAATAAAAAGAGATAATAAAATAACTTAGAAGGGTGATTTCAGATTAAAAAAAATGACCTTAAATCACCCCCTCTAATGGATGAAGAGGAAGAAGAACCTAGGTTATTTTTTTAGGAGATTGCGGTCAAGCTGTGATTTTCACATTCATAAACTTAGAGTTCGCTTGTTAATGATTTTAGTCTATGTTTGGAGCAATAGAATGTAAAATTGTTTTTGACAAGTTTGATTATCTTCGAGTATAGTTGATTTTGTTTCCAGAATTGATAGCTTGTTTGGTTTTGCGTTTAAACTAGTTGGAAGGGGGTTATGCATTCAAACTGAAGCCTCTAGAGGGAGGTTATGCATTCATTCACTTTGGGATGCGAGAATCAAACGCTTAACACGGAATCAAACAACTTATGATTCTAACTTGAAGTTATATTTTGTAGCTTTTGACTGTAAATGTGATTCTTACACTATTTATGGTTCAACTCTTTTTTAGATAAATGTATTCAAACATAAATCATTTTACATTCAACTCACTTTTAAGTAAAATCAATTTTACAAAATCGATTCGTTAAAAATTAATTTTTATCTCCGCAGAACCAAACATACACTTAATGATTTTGGTATTTAATAATTTATATATTAATTTTTAGATATTTTTAAGAAAAGTACAAACTATTTGAAGCAACAAGATCAATCACACGAAAAAATGTTTGAATTGTGATCCCTTTTAAAAAATTAATTCATGCAAAATTTAATTAACTCAAGAACAATCTTGATTGAAGTAAGTTAACCTCTAGAGCATTCTGGACATGTTAGTTTAAATAAAAACTGTTTAGTTTATAAGTGAAATGTGATTAGTGAGTGCAAGATAAAAATAGAGAATAGATAAGAAGTGTTCGAACCGAGTTGGTTCTTACACTTAAAGTTTTGAGGTTAACAAAAGTATTTTATGAAAATAACATATTTTACTTCGAAGAAGAATGCAAAAATTAGAGGATGGCGTCACCAGAGGATATAACCAAAAGATATCACCAGAGGATCCCATCAGAAGCAAGAATCAGAGGATGTCATCAAAGGCAAAAAACAGAGGATATCATCAGAGGTAAGAATCAGATGACATCATCAGAGGATATCAGTCATGGTTCAGATCAGAAGGAAACATGGTCCAGAAGAAGACATGGTCCAGATCAGAAGCAAACATGGTATAGAAGAAGACAATTCGGGCTGAAGAGTTTTCAAAAGAAATATGAGCAAGATACAATTCGAAATTAAGCTTGGACAAATACCATATCTCATCTATAAATAGAGGCTTCAGGCCGCAGAAGAAATCATCGAAAAATACAAGAACTCAAGCTTAAAGTTCAAAGTCATCCGAGAGTTCAAAAGAGAGAAACATTTGTGTGAAAGAGAAATATTGTCCAAGTGTTTTTTCGAGTGTGAGTGTTGAAGTAGCAAAATTGATTTACAATGAAGGGGGGTTTGAATTGTAAATCTCCCTTTTTAAAATTTCCTGAAAAAACTTCAGTTTTGAACTCAAGAAAGTTCTTGGTTAAGGAAGCAGAAAAACGGAGAAGGTTCTTGGTTTTATCAGAAAACGGAGAACGTTCAGATTAGTTTGTAAAACAGAAAAACAGTTTTGAATTTTAATCTTGAAAAACAATTAAACTTAATAAAGAGATTAAGGATAAGAAATACCACACACAGATGTATCCTGGTTCACCCAACTTGGGCTACGTCCAGTCCTCACAATTGTGAGATTTTCCACTAAGTGTTTAAAACAAGAACCTTCTTGGTTTTACAACACCTAGCCTAGATCAACCTTGATCTTTGTTTACAGAACTTAATCTAATTCCACCCAGAAAGAGATTAATCAAATCACCTATCAACCTTGATAGGATTTCTTACATTCTACCCCAAACTATGCTTAACTCTTATAGTTTGAGTTTTACAATAATGATGAGATTGTTTAGAATCTGAGATGTCTCAACTCTTGTTTGAGATTCGATTCTTTACAAAGAAATCAGTATAATGTATCAGAGTAAAACAAATTTAACCAAACTGATTCTTGTAAGTAATTTGGAGAATTTCAAGTATGTAAATGTGAATGATTTTGAGAGACTTGTTAGCACTTGAACTTCTGTATTTTCCTTGAGCTGTGGCCTTCCTTTTATAGGCTTGAGAGCATTAAATGGAGGTCAATAGAGCTGTTGGTAGTGGCCTTGTCAGGCTTGACCAGAGGCATTATTTCTGAATAAAAATAATCCAACTTTTGACTATTTTTATTTTCTATTTTGACTGGGTTGTGTGTTGCGTTTTAGATCAGTTTTTCTTGAGTAATTAATGATCCTCTAATGCTTCTGATAAGTGATAATATTGCTGACTTGAACTGGAGCTTTGGATCAATTAAAACAGATTGAAAACAATCACATAACGTTGTTGCAGAAAACTGTAGTGTAGTTGCTGGAGATTGATGATCAATCTGGAGCTTTAGCTTTTGGGTTTCCTGGAGATTGATAATCAATATGGACTGATTTCTGAACATACTAGAAGTTGTCTTGATGCATTGTACATTGTCAAGATTGTTTATCAGTCTTGACAGCAGAACTGGAGAGTGTTCAGTTTCTGCTTCAGCAGCTTGATTCATGGCATTTTTTTCTTTGTGATTCGAATGGTTTCTTTTGATTGTAATTGATCACATTTGTTCCTTGTCATGTACTCTCAATACTGATGTAAATACCAGAGACAATAACTTCAATTAAGTGATGGAGAAAGTTTGGTCTTTATGCTGTCACAGTCTAGCGAACATTCTTCGTTTTCCAAAATATGTGAAGAATGTTCTCTGCCTTTGTTTATGCTGTTTTCTTTTATTCTTTTGAAACCTATCTTTGAATTAACACACTCAAAAACACAGGTTAAATTAACAACACATTTAGAATCATAATTAACAATATTTAATTAACCTTTGTTTATTTTCATCAAAACTTTAAAAATGAGAGTTTGTCTTAACAAGAGTCATTGTAATAATCAGCTTTCCAGAAGCAACTACTCAAAGCTCCAAACCCTTGTATTAAACCCGATAGTGGTGTAAGTTCCTTCTTCAATCTGGGGTTGTCAAATTGTTAGGAAAAGATTTGGCTTGTAGGGTCAAGGTGGTGTAAGTTCCTTCTTCAATCTGGGGTTGTCAGATTGCTAGGAGAAGACTTGACTTGTAGGGTCAAGGTGGTGTAAGTTCCTTCTTCAATCTGGGGTTGTTAGATTGGTACGAGAAGACTTGGCTTGTAGGGTCAATGTGTTGTTGTTCCTCAAAAGTCTGTGGCTGTTAGGCTGTTTGAGAAGACTGGCTTAGCGGGTCAGGTGTTGTGTAATTCAAAGTATTTGAATTAGTGGATTAAAGCCTTCTGAATGAAGGGACTGGATGTAGCCAAGTTAATGGTGAACCCGAATAAATCTTTGTGTTCAAATACTTATGCTGTTATTATTCGCTGCTGCTGAGTCTGATTGTTTCTTCCCCAAATAATTTATATCAACTTTCAACATATCAGCAAAAAGAATTCAACTTTGGCAAACACAATTCAACCCCCCTTCTCGTGTTTGCATCTTCAAGAATATCACACAAATATGTATCCTAGTTCACCCAATGTGAGCTATTTCTAGTCCTCACAATATGTTAGATTTTTCACTAAAGTGCTCAACACCAAAACATTTTTTCTTGCATTATCTTTCTTTATCACACTTTGATCAGTTACAACATTCACCTTTCAATTCATAAATGATTTTTACAACACACTCAATCTAACTTAAGAGATAGACTTCAGTTACAAAAGGATGTGTTTGATAAAAAGTGTTTGTGATCTAAATACTTCTCAATTTTTGTTTCAGATTGATTAACAACAAGAACTCAGTAAGATGATCCACGAATATAGTGAGAGTACTGAAATTTTGCTTGAGAGAACAACTTTGCAACTTGAGCTTATATGATCAAGTGTAGATTGATTGCTTTTGTCTTATGAGTGATCTTCCTTTTATATATGAAGAAAGACTTAAAAACTCTTATAAAGTTGAATATAGTTGTTAGACACATCAACCAATTGTCAAATCTGATTTAAAACAATTAAACACATGTTGATATTATTGTCCAAAACGTTCTTGCTTTTGAGTTTGATGGAAAACGTAAATAAGTATGAGAGTGAGCTATCAAATGTTAGTTGGCACTACGTTTGATTAGAAGCATGCCTAGCTTTATGAAAAATAGTGTTAGTACATTGTATTTGTTTCCTTGCTCACAACTCATCAATTTGGAGATCAATTTTTATCTTTTGGACCTTCAATTCGAGTCACGTAATTGTTCATTTAAGGTCAGCAACTTTATATGCGATTTTGACATTCTTAACTTATAGTTTGGACTTCCCAAACTAATCTTTCTTGACTTTATCTTCTATAAAGAATAACCAGAATGTTCTTTTGAACATTCTCCAACAACTAAAATGTTCTACAATTATTTTTCCACCAATCCAGTTTGACATTCCTTTGAGGATTGTTCCAAATCATTTCATACTTCATAAAAGTTTGTTCTTGTCGTGATGCATATATGAGACGGGTCTAGAATTTGATGATTTGATTGCTTGAAAAATGACCACGTGATCTTCGCATGAATATGCAAGCTTATGTTTGATTTCTTATCTTTGGATAATTCACTTAAAAACACAAGTTAAATGATAATACATTCAGAATCATAATTAGTGATTTAATTAACTGTTTGATTATCTTCAAAACAATAATTAGAGATTTTGCCTCAACACTATTTTGTGTTTCTTAAAAAAAGTTATAAGGAATTATTTTTTTTATAAGTTAATAAAACTAACTTTTCATTTAAAGTAGTTTTTATACTATTTTCATATTCTTATATTTTAAAAATTTGTAATGAACAGGTGAAAACATTCAAAATTGGTTAATTTATTTTAAAAAGTAATTTGTTACCAAAAAATTGTAACATAAGGATCTTTAGAGATTATTAATTAAAAAAACTTCTCATTTGAAGTAATTATTAGAATTATTTTTCAATTTTGATTTTACAAAAAACACATAGCACATGAATGAAAAATGTTAAAAGTTATTATTTTAAAAAATAGGCGAAATAGCACCCGTGATCCCTTAACTTAATTTCAGTTAACGATTTAGTCTTTTATCCTTTTTTTTCCATTTTGGTCATTTATGTTTTTAAATAATTTCAACGTTACCCTTTAGGTGGAGTTCCGTTACAAAAAAAAGTTAAAAAATCAATCTTCCGTTTCCTTTTCACTTGGTTTTCTCTCATCTTTTAAAGGATACTCTACTTTATTTACCAGTGATGCAACGAGAATACTTCTCCAAATATGCATTCTTCAATCTGTGAAGCACACCCTTTCAAACTAAATAATTTAACCCTTTTTCACTAAAATGACTAAGCATATGGTGCCACAAAGATGCTTCCAGGTCGATGATATTCACAATGTCTTTAGCAACTAAAGTCTATGTCCAATAAATTTTAACAATTTTCTCCTCTCTAGCCACAACTAAGTTACCTTTGTTGGGTTTCTACTTTCTAGAACCAGAGTGATTATCAACGTCACTATCATCAAACATATGAATAGAGATCAAATTAAAGTGAAAATCTATAGCATGTTTGAGTTTTTTAAGAAATAATTGCATTATCATGTTGGTTTGCAAGCAAACGTCATTCCAAAATAACTTGAAATATAAAATGTGAAGAAGTCACCACTTGGTGTAACATGCAATGTAGCACTATGATAAGTAGAAGATTAATCGAATCATGGTCACAAATAAAGATAATCACTACTAGTAACAATAACGCGGTCATCATTAGTATCATTATCATGACCCTTTTATGACAATAACGACACTTCACATTCTTGTATTGAGATTTGGACTTACTCACGTTATTCTCTCTACCACCATTTTATTTCTTTTTCTAGCTTATTCACTATTTTAAATGATAAGTACCTCATATTTGAGATGAAGTTTCTCTTCGTTTTAAACAATTAAAATATCTTCAAAAACTCTTGTAAATATAACAATAGAGATAGTCACAAAATCTCATCAACAAATTTGATACCCATTCCTCATTTGATGAATGGGCCATTGAAAATCACTTAAATGGTCTAAAATAGAAGTCCTCTCTTTATACTTCAAACTTTATGAAGCTATCCAACGAGAACAATTTATTATCCTCGCATTTAGGGGCCTTTTAGGATTCTAACTTCTCCCATTATGTTTTTGCACTTTTCTCGTTAACATTGAATATTATCTTCTATAATGTTGCCGAATAAAACCACATTCATAATGATGATGAAACTTCTATTCTACTTTAGACTCAAAACCTGACTTTTTTGTACCAAACACATGAATATGCATTTTATTCACAAATAGAAAGGATATTGGAAGTTATATTTTTTCTTATTTGAAAATTTAAAATTTTCAATACAAAATTTTTAAATTTCGTAACAACAACACAAGTGTTCTTAGAACACTAAGAAGTTATTGGCTTTAAATGATCCAATCCCAATAGATTATTGGAGGTGAAGAAGAACACTGCATACTAAATTAAAGAACAAGATATAATTAATAAAATGAAAGATGGCACTATAAAGAGGCATTGGAGAAAGAAGAGCTAACTAATGGGGGAATAAAGTGAGGAAGTAGAAAGAAGTAAGTATAAAAAGGGAGATCATTTAAGTAAGTGTATAAATAAACTAGCATTATTTTTATATAATATTAAATTGATTATAGCGGGATTTTTTATTTTAAATTTTAATCATTATCACAATTGATAATAGAAAATAATGTTTGATTTATATTTAATACAATAGATTATAATCAAATATTTATTTATACTCTCTCTATTTTTTTATTTATCGTTTTTGTTGAAAAATCTTGTTCCTATTTACATATTGATTTTAATGTTTAATGTGGCATTAATTATTGTTTTATCAATAATAGTCTCAACTATTTATTGTAAAAAAATAAAAAATTGTTTTAAAAAAATAGCAAAATATATTAGTTTTAGATTTTAATAAATTAATGTGAAGCATTAAGTAAGAGCAGCAATGAAACAAATAACAGCTACAAAAGAGAACCAAACTAGTACCAAATTTGGTGCAATAAAGAGTTTGCTTGTTACGTATTATTTTTTAGGCTAAATAGCACATGTAGTCCCTTAACTTAATTTAGTTAACGATTTAATCTTTTATCTTTTTTTTTCTTCCCATTTTGGTCCTTTATATTTTTAAATAATTTCAGCGTTAGGGTTCCGTTACAAAAAAAGTTAAAAAGTCAATCATCCGTTTCCTTTTCAATTGATTTTCTCTCACGTTTCTGTTTATGTTGTTTGGTTTAGGGTTATCATTTCTCCCATTCCAAAGATAGAAATCATCGAACAAGAAAATGAGCTAAAAAGAAAGATGTCTCAAGTGAGGATATATAGAAATTCTAAAAGAATCTTCTGACATCATATATATCTTAGTCTCATAAGAGACTTATTAAGTACTTAAAATTCATGAAAATAAAGTGATCTCAATAAATTATGTCACTAACGACATTCAATAGAACTGACATGAAGTCAACTTTGATGATGTTTATGCATATAATATATTGCTAAATATGATAAGTAATAATGAGGATCATGAACTAAAGTTCATTAAAGATTGTAGACAAAGAGATGACTGGCAAAAATCAAAAAACACAAATGAAGATGAATTAAACTCGTTTTTCAAGAGAAAATATTTTTATAGTTCAAACACATACAGGTGTGAAATCAGTTGGATACAAATGGGTTTTTGTGCGAAAAGGAAATGAGAATCGTGAACTTGTGAGATACAAAACTCGACTTGTTGCTCAAGGATTTTCTCAAAGACCTGAAATTGATTTTGATGAGATATATTCACATGTAATAGATGTAAGTACTTTTTGATGAGAATGACTTAATTTTCACATTATGAATGTTGTTTACAAATTATTTATTTGGTTCACTAAATAATGAAATTTATATGAAACTCCTTTAAGGATTTAATTTTTCTAAGGTACATAGTTCAGGCTACCAGAATGGCTATTATATCAAATTGAACAAGTCTTTCTATGAGCTAAAATAATTTGGACACATATGGTACAATTATCTAAGTGAATATTGTTAAGGGAGGGATATAAAATGACTCAACATGTCCATGTATTTTTATGAAAAGATTTGGAAATGAGTCTACCATAATTGTTGTGATTATTCATAACATACACGTTGTTTCGACTTTTGACAAAAACAGTTTAAAAACAATTTATGCTACCGAAAATATTACTAGGTTGAGTCGCGGACTAGGTCGCTCTCTTTAATACGTTTCGCGACACTGCCCAAATTGTGCAAGGCAGACTATCAACCACGTTGTCCCAAGGATAAAACAGCCGAGATACTTTGTACCGAAGTTTCACTGCACCGTGAAAAACCGTTCTAGAATTACACCCTTAATATGGCAGTCGAATGGCTGCCACTCGTAATGTGGTACTAAGACCACTCGAAAGAAAGAAAAAATGAGTAGTAAGAATAAAGAGGGAAAAGGAGAGAAAAGCCTGAGAGGAATGGAGAGCATTTGGTCTAATTTCCAAATGAGCAGAACCCTCTATTTATAGAGAAGATCTGCTACTAGATCTGAGGGATTTCGGGATCCATCATACCATAATCACACTAAAAACTTGCCACATTATTCTAGGTTAAGTAAACTCCGAATTTTATAGGGTTTTGACCAAGTGCGTGTCCACAAAACAAATGGAAAAATAGGTAGGGTTTTGACCATAAACCGAAGCGCGCGAAATAAGGAGAAGGACTTGGCTGAATAGAAATAATGTGTTGACTCAATGGAGGGCTTACACGTGTCCAATCGTGTAAATTAAGTAAAAACACAAGCATTCCTTTTTAGAAAATAAATAAATCATTTTTTTATTTTCTTTGTACTAAAAAAATAATTCACCACCCAAGCCCAGATATAGACAGCGGCGGCAGTGCGCGCGCGTGTGGTAATTTATTTTGCATGCGTTCTCGCCCCTTCACAAAATTGGGGTACCCCTTGGGGCACACCCCAAGTACCATACCTCCACCTTATAAACACTACTAGAATGTGTAATCCCTCATATGTGGGACTTCTATTTTTCAATTCACATACTAGCTCTATTTTTTCTTCATTTCCAACAATCCCCCACTTGAATTTAAAAAGAAGGTTATGAAATAGCGTCTAACGCTTTCATAAAATCATGCATAAACAAAGGTGTCTATGACTTGAACCTTTGCAAAACAAGTAAGATTCTAATTTAACAAGAGTGACTCGTAGTCTTAAACAATATCTCGGACAACAAACCCACACACAAATCTTTTCATTAGGTATATTCTAAAAAGCCCATGCATTTATGGCCCTGCAAGTCTATCCCAGTATGGTGAACGCCCTAGGAACTTTTGCCCTGAAATTCCATAGGAAACGGCCCAATTTCTACATTCACATAGGTGAGTCTATCAAGAGTACTCATGTAGCTAGGTACTCCCTCCACATAAAGTATAGATCTCATTAAGAGTTTCTATTATCTCAGCCTTCCATCGCTTCAAGAATCATGCTACTGTTAAATATGAAAACATGTTCATCTCTTATCACTATGACTTTTTATTAGCCATTGAATCTAATTCTTAGGATCTCCAGTCTTTTAGGTCGGGTTACCATCATAAGTGACTCAATTATCTATAGGCAATAGGTCTCATCCTTTTGGATGTATTTATGACTTTCTCTCTAGCCAATCCTTTCGTCAAATAATCTGCTAAATTATCATCAGTGTGTACATGATCCACTATTACAGCTCCTTTAGTAAGTAATTCTTTAACTGTGTTGTGCTTACGACGTATTTGTCGTCTCTTACCGTTGTAATACCGATTCTCAATTTTTGCAATAGCCGCGGTACTATCATAGTGGATCAACACAACTGGCATAGGTTTTTCCCATAAAGGGATATGAACTAGCAAACATCTCAACCAGCTCGCTTCTTCACTAGCAGTAGCTAGTGCTATCATTTTAGACTCCAAATTGGACTGAGCCAGTATCGTTTGTTTCTTCGATTTCCAAGATACAGCTCTGCCGGCTATATTAAAAATATAGCCACTAGTTGCTTTGGAGTCATCTGATAAGGTGTTCCAATTAGCATCACTGTATCCTTCAAGTACGGCAAGAAATCTTTGATAATGTAATCCTAGATTGATAGTCCTTTTTAGGTATTTCATGACTCTTTCGATAGAGTGTCAATGCTCCATACTAGGTCTACTAGTAAACCTGCACAATAGTCCCACGATGTAGGCAATGACGGGTCTAGTACAATCAATGGCATACCTGAGACTGCCAATGATTCTCGCATATTCAGTTTGTCTAACACATTCACCAGTGTTCTTAAAAAGTTTCATACTTAGATCATATGGTGTCCAAGCAGGTTTACAATCAAAGTATTTATATTTCTTTAGGAACTTTTCAACATAATGAAACTGATCCAAAGAAATTCCCTTTTCTAACCTAGTAATCTTGATTCCTAAGATTACATCCGCTTCTCCGAGGTCTTTTATATCAAACTTGTTACTCAACAATGTTTTCATAGTATTTACAACATGAATGTTTGAACCAAATATGAGTAAGTCGTCTCATAGAGACATATGATAGTGAAAATGCCACTTTCAAATTTGTAATAAATACATTTGTCACTTTCATTCACCTTAAACTCATTCAATATAATCAAATTGTCAAATTTTTCATGCCATTGCTTAGGAGCTTGTTTAAGACCATACAAAGATTTATCTAACTTACAGATCTTATTTTCTAGTCCATGAATTACAAAACCTTCAGGTTGTTCCATATAGATTTCTTCTTCCAGATTACCATTTAAAAAGGATGTTCACATCCATTTAGTGTATCACAAAGTTTTGAATTGCTGCTAGAGAAATGAGTACCCTAATGGATGTTATTCTAGTGATTGGAGAAAAAGTGTCGAAGAAATCTATATTTTCTCTTTGCCTAAAACCTTTGGCTACAAGACGTGCCTTCTATTTAATAATAGTTCCATCGGGTTTTAGTTTCTTTTTCAAAATCCATTTACAACTTATTTGAAGGTGCAAACACGAGAAGGAGGGTTGAATTGTGTTTGCCAAACTCGAATTCTTTTTGCTGTTTTTGATGAATGTTGATGTGAGTCACTTGATGAATAAATAATCAAATTAAGTAGCGGATAATAACAATATAAGAACACAACGATTTATCCTGGTTCACCATTAACTTGGCTACATCCAGTCCTTTCATCCTGAAGGCTTTAATCCATTAATTCAAAACTTTGAATTACAACACCTGACCCTCCAAGCCAGTCTTCTCGAACAGCCTGACAACTCTAGACTTTTGAGAAACGATAACAACACCTTGACCCTACAAGTCAAGTCTTCTCCTACCAATCTGACAACCCCAGATTGAAGAAGGAATCTTCACCACTATCGGGTTTGATTACATGGGTTTGGAACTTTGCAAAGTTGCTTCTGGAAAGCTGATTGTTGCACTAATTTTCACACTCTTTTGTTGCTTCTTGAAAGCTGATTGTTGCACTGATTTTCACACTCTTTTGTTGCTTTTGGAAAGCTGATTGCTGCACTGAATTTCACTCTCGAAAAATCACTCAGAGAATATTTCTTTTGCACTCAAGTGTTTCTCTCTTTTGAACTCTCAGATGACTTTGAATTGAAGCTTGAGTTCTTGTGTTTTTCGATGCCTATTATTGTGGCCTGAAGCCTCCTTTTATAGCTGCAGTATGGGCTTTGTCCAAGCTTAATTTCGAGATGAATCTTGCTCAAATTTCCTTTGAAACTTCTGTTGGCCAATCCTGTTTCTTTTTAATTTCGAACCATATATTCTTTGCTCAGATTTCCTTTGAAAATTATGTTGGCCAATCCTGTTTCTTATTAATTTCGAACCATATCTTTTTTGATCAGATTTCCTTCGTATTTCCTTTAGGTCTTCTTTTATTTTTGAATCAAATCTTCTTAAGCCTACGATCAGATCTCTTTCAAAATTCAGTCAAGTCCTCTTCTAATTATAATCAAGTCTTCATTTGATCTGCATCATGATTTAAAATCTGGACCAAGTCTAGACCATGTGATCTGATATCTACCATTTTGTTTCCTGATCTGGACATTGTGATCTTTTGATATGGACGATGTGATCTTCTGATATGGACCAAGTCTAGACCATGCTATCTTCTGGTATGGACCATGTCTCCTGTTATGGACCAAGTTATCTTCTGATCTGGACCATGTTATCTTCTGGATAATATTTCCTTCTGGTCTGGACCATGTCTCATTCTAGACCAAATATTCTTCTGGTCTGGGCCACGAATGATATCCTCTTATAATGTCATTGTTTCTTCCCTCTAATGATATCCTCTGATTTTTGCCTTTGATGACACTTCTGATTCTTACTTCTGATGGGATCCTCTGATGATATCCTCTGGTATCCTCTAATGATATCTTCTGGTATCCTCTAGAGGTATCATCTGGTAACATCTTCTGGTATCCTCCAGAGGTATCATCTGATTTACTGGTTGTATCCTCTGGTGACGTCATCCTCTAGTGGCGTCATCCTCTGGTGTTATCCTCTGGTGACGTCATCTTCTGGTTTTTGCTTCTGGTGACGCCATATTTCGGTTTCTGCTTCTGGTGACGTCATCTTCTGGTTTCTGCTTCTGGTGACGTCATCTTCTAGTTTCTGCTTCTGGTGACGTCATCTTCTGATTTTTGTATTCTTCTTTGAAGTGAAATATATTATTTTCATAAAATACTTTTGTTAACATCAAAACTTTAAGTGAAAGAACCAACTTGGTTCCAACACTATTGGCTTGCAACCAAGAGGCAAGTCTACTATATGCTAGGTCTTGTAAGATTCTAGAGAATCCATTTCATCGTTTATAGCTTCTTGCCAAAGATCCGCATCCAATGATGACAATGCTTCTTTGAGATTTGCAGGATCCTCTTCTAAATTATAGGCCATATATTCTAGTCCATAATCTTTAGCAACTCTGATTCTCTTACTCCTTTAAGTTCCAATTCACCTTGTTTGTTGCTTTTAGTGCTTCTTGTCACGGGAGTATGACTTGGTTCGCTGCCCCCACTATTTCTCGATTTGAAAGGGAATTTATTTTCATAGAAGTCAACATCATTTGACTCTACGATCATTTTCGCATTTAAGTCATAAAACCTATATGCTTTACTGTTTACTACTTACCCAATGAATACACATTCATAGGCTCTACTAGTGAGTTTAATTCGCTTGGGATCGGGGGTTCTGACATAAGTCAGACAGCCCCATGTTCGAAGATAAGACAAGTTTGGTTGTCTTTTCTTTATTATCTCATAAAACATAGCAAACAATCAAAATAATTTCCCCCCACCAATGAGATGCAGCACCAGAGTTAAGCATAATAGCAACAACTAGTTCAGTCAGAGTCCTATTTTTTCTTTGAGCTTTACCATTCATTTCAGGTGAATAAGGTGTTGTGGTTTCATGTATAATTCCTTAAGTTTTATAAAACTCATTAAATAAACTAGAATCATATTTTGTTCCTCTATCACTACGAAACCTCTTAATCTTTTTACTAAATTGATTTTCAATTTCAATTAGAAAGATCTTAAACATGTCAAGCGCGTCACTTTTATTTTTCATCAGATATACAAAAGTATAGTCAGAACAATCGTCAATAAAAGTAATAAAATAATGTTTTCCATTTCGTGTTAATTATAATAGAGAAAGGGTGCATTTCTAGGAGGTGGTTGCTGCTGCTTTATAATTGAGACCTTTGGAGGTTCCCATTCTTGTTGTTGTTTCTGCGATTCTGATTCTTAAGTTGTTTGTCGTTTGGCTTCAAAACTGCTCTAATGAATTTCTTCTTTTTATTATTGGCAACAAAAAGAAATTCATCTTTCTGGTCTTGCTTAAGGGATTCTTCCTCAATTTTGAGGTGGGTTATTAGAATTTCAAGAGAGAACTCTTTTGTTTTATGCATGAGAGAATTTTAAAAATCTTTCCAAGCAGGGGGCAGTTTGTCAATAATAACAGCAATTTGAAACTATTCATTGAGGGACATACCTTGAAAGACGATCTCATTAGCTATTTTCTGGATTTCATGGGATTGAGCTTCCATTGATCTGTCATCTGACATCTGATATTTGAGGTAGCGGCTAACAACATACTTCTTGGCTCCAGCTTCCTCAGTATCATATTTCTTCTTTAGAGCATCCCAAACATGTTTAGCAGTATCGCTGGAATTGTAGTAATCATACATATTATCAGCAAGTCCATTTAGAATATAATTCATACATAAGTAGTCATTATTATTCCATTGGGTCAATTCAACAGCTTTTTTATCCATTTCTGTTTGTTCACTTATTTATGGAATAATAGGAATGTCATCCTTTAGAACGTTGACAACTTTTTTCGTTGTTAGAAAAAATAGCATCTTTTGTTGCCATCGTTTGAAGTGACATCGCTCAAACCGAAATGTTTTGTTGAAATCAGAAGCCGAAGAACCTATACCAGTAATTTCTTCGGTTGACATGGCATAAGGAAACCTCTTAAAATTGTTGTTTCGAGTTTTGAAAAAACAGTTTAAAAGCAATTTGTGCCACCGAAAATGTTATTGGGTTGAGTTGGGGACTAGGTCGTTCTTTTTAAAACGTTTCGCGGCACTGCCCAAATTGTGCAAGGCACACTATTAACCACGTCGTCCCTAGGATAAAAAAGCTCAGATACACTGTATCGGAGTTTCACTGCACCGTAAAAAACCGTTCTAGAATTACACCCTCAATATGGCAGTCGAATGGTTGCCACTCGTAATGTGGTACTAAGACCACTCGAAAGAAAAAAGGAGTAGTAAGAATAGAGAGGGAAAATGAGAGAAAAGAGGAATGGAGAACTTTTGGTGTGATTTCTAAATTAGCAGAACCCTTTATTTACAGAGAAGATCTACTACTAGATCTGAGGGATTTCGGGATCCATCAGACCATAATCACATTAAAAACGTGCCACATTATTCTAGATTAAGTTGACTCTGAATTTTCTAGGGTTTTGACCAAGTGCGCGTCCACAAAACAAACGGGAAAATAGGTATGGTTTTGACCATAAACTGAAACGCGTGAAATAAGGGGAAGGACTTGACTGGATCAGAAATAATGTGTTGACTCAGTGGAGGGCTTACACGTTTTCAAACGTGTCAATTAAGTAAAAGCACAAGCATTCCTTTTTAGAAAATAAATAAATAATTTTTTAATTTTCGTTGTACTAAAAAAATAATTCACCACCCAAGCCCAGACCCGGACAGATGACGGCGGCGGCGCGTGTGTGGTGATTTATTTTGCATACGTTATCGCTCCTTTACAAAATTGGGGTACCCCTTGGGGCACTTTCCAAGTACCATACCTCCACCTTATAAACACTACTAGAATAATGTGTAATCCCTCTTATGTGGGACTTCTATTTTTCAATTCACATACTAGCTCTATTTGTTCTTCATTTCCAACAATACATATTATAGGAACTCTTGAAGAGCATTTTAAAGCTCTTGATTATTTGAAGAAAGAGTTTGAGATGAAGGATTTGGGAAGTTTAAAGTTTTATTTGGGATTACAAATTGTGCATTTGAACAGTGGAAATTGTGTATATCAAGAAGCTTATATAACAAAAGTGCTAAAAATTTCTATATAGACAAACCTCATGTGTTGTGTACTCCAAAGGTTGTAAGAGCACTATATGTCAGACCTCGAGAAGAGTATGAAGAACTACTTGGTCATGAAGTACTATATCTTTAATGGGATTAGAGTGCAAATACATCTTGCTACTTACAGATGTCCTGATATATCATTTTTTGTCAATCTATTATCTAGAAACAATTCTTCACCTACATGAAGACATTGGAAAGGAGTCAAGCATACACTTCGTTACCTTAGTGGTTCAATGAGGATGCAAGTTATTTATCAAGTTATTTGTATACATGTGGTAGTACAGCCATTTCATGGTGATATGCGAACATAATAGTAAAATCATCAAAACATGCAGAACTTTTAGCTCTACATGTGACAAGTCGAGAATGTGTTTGTTGATGTCTATGATATAACACATACAAGAGATTTGTGATCTGTCTTCCACGAGAACCAATGCAATAAATATTTATGAAGATAATATTGCATTCATTATGTAGCTAAAAGATAAAACAAAATATATTTCTCCAATAATTTTTTCACGTACGATTTACAAAAGAGTTGTGATATAAACACTCAAAAAGTTTATTCGTGTAATAATCTTGCAGAACTTTTCAAAGTTACTCCCAAATAAAACTTCTAACCTATTATTAATGATTTTTAAAAATATCTTCATTTACCTATTTTTATCCTATAAATAAATCAAATTTTCAACCAAATCCATTATTTTGCACGAGAAATGTGGCAATGATTAAGGTCAAAAATTACTGCCAGGAAAATGGGCAAGAACCAAACCAATATTTAGAGTCTTACATTTGATTTTTATTTGCTATTCTTTTTAAGAAAACATATGCATATGCGTAGATTGACCATTGACCAGAAATAGCCAAGGTTTGTTTTAATTAGGTCTTCTATTACTGCTCTCTCCCCAAAGAACGAGTTTAAACTGCTCTCCCCTATAAAACATAATAAAATAAAACATCTCTTATGACTAAGAAAAGATTACGTATTGTTCTTTTTCTTTGACGGAAAATGTGTATTCTATCTACTACAAAACATTAATGTTTTGATATTTCAGTAATAGTCAAAAAATCAATTTATTTTTCTTTAAAATGAATATATTATAATACTTCAAAGGAGTTAAATTGCTAAAAGCTCCAAAAGTTTTAAACTAACTTTGAAGTTATATATTACCTATATTATAAATTTGATATCTTATAGCTACTACTTAAAGATCTGATTATGCATGAAATATTAGAGACATTTTTAAAGTACAACTTAATTGATAGTTGTAACGACATTAATACGTAAAGTTTTAAGTTCAACTAACATACTTTTATTTACTGTATCAATTACATCTAACTAGTCAATTAACTTTGATTTTAATAATAAAATAAATTTGATTTATTAAAATATGTTTGATGAGTTGAAATACGGTATACTAGTTAGAAAAAGTAATTAATGTTTCATTTTATAATATAAAAACACAAATATCATAAGACAATGAAATATTAAAAATTAGACAAACAAAGTCAATACTTAACATGATAAAAAGAAGTAATCAATATTATTCAATGAGCTTTGAACTCGTATTGTGTGGTATGTTAGATTGATTATATTTATCTACCGTTGTTAAATAATGCAATCTTATGCTAACTAGTTTGATGACCTATTTTTATGTGGCGACAATTTGGTCTATATGAAAATCAAAGAAAGCATTCCATTTTCCGTCAACATGCCGTGAATGTGAATCTAATTAATGAAAATGTCAAACTTTTAATGTGAAAGTGGCTTAAGTCGCATATAAATTTTTTTAACTATGTATATTATTAATGTGTGTACTCAACGTTTAGAGTGTTTAGGAATTGAGTGTGGTTGTTTATTATGTTTTACTATGTTGTTTCTAGTTTTTTTGAGTTTTCGGTATTGCTTTCGGTTGCGGAAGTTGTTGCATTGTAATGTTTGTACTTTTTTCTTTTCTAGGCGTGCCTTCTTTGTGCTTGAAATAGGCTACTGATAAATTCATTTTTGGCTGGTTCAATTTTTTTCAATGAACAATTTAATGCTGAAATAAAGAACAATATTTTTTATCATATTGTTTAAAGAACTAAATGCAATAAAATAACAAATATTGAAAAGATATTATAGAAAAAAATACACTATATAAAACAAAAATTATTATTTTATTTGTATAAACAATTTTTAATGGGATGAACTGATTCTTTCAATAAAAAAGAGTAAATACTCATTTTAATTCTTTAAATGTGTGAAATTGTTATCATAGTTGTGGCTTAAAACAAAAATAAAGAGGTTCGTTTTTTTTATGATTCTCATTGGTGGCATAATCGTTTTTACTTGTTTAAGTGTAGGCGATCCTAGTCGCATCCGTTGAATTTGGGCGCGTTTGTGTTTTATTTTTTTGCATTAGATATTATCTCTTACTCAAAATTTTAAATCTATCACTCAATTCATTCCACAAAATTTTATAGGAACAAAAGTTTCCTATATAGGAACGGATGTTTTAGTCAAAAGAAAAGTTCAATGACTGGGCAGAGGAGCGTGGGAGGAAACGGTCATTATGGTCGTGGCTTAAAAGCAAAATTAAAGAACTTCGTTTTTTATATTTCTCAATGGTTGAATAATCATTTTGCTTGTTTAAATGTAGGCGATCTTAGTCGCATTCATTGAATTTGTGTGCGTTTGTATTTTGTTTTATTTGCATTAGATATTATCTCTTTTTGTCCTGACTGTAATTAGAGCTCTTAATTAAACCTCAAAATCTAAAGTTTTTCTAAAAAATCTTTTACTAAATTCCTTAATATCAGATTTCTATTAAAATAATTTTTTAAAGTTTTGATTGATTATTTTATTATTTTTCGTGAGCTTAACTGAGGGACTCATGAGTTCAATATTTTGTTAATTGAAATTTATTTTTCTCAAAAAAATATCGAAATAAATTTTTCAAAAAAATCTAATATATTTTTTTCTCTGGAAAAAAAAAAAGATTTTAAATCATTTTTTTTTCGAAATATTTTGCGAGAAAAATAAAAAAAATTGATTTTTTTTCTCGAATTAAAAAAATTTCAAGAAAAAAATAAAAAACATTTGTCGAAATTTTTTTCAAAAAAAATTGAAATATAAATTTGAAAAAGTTGGTCCATAGACTCCACTTAGCCCACAAAATTTTAGAGGGTTTTTTTAGTCTTGGGGGCTTTATTTTTTTGGGACCTTCTTAACTTTGAAATTTTTTGGTCCTCCAACATGTGGACTGAGACCAATAATTAGTGGGTTTGTGAAATTGACATTTTTAATTAGAGTTTTCTACCTTCCACCTACTTGTACCTGCCACCCCAAAACACATGAAAGACAATTTTACTCTTTTAACTATATATAAAAACTTGAAATTTTTTTACCTCCCACTTTTTCACCTCACAAATTCAAAAATTTAACAAGCAAATTTTCAAAAATTTAGTATATTTTTTCAAATCAGGTATGAGTAGAGTTGAGGGTGAAGTTCCTGCTACACCACCAACCGTATATTCTATAGATAAATTCACGACTGATAAGAGAATCTTAATGATAATTGATATTATAAGTTTTGGTTTTTAATGTACAGACATATATTGATGTTTTATTTGAAATATATTTGGTAGATATTTTTCTCTTGAGAAGCTGTATTCGAATTGACAAAAACTATTAGAAGACAAAATGAAATAATAATTGTTACCATTAGATGTGATATAGCTACCAGAAATAGATGAAGAAAAGACAAATCAATTTTGGAATGCGAAAGAGCTGAACGATATAAATCAAAATCAAAAGTAACTTGTTCTCACAAGGAAAATTGTTCATTCAAACATAGATGTATACCGTTGAGTATCGGTGAAGGATGGAAAATTAGTGTTCGTTGTGAAACACACAATCACGATTTAGCAGATATTTTAGACGGTCATTCATATTTGAGACATTTAAATGAAGATGAGAGAAAATTTGTTAATGACATAACAAAGTATAAGTTTGCACCAAGATTCATTTTGAATGCTTTGAAAAAGAGAAATAAAGAAAATCTCACAATTTCCACTCAAATATATAAAGCAATGAGTACTTATCGATCATCTTTGAGAGGTTTGTACACATAAGTAAAACATTTATTGAAGTTAATAGAAAATAAAAATTATGTGCATGAGACAAATAGACGTGGGGATTCAGATGTTCTAAGAGACATATTTAGGACTCTTCCTGAGTGTATAAAGTTGTTGAACATGTTTCATTTTGTTTTGATATGTGATAGCACATACAAAACAAATAGATATTGGCTACCATTGCTTGAAATTGTCGGTGTAACATCTATTGGGTTGATATTTTCCGTTGCATTTTCTTACTTAGAACAAGAGCGACAAGATAACTTCATTTGGGCATTTGAAAATGTAACACAATTGTTCGTCTCTGAGAATTTAATTTCTAAAGTTATTGTGATCGATAAAGATCTTGCCACGATGAATGCTATTAGGGTTGTATTTCCTACTTCAATTAATTTGCTATGTTGTTTTCATATTGAAAAAAATGTTGGGGCAAAATGAAAACAATATGTGAAAAAGGATAGACAAGATGAGGTAATAGATTTATGAAAAAAAATTGCATTTACTACTAGTGTGGAGGAGTATGATCATCACATGCAACACTTTGAACTAGTGTGTGCCAATATTATCCTTGTTAAGACAAAATCTCAAATTAATGTTTTGATGTAAACAAACAAAAGTTATTTAAGAATTCTAATTATGATTCTAAATGATATGTTGAATTAACATGTGTTTTTGAGTGTGATAATCAAAGATAGGTAATAAGCATGACAAGCAAAATCACTTTAAAGAGAAAGCAAAATTATACACACAGAACGAAGAACGTTCTTGACAGAAGCCTAAAAACGAAGAACGTTCTCCACAGTTCTAA
Source organism: Cicer cuneatum (assembly GCA_037974295.1). NCBI lineage: Eukaryota > Viridiplantae > Streptophyta > Magnoliopsida > Fabales > Fabaceae > Cicer > Cicer cuneatum. The sequence goes on from JBBPBO010001984.1 coordinate 56,247,372, forward strand.
AACAACAAGAATAATGATATCCTCTGTTAAAGAGAAGAAAGCTTCTGGATTTTACAAATACGTTTCCAGCGTTCCACAAGGAATATACAGGGTTCATCTCAGCAAAAGAATCACTCCAGAAAGACAAAGGGTAAAAGCTATGGCTCATGATGAATCAAGCAAGATTACTCTCGAAGTACAAGAATGATCATTCTCCAGTTTTAAACAAGAATCAAGAACAATCTTGAAGTGTATACTTCAGCCTATCTCTGAGATATACACATACGTGATAAAATAACCATGAATCACTGTCAAAGATGGCTGACAAAGAAATTTACAGATAAGTATTCTTCAAAAGCAGAAAACGAAGAATGTTCAGTCAAGAACATTCTTGGTTCAAATATGATCTTATCCATAAACTGACACATGACAGCTATACCCTCTTCAACGGTCAAAAGAGTTGTCATAAGCCTCCTTGAAGCCTATAAAAGGAACCCCAAGCTCAAGGAAGATTCCGAGCTTCAAGTGAAGAGCAATACATCACTTACTTACAATCATAAACTCTAAAGCCTTTCATTTACATACAAGAATCAGTTATGCCTTCTCATTCAAATCTTAGAATCATTTTTACTGAACTCTTTATGTTAAGAATCTAAACTCAAACAAGTGTTGAGGTTACGTAGATTATGCCAAAACACCTTAAATCATTATCGCGTAAACTCAAGTCTATAGTATTGAATATAGCTTGAGTAGTTTATAGAAAATCCTTTTAAGATTAAAAAGTAAAGTGTAAAAATCCTCTCTAAAGATTGAAAAGTAACCTGTAGAAATCCTTTATGGGCTAAAAGGTAGTGTTGTGTAACAGATCAAGGTTGATCTGGACTGATGGTGTAAAAACCAAGAACATTCTCCATTTTGAACACATAGTGAAAAATCTCACAACTGTGAGGACTAGACGTAACCCGGTTTGGGTGAACCAGGATATATCTCTGTGTGATATCTCTTTCCTTACCTCTATTTATTTCTAGTCTTTTGATTATCAAATTAAATAGATAAGTTAAAATTGTGTATTTTTCACTAACCAAGAACGTTCTCTGTTTTCTGTTTTCATGACCAATAACATTCTCCATTTTCTGTTTTCATAACCAAGATTAATCTTGAGTTAAATTCTTTGAGCTTTAACATGAAATTTTAAAAAAGGTGAGTTTACAATTCAAAACCCTCTTTTCTTGTAAATTGACATTGCTACTTCAATCCATTTAGGGAATACAACAACCAACATGTGCTTTTAAATTATGATTTGTTTTAGAAATATGATTTAGTAATTTATGTGATTTGTTTTAATTTGAGTTATTTAATTTATTTGTAGAGCTGAAACTGCTCATGGGAGATTGAAAAATATGCTGCAAACTAGTAATGGAGTCTTGTGTAAAAGTTGGGATGTTGTGGATATGATATTGAAGAACCAAATATGTAGCATCAGATCTTCTTTTCATAAAACCATTATCGATGTTGAGCATGAGTATAATTCACCATTTTATCAAAGATTGCATCACTTTGTATCAAGGAAATGTTTAAAAAATTGATAAACAATTAAAGAGGGTAAAGATGGTAAGTACTAAAAAAAATAAAATGTGGTTGCTCAATCAGGATAACTCATAGATTACCTTGTGCTTGTGATTTGGCAGCTTTGTAGATATCTAGCAATGTCATCCCTTTAGATATCATTCATGTTTTTTGGAGAAAATTAAGCATAGAACATGAATTGGAGAATGAAGAATTTTTATCACAATATGACTTTTTAGAATAGTGGGAGGCAATGAAAGCATACATGAAGAAACATGATATTGTTGGTCAAATAATATTTAGGACAAAGGTGCGTGAACTTGTATTTCCACATACAACAGCAATGCGTCCACCACTTGATAAAATGAAAAAAAAAAGAGCTACTAAAAAGAGAAAAGACTTGGATATTCCTCCTGATCTTTCATATTGGGAGTATGCTGATGCCTATCAAGGATCTCCAAAGCAACCATCTCAGCATTCTACAAAGCAACCATCTCAGCATTCTGCAAAGCAACCATCTCTAGAATCTGTAAAGCAACCATTTAAAATACATTTTCCTATTTTTATTCATCAATATATCAAACACATAATGGATGTTGTGCCAGATGAAAATTGTGGTTATTGCGCAGTTGCAATATTATTAGGTGGACGGAAGAATTTTGGCCTTTAGTTCGAACACATTTGGATAAAGAGATCAATCTACATCAAGATCTTTATTCCAATGTTTTCGATGACAACATTGAAATAGTGCGGAACTCATTGAAGATTTCTTCTACTTTGGGTGCTCAAGAAAAATGGAGAGACTTTTGTAGTGATTGTGGGAAGACATGGGAAATAGCTTATGCAGGACGTCTTAGGCATTTGGAACACATAGATCCAACATTTATCAAACCATCTTGTATTTCATTAAATGAAGATTAGTATATATATGTGAAGTTTTCAAACAATTGTATTTATTTGTTGGTATCGAGTTAGAGTTGAACTTCTAATCATTTACTAATAGCATATAATTTAAGTATTGATGTTTGAAAATTCATATTGAATAGAAATTCATGATACAAAATATTGATAATACAAAATATATTTATCATACATAACACAATCTACTAATCGTATCCTGAGAAAATACGAAGTAACTCACTTAATATTTCATGAATTTCACCCATTGGATTTACCATCTGTATGGTCCTACGTAAAATCTCAGATGCTCTACGGTCTCGGGCTGAATATGGACTAGCTTATGCAAAAGAGGATCGAACATGTGGATCAACATGTGCAGCAGTAGGTAGACTGACAGGTGGAGCATCAGGGAGGATCACATGATGTGAAACATTTACGTACCAGGCATAATAGTCCGCAGTGACTTCACTATGAAACATCGCTAGATGAGATAGACTTTAAAATGTCGCTATACATGCTCTCATAGTATTCTATCACTCCCAATCTATACTATCTGGCACCCAAGGAACGTCACGCGAAATGCACTAAATGCAATCAAATTGTCGAAGACATTGCTCCGGTAGATATGGGATTGAAACTCCACCGCAACGAAGGTAGCTGGAGAACATCGACATTGCTTCAAAAGGATGATTAGCTCAATCATCATCTTATGGTGTATACAATACATCCTCAAGCAAAATAGCCTCAAAGTCTCCTCTGATATGTTAGCAGTCCATCTTCAACAGTGTGTTTTGCAGTCCACCTCGGGCTCTTGGAATATGCACAGGAACCGTTCCCCTATTACCTCGTTTACAGATGTTAGGAAAGTGCTTGTAAATCTAGCACTGCACAAAAAATAAAAGACAATTTAGTAAATTAAAAACAATACTTAATAAATAAATAACACAACTTAATTTGAATCATATACTTGTAATAGGGTCATATATCATCCCAATTATCTAGTGTCGTGAACAACATCATCTCACAGGTTGTCATATAGCACAACCAAAGCAGCGGTACCCCATGCATAATCCCGACAACGATATAAATCAATGAACAAACTAATGTATTTTGCCTCCAGATGAGTGTGAGTCTTATTGGCGAAAATAGTGCTACCAACTAAATGCAATAGGTACGTTTTAGTAGCACACCCAAACATGTTAGTTTGAATGTGATGTTTATATAAATCATACAACCACTTTAGTCTATATTGTGCACATTTGTTATAATTTATCTCAGCAACTGCATCCTCCAAGGTTGCTCCCAACAGCTCATGTGTAGCAATCACAACCTTATTAGTGTTTATATTTATTGGTGCAATGAAAAACCTACCACATGGTGAAATGTGAAGAAGATTCGTGACTTAGTCTAGTGTGATCATCATCTCTCTAAATGGCATATGAAATGAGCTAGTCTCTCTATGCCACCTTTCTACAAAGGCATATATGAGACCAACATTAGCCATCGTCAAATAAGCTGAAGACAAATGTACCAGTCCAAATTTTTGAATCAATGTTGGACAACATATGCTATAGGTACGTCAACAAACTTATTCAACTTCAAGCCATGTGTGATCAACTTCAACGGGCCATGATCCTATGAGTAATTAAAAAACATAACAATAAAATCATGTATTAAATTTCATTAGAAAAATGTACTAAATATAATATATATTTATTCTTAATTAAAAAATTAATTAATTAAAATATACCTCTCCTTCCCATATCCTACAAGCCACGTGATGTTCATATTGTGTCAATACCGAGGTCACCATAGTCCTCCAGGGAATTCGGGCTGCTGAACCTGCTCTTCCCATTCTAAACTTGCTATTCAATGTACTACTCCTCAACTTCCTCGTAATCCATCTGTTCAAGCTTCATAACATCCTGTTCAAACTCCTGAACATCCTCGTCAAGGTCATGAGACCTAAAACCACGTCTACAAGGATGCTGCAAGGTGGACGATTTGCTTCAATTATTCGTTGATATGATGTTGTGGATAGAACTTTATCGGCTTTATCGCCTCTGGTGATAATACGAATAATTTTTCTGTTTGCACCTCTGGTTCTTGGCACTGTAAAATTAAGTTAACATATTAATTATTATATTAATAATTTAAAAAAATTGAAAAATTGCAAAAATTTCAAAACCCTTCGAAAGTTGTAAAATTTTGAGTTTTAAAAAATTTTAGTTTTTAAAACTTTCAAATCGTAATAAACATCATATTTTCAAAAGTTTCAAATATTTGAAATATTCAAAAGTTATTCATATTTCGAAAGTTTGATATTGTTCAAAAGTTTCGAAAAATCCTTGATTTTACCTACTTCGAACATTTTAGATTGTTCAAAAGTTTCAAAATTCCTGAAAATTTTCCATTTCGAATGTTTCAGATTGTTCAAAAGATTCGAAAATCCTTAAAATCTCATATGTCGAAAGTTTCAGGTCCTTCAAAAGTTTTGAAAAAATTTATAATTTTTAAAAATGATGTTTCGGAAGTTTGAAAGATTCGAATGAAGCTTATTTGTTGGTTTGGGAAGATTTGAAATTGCTGAGATTTCTCTAAATTTTCGAAAGAGCGAGTGAAAAAGTGGGAGGTGAAAAAATTTCAAGTTTTTATATATGGTTAGAAGGGTAAAATTGTCTTTTCATGTGTCTTAGGGGTGGCAGGTACACGTGGGGTGTGGGAGGTAGAAACATCATATAATTATAATACACAGTCTTAAATCTTAATTATCCCCCTTGCACACATTGTGCTTTGAGTAATTCTTTTTTAATATCTATCAGTAGGGGTGTTCATGGGTACGGGTAAACCCGCGAACATGGTCTCCAAATCCAATTTAACCCACATTTTGATCCAACTCATTCAAGTTCGGTCTAACCCGAAACAACCCATTGAAACCCAGTATGTTCAGTTCAGGTAGCGGATTTAACTTTTTGAACCCATGAACCCACAAACTCAACTCATTGACGTGATATATATATTTTATTTATATTTTTATTATTGATGTACAGTTAAAATTTAGTTCTTGGACTATATTTGAGAATGTGTTGCTAGTTTAATTAATTTAAATGTTTTGTTGTGTTTGTTGATGTATTTTAAGTATTAAATAATATGTTACGAAATAGTTTTATTATTTTTTAGATGTTTAAGTATTTAAATTTAATTTAATTTATTTATTTTAAATATATATATATATATATATATAATTATTACCTGTAAACCCAACCCGTTCATAATCGGGTTGGTTTGGTTCCGGTTTGATGGAAAAATTATGGGTTAAAAGCTCAATCCAATTCAAATAAAATTGATAGATTCGGGTATCGAATTTAAGCTAAAATGACTTAATTCAACCCGTGTACACCCCTATCTACCGATATCTTTTTGATTTTTTCAAAAAAATAAAAATAGAGGTAGTATCATCTATTACTCAATTCATTCCACAAAATAATTATTAAAAAAAAAATTATTAAAAATATATTTATAATTTGAATACATTTATAATTTAAATGTATTTATGATTATAATAACATTATCTCATTCATTGCTTAAACAACAAAAAAACACTATCTCATTTATTTATTAGAGATGAAAATAAAAATAATTGCTTGCTAGAAAAGAGCGGGTCCATACTTAAAAAGGAAATTAGGTAGCATTAAATGATTATTTTTTTGTTTACGGGCATACAATAAATTATAATTAAACATATTTTTCTTGTCTGTTGGTTATATATGTTCTTCAGTACAATAAAATTATAATTTTTAAAGTTAAAATTCTAAAATTTTATTTATTTATTTTTATTTTATAAGGTCTACTTTTAAAGTCTAAAAGTATAAATTTTTTGTAAAATTTTTTAAAATAAAAATTAAAAATGAATAGAAAAACTTTTAAAACTATATTTAATAAATTAAAAATATAGTTGACCCTAATAATATCCAAGCGACTAGAAAACAATATTCTTTCTTATAAGGTGTGCTTTTGGAGTTGGGTGAATTTTTTTATTTTGATTAATCAACATTCGGTTTATTCGTTCAACCAATATTAAGCATTATTGACATTTATAGATTACCACTAATCCTACTGTTATTAACTAGATTTAAGTGTTCTCACAATAGTACAATATATTTGTAAAAGTTTTTACTAACACAAGACATTTTGTTTCAAATTTAAATTTAGATAGTGGTATTTATTATCTCATATACCGATAAAAAAGATACTCGTAAAAAAAAGAAGAGTACACTATGAATATATATATATATATATAATTAAGTATGAAAATATATATTTAAAAATTAAGAGTTATATTGAAAAATCTAATGTTTAATGAGTTGTTATAAGCACAATGACTATGTCAAAAATTTACTTCTATAGTACTTTATTGAAAAGGAAAATTAATATTTTAACATCTACCAGTTATCTATTTTAACTATTTATCAGTTGTTTGTCTCGTAATAATTATCATATTATATAATTTTATATAAATTAATTTCTTTTATAAATTATAAATAAAAAAATAACATTTTTAACAAATTAATCTTATTACTTGTTGTATTTTAGATGTTATATAAATACAAAATAAAGAATAATTATTTATAAATAACACACTTTAGTTAGAGAGTAAAATTGAAATAAAAACAATTAAAATTACTAACTTAATAATTAAAAGTGACACCCATTTTATTGTAATTTTTTTCAGTTATTATAGGAAAAATTAAATTTCAATAGACCAAATAGACCGCGATAATGTTTTATTTTTTCTGACTGAAGCGGTCTATAATGTTGTCACTTGTCAGTATATAGACTATATTTTCTTTTACAAGACTAATTTTGGTTGTTAAATCAAGATACACGTTATAGTATCATAATTTTGTCTTTGTTGTCTGTTGTCACCATCCAATATAACCATGACTCTTGGAGTGTACCTATTTCTCATCACTTGCTAGTTATCATTTATGACGAGTGACTTAACCGTATTTGCCTTAGCAATATTCAATTGTCCCCTTCCAATAGGTTAACTGCGATGAATGTAGCATGCTCTTCACCTATCCACATCAAACTACATGTCTTACAAACCTTTAGACTGATTCAAAATATTACTCTAAGTCCTTTATGAGCAAAATAATACTACCGCCATTGAATATAAGGAAAATATCACGAATTTTTAATTTTGTGTTGCACCGAACTCAAGACATTATAGTTAAAGCACAACAAAGAAATAGAGCAACTTCACATCTACACAATCCAATTAACAATTAACATATAAGTTTTCTGAAATTAGGGCATATCACAAGGAGTTCAAAGTTGATCTCTACAGTAATTCACCTATACCCGTAATTCTAGTTATTAGATAGTTGAAAAGGAGATTCAATGATGATAGACCACAGTATTTACCTATATGTCTGCACTTTAAGCCGCATGATGACAATTCAACCGTGATTACAACCACGATATGACAATCACCATTCTATGATTGAAAGGCACATGTCCTACATCATAAGGCGATATGATAATAATGAATCCTGTCTGATGATCATAATAGAATCTTTCTAGAAATCCTAGAGGGATCCAATGTTAATGAATAATACCCGAGGGCTATAAAAGTACATTGCAATTCTAATTCTAAAAATCTCTTATTCTTAGATAAATATTTACTTGATCGTCGGAGTGTGTGTAGGTACACCACCTATGTCGAGGAACCAAACGTAACAACTGTTATCACTTCTTCAACAGTCGCACCAATTTTTGTCCTATTTTTGTCCTAAAGTCTGAAGTCTAAATTTGGTACATAATAGATTTAAATTAATATTCCTTCTATTCTTATAATATATGAAAGAAAATTCACATTTTCTAATTAAGAAAAATATAAGCGGGTTCATATAATATTCTTAAATTAATAAAAAAAAAAACAGTAATTGTATTTGTGAAGTTGTCTTTTAAAGAAATTTATTCTACGAGTTATCGAAAAATATATAAACTATACGTGAGTTGAAGAGTATTATAAAAATTATAATATTAAATATAGTAGATTAATTAAATTTTATTTATATTTGAGACTACCGAATATGATATTTTTGCTGTTTATATTCGGGATATGAGAGAGTATCAAATGCATGTATTCAGTATATTTTTAATTCATAATCAAATTTATATTCAATTTTTTTTTGTTTACTAATCTAATATCAAATAAAAAATTTATTCCAAATTTTAGTGGAAAGACACAAAGTTATCTTTTACGATAAATGTGACACTCAATTTGTTGACTGAGCTCGCTCCTTAAGTAGAACCTATTAATTTTAATAGTATTATTATTATTAGCATTAGTATTATTATTAAAGAAAAAAAATGTAATTTATTAGACTTGATCCATGTGAAGAAAAAGGAAAAAAAAAGAGTTTTGAAATCCCTAATAAAAACAAAAACAAAACAGTAATGAAGGAAGAAACAAGGAAAAAGAAGACACGCTTACGATACCACAGAAGAATAACAAGTAAAGGAGAAGAAGAAATTGACTTCCGGAAGATAACAGATGTGTAGTAAATTTTTTCTGTTCGATTAACAATTTTGAAATGTTATGTGGAAAATTATTGTTATTGTTGATTGATATTCTTTAATGTACGACTCTGATTTACCATTAATTAATGGAAGTTTTTACCATTTATTCTCTCAATTTAAGAAATTTTTTCAATTGGTCTCATATTTCATTTTTCGTCAATTCAAATTTTTCTGCAATATTTAGTTATATCTATTTTTTCTCAACACAATTTAATCCAACGCAAAAAATTATACAATTATTACTCCCTTGCAAAAATAAAGCAGAAATCTTTCTTCTACCATGGCATGTCGGCAGTCAACTGCATTGTTTACACGTCTTTTAATAAAATATAGGGTCTTTTAGTCCCTAACGGTATTTTAAAGAGACGTTTCAACCATTTTATATTTAAATTTTTAACAATATCAATTCATATTTTAGTCATAATAAAATTCTCAAAGTATATTTCAATCCATTTATATCCCATTCTTATGCATTATGTAAACATTGGAACACAACTAGAGTTAGATTGGAAAGTGAAATACTATACCCGACAATAATTTTGTCAAAGTTCTAACATAAAGATACATTTTAAAAGTGGTCCATAAATATCTTTAACAAACTCATCAAATTATTCTTAAATTATAATTTATTTAAAATGTCAATATTATTAGATAGCATATTTTGTTTCAGTTTTTAATTAAAATCTTTCAATTATATGAATTAATTAAAATAATATTTATTATTTTTTTATAAAAAACATCCACAAAATCATTGATATCATAAGTAGAAATTATCAACGACAATTCCATCATTACTCAGAAACAAGAAAAGATAATATCTAATTTTGTCGGTAGTTGACGGCAAACTCGGTGATTGACTTAATACTTTTTTTTTTATTTCTAAATAATTTCTGATATTATTTCAACATTTTTTATTTTTAAGTATTAATTTGAGGTTTGTTTGAATATAAAACAATAAATATATTCAATAATTTAAAAATAAATTTAAAGGCATAAACAATGTACAATAGCAATATGCAATTCATATTTTTTGAAATTTTGTAAAATGGTAACCACTACTTTTTCTTTTTTTTGGACATAAGTGGTCGATCACAGTCAAAATATCGGTTAAACATTCAAATTTAATTTTAGAGGTAGATATATTTTAAGTTCTTATGACATTTTATTATTTCAATTTTAATCTCATAAAAAATAAATATAATTTTCAGTTCTTTTAAAATTATTCAGCAAATAAAAATAAAATATGTTTAATTATTTTGAAATTTTAAAATTTTGAATAAATTTTTATATTTATGTTTAAACAATATAAAAAGTACATCAATAACAATTTAGAAATATTATACAAATTTATACTATTAATTTAAATATTGTAAATATGTTTATATATTTATCTTTTAAAAATGATATTGAATTTGTATTTATATTTAATATACTCTGTCGATTTAAATGAACGAATATTATATTAATTTTTTTCAAAAATTCATTAAAAATTATTGTTGACTTACGTTAGAGAAAAATTTACATCTATAATAAATTTAAAAGATTAAAAATTGTATTTATTATTTTATTCAATAAAATAATTATTTGATGCTCTACATAGTTTACTGTCCGAAAGCATGACATGCCCATAGTGGTGCTGTGATGCTTATATCCAAAACACGTGTCTACAGAACAACTATTCAATCTTTTTACCAAGAACATTACCAAAACCCCTTGGAAAAGTATATATAAGAGTCAATCAATCAAATTATACAAAAATACCAACAAAATACACTATCGTGTGTGAAGTTTATTGCTTAAGTTAGATAGTAGTATAGTATAATAATTTAAAAATATTTAAAAGCTTATTATAAAATAAATTTAATTACACTTTTAACCTCATATTTTATCGTGTATTCATAAAAATACTTCTTCTATTTTAAAATTAAAATTTTTATTCTTCTATCAAAAGGTGATTTTTAGTTCAAAAATGGCAATTCGCATCTCCTTTTAAAAATTTGAAAAGAAAAAAATATAACTTTTAAGATAAAAATTATGTTTTGAGACTAAAACCATAACAAATGTAAAATAGAGAGATAAAAAGTTCAATATTAAAATAAGAGAATTATTTTTGTGAAAATGTTAAAGTAGAAAGACCAAAAGTATAGTTAAGTCAAATATTTTTCACCACAATACTTGTGTTTGTAAATGTGTATCTAATACTAGAAATTTCAGTTTTAGTGACCAATAAATCAGTTACTATTGCTTTAAAACGGTTCCTGTGGCTCGTAGGATTGAATCAACGACCTTTTAAATTTTGTTGATAAATTACTAGTCGCTAGTTGTTGCGACTAAATCAACAACCCGAAATTTAGTGACTCAATTTGGGGACTGAATTAGTAACTAAAGTTTGAGATTGCTTTAGCAACCACTTTGAATTAATTTTCTATGTCATTAGCGACTGATTTAGAGACGAAATTTGTGACTTAAGCTGATATTTTTATTAAATATTTCGTTACTATTTCCGTCTAAACATATCAATGTATATAATTGAAGTACATAATATATTTAAACAATATTTCTAAGTACTAAAAACAATACAGATAAAATTTTAGTTTAAACATAATATATTTAGTCATAACAAATTACAACATATTTGTTTTTTGATTAACTTATCATTATCCATCTAACTCTTCATCATCATGATCATGAACATCATTGTCACCAATCTCATCATTAAAATCAGCAGCATCACCAATTTCATCATCATAATCACCAACATCATTATCACCAATCTAATCTTCATGAACTTGGTATCTAGTATATGGCATAGGTTGAAAATTCAAGTTATTCATCAATTGTTTTATCAAGTAGCTGTTACGCTCAACTGTTCTACTTGTATTAACCAATTTCTCTCGAACTTGATCTTTTTCATTTCTCATTTCTTCAAATTCATGTCTTTGTACCCACTTTGTTGATGAAAAACATGACCTACGATAACATGATCTACCAAATAAATGGAGAGCACCGCCAAATATCTACGATGTCAATAAAAAAAAAACCAGCATCTATCACTTACACATAACTCTTCTAAATAACATTAAGAAATTAAAAACATCATAAAGAAATTTAACAAATTAAAAACACCAAAAAACAGCACATTCAGTTTGAAACTTCTAATACATCAATTCCAAATTATATACAAATTGCAAATTCTCTTTTTATTTGACAGCACATTCCAATTCCAATAATTTATTATTTGACAGCATTTTCAAATACAACAAAAAAAAAAAAATAAAAAATACAAAGAGCAATAATGATGCAAGCAAGACAGATTGAAAAAATGAAACATCTAAAATAACTTATTTCACTTTGAAAATACCTCAATTCTTTGACTATGCTTCATTTCACTTTGGTACCATAGGAAGAAAAGAAAAATTCCTAAATGATCGTATTATCAACAAAATTATGCAGCAATGGAAACCAATTGATAAAAATAAAAAAGTTGAACTACATGTATCTTGCGAAGCAATAATGACAAAAATAAATTTCCTCCACACTATAACATGTAAAGTCACATGACTTAACATTATATTATATGTCACGTTATTTAAAACATAATACATCATAATTTTTTAGTAAAAAAAATCAAAACTAATTATCAAAATTTTAAAATAAAAGAACTAATTTTGTAAATTAATAAAAATAAAAGAACTAAAACTGCAATAAAACATAATTTTTTTAATATATCTTAGATCAACACTCATATAGTTGGATTAGTAACTGAGTAATTCTCAGTACTTGATCCGGTCCGGGTTTTAAAGCTATGCTTCGAAATGATCCTAAGTAGTTGCTAGATCCAAGTTCCAGTCGAGTTACTAACGATTTATAGAATTGAATCCATCATCTAGCCAGCCACTATTGACAAATTCCAAGCACGTGGATTTTTATTTGGACTAATGCACTAAACTTTTTTACTTTGATCACACATACAAGTCCATATTAATTCTTTTTACATTAAAAGAAACAAATAAACATACCTAGGAGTCTATATATATATAACACTATCACTTGAGTAATGCCAATCATCAAAATCTCTGAACTTCTTCCACTATAGTTAACTAGCAACATGCATATTTACTTGTCACAATTGAGTTCACAAATGTATTTTGCAACCACAATGCTCCTCCTCATATTAACATACATTACTATAAACTTTCTTTCACAATACTATGCTAATAGAACTAAAAAACAAAAATACAATCTTCCACCAGGACCTTCACCTTTTACAATTATGCTAAACGTTTTTGAACTAGGAAAAAAACCACAATACTCATTAGCCAAATTCTCAATAATATATGGCCCAATAATGCATTTGAAATTAGGTCAAATAACAACCGTAGTAATATCTTCGGCAGAGATAGCACAAGAAGTGCTTCAAACTTATGATCACTTATTCTCAGATAGATCAATTCCTCAAGCCGTTGCGGTTCTCAACCATGATTTTTTTAGCTTACCATTTATCCCAGTTGACGATCTTTGGAGAGATTTAAGAAAAATATGCAAAAATCAATTGTTTTCGACCAAGACTCTTGATGCTAGTCATGAACTTAGACGTAAGAAGTTACAAGAACTTTTATCTGATATAGATAAAAGCAGCTTAAATGGTGAAGCAGTAGACGTTGGAAAAGCTGCTTTTAAAACTTCCTTGAATTTTTTATCAAACACTTTTTTTTCTATGGATTTTGTTAACTCTGCAGGTGAAACTGATGAATATAAAGGTATAATTGAAAATCTTGTAACAGCAATAGGAACACCAAACTTGGTTGATTTTTTCCCTATTTTGAAGATGGCTGATCCACAAGGTATAAGAGGAACATCATCAACTTATGTTGAAAAGTTGTTGGATATCCTTGATTCCTATATTATTAAGAGGTTGAAGTTAAGAGAAGAGGCAAATTATGTCACAAATGATGACATGTTAGATAATTTGCTCAACGTATCTCAAGAGAATTGCCAAAAATTGGACAGCACAAAGATTAAACATTTGTTTCTTGTAATTTCCTCTTCATCTCACTTTATTATTTTTAACTTTGTTTTACTATCCTTATTTTTTTCTTTTGATAAATTTCAACTATTTTTAAATTATGTAGGTATTAAAAATTTTCCTCAAATAATTTATAATTAACGATTTTAAGTTTATTTCAATATAGATTAAGTAAATAGTTTTTTTTTTGTTTGGAAAAATGTCATATAAAAGATTGCAAGCTTATAAAAAAATATATAAGACAATCAAAGTTGTGTTTTTGAGTAAGAACTACTTGACATCAATCAGTGAACCAGATTTTTAGCGAGCACTCTCATAGCTGTACCTGCCACTCCCTCAAGACACATGAAAAGACAATTTTACCTTTATAAATATTTATAATAAGTTTCAAAATGAATAGTTTCGAAAATTTCAAATTTTAGAAACTTTCGGAAGTTTCAAATTTTCGAAATAAGAATTACATTTTAAAAATTTGAAAATTTCAAAAGTTTCCAAACCTAGAGAATTTTGAAAGCTTCCAAATATGGAAATTTTCGAATTTTTCAAATTTGGAAAGTTTCTAAATCTAAAAATTATATAAATTTCAAAAGTTTCAAATTTTTTTAATTTCTATTTCGAAATCTTCAAAAATTCAGAAAACTTTCATTTCAAAACTTTTGAAAATTTGAAATCTTTCAATTTGAAAATTTTCATTTTATATAATTTTTCAGATTTAGAAATTTTTCAAAATTCTTAAAATTTTCTATTTCGAAAGTTTCAAATTGTTTGAAAGTTTTGAAATTCTGAAATTTTTCTATTTCGAAACTTTTCAAATTTAGAAACTTTCTAAACTTTTCAAATTTTCAGATTTGAAAACTTTCGAAACTTTTCAAATTTTCGAAATGTAATCCTTATTTCGAAAATTTGAAACTACCAAAAGTTTTGAAAATTTGAAATTTTCAAAACTATCTATTTTGAAACTTATTATAAATAGTTAAAAGGGTAAAATTCTCTTTTCATGTGTCTTGAGGGAGTGGCAGGTACAACTGTGAGAGTGCTCGGTAGAAATTTCTTAGTCAAATTTTTTTTAACAATGGGATTCCAATCACCTAATTGCATCACCCAAAACTTCAATAACTCTTTTCTTGAAGAAGAAAACAAAATTCACGTGTTTCCATTTTAAATATATTTTTATTTTCTCTCCATGTTATTTATGGCAATTTAAGTCTTACAATTAAATCATCATAATTCTCTTTATTATTATTTTTTGTTATGATTGACATGATAATAATTTTCTTTATTATTATTATTATTATTATTATTATTATTTGCTATCAACAATTTAAGATTGAAATGATAATAAATTTATTTATAGCAATTTTATTGTTTTGACAAAGATATTTATAGCAATTTAGGACTAAGGATTATATCATCACAATATAATTAATTTTATTGTTTTAATATTAACATGATACTAATTTTCTTTATTATTATTATTATTATTATTATTATTATTATTATTTTCCCCTCACTTTTTCAATTGTTGATATTTATATTTGATTTTGTGACTTTGTAATAGGATTTATTTGTTGCGGGGACTGATACAACGTCCTATACAATAGAACGAGCAATGGCAGAACTAGTCCACAATCGACATGCAATGTCAAAAGCTAAAGAAGAGCTTGATCAAATAATTGGTATAGGAAATACCATTGAGGAATCAGACATAATAAGACTCCCATATTTGCAAGCAATATTAAAAGAAACGTTACGTTTGCACCCATCAGCTCCACTTTTGCTACCAAGAAAAGCCAAAACAAATGTTACAATTCATGGATACACTATTCCACAAGGTGCACAAATTCTAGTTAATGAATGGGCCATGGGAAGGAACCCAAAAATTTGGGTGAATCCAACTTTGTTTTCACCTGAAAGGTTTTTGGGGTCCGAAATTAATTTCAAGGGCCAAAATTTTCAAATGACACCATTCGGTAGTGGGAGAAGAATATGTCCTGGCATGCCACTTGCTATTAGAATGTTGCATACTATGTTAGGATCATTGATTAATTCCTTTGATTGGAAATTGGAAAGTGGTGATAGAGACATTGATCAACCCTTGCGAGCTATTCCATTTAGAGTAAACAAGGTGTAGCATGCAATATATAGTATAGTAGTATATTTATATTATATAAGGACACTCTTTGTAACCAACTCAAATAATGTGTTCGAAATTTCAACTTAATTTACTATAATTAAGTACATGTACTTCATATATATTATATAATTTATAGCCAATAGTTGTGTTTTTGTTAGCAAGTACACACATCATATTTTTTATAATTATATATTTATTTGTATTTTTGTTAAAGTATGCTTTGCTTACTCAATATATGTGTGACTTTGTTGTAAAGCATTGTTGAGTTTGTGAGATAAAATTTTGGTTCGACCCTCACATAACACATTTTTAGAAAGGACAAAAGTTTTAAGTTGCATTCTAAACACCCATGCAAATCCTCCAATTACCTCTCTCTCCCTGCACTTAGATGGATGATCTCTCTTGAGGATTCTAATAAAGAAAGGAATGTTCTCAGTTAAAAATGTCTATCATTCTATTAAACATTGTGATGACATTGATACCTCTCAACTTTATTGCATAATGAAATTCTCAAGTTTGGCCTACGCGTTGAAATATCATAATTTTACCAAAGACTGTTAATTTAGCTTGGAAGATTTTAGACTATGGCTTACTAGTGAAATTTTTTTTATTACAAGAAGTGTGTTGATTGATCCTTAATACCCTGTTGTCATGAGAAATGTTGTCATGAGAAAGACGATAATGTTGATCATGTTTTCAAAAGTTGCTCATGAACTAAACTAACTTTGGTTTCTTTCCCCATAAGTGTGCGGTTTGATGGTACTTTCTCTAGTTTCAGATACTAGACTGAAAATATCATTGTCTCATCCCCTTCAAAAGTGACTAAAATAATTTTATCATTATATTATGACATTGCTTAGAATAAACTATGCTTTGGAGGAAAAACCATCGAGTATTCCAAGATAGTCCATAATGTTTGGAAAGTCATTATTGATCACAAACTAATGTTGAATACTCAAATGGTGGTTGATCCAAATCACTCTTCTACGTATCCCTCTACTTGGTCTCCTCATGTTCAAGATCGATAAAAAATTAATGTTGGTGCTACTGGTCCGGATAATGATTTTTGGGTGCTTGTCCCCAAGCAACAATTAATTTCAGATTTGATACAGTTAAAAGCAAACATAAATTCAATTTCTCAAATGAAATCAAACTCAATTCTCAAAGTTCCAGCTACTATAAAACATTCATCATGCTCCATGGTTGCTTAAAAAAAAACACAATTTGTACACTTTAGCATTCATTTATCAAGTTCAACACTCTCTTCACACAATCTCACAAAAATTTCTCTCAAGTGTTTAGCAAGGGTTGTGAATTTATCACTCAAATCCTAGAACATGCATCACGCTACCATATGCTTGAAAAAATTCTAGTTAGTAATCACAATGCAACAAACACATATACTTTTGGAGGACTTTCAGGTTGTAATGGGGCTTAGGTAAGGGTAGGACATTTTGGGATAGTAGGCTTTACTACTTGGAGTTAGGCATACATTTTCAAATTATTCTCCCTCTTTTATTCTATTTTATTTTATTTTTTTCACATTTTATGGTGGAAATTCTCAACCATTGACAAAAGAGCTAAGAAGATGTTATTTATCAATGTACTCAAACTAATTTTTTTTTTTCTGTTTTGAATTTTTTTCTTCTTTTTTTTCATGAGAACCACCCCAAACTTAAAAGGTTGTTATCCCATGAGCAACCTCAAACTTAGAACTTTACCAACACGAGAAATTTGTTTTTCTACCTAACTCCAAGTAAGATGATTTAATTAAAGTCGGGTCTTTGGCTTGTAATGTGGCTAGTAACCAAAAGAAAAGGGCAAGGCTCAAAGGGGCTAACAAAGGATAAAATTTGAATAGGATAGTTAGAAAGGCTCAAACGACCAAAGAAAATTGCCTCCGTGTATGCATAAATTACAAGTGATCCAAGTCAGAATTAGTGCAAGTTCTGAAGGGTTAACTCATGTCTAGATAATCACACAATAAGAAATTGAAGTGTTTAGGCTCAAAAGCTCACAGCTAGGATAAACAAGAGAAAATGTGAACTTTCAAAACTATGCCAAGTGTGTTACTGAATTTTATTTATTATTTTTTTTGTTGAAAAATTGATGGCAAGTTAGCCATCTACAACCACTTAGTAATCAACAATGTATGCATTAGTGAAACTCGTCAAATTGATCAATGATATGAGCAAAAAAATAAATTTTAAATTTCAAAATTAAAACAGATAGCTTAAGACCAACTTCAAGTTGTTAACAATTCTTCATCATAGTGCACATTTACACACAATTAAAAAGAAACAAATTCAAATAACAAAAATAAGATTGCAAAAATAAAAGTTACCTCTACCTATGGGTTGCCTCCCACAAAGCGCTTTTTTTAAAGTCATTAGCTTGACGCCCAACTTTTGTCAAGGTGGCATATAGGACAGAAAGAACACATCATCCTTCTTCTTCTTTTTGTTTGGTAGAAATTCCATAAACTTGAGAAATAAATGATGTTGCTTCCATGTCCTTTTCAATTTGACATTGATGAACAAGGCATAGATTGAATCTCGAACTTGATCAATCTCTTCTTTTTTCTTTTCCTTGTTCATATTTTCCTCTTGCTTATCTTCTTCTACCACAACAATGAAGTCATCTTCAATCTTCAACTTCTCTTCCATCTTATCAAACTCAACCACTTGCTCAAATAACCTCTCACATTGACTTTCAAATCTTTCAATTGAAACCATGTTATTCTTCATGAATTCAATTAAAACATCCTTAATGTGAAAGTCTTTGTCATCTAATTCTTTGGATAGAATTTTACGAGGTAGAGTTTGTTCCCAATTGATCTTTTTAATATAATACTCGTCGTCTTCTGCTTCTATAACCAATAAATCTTCATATTCTAGTTGTGCGACATAGTCATCAAAACAAGTTCCATTCCTATGTCCTTCTCCGCAAAAGTCACACCTAATAGGGCGTGTTTGAGGGTGATATTTTACAAATGTATCTCTTAAGATTTGTCCCTCAATTATGCGTAATATAGCAGATATAAGACAAGTATCACACTCTTCATATAATTGTAGTAGAATATCATCATTACAATCTTCCATACTCTACAGCGAATAGTTATCTCAAACAAAGAAAAGACAAACCACTAACACACGACATTAGCAAGCTTAACAAATAACAATAGAAAATAAAAGAAAAACAATTTTTTTTTTCAAAATTAAAAATAAAAGAAAACAAAAATTTTATTGCAGAGCAAAAAATTTCAATTAAGTAAATAAATTATAACTCAATAGTGATATGGCAATCCTCGGCAACGGCACCAAAAACTTGATAGCGTTTCAGCAAGTGTACTGAATCGTTGCAAGTAATAATTAAAACGGTAGTACCGAGTGTCGAACTCAAGGATTGCGTTTTACTATCGAATTATCTTTAATTACTGAAATTGAACAAAAAGTTTCCGAATTGATTTAAGTAATATTTAAAATAACAATAGTAATGAAATTGAACTTTTATAATGAGAAAAATGTCAAGGATGAGTTTCACTTTGAGTCCAACCTTTGTTTCTAATTTGATCCTAGTTACTGAATTTCTCTATTGAATTATTACCGAATTCTCTTTAGTATTTCTGCCCTAATGTCTTAGTGACAGAACCTTTAATTCCAAAATAACCCCTAATTCCTTAGTGGATTTAAAATTATAATTAAGCTTTACGGTACAGAAATTCTCTTTTTAAATTGTTGTCTTTGCAACTAATTCAATTGGTTTCATGACTTGCATCTATCCCTAGACTACAATCTCATGAATTTCTCATCTCAAGCATTCGTAAAGTCCACTCCCGTTTCAAATTACGAATCGTAGAACATTTTAATGTTGATCAGGCAATAAAAAGCATTAAGCACATAGATGAGAAAAATAATTCAATAAACATATTCATATAACAAGGAATCAAATCAGACAATCAAGGTATTCATCTAGTTTCACTCATCCCTAACAAATAGGATTTAGTTACTCATTACAAAGATTAAAGAGATAGAGATTAAAGAAGAATTACAAGAAAGATTCATGAATGATTCTTGATAAAACTCCTTTAATGGTGTAGAACAGCCGTCTCTGAGCTTCTCTGCTAGGGCACAAGTCTCTAAACTTCTCAATTGACCAAAAGATCCTTAAAAAAAATCACAAAAACTCGATTTTATGCAATCTGCAGCGCGTCACGTGCCCCAAGCGCATGCCTTGCGCTTCAAGCGCATTTAAACAGAATCAGCAGCGCAGAAATGCGCTTCAGGCGCATGCTTTGCGCTTCAGGCGCATGCTTTGCGCTTCAGGCGCACAGCATCTTCAGTCTGACGTATACTGCATATTTCTACTATTTTGAGTCCGAATTTGGCTCCGGTGTCCTTATGAAAGTTGTAGCTATGGATGTTAGCTTTCATTTGCACTTGGTTTGACTCCAATTGGACATCTACAACTCCATATATCACTGAAATACTCCACATAAGTCATGTTGATTTCTCACTAGAATTCAGCACTGCACTAAAAACAAAGAAACGACGCAAAACTCCGAAAAATCTCTACTTAATCAACGAAATAAGAACATAAGCATTTTATTAAACCCAAGAACTAGAATCAACAAAATATATCAAATAAATCATTAAATTAACTAATGATTGAAGATAAATAAGACTAAAAACAATGAAAAATATGCATATGATGAAGAGTCATCAGTGCTACTGGTCCGGATAATGATTTTTGGGGAATTGGTGCCATTATTAGAGTTGTTGAGGAAATTGTCTTAGATGTTGCTCCTCGAAAGATACCAACCTTACGTGGCTTAGATGTGGCTGAGTAGCATGGTTTTCACCTAGTGCTTCAGTTTGCACTTGATAATATGGGTTTTCTTAATATTGTGATTAGGGATAGTAATAGGTTAGGCCGTCCGTCAGGGGTGTGACACCCTAAACCCTAAAACAACATATATAATAATTTATACTAGATTTAAAAAAAAAAACAAAATTCGCAGTGGATAACGAAAAGATGTTTCCAACAAAATAAGAATTTTTATAACTAATTTAGGATATCAGGTTTACTAACTATTACTAATTTAGGATATCACATTTTCTTAAAATGTTTCCTAATGTTTCAAAACTATTACTAACATTCTAAATTAATTTCATTAGCAAGATAAAAACTTTAATAATAATGTTACCACCCCAAAGACAAGCACTATCAATCGATGATTAGTATTACCTCGATTAAGTTAATAATTTCAAACATATAGCTAGTCAATCAAAAACATAAAAATTTATTTCTAACTATCCATAATAACAAAAGAGCAAATCATCAAAGTTAGAAACACAATTCCAATCTAAAGGCAATTAACTTAATCATGTCAACAATTCAAATTAACTCAAATTTTAACAAAGAATTTTCTAGTATATTTAATCACTTAGGTAATAACTTAGAATCCACAACGCAATCAGAGTAAGAACATAGTAAATTGTTAATTAGTAACTTCAAAAATATGTACAATGATACAAACACATATATCTCATAACATAATAATATAACGGAAAAATAGTAAAACATGATAGACAAAATAATTAATACGCAAGGCAACACAACTGACACGATAAACATTTGACTAACACTGAATCGACACTCGACCTGATTGGACAGACCTTCTCTGGTACCACTAATGTGACACCCTAAACCTCAAAACAACATATATAATAATTTATACTAGATTTTTTTTTAAACAAAATTCGCAGCGGATAACGAAAAAATGTTTCCAACAAAATAAGAATTTTTATAACTAATTTAGGATATCACGTTCCTCTAAATACACATATAAAAATTCAATTTTGTTCCTCAATTAAAATAGTATAATAACAACAAACTTGACTTAGCTATAATTTTTTTTAATTTAATTTCAAAAACTAACTAGTACTTATAAGATTTTCATACTAAAAAGTCATTTCTAATAAAAAGTAAAAGTAAAATACAATTTACAACTCTTATTCCCAGTATCACCTATTAGAGCGGAGTTTCTCCCAAACTTGAACTTCAAGACTCATTAACCTGTAATAACTACGATTTCGCAAACGCAGGGCCAAGCCAGTCGAACACAAACAACGAAGGGGTGAGTTTCGAAATCATGCTTATAGTATAATATAAGTAAGAAGAACACACAATTAATCATAACAAGCCGTATCATTATACAAACATTCTTCAAGAAAAGAAACATCACATTATAAAGTCAAAATCACTAAAGAGAAATTAATATATTTCACTATAACATCAAATCATCTAAGAGAAATTATTATCGCACATGATACATATTAATCACAACAAAACAATCACAAGAAGATACAATGTTATGCATGAACTTAGACTTTACTACACAATGTAGTACCATTCTAACTCTGAAGTACTTGGTTAGGAGGCTTGATACTATGCCACCATCCCAGTGGACGGACAATTCAAATTGGCCCTGTCCTCATAGATCCCCTCAACTCAACCCGAGACACATATACGCGACAGTCGAGGTAAACGTGTGTTGCGTGATAGCTCCTGACATTTGGAGTGCTACCTCCAAGTCACCTAGGAATTCTCCACCCGAATACCTCAAAGGTCTAACAATCTTGCCTTAAGGCTTAATAGTAGATCGCCACGATCAGACTCAATTCAGTTGTACTTCCCCGGAATCACTAGGCTTGCCAGGCCCTACCTATATGATGACAAAATAATCTCCACTTCAAAAATTCTCAATATTTATTTTCTCCCCTCGTAGGCCTATGATACTCCATTAAGACCATCATCTCAAACACAAATTGGAATCATCACTATTTCATCAATTATGGGGTTACTTCAGTATCCTCATCACAAGTTTATAACATCACTATTATTAATCATACATCATCATCATCACATAAACTCATCACAATGTATCCATCTTTTATTATCACATCACAAAAACTCCTCTAATCAAACATACATAAAATTCATTCGACATCCAATATCATAATAATATCAAATATCACACATTTAATAAAAATCAATCAAACATCACGATAATATCAAATACCACACATTTAACAAAATTAAATCAATCAACACTTTATCAATATTTTTATTCCAAATTTTAATCTCACAATTTCCATATTTTCACATTAATCAATTTATCACTCAAAGGGCTACTGCCATACGTAGCAAGTCCCAGATGAATCGTTGGGAAATACGGTTTTCTCGTTCATCTCACAATATATTATACTCATGAATTCAAACGTTATCTCACCTCTTACCTTACTAAGACGCTTTCTGTAATCACATAAATCAATGGAAGTTTTCAACAGCAATCGTAGATCGACGACGTACAACGAGCGAATCCAAATAAACGGCGAGTTCACAAAATCTTTAAGATGTGACGACTCGTCGGAGCGCCAGAAGGGTCCGACGTCAACTTCACCGAAAAATGCAAATGAGTAGTGCTTCTTGAAGATTTTGACGAGAAGAATCCAAAAACGATGTCAGTTTTTTGATCCGACAAACGTGTTGATCGGAATCGGCCAAAAACAGCTCGCCCAAGGAAAGTAACACAACTATTTCTGATGAAATCGAGCCACGATCGATAAAATTGATGCTAAAAATGGATTCAATGGCCGATTTTGTATGGGTTAGAAGTTAGGATCAGTTCAAATGGTAAATAATTGATGGGATGAATTATTGAGAAAAAATCTCTTTTAATGATAACAAAATTATCTTAAGATTATGATTACACTAATGCGTGCATTTAAGTATTGTACAAAGAAAGGAACAGGATCCAAAGATCGCAACCTCTTGTCCAGAAGAATGAATGCATGCAGGAAACAAAGCCGTTAATTCTTGAAGCAGAAAATCTGAAGTTAAAACACCAGAAGCTGAACATCTGGAAAACAGAAGATCTAGAACAGAAAACCAGAAGCAAAACATCTGGAAAACAGAAGCAAAACATCTAGAACAAAAAACACCAGAAGCAGAACATCTGGAAAACAAAAGCAAAACATCTGGAACAAAAAACCAGAAACAAAACATCTAAAAAACAGAAGCAAAACATCTGGAACAAAAAACACCAGAAGAAAAACATCTGGAAAACACCTGAATCAGAACATCTGGAAAACACCAGAAGCAGAACATCTGGGAAACTAGAAGCAGAACATCTGGAACAGAAAACCAGAAGCTGAAGCAGAAAACTTGAGAGTTGACCAAGATCAGATGATCAGACCATGGCCCAGTGTTGGTCGAAATCAGAAGGTCAGAATAAATGGCCCAGTGTTGGTCGAAACCAGAAGGTCAGAATAAATGGTCCAGTATTGGCCGAGATCAGAGGATCTCAGCAGACCAGTTTGCTAGCCCAGATTGGCCGATATCAGGAGATGAAAATCATAAATGAATATCAGAAGATATACATCTGAGGATGAATTTCAGAAGAAACATATCAGAGGATAAAAAGATGAACATCAAAGGATAAAACTCAGAAGACGAACTTCACATGAAATACACCAGAAAATGAATACCAGAAATTCAGAAGACAAACTTCACATGATAAACATCAGAAGATGAATTCCAGAAAATACACACCAGAAGATAAATATCAGAAGATGAATTCTAGAAGGTAAACATCAGAAGTCAGATACCATAAGGTGAACTTCAAACACCAAAAGGAAATTACCAGAGGATAATTTCTAGCTGCTCATTCATCCTCTCACATTAAGAACAACTAACAGTTCCAGAGTATCAAAAGCTGCATCATCCACGACCAGAGAAGGGTCATGACTTGGAACCAGAAAAGAGCACTGACCAGTTGTTAAAACCATATGGAATGATCTATCCTCCTGGAAAGCCAAGTAAAGAAGTAACCTCCCATGTGCCAGGCTGTAAAAGGATAGAATGGCAAGGCTGTAAAATTGCAACAACGGTGAGGTTCATTACATCTTGAAAAAACGGTCAGAAAGGAAAATTTTCTTGAAGAGAAAGTTTCCTTCTCTCTATAAAAGGAAGGTTGCTCTTCTTCAGCAGATACACACAGCTAAACGAGCAAAAAACAGAAAAACATCAAGAGGCTATCAAGAGCAATTTTCAATCTCCTTTCAAGCTTTCTATAATCTTTCACTAGATCTTTGTTTCATCTTTATAGAAAGTAAATCCTGTCAAACTACTTCATATCATTTTTAGACCTTCAAGTGAGTAACACTTGAAGAAAAATAAAGAGATTTCACAACAAGAACAAATCTATGATGGCAACTTGGGATGACAATGATGAATCATCCTCCGAGCAAGAAAAGGAAGAAGAAGCCAACCTTTGCCTCATGGCTAACTCAGAAGCAGATGAGGTAAGCATCATTGATTTATGTCCTTCTTGTGAAAAGTTAGAAATTGAATTTGACAATCTCTTGAATGACTCAAACACTTTATCTCAAAAATGTGGTTTTCTTAAAAACCAAAATTATGAAATAAAGAAACTGAATAAGGAACTTCAAGCTAAGAATGAAGAATTTCAAAAAATCATTTTTGACTAGCAGCAATCAAATAAAAAATTGTCTGAGCAACAAAACACTTTAAACAAAGAGAATGTCAAAATCCATCCTCCTGAAGAGGACACAGAAAAGAAGGACTTGAAAATCAAAGTTGAAGAACTAAAAAATGACATTACCAACTTTGTCAAATCCACAGAAACATTTAAAAAAATTATGGGATCTCAATCTGGTATATTTGACAAAGCTGGAATTGGTTTTAAAAGTTCTCAAAAACAAAAACTATATGAATACTTCTTTCTACCTAAGAACCTAGAGGATAGACCTAAGTGCTCTTTTTGTAAAAAGTATGGACATACTATCGAAGTATGTCTTGCTAAGAAAAAAGCTGAAAGTAACAAAAGGAAATGTTCATTTTGTAATAAGCATGGACATCATGATTCCATTTGCTATCACAAAAAGAAAAATCTTACAAAAGGAAGGACTAACCACCAAGGATCCAATCCTATATGGGTACCTAAATCTCTTCTAAACTCTGACACAGGTACATCCTCTGATCAACAAAAGAAAGCTCTGGTTCTTGGACAGTGGCTGCTCAAGACATATGATAGGAGATAAGCATTGCTTTATCTCTTTGGAATCAAAAGATGGAGGATCAGTTACATTTGGCAACAATGATAAAGCTCAAATCAAAGGAACAAGTATTATTGGTAAAAACAATTCTGCCAAAATTGAAAATGTTCAGTATGTTGATGGTTTAAAACATAACTTGCTAAGCATTAGCCAACTTTGTGATAGTGGATTTGAAGTAATTTTTAAACCCACTCTATGCGAGGTCAAGCATTCATCCTCGGGTAGAGTTTTATTCTCAAGCATAAGGAAAAAGAACTTATATGTCTTATATTTATATGATTTACCTTATGAATCTTGTTTTATGGCTATTGAAAAGGATAAATGGATTTGGCACAAACGGGCTGGTCATACTAGCCTGAATACTATGTCTAAATTATCAAAATTAGAATTAGTTAAAGGTCTTCCAAAAATAAATTTTGAAAAAGACAAAGTATGTGAGGCTTGTGCCAAAGGAAAACAAGTTAAAAGTAACTTTCACTCCAAAAATATTGTTTCAACAAATCAACCACTTGAACTCCTTCATATTGACCTTTTTGGTCCTATCAAAACTCCAAGTGTTAGTGGAAAAAGATATGGATTTGTTATTGTTGATGACTTTTCACGATTTACTTGGGTCTTGTTTTTAAAACACAAAAATGAAGCCTCTGAGGCTTTTCAATATTTTTGTAAGAAGATATAAAATGAAAAGGGATCAAAGATTGTCTCAATTAGAAGTGATCATGGGGGAGAATTTGAAAATGAGTCTTTTGAAACCTTTTTTGATGAAAATGGTATTTCTCATAATTTTTCTTGTCCAAGAACTCCTCAACAAAATGGAGTTGTTGAAAGGAAAAATAGAACTTCACAAGTAATGGCTAGAACTATTCTAAATGAAGCCAACATTGAAAAATATTTTTGGGCTAAAGCTATCAATACAGCTTGCTATGTTTCGAACCGAGTTTCAATTAGAAAATTTTTAAACAAAACTCCATACAAACATTGGAAAGGTAGAAAACCAAATATTTCTTATTTTCATATATTTGGATGTTACTGCTACATCCTAAATAATAAAGAAAATTTGGGAAAGTTTGATCCAAAATCTGATAAAGGTATATTTTTGGGATACTCCACATCTTCCAAAGGTTATAGAATCTATAATCTTAGAACTCAAACTGTGGAGGAATCCATGCATATTATTTTTGATGAATTTGATGACTTGTGTTTAGAAAACATGGATAAAAATGAAGAAGATGAAAATACATCCTCTAAAGTTCACAACCCAAATGAGGAGGACATTTCTGATCCAACCTCTCAACAGCCTCCAAAAGGATGGAAGACTATAACATATCATCCTCCAGATCTGATCATAGGTGATACTGCTGATGGAGTTAGAACAAGGCAATCATTGAGAGAAGATTCAATCAACATGGCCATGATATCTCAAGTTGAACCAAAGAACATTGATCAAGCCATAAGTGATCAATCATGGATGAATGCCATGATGGAGGAACTGTCTCAGTTTGAAAGAAACAAAGTGTGGAATCTTGTGCCCCATCATCTGGAAAAATCCATCATTGGAACCAAATGGATCTTCAGAAACAAACTGAATGAGGATGGAGAGGTCATACGAAATAAAGCAAGATTAGTGGCACAAGATTATAACCAACAAGAAGGAATTGATTATGATGAAACATTTGCACCAGTTGCAAGACTCGAAGCAATCAGAATCCTCTTAGCTTATTCCACACATAAAGGAATAAAACTATATCAAATGGATGTCAAAAGTGCCTTCTTGAATGGATTCTTAAATGAAGAAGTGTATGTTCACCAACCTCCTGGATTCAAGGATAAACAGAAACCAGATCATGTGTACAAGCTCTCAAAAGCTCTTTATGGATTAAAGCAAACTCCTAGAGCTTGGTATGAAAGGTTGAGTTGCTTTCTAAAAGAGAATGGCTTTTCAAGAGGTCAGATTGATACAACTTTGTTTAAAAAGATTCATAATGAGGATATGTTAATTGTTCAAATTTATGTGGATGACATAATCTTTGGATCCACAAATGAGAAAATGTGCAAAGAATTCTCCAACCTCATGCAAAGCGAGTTTGAAATGAGCATGATGGGAGAATTAAAATTCTTTCTTGGATTACAAATAAAACAATTAGAATTAGGAATCTTCATTTCTCAAGAAAAATATACCAAGGATCTCCTAAAAAAATATAACATGAATCTTGCAAAATCAATGAGCACTTCTATGCATCCATCCTCCTCACTACATCAAGATGATGAAGGAACCTCCATTTCTGAAAAAGAGTACAGAGGAATGATAGGATCCTTGTTGTACTTAACAGCCAGCATACCTGACATTGTGTTTTCAGTAGGTATGTGTGCAAGGTTTCAATCATCCCCTAAAGAATCACACCTCACTGCAGTAAAAAGGATATTCAGGTATCTAGTTGGAACCACAAATCTGGGAATTTGGCACAAAAAGGACTCAAATCTTGATCTTCTGGCATATTGTGATGCTAATTATGCTGGTGACAAAATTGAGAGGAAAAGCACAAGTGGAGCATGTCAATTTCTGGGCTCATCTCTCATTAGTTGGGCATGTAAAAAACAAAATACCATTCTCTCTCCACTACAGAAGCTGAATACGGTTCTGTAGCTCAATGTTGCTCTCAAATTCTCTGGGTAAAAAATCAATTGGAAGATTACTCTTTAAGGTACACAAAAATTCATATCCTTTGTGACAACACTAGTGCTATTAATCTTTCCAAAAACCCTATTCAACACTCTAGATCTAAACACATTGAAATCAAACATCATTTCTTAAGAGATCATGTTCAAAAAGGAGATGTTCAATTAATTTTCATTGAAACTGAAAATCAGCTTGCTGATATTTTCACCAAACCTCTCTAGGAGGATCGTTTCAAAAATAATTTAGAAAAACTTTCCATCTTAAATCTTTCAAAAATTGTCTAAAAATTAAGTTTTACAAAACTTTAGATCATAATGTTTTTTTTTTTGCTTTTAAAAAAAAAATAAAAATCTGAGGTTGTACAACTCAGATAAATCCCTTTCCTCCTCCAAGATTTGAAAGTTGCAAAAGTCAAAGGCAGGCAAGTCACATCACTACTGATTACACTCCTCTCTGCAAAAAGATGCCTCGATTTCAGTTTCTTTCTCACTGCCCAATGGATAGGTCACCCGTGCTTCTCCCTAGCTTGTCATGATTAAAACCTATGCCTCCTTACTTCTTCCCTCCAAACGGTGCCAAACACTTTTTTTATCTCAAAGACTCACTTCTTTTATGCACTTTCTGAGGGGGAGCCCCTATTCCTTTCAGCTCATACTGAGGGGGAGCTTCATACTCAAAAACAACACCTTTACAATTTTATTTTAAATAATCTAAAGAAATTTTGTCATCATCAAAAAGGGGGAGATTGTTGAGAAAAAATCTCTTTTAATGATAACAAAATTATCTTAAGATTATGATTGCACTAATGCGTGCATTTAAGTATTGTACAAAGAAAAGAACAGGATCCAAAGATCGCAACCTCTTGTCCAGAAGAATGAATGCATGCAGGAAACAAAGCCGTTAATTCTTGAAGCAGAAAATCTGAAGTTAAAACACCAGAAGCAGAACATCTGGAAAACAGAAGATCTGGAACAGAAAACCAGAAGCAAAACATCTAGAACAAAAAACACCAGAAGCAGAACATCTGGAAAATACCAGAAGCAGAACATCTGGAAAACACTAGAAGCAGAACATCTGGGAAACCAGAAGCAGAACATTTGGAAAACAAAAGCAAAACATCT
Source organism: Cicer cuneatum (assembly GCA_037974295.1). Taxonomy (NCBI): domain Eukaryota; kingdom Viridiplantae; phylum Streptophyta; class Magnoliopsida; order Fabales; family Fabaceae; genus Cicer; species Cicer cuneatum. The sequence continues at coordinate 56,277,505 of JBBPBO010001984.1, forward strand.
GGAACAGAAAACCAGAAACAAAATATCTGGAAAATAGAAGCAAAACATCTAGAACAAAAAACACCAGAAGCAGAACATCTGGAAAACACCAGAAGCAGAACATCTGGGAAACCAGAAGCAGAACATCTGGGAAACCAGAAGCAGAACATCTGGAACAGAAAACCAGAAGCTGAAGCAGAAAACCTGAGAGTTGAAAACACCAGATAAAGCATCTAGAAGATACCAGAGGATGCATCCTGAAATCACCAGAGGATATCTTTGCTGGCCCAAATCAGAAGGAAACAAAGTCAGAAGTAGACATGGACCAGACCAGAAGGAAGCTTGCCAGAGGAAGACTAGATCCAGACCAGAAGAAATCATAAGTCAGACTTATTCAAGAAGTTCTTCTGACCAGAAGATGGCCTGACAGTGAAGTAAAAAACAGCCCTTAATTAATCAGAAGATAAGCTAAAAGGTCCAGACTGAAATATCCTTTGTCCAGAACTAATTCAGACCCAGTACAGTGTTGGCCAAGATCAGATGATCAGACCATGGCCCAGTGTTGGTCGAAACCAGAAGGTCAGAATAAATGGTCCAGTATTGGCCGAGATCAGAGGATCTCAGTAGACCAGTTTGCTAGCCCAGATTGGCCGATATCAGAAGATGAAAATCATAAATGAATATCAGAAGATGAATTTCAGAAGAAACATATCAGAGGATAAAAAGATGAACATCAAAGGATAAAACTCAGAAGACGAACTTCACATGAAATACACCAGAAAATGAATACCAGAAATTCAGAAGACAAACTTCACATGATAAACATCAGAAGATGAATTCCAGAAAATACACACCAGAAGATAAATATCAGAAGATGAACTCTGGAAGGTAAACATCAGAAGTCAGATACCATAAGGTGAACTTCAGACACCAAAAGGAAATTACCATAGGATAATTTCTAGCTGCTCATTCATCCTCTCACATTAAGAACAACTAACAGTTCCAGAGTATCAAAAGCTGCATCATCCACGACCAGAGAAGGGTCATGACTTGGAACCAGAAAAGAGCACTGACCAGTTGTTAAAACCATATGGAATGATCTATCCTCCTGGAAAGCCAAGTAAAGAAGTAACCTCCCATGTGCCAGGCTGTAAAAGGACAGAATGGCAAGGCTGTATATTTGCAACAACAGTGAGGTTCATTACATCTTGAAAAAATGGTCAGAAAGGAAAATTTTCTTGAAGAGAAAGTTTCCTTCTCTCTATAAAAGGAAGGCTGCTCTTCTTCAGCAGATACACACAGCTAAACGAGCAAAAAACAGAAAAACATCAAGAGGCTATCAAGAGAAATTTTCAATCTCCTTTCAAGCTTTCTATAATCTTTCACTAGATCTTTGTTTCATCTTTATAGAAAGTAAATCCTGTCAAACTACTTCATATCATTTTTAGACCTTCAAGTGAGTAACACTTGAAGAGAAATCAGAAGGAAAGAATTGTAAGCTTGGTGAAGCTTAAGAATACACAGTTTGTAATCAACCTCAGTGAGACGTTGATATCTTTTGATACTTAGTAAAAACTCACAAGAGTGTGAGGACTGGACGTAGCCATTTTTGGGTGAACCAGTATAAAAATTCGTGTGTCATTATTCTCTCTCTCAACTTTCAACATCTGATAAATCATCCTCTGAAAGAGGACAGCATATTAAAACAGTAACAGAATTTTAAAAACATTGAATATCTCTATTCAACCCCCCTTCTAGTGATATTCTAGCCACTTCAATTGGCATCAGAGCAAGGTTCTCTAAAAAACTACACCTAAGAGGATGTTATGCGTTTTTTATCTGCGCTGCTGCCGTTCTTTTCTTCTTTTTTTTTTTTCAATAATATTTTTTTTGGTTATTATGATTTAATTAGGTTTACTTTTGAATATCGCCATAACCCATCAAACACATTTTAATTATTCCTTTCTTTAATTATTATTATTTTAAATAAAATCAACAATTATCAAAACTAATTTTTATTAATATTGTTTTTAAAACACAATTTAATTCATAAAATATTACTACTATTTTAAAACTAATAATATATAAAATAAAATAATTAAAGTAATTAATCTTTTATAATATATTAATAATCAAAATTCTCATATTCAAATTAATCTCTAAAATTATACTTATTTTTCCAAATACTCACATTAAATTACTAGCATCGTTAAAAAATATTTAAAATTATAAAATAAATAAATATAATATCAACATTTTATATTAATTAATGAATCAAAATAAATATATATAAAATCACAATGTCATAACAAGTATATAAAAATCAAGAAAATCAAATACAATACTACCACTATCTCAAGATAATTATTTATGAAATATATAACTTAAAATAGAAAATAGTTATAAATAATTGAAATATAACTACTTGCACACTTAACATCAGTCAAACGCATTGTAAAATATCACATTAATTGTGTACGGGCATATACATATAAAATCGCTTAAAATCTTATTCTTTAAAATATTACACTAAAATACTATTTAGAAAAATATATAAAATAATAAAATATAATATTTGTTATTTATATTACTCATTTAGTCCAATATGTATAAAAGTAGCACATCATCTAAAGCACCCATATAACAAAAACTAATCACAAAATTTATTAACATGTATTCTAAAATAATTTTAACATCAAATTAATTATTTAAAATCATATTTCATTAATAAAATAGTTTATTATAAAATTTGGGGTGTTACAAGGGGCCTATGGCCTGACCTACTTATGGTCTGATTTGGTCTGTTTAATAAGAATGTTAGGTTCAAGCTATTTTTAAAGCCTATTTTTTTAAATAGGTCAAGTTCTGGCTTATGTAAAAGCCTATTATGCCTGACAGGCCAGCCTATATATATATATATATATATATATATATATATATATATATATATATATATATATATATATATATATATATATATATATATATATATATATATATATTATTTATTAATATTATTATTTTCTATTTTAAAGCTTATCACTTATGCTATTTTAATATTATTTTATTATATTAGATTTGATTATAATTTTATTAGTTTGCTTTATATAAAACTGTCTAATTTAGTCTATTTAAAAAAATGTAAAATATAACATTTAAATATTTTAATGTGAATAAGACTTTTAAATAGGTTTTCAGGTTAGACCAGATTTTTAAAAAGGTCAGGTTTGGCCGAAAAAAAAGCCTATGATAGGCCATAGGTCATACTTAGGCCTAAAAAATTAATCGTAGGCTAGACTCAGGTCTTTCAAAGTCTGGCTTATTCCCACCCCTAATTGTGGTTGAATGAGATTCTCTTAATATAGTTTAAGCAATGAATAACTATTATGTTGACTTCTCTTATGTTTGTTTACTTATTGATGATTGTCATTATATCAACACTCATTTTTCACTAGTTAACATAAGTGCAAATGTTTCTACAAGTCTTTTAGCTAAATTTGTTTTATCCTCAACTAACACTATTTGGAAGGAAGATTGTCCTCCTAATAATGTGTCTTCTATTGCAGTTGATTAAGTTGTTTAATGAAATTATCTTTTTTATAAAAAGAAGTAGAGGAATGTTAGCAATACACCTACTAACACATTTTTTTTATTGATTAAAATTCACATAGATCTTATCAAATCATGTGGGTGAGTATATTTCATTGTAAATAAAATGTGTATTTTATTTACAATGAAATATTTATTTACATTTTGTGACTATGTAATAGGATTTATTTGTTGCAGGAAGGGATACAACTTCCAACACGATACGCTTAGATCTATCAGTTCCACTTTTGCTAACACAGAATAAGAGGGAAAAAATGTTGCTAAATGAACATGCTATTCAAAGTAAAGGAGGGTCCTTCCTTCTAGGTATAAAGAAATATTAGCATTCATATTTTCATTTTTAAGCTAACTAACTTATAATTCATATTCATAATTATAACAATCTTGTGTAGCTGTGTGCACAAGCAAAATAAACTATTACAAACAATAGCACAAACAATAGATATATAGAATTAAACTAAGAGATTAATTGTCATATACTGTAATATAAAAAGTTTTACTCTGTCGAAAAATTCAAAACCACTCATATATATGACTTTAAAAACAGTTGTGATTAAAGTCAAATATTTTCAATGATAAAATATTTATGACCGACTGATAGTATAAAAAATCTTTACACTAACAATATATATTAAATCAAATCCTTCAACTAAATACTATTTTTCAAGAAGAGTAGCATACAACATTTGATTCCAAGTATCAGGAACACCAGCAAGACACCAATGACTACAATCCACATAACTATTGCCACGACCTGTGTAGATAGATGGATGACCATCCCTCCTTAACTGTGTTAGCAAAGTGATGTCAAGCAATTCTACATGTTTCTCCATTTTGCTTATAATGCTCTTTACAATGTCTACACCAGGATAAGGTGGCATTGATCCTTCATCTGGTTTAATTCGTCTTAGACACCCTTTTCCACTTGAATTTTCATTTGATGCAAAAAAAAAGGAGAAAGGATGATAGTGAGTCTTTGAATATAGTTTTATAATCAATATAACCATTTTATCATAATAAAAGTCATTGTCTTAATGTGTTTATGTGATGTCTCTTCTCATAATAGTGATCATCAAGATTTTATTTGTCGTGAAATTAAGAATTTTAATGTTGCCACGATCACAACACGACTTCAATTGAAGTCGTGCTTGATTGCAATTACGTTCACTATCAAGGACCGTGGCCGCAATTAAAAACCTTATAATTCATGCAAAATTAAGTTGGTTAAGTTGCACATACAAACATTCAGCTAGCACACATTAGGTTAATTTTGTAGTTATTTACTCAAGTTATGTGATAGAACACTGCAAATTAAGAGGAATGAGGATCCAAAGAGTAGGCCCCACTCACCCAAGTCACACACACATTTAGTTTCTAGTATGATGAATGGAGAGAATAAAAGCTAGTTAATAACGTCTCTTATTCTACTAATATTCCATTAAATGAACGAGGGAACGGGAAGTGGAAAGACATTCAATTTCAAGAAGGATGAATGGAGGGAATAAAAACAGATTAATAATGTCTCTTATTTTATGTTATAAGAAGGAGGGAATGGGAAGAGAGGAAATATGCAGAAAATATTTTAAAAAATAAATAAGGGAATTCTTCCTCTGGTTAGGAGCAATTATGCTCTGGTTTAGAAGGTCTTAGAACTCTGGTTTAGTTTTTCTTTTGGCATCATTTCCCAATCTTATCATTGTAAGAGATACTGCTATGAATTTTAAGAAATAATATACTTTTTTCTTCCATTAAAATTTTGAGTTCTATCATTATGAATGCTTTTAACTAATCTACCATCATAACTACAAATTTTGGAATTTGGGATTCTCTACTGTTAGGGAATCCAACATTTACGCAATCAGAATATCGGTTAAGTTTGAATATAGACCGTCCAATATTGATCAAACGGTCACCGATTTCTCGACCGTGTAAATGTCAGGAGCAAGATCCAAAATATAATCATAACCATTAACCAAAATCCGAATATCATTTTGAATGGAAGGAGAAGTTAAACTTACTCAACATGAGAAGCAGCTATTCCTTGAAACAAGACTCTAGTCTTTGAAGAATCAATGTTGGAATCAACCCATTTAGCCCAAGTGGTTAACCCAATCTTAAAAGCTTCCAAATGATCCATCTCCTTAATTAACTCATTACCAACTTGAAAGTAATCCCATCTGTGAAAGCATTAAAAATAAAGAAATTAACCACATGCCCAAATTCCTCACATTTAAATACCAAAATTCAAAAGTTCAAAAAATTTCAATACGTTTGTGTATTTCCTGTATGAGTCCACCAATGATAGGTATTGAAAATCAAAACATCATATCCTTGCCAATGGTCCCCAGTGCTAATAGTATCCAACCTCAAAATTCTTCCTTTTTCTTTATCATGAACCAAATCAACTAAGAACCCATTTTTCAACCACATGATTGAAGCTTCATACTCCTATAAAAACGCCACAAAAAATATTCAAATTAGGCAAAATTATTAGTATAAGAGAAAAAGGACCAATGCACTATCAGTGTAAATCAATTTTACCAAATCAACCGTTTGTGTTGGCTGTCGTGCAACTTTTTTTACAATTTCGGTGCATGCCCATTAAACCATTAATATAATCAAACAATTAGTAAACTACATTATTTTATTCTGATGAAGTGATGAAAAGAGTACCGGAAATGAGAATTCGGTAAGTTCTTTTGTTTGTTGTGTTAAGGTATAATTTGAGTTTGGAATTGCAATGTGAAGCAAACAAGTGAGTGATTGCCACATATTGTTGCTTATAGAATCTCCCACAAACAATATCTTCTTTCCTTTGTATCTCTCCAGAAATTTCCCACCATCAAACCTGTTAAATTAACCAACATCATTAGGGAACCCAAAAATAAATTATTTTTTTTCAAATTAAACAATAAAATTGAAAAAAAAACTATGGTGAGTACCTATTTTCAAAAAGATTTTTCTTTTTCAAATTAAACAACAATATTGAAAGAAAGAAAAAAGAGAACTATGGTGAATACCCATTTTTTTAAAAAAATCAAATTAAACAACAATGTTGACAAAAAAAATATGGTAAAAAATACCCATTAAAAAAATTTATTTCAAATTAAGCATAAAATTGGAAGAAAGAAAAAAGTACTATGATGAATACCCATTGAAAAATAAAAATAAAAATAAAAAAAAAAAAAAAATACACAAAAGTTGAGTGTAAATATGACTACTACTACCTTGGAAGATTACAAGTAGAGGGCTTCCATTTATATTTGAGGTAGTCTTTGTCAGGTCTACCATTTCTAAGGCAATCAAATCCTTGACCAATGAAAGGACAATCCTTTGAAGCATCATAGAGAGGGTAGAAGGAAGGAATGGAATCATCAATGATCCAGCTTCCTTGAGAGTAATGACATGGTTGTTGTAGAGAAGGTGCCACTGTCCATAGAAAAGCAGAGGCTAGTAGTATCAGGGGACCTAGCAGGAATGTGAGTGGCATTTCAAATTGTGAGAACCGTTGTTGGAGAGATTTGATTTTTTTTCCTCCTTTTTTTGTAGTTTATTTATTATTTATTGGTATTCGGTTGTTAAAAAGAGGACCTTTTGAAAAATATTTTGTTTTTTTGGTGTTACTTTTCATAAGATTTTGTTTTAATTTGACTTAACTGCAGCTTTAATTTCTTATGTTATCTAAATCACGAAAATAGTCTATCTATTTTATTCGTCTCAATTTGTTCTCTTAAATAAAATTTTAATCCAAAATTTGATGAAATATCATTTATTTTAAATGTGTCAAAAAAAATATGAAAGATTTCATGTAGATTAATTATATTTTATTATTATTCCAAATTTGCAAAACATATTTTCTAATTTTAGAAACACATTTTCTATTATATTACATTATTTAATTACAAAAACATAAAAAAAAGACACATTCTTATTTTAATCCCTAATTCCTTGAGAACTAAAGAATGTGATTTCATCATTAGCTTGAGAAATCAAATGCGAGTCCAACCCTAATTCCATTCCATCATTTTCTTATTCGCTTCACAATTCATGTTGTTTCTTCACATTTTCATTTAATTTCTCATTAGTCGTTTTCTTCTAGATTGTGTTCTCTGTTTTTTATTTTCTGTTTCAATGGCGAGTAAACTTAAAAGTAAATTTATGTTCTCTCTATTTTCACAGACGAAAGAAGATACAAAGTTTTGTGCTAGAAATGAGGATTTTAGGGTTTATGTATTTTTTTTGTTATATTTTAAAATAAAAGATAATTTTATTAATTTTTGAATGGTCTAAAGAATTGAAATTGTCCAACAATTTGATAATTGACTGATTGAACATTTATTTACTATCTAATTTGGTAAAAGGTTTAACATCAAAACCAAAATTACCATAAACAAGTGGTGGAGAATGCACTTCACAATATTATTTAAGTCAAGATTAGTCTAAGACCCAAACTAATCAAGTAAGAGTTTTATGCCTCCTAAAAATATTATTGTTTTTCTCATACGTTTAGACCTAAAAAAATATTAAAAAAAATATGTGTATCAAGGAAAATACTTCACATTTTAAAAAATATACCAATTGATACAACTAAAATACTTTATTTCTTAAAAAATCGAAAAAATAAAATTTAAATAAAACTAATAAAATATTTATTATTGGCATTAAACTTAAGTTGCCTCTACTATTCACTTTAGGCCTGAAGATGTGTTGTGTTGGGCTGACCCGATTTAAGTTTCAATATTTCAATAAGTAGTGATGTAGGAATTGGGTCATAGTGCAACTCAATAACCACATTTATTTTCTCATCATTATTCACTATAGAATAGAAGGAATTACAAGAGGGTAGTCAGTTATCAAAATCATATCCAGCCACCCCCAATTATCTATATAAATTTTTTTTATGTATAAGAATCCACTAAGCCCCCCAATTCAATTAATAAAAAATAATTCTTATACTAAATAATCATGTTGTAAAGTATCTCATTCCAAGTATCAGGAACACCAGAAAGACACCAATGACTGCAATCCATTCCCTTTGCACCAAAAAGTCCATAAATTGAAGGATGACCATCTTTTCTTAGAAGTGAGAGGGTTGTAATGTCTAAAAGTGTGACTGGTTTCTTGATTGTGCTTAGTACACTCTTTAACACATCCACAGCCGGTGGCAATCCGCCGGGATAGGTCGATCCGGCCACCGGTGTCTTCTCTCGGATACAACTCTTTGCACTTGGTTCATTCCATAGGCTGCCACTGAAAATAGGGTTCAAAGTTAAAACATTATTGTCATGCCACACAAAATTATTTTGTAATGCATTTATTTAAAAATGTTTCAATTGGAGTACAATATTTTAAGTACTTAATACTAATAGTCATACTATTCCAATAAGAGAAAAAAATGCAATTTTAGTGTAAATAAATTTTACGTTGAAAGTAAATAGTTCCGATCTTATTATTTTGTTTCATAATTATAACTTCAATCTATTAAAAATATATATTTTTGTTTTAATGAACCTAACAGCAAAATTCGTACACATTTTTTTATAATGTTATACATAATAGTTAAACTCTTATGTCTTAACTAAATTATCTTTGTAGACCGATAATAAGTGAATTAACAAATGAGATGAGGTGGATAGTTCAATTAGTTTGAGCTAACAATAGAGTGAAGAAGAAAAAAATTAACATAAGAACTAAATACTTAAAAAAAAAGTTGAATTAACAAATGATAAAATGAATGGATGCTATAATTTGCTTACTTGTAATGAGATGGGGAAATCCCTTGAAAGAAGACTTGTACTTTTGCAGGGTCGATGTTGGTGTCTACCCATGCTGCCCATGTATTGAGTGCTTTTTCAAAAGCCTTCATCCGATCCATGTCTTTCATAATTTGACTCCCAACTTGGATATAATCCCATCTGACAAGTATCCAAATCATAATTTAATAACATAAAGAGTTTAATATTTATTGTCAATATAAATCAATTTCTCAGTGATGTTTAGTGGAATCTATATCATGTCATTAATTTTAAAATGCAATTACAAAATTGAAATAACATGGCTTTCATTAAAAATGGCAAGTGATTTTCATTAGAGGTTAGTGTAACATTAATTTACCGTGGTTATATATATATATATATGGGTACAAAAGAGGTTTCTAAATCTTTAGTGCTATAGGCATTGTCCTTATTGTTCTCAACTAAAAAATAATATAGGCGTGACTAATAATTTTGAAAGAGGATGAAAAATTTGTTTGTTTGCAAGAGCAAATGTAAGAATATTACTAGTAGTTATGGTACTCCATCAAAGTATAGTCCAATAATTAATTATTAAATTAAATTTAGTTAATTAACTTACGGTTGAGTGGGTCCTCTACGGGACCACCAATGCCATGTGTTAAAGATAAGCATATCAATCCCATTCCACAGCTTGCTTCCTTCTATGGAATCAAGCTTCAATACCCTCCCTATATCCTCTTTCACAACATCTACTAAATACACGTTCCTATCTAGCATTACTTTGACTTTATACTCCTGCAAATTATTTTATAAATAAAAAACCATATGTTAGTGAATATTTCCTAAGATAATGACAAATCATAAAACCTAATAATGCAATAAAAAATATTATTGCCCCAAACAACAAAACTCAGTAAGAGTGGTTTTGGGTTTGGCAATGTACATTGAATTTGTGGGTGGGTGGGTCAAGATTCGATCCTACATAACACACATTTGATGGGGACAGAAATTAAATGTGACTAAGTTATATAAGTTATATAGTTTCCTATAATTGATCCAATTAATGAGTCAAAGCTGTAGGTATACATTGAGATTTCATTTTGAGAGCCACATACTTTGATTAGAGTGGTAAAAAATACAACCACCAAGTAAAAAAAAATAAAATTTAGGAAAAGATTTGCGAAAAACTTGTGAGGTTGAGAAAGAAAATTTTGTTGAGATGCAATAAGTTAGTGATAATTTCACTGTGTCAGCCAATAAGTATGGTGATATTAATCCTCTCTTGAACTTTCATAAAGATTTTGGATTTGTGAACAGGAGAGTATAGGGTCTAAGACGGACTATGACATTCAAAAAATGAATAATTAACATTTTAAAGCTCAACGTAGTACAAGGACTATTGGGTCTTCTAATAATATATTATTCATAAAGTCTTCGACAACTTGTCTGACTTCGTTAACAAATCTCTCGCTTGAAGATAATGTTGAAATCGTTAATTAATCCTCTTGTAGGATCTATATATATATATATATATATATTGATGAAGTAACAACTACTGGTATCAAACATCTAACGAACCAAGTTAACAAGATTAAGAGAGACGAGCAATAGGTTAATGTCATTTCTATCATGCATATTTTGATGTAGTATGTGAAAAACAAAATTTTGGTAATAAAGTTCACATGTTTGGTCTCTAAATCAGTCTATATGGTGATCAAAATATTTAAATATCTAAATCGATCACTAAAAAATTTCTAGTAGCGATTGCATTTGAGTTAGCAACGGATGGGGATTAAACTAGATATCAACCTCAACCTTACCTCAAACCTATGCTGCAAATTCTTTTTTATTTTTTCACTAAATATGCTGGCAAATTCTAAACACAAATGTTACACATTATCACTATTTCTCTGAAGTATTCTTGAAATCTAAAATGAAAAAAGTGAAAAACTAAAATGCACACATGTTTATAATACTCTTTGAAGAGTTGAAACTCATAACACTCTTTAATTTAGCTTTTTTTTTTTTTTCTTTTTTTGGTTAGGCCTTTGTTTTCAATTTTTGTTTTTATTTATTAAACAATTTTTTAGTTCTTATAAAATTTCAAAAATTTACTTATTTCCTAAAAAAAATTTAATCTCTAAATTTTCTTTTATTTACTTTTAATTTCTATTTTGAACTTTTTTGTATAACAATGATGATTTTAGTCCCTAAAAAGTCTTTATAAAATCAAAATAGAAACACAAAATGAATAATTTTTTTTAAAGACTAAACTTAAAAGATCATAATTTTACAGAAACTAAAAGAATAATTAATTTTTTTTATTTGAATATATGTGTAGATAGATTATAGAAAGAAAAGAAAGGAAAGAGGATATGTCACTTAATTGAATATCAAAGCCTTCTGATTTTGAAAGCTCATATCGTAGTTATCTTAAACTAGATAAGAGAAAGGGATAGAAGTTGGGGCTTGCAAGTAACAAGAGATGGCACAATAAAAATGGAATCAATATGAAAGAACCCATTTGCCTAAATGACTTGTGAATATGGACAAACAAGAAAAAGGGAGTAAGGGACCACTTATATATATGACTTAACAACAACCATTGTAACTATCCCCACTTTGTCCATTCCTTATTGTAGCACTATACAAATAATCTCTTATACCAACACTCATTTTTCTTTTTTCTTTTTTTGGTACAGCCAACACTTTTTATTTTGAAGGGAAAAGATTCTTCTTTTCCACAAAAAGGTTTCATGAAAAGAAATTAAAATAAATTAACATAACATTATACTAGTGTGCTAGTATAATACTTACCGTAAATGTGAATATAGAAACATCTCCAACTCTAGCCAAAGTATAATTGGAATTGGGCACTGCAGAATGAAGCAAACAAGTCAAAGACTGCCATTGATTTCTGCTCAATGAATCTCCCACAAACATGATGCTCTTTCCCCTCATTCTCTCCAAAAAATCTTGTCCGTCGAATCTGTAATAAAACATAATAAAATATATGACTTTTATCGAGTGTGTTCAAAATAATATTACTTAAAAAATAAAAAATAAACAATATTTGACGGTTTCAAATTTTTTAAAATAAAGGAAAAAATATTTATTATAAAAAAAAGTTAAATTTATATTTTTAAATGATATTTTAGAAATCAAAATCGATCAAAAAGTAAGGCCACTGAAACAATCAATTTATATATTAGAAAAACATAAAATTTGTACTTAATAAACAAATTCTAATATTCTAATATTCTCAAAACTAAAACTAATAAAATTTAATCTAAAATTAATTTATCTTAATAAATATTAAATTATTAGTGTAAAAAAATAATAAATTAATTGATTTTATTGTCGATTGAAAAAAATATTATATCAAATCGATTAATAATAAATAATTCTATATTCATCATAAGTTTTGGGTCGATCTTATTAAAAATATTACTATATTAGTATGTAAGAATTTTAAAATATTCCTTATCATGATTTAATAAAATAAATAGGAATTTTAAAATATTCCTTACCATGATTTAATATAATAAATTAAAACTGAATTTTTAAAAAAATTGGAAAAAGAAACAAAACAATATACGTCAAGTATCAACCATTATCCTTCTAAAAATAACAAGATCAATTATCGTTATAATAATTTGTTGCTGACTTCATTTGACACTTTCAGTTAAGTTGTTTGTATTTGTATATCTTTATCTTCCCCGAAAAGCAAAAATTAGAAGAGAACTACAAAAGAATAGGGACAAATTGGGAATAAGATGGAATGTAGGAGGTGAAAAGGGTAAATACAACAAAATAAGAGTTTCTCATTTTCTGATTATTGCGGGCCCGTGAGTGAACCGACACTACCTTTGTTGCGTAAAAATGATAGAACATGAGAATCTAATTAATAATTAATTAATGTTCCGGTGTTTTGTCACATTGACATGTTATGTTACAACTAACAAACCCCATTTAACTAACCAGATGCTAAAGTGCTTTTACGTGAATGTTGCGTTTGGCGATCCGAGCCAAACAGACATTCGAACATCTAATTCGCCGCTAATGTGTTTCTGAATTTTTTTTAAAAAAAATTCCAGTTGTTTTACAGGCTGTTATGATTGAATCATACCAAAAAGGTCACATGATACACTTTTCTCTGATTTGTTCATTGTACACTTTTCTAAACAATAATAAGAAAAACATTATAAGTACGTCTTATATGGTCACATGAGTAATTAGCCACATTATTTTTGGTACGAAGAGTTATTAGCCACATTATTTAGTGAAATTTTCTAGTTATGATTCAACTATTCAAAATTATTTGTATTAGGACAAAACCGTAATTGAAATGCTGAATTAGTGATTTTTTCAAACCAATAAAAATTGATTTTAAATAAATAAATTTCAATTAAAAATAAATTAGACATAAGATTTAAGTTTGAACATATATATATATATATATAATTGAATAATAAATTTTAATATAAAAATTATATTTTAAATAAAAAATTATAAATTTTAATTTTAAATTAGAATACATTTTTAAAGATAAAATCAATTTTATTCAATAACTTATAATTCATATTAAATTTTACAATGAAAGTGACAAAACTACAGTGTATTTTGTAATTTTCAGATGTAATTTTGACAATAATACCACTAAATCAAACATGCACTTAAACATAATTTTATATATTTAAAATTGAATTTGAACTCCTCTAAAAATGGAACACATCTTATTAATCAAACCATAGATATACTAAGTCTAGGATGCATGAATAAGATAGTCTTTCCGTATAAACAATTTCTCATTTTATTTAATAATAAAATTTATTAATTCAATGGTGAAAATAGACTTATATATAAAGTATAAGATTTATTTTCCTTGTACACGATTAAATTAGTTTAAACTTCTTTCGATCATAAATTTAAGCAAAAGTTGAATAAATAAAAATTAATATATTTAATTTAAATTTTACAATAAATATTTACATTTTTATGGATCAAATTATCAATTCAATTCAATTGAGTTTTAACATATACAGTGTAACAAGAGGGTTATTTAAATTCAAAATAAATTAGGACAGTATTTTTTGAAAAAATATAGAAATAATAGTGACAATGACAATAGAAAAGCAACGAATGAGATTAAAGAAAGAGTAATGATAACCTGAGTAAATTGCAGGCAAGTGGTTGCCATCTGTAATGGGTGTAAATCAGATCAGGTCGTCCATTTGTTTCACACCTGAACTCGCGCTCTATGAACGGACACGTGGCAGCTTCATACAACGGATACGATTCATCCTCAACCCATGTTCCGGTAAACAACTCGCATTCTTCATCCGACGATGAACTCCCACTTTTTGCTTTCACACCCCCCATCATCACCACCGTAACAACAATGAAAAATAAGATAGTAGTACGGTGAACACAATTACAAAAACCACATTCAACTCGCTTATTATTATTACTCATATTTTTTCAATCCCCCTCTCTCTCTAAGAAAGAATACACACATACAAAATGTTACAGGAAGAGAGAGAGAGAGAGGTTGTGTTGTTCTTCTATTGTTATGTACAATTTGTAAAGCTCTCTGCATTTATATAAGAGTGCGGCTGCATGTGTTACTGTATGTATCTATACATTGGACACTTTATGAAGAGAGAGTTATTTTGTTTTCTTTTGCTATTTTTAGCTTTTCTTTTTTAAAAAATATTATAATATAAAGATAGTTACTGTTTATTTTAGTAGAAGAGTGATAAATATTATTATAAATTTTTGTATGATTATGAGATTTTAAATTTCAACTTTTTGATATAATTAATTTTTTGAGAAGTTATTCCTTTTATAAGAATTTTAACATTAATTCATTCTCAAATTGAATTTTAAACGGAAAGATCTCAAAATTATCTCATGTATGCAGAGCAATCACTAATTATTATTAATTAATATCTTAATAATAATTCATATAGTCATAATATAATAATTATGAGGATATGATTTTGAAATTATTTATATATCTCTATAATGACGACTAATTCAATTATATCTTAATAATAATGAAAAATTACATCACTCTCTTATCGTGAACAATATATTTGTAGAAAAAAATTGTCTCAAGATTTTTTTTTTAATTTTGGTTAATTTAATAAGTTCATAATTTTGGTTTTCTTATTTTTTTCTCCATAATTTTGGCCTTTTATTTTAAAAATATTGACATTTAAATTTTATTTTAATTTGAACTTCAATATCTATGATATAACGATAACTTAAGTGATGTATAAAAAAGTTTACATGATGATGTAAAAAATCATAGTGATATGAAATTTTAAATTACTTAATACCATTTTAATAATTATACAAATATAAATAAAATATTTGTTTTTTAAATTTCGTTACTTTAAAAATTAATGAACAGGAAAAAATAAAATTAATTATTTTCAATTTTTTCAAAATTATATTTCTTTGGTTCACAAAATTTTTAAAATAAAATTCAAATTTTTGTTTATATTTATAATACAGGTGCAAAGTAAATAAAAGTAATTTAAAAAAAATTTAAATATATTTTAAACCAAAGAAAAGTAAATATTAAAAATATTTTGATTTTTTTATTATCAGAAAATTTTAAAGTAAAGAAAAAATTTTAAAAATAATTTACTATTTGTATTTTCAGAAATTGTTAAAATACTATTAAGTCATTTAAAATTAAATTAACATTTTATATCACCTTAATTTTTCACATCATCATGTAAGTTTTACTACACACTGCTTAAGTTATTTTCATAACATCAACATTGAAGCTCAAATTAAGACGAGACCAAAAGTTCTCATTTTTTTAAATGGAAGAACAAAATTGTCGGAGAAAAATTGCAAATTTACTAAAATGGAAGATCAAAACTGCATTTTAGCCTTCAATTTTAAAAGAATATTAATAAATTTTTTTTGCAATTGTACAATCTAATTTCTACTACCTCCACAACTTCCAAGTTAATGGTATTAATGGTAGTTGTGAATACTTCAATATTTGATGAAAATAATTTAGTAAAAATATTATTTTTTTCATTTATTTATATTTTGTTTGTCTCACTGTAACAATTTCGTAATTTAGTTGGGCGTTGTTTTTTGTAATAGTTTGTGTTGAGTACGACTCATAAGTAACATCAAGTGGGCAAGGGCAAGTTGGAGCAAACTTCGCCATGTTGTTTGTTGTGGGGGAGCAGGGTGATAATCCTTATGGTATCACTTTGGAGTATCGTTGTAATCTGAACTTTATATTAGTATTTAAACACAACTTGCATTCTATAAACTCTAATTCATTCATTTAGTAAAAATGAATTACAATTGCTTTGTAGTTAGAGATATACGTACACTTTGTCAAACTTCGAAATCAAACGACTTGTGTTTCTTAGTTGCGATTTCAATTTCCTTATTCTTTTTTAATTGTGTTGTTGTTGTTCTAATAGATTGGTTTTCAGCTTCTACTTAATGTAAGTGGGTTTATTTCTTGTTATTCTTGACACATTTTTGTACTTTGAATAGTTTATTTTTAATATTTTAGCTATTTTTTTTTTTAAAAAAGTTATACATATCAAATTATTTATTTATTGTGAGATGAAGGAATAATAATAATAAATAGATCCTAAACCTGCGCTTTGCACGAAAGAGTTTAATATGTTAGTGAATATATAGTAATAAAAAATAATATAATTTTAAAATAATGTAATTTTTGTTTTAGAATAGAATATACTTAAATATTTATGTGTCAAAAGGTGTCATATTAAATTTTTTGTAAATTAATAAATATTAAAATATGCACTATAGATAAAGATGGTTTTGTGGTTGAAAGAATTCGGAATTGTATTTTAATATATAGATAATAAAATAGTATGTTAATAATGGGGAAATTAAGAAGACATCTACATTTAAAAATGACTTCCTTGAAAAGAATTACTCCTGAAACTAGCATGATTTTCATGAAGCGTAAATTTGAGCGGAAAAAGGAATGAAAGTGAAAATTGGGTGTTGTTTCGTTATTGCTAGATGATAAGTACGAACTCTCTAAGGGGACTAGAGATTGCATTTGAGACTAAGATGAAAACAGAAAAAGAAAAAAAAATTCTTATATTCTTGTAGGCTATGTTTGGACGAGAGAAAAAGCAAAAGAGAGAAGTAACAAAGAAAGTCTTCATTTCCTCAGATTGGATTATCGAAGAAATTGATAAAAGAGGAGATACCTCACAATTCCACTTATAAGCTAGAATATATTTATTTTAATACCGGTTAATACGATATTTTTAATTCGACTTTAATTATATTTTATTATCTTTTTGTTTTGTTTTGGTTGTAAGGAGAAGTGAAAAAATAAGTAAAGATTCTGGTGCAAAGAGCCCTGAAATTAAGTGGTGCAGTCATAGTCTATCTTGATTAAAAAGACGAAAGAAAAGCAAGTTTCAGCAAGAATTATGGTCTGATCGTAATGATCATTACGACCGTAATGGTTGGACAAGAAAAAAGTGAGAATTTGCCACACTAAGGCAACAAAGATTATTGTCTAGCCGTAATAGCCATTAGAATAATATGCTCACAACTTCTGTTGCTGACTGATTTTCTTTTGTGAAATTTTAATGGTTTCTTGAAATTAAATCCCATAAAAGCATATTGGGTTATAAAAAGAGACAAAAATACTCAGATTGACATAGATTCCTACTCACAATCTCTTGTTACTCTTGCTTTTGTTCTTGTAAGTTTCTTAGCAAATTTCTAGTTTCAATAATTAATTTTCTATTTTTATTATGTTATTTTATATTTCCAATGTTTTTATATTTAAGTTTTGATTCTATTATGAACATGCGTGAGTAAATCTTTCTTGTCTTGGGATTCTAGGATTTCCAATGATGAATCTCTAACAATTTATATTTCTTTCTGTCATGAGTATTGATCTTTTAATTCAATCTTAGTAAGAATCATGTTCGTACTTGGATATCAAATAATATACTGGAAGTTAAATTTGATACCTAACCCACAAGATTGAATAAGAGAATCAAATCATGAAAATAAATTCAATTTTGCTACCTATACCCCTCAATTTTTTTTATAAAAACGAAATATCTAAAATGCTCTTGCCTATTTATAATATTCTTTAAACCTCATTTGTCTCTTCATCACCATTCTTAACCTCATAACTCACATATCACAAAATCATACATAACTCACCTATCATAACTCATAATCATTCAAAACTCACATCACTCACTCATAACTTACACCCCATAAGTCTCATATTCATATTGTGGTTAAAGTGACCCAACAAGATATCGTTATTGATCTGTGTTTGAGTTCGTTTTTTTTCTTCCAAAATTTGGGGATTTTACGTGAACTCAGTTCACATATGTTGTAAATGATTCATTGTATGCAAACTTAAATCACGTAGCCTTACGTGAACTGAATTCACATAGGTTATTAAATTTAAGAAATCACAGGCTATACGTGAATCCTGTTCACGTAAGGCTATATGATTTAAGTTTGCATATTCAATGGAGATTAATAATTCACATGCACTACATGAACTAATTTCACGAACACCTACGTGAATTCAATTCATGTATAAGTGATCTTGGTGAAGTACGTGAGAAGACGTGAATTGAGTTCACGTACGTTTATGTTATCTGAATTCACGTAAGGGTATGTGAATTGAGTTCATGTAAGTGTTCGTGAATTCAGTTTATGTAAACAGTCATGATCTCAGTTCAGTTCATATATTTTTGAATTTTTGTTATGTTCTTTTTGGATGTAGATAAACGGACCAAGGGAGAGACAATAGTGAAGAAATGTATGATGGTTTAGACCCTGATTTTGACGAAATGCATGATGGTTTGGAACGTGATTTTGATGAAATGTATGATGGTTTGGAACTTGATTTTGATGCAATGAATGATGGTGTTGAACCCGAAATTGACGACATTATGAATGATGGTGTTGAACCTGTTATGGTTGGTTTGACTGATGTGTTTACCATCGACATGATGTTTGATACGCGAGATGATTTATTGAGACGGGTTAGAAATGTTGGAAGGGAAAATGGAATTGTCATTGTCATTTTTAAATCTGAAACTGCGACAACACGACCAATAACAACAACTAAATTAATTATTGGTTGTGAAAGAAGCGACAAATATAGACCTTGTAAGAATCCTAAACCTATGAGGAGTACTTGGAATAAAAAATGTGAATATCCATTTAAATTGAGAGGAACGCCATCAAGTGTTGGTGAGAGATGGTATCTGCATGTAACATGTGGTCTCTATAACCACAAATTGGCCAAAAAAACTGATTGGTCATTCTTTCTTAGGTTGATTGTCTCATGAAGAGAAAAATATACTTGGTGATATGACGAAGAACATGATAAAACCAATAAAATATTGATGACATTAAAGGATCATAATGTTGAAAGTTTAACGACAATCAAACAAGTTTACAATGCCCATTAAGCATATTGGTCATCACTTAGGGGTAATAGAATAGAAACACAACATCTTTTGACATTGATGGAAAACGACAAATATGTCTATCGATATAGGAAGGTAGAGGGTTCATATTAGTTGATGGACATATTTTGGGCCCATCCAGATGCTATCGCTCTTGAAAATAATATTTACATAGTATTGATTATGGATAGCACAGACAAGACTGTAGATATCGAATGCCATTACTTGAGATTATTGGTGTTACTTCTACTGAAATGACATTTTGCGTGGGATGTGCATATCTATAGTCTGAGCGTGAAGATAACTTCGCGTGGGCACTACAAATGTTGAAAGAACATATTACAAGTGGTGAAGTTCAAGTCATTGTTACTGATATAGACTTTGCTATGATAAACGCAGTTCAATATGTTTTTGCAAAAGCAATAATTTTATTGTGATTGTTTCATGTATGCAAGAATGTCAAAACCAAGTGCAAGATGACTGTGTTTCCAAAAAAAAGAAGCAGGTACAAATAATGGAGGCATGGAAGGCTCTTGTTTACAGTTATGATTAGGCTCAATATTACATGAAGTTGACTATGTTTGAAGTAATTTGTAGTAGTTCTATTTTTTATGATTATGTACACGTGCAATGATTAATTCCTCACAAGGAAAGATTTGTTGAGGTGTGGACAAATAGAGTTATGCACTTTGGGAACACGACAACACAAAGGGTTGAGTCGACGCATTGGAGTTTGAAAAGGATATTACAAGACAATATTGATGATATCTGCAATGTTTGAAAAACTATTTCTAGCATGATTGTATTACAAAACAGTGAGATAATAACATAATTTGAAAAGAGCATCATTCAAAATATGCATCGACATAGTAACAGATTGTACGTCTATTTACGTGATGTTGTGTTTAAAAATGCAATACATCACATTGCGGTAAAGTATGATCGCGTGAAGTATGTAGGTATTGATAAGTCTGAGTGTCATTTCACGATTAGGACAACACATGGTCTATCTTGTGCATGTGAAATAACCAAATATAGTATGATCCCACGTTCCATTTTGTTAGACGTTATTCATGCTTGGTGGAGTAAATTAACTTTTCATGGTGATGGATCAGGTAAACCTTTAGAGTTATCTGTGAAATATGAAATAGACGTCATAGTGAAAAAGTTTGATGAACTTGATGTACCTTACAAAATTGCACTTAAAGGTAAATTACGAGAGATCGCGTACCCATCCACTACGTCGATGTGTCCACTTGTTGATAAGGTTAAAAGAAAGGGTGCACCAAAAAAGGCAAAAGTAAAGTATCAAAAGTAAAGTGCGATCCATCTTGGTGGGAGTATGTTTATGCAAGTGTTCGATGCAGTGACAGAATTGCATGTAGCACTATAACATATAGTAAAGTACAACAACCTCGATCATTAGTCAAAAAGCTCACATCTCGACCATCAGTCAGCAAGGTTCAACTACCTAGATTTCTTCCCTTCAACAATTGGTTGCTAGTTGAAATTCATAAATTCATATATGACATTATTGGTGTCGGCGATGATGGTAATTGTGGATATCGTGCAGTTTTAGGTTTACTTGGAATGTGTGAGAACTTTGGGCATTCATTCGTCAATAGTGTGTGGTAGAACTTCAAGAGTTCATGTCTCATTATGAGAAAATATTTGGTGGAGAAATTTTGTTCAAAAACTTATAGATAGTGTATATGTTGAACAAGTTGCAATTAAGGATAATTGGATGACACTTCCTGAAATGAGACAGATAATCGTATGATTGTTATTGCATTTGTTAAGAACTATCATTTCGTGCAGGTATTAATTGTGATATTTAATTTCATTCTATCTTTTTTTTATAGTTTAATAAATTATTGATTTTAACATGTTTACTTAAAGCCAGATTCTCCTATACCACTAGTGTAACATCCCGAGTTTAAAACACAGCGCGAGTGTATTTTTTTTTTAAATAAATAATCAAAATGTTTTTCCCAATTTATTACTTCAAAAGAATTGAAATAAAAATTTCCTTTAATCCATTTCTTAAAAATAGTACGTCATAATTTAATCGATGAACGTAATTAAATAATTTCATCATAAATATCACTAAGTACTTATCTTTGAAAATTAATAATAAACATTAATACATTTTCAAAAGATCAGTGTCATATCATCTCAGAAGGAAATATCAGAGTGCGGAATAGGTTAGCGGAAAAGTAGTACAATAATTTCCAAATAAAAACAAATTACATTTTCCAGCTCAAAATCCTATACATCAAATCTAACCGATCGTGCACTAAAGCTACAGTAGCACAGATTTCCTCCACTTCCTATACAAGTCTCATATGACTCCGCCGCTCGCCTCGATGTAACCTCCTCCTCATCATACAGAGAGGGATTGGTCTCCTCCGAAGTCAGATCGATGCACAATCTGGGTCACTTCGGCGGTGCCGGAATCTCATAACAATCATCGGATATCCTAGATGGACCTGGAATCACGTACTAGCGTCAGCCCTTTTTTCTTTTCTTCCGCCTCAGAATCACGTACAGCCCCTCCAATCACTGGGTTAGGAGTCACCACTCCTACGGTGGCCTCCGTCTCAACCCCTCCAGCTGGCTCCTCCGCATCATCAAAAATTCTGTGCGCCTCCAACACCAAACGAGAAGGCACGGGAAAGTCAATCTTCGCATAGGTGTGCTCCACATAATGCACCACTCCGTCAGTCCTACAGGTCCTCTTCAATCTCCCCGTGTACGTGGCCCTGCTTGAGATGGGGTCATATACCCAAGCAGTAGGCACGGAACGATCAATGAAATCGAGCGACGTTTCCGTCGTCTGGGGACCCACGGGTAACATGGGTTTGGGGGGCATATGAGGGCAAAGCTCAATTTCCACAATAATAGTAAAGGGTCACCAACCAAAATTAACACATAACACATAGCATTTATATCACAGAAACAAATACGTCCATGACATATCATATAACAATGATGAAAATTAGGGATGCTCATTTAAAATTTCATGACATATATGCTTTTTCAAACAGCAACCAATTAATTTGGAAAGCACGTTGTAAGTACAACTAACACTTCAGCAATCACAATCATTCATCAGAAATTCATATTTTATAAAGTACTTACACACAACCATTTCCAATCATCAACATATACCCAAATCGTGACCCACCGGTCAATCACCCCGATGCAATATGTATATGCTTATATATTCAACTTCTTGGAATTACCAAGGTGCAGTCGCTCAACAGACCAGCACAATTTAAATATGTTTGACTTTAACGGCCCTCAAGACCAGGGTGCAATCGCTCAACAGATCAGCACCAGTGCAGTTGCTCAACAGACCAGCACGTTTAACATATACTAAGGTACAATCGCTCAACAGATCAATACCAGTGCAGTCGCTCAACAGACCAGCACTCGTGTAATCGCTCAACAGATCAGCACATTTTTGCGCATTTCAGGGTACAGTCGCTCAACAGACCAGTACCAGTGCAGTCGCTCAACAGACCAGCACTCGTGCAATCGCTCAACAGATCAGCACGTTTACGCATTACTCTGTGGCCTATCGCGGGTACCACCTGACTATGCAATGCATGAATATGCAGTGTTTTCTCTTCACTGAAAACAGTATGCAACATCAGTAAAATTCATGCCTTTCCATCATTTCTCAAAACATCTCAACACAACAAATTTCATTATCATTATATCATAAATCAAACATTCAAACATCTCATCATTTCCACTTCACATCATCTTAAAACTCCATTCTTATTCATCAAAAATCTTCCCTCTGTTTTCCCCAACTCTTAAAATTCATAAAACAGTGTTTAAAACTGAGATTTCTGGAAAACACGAATCTGTATTCAAATACAGCTCCTCTGTATTCGAATACAGAAGCCAAAACAGTGCAGAATTAACACTTTGTATTCGAATATAGCTCACTGGTATTCGAATACAGAGGCAGTCCTAGTGCACAAATCAACATTTTTCACTACATCAGTAAAGTCTCAAAAACTTCATCACCACCACTTCAAATTATCACAAAAATTCCATTTTAATTCATCACAACCCTTCCCAATATTTCCTAACACTTAGGGTTTATAAAACAATGTTTAAAACTCTGATTTCTGAAAACACGAATCTGTATTCGAATACAGAAGCATAAAACTGCAATTTCAACACTCTGTATTCGAATACAGCATACCTGTAGTCGAATACAGAAGACAACACATTGTAAATTCAGCATTTTCCCAACATCATTTAAGGTTTTCAAGAACTTCATCATGTCCTCTTCAAAACTATTTCAAAACTCTATTTTAAATCATTTCAAACCTTTCCAATGTTTTCCAACACTTTAAAGTTCCCATGGCAGTGTTTAAAAACTTGATTTTCTGAAAAACACGAATCTGTATTCGAATACAGCTTCCTTGTATTCGAATACAGAAGCAAGAATTGTGAAAGTTAGCATCCTGTATTCAAATACGAGACTGTCGTAGTCGAATACATATGCTAAGTCAGAAGCAAAAATCCTTCCTCTGTATTCGAATATAGAGGCCCGTATTTGAATACAAGTTCGAAAACTTGGGTAAAACAGAAGCTTGGCAGGCTGTATTCGAATACACTCATGCTGTATTCGAATACACCTTCGAGTTTAGTGAAATTTTCTTGAGACTTCATCACATTTTCAAACTTTTCTCTTTGAAAAACCAACAACCCCAAAACAGTTTTCCCACTCTTTTGCAAACCACAAAACTCAGACATTTTTCATCAATATAGATTTTCCAGAAACCACTTTCATCATTTTAAATCCTTCTCTTTTGAAAACATCAGCAACACCAGATTTTCATCAACATGACAGAAACAGAATCACCAACACCAAAAGCAACATCGCAGTTTTGCTTAAATCCCCCAAACAGAATATCAAACTCAAAACAGAACATGCATTTCCAAACGTTTACATTTTGAGCATTCTCAAAAACAACATGCAGAGTATTTCCATCATTCCTACATAACCAATCACAACATGCAAAGCATTTTCAGCTTTCTCATACCATCAGGACAACATTAATACATTCAGCCAAACAGCAAGCATCACATACACCAAAACACCAACAGAGTGCATTTTCGCATTTTATAACAACCAGCACATCAGTTTTATAAATATGCATTTTGATCATCTTCAGAACAACATGCAAGACATTTTTTAACTTTCTCACATAACAAAACAACATAGAGATAACCACCCAAAACAGCACATCACAGATTTTTTTAAAACCTCAACACGATGCATTTTTTCATCTTTCAAAATGTCATGCAAAACTGTTTCGTTTTTCAAAACAGAAACTCAAATATTATCACACCTCAAACATACATTTAGAGTCCTAAAATGCAACTAGAAAGTGGAAGGTGCCCTTACCCTTGTTGCGTTTATGCTAATGTTCACATTTCTACGTCAAAAATCGGCGAAACTCCCGCTCGCGTTTGCCGCTACGAAAATGGGTTCTCTAGCTCTGTAATGATGAGGTTTTTTGGTTTGGTGCTTGGATTTCCAAGTAATGTCACTTTTGAGGAACTCCCCCCCTTTTTTTTGTTTTTATCGTGAAATAGAAATCAGAATGGGGGAAGGAGGAAGGTGAGCACTGTTACATGCAGTAAGGGAGGAGGAATGAGTTTCTAACTTTGCCCTTCCTTCTCACTCCTATATATAGGCTTGTGTGGGTGCCACCTCACCCGACACTTGTCTAATCCTCAGCACTTAACTAGTCTCGTCGCAATTAGCCGATAATCCCTTAATTAACTGTCTGATAATTTAATTACTCGTAATTAAATTAATTTACTCTTCGTCCAATAATTTTAATTCATCTTCCCAACATAAATATTTATATATATATATATATTTACTCAAAACATACATATATTAAATATTTTACAAATATCTCCAAAATACACTTAATATTAATTCCATAATTAAATTTTAAATTTAAGGGTCCTACAACTAGCAAGTAATTTGTGGAGAAAATATTGCACTGAAGTAGCACGACAATGAGAGTTTATTTACAATTGTCACATGCAAGATTGATTGTAGATATTTCGAAGCACTATAAATGAACCTATTGTAAACTGAATTGTTGATGTTTAATATTGTTATGAATTCAAATATAATGGTTTTTATAAACATTCAAAGTCAGTATTATACAAATCCAAAATATTTTATATATCCAAAATATTCCCAAAATAATGCCTAAGCCCCCCTATGTCTCTTACGATATGGTACTACGTTTGTCCAATCTCTACCACCACCCTTCTGAGTTTGCAACAACACAATTAATTCATTGGCGAGTGCAATGCCATCAGGTAATACCAATTGACGATCAAGAAAGTATTCTGCAATTTGTATTGCTCAACCTTGCATTAAAAAAATACATTAAATAATTTAGTTAAAACAATAGATGACTAATTAATTTAGTTGTGTCTTAAATTTGAATACATTTACCGTTATATCAGCAATAGATGGACCATCGTCAGTAGGTTCTGCAACTGAAGGACCAACATGAAATGGTTCTCTACGAATGTTGTATGAATGAGAAATCATGTGAAACCATTCCATGTAACCATTCGCGTAGTCTGCAAGTCCTTGTGCAATCGCGCCAACATCAATTATATGCATAACATATTGCGTAAACATTATGTCCATTTCCTCTGGAGTGGTTGTCTTACCTACTATCTCTAACGGTGTACCATGAATGGTTTGGACATGACTGTATTGACGCAATACCTTGTCAGGCATATGTGCATACATCTTTGGACCCCAACGTATCTAACCTCTAAATAAAGAAACATCCTCAAGCGGTCGCTTCACTCGATGTTCTTCGTATGGTGTCCAACATATCTGATCAACATCAATCTCATCAAGAGCTTTCCTAAATGGAAGAACCAAACCCTTATCCTTCTTCGGCTTCCATCGAAGTGCTCTAGGTCCTCAACATATCTAGGAGAGAGTCTATAGAAACCTACATATATAATAACATATCATAAGTTTAGAATTAATAATAGAAATTATCAACACAATAAACAACCATTGAGTTTACATGTAAGAGTGTCAGATACCCATAAACCGTTCTGGTTTGATGCATACTAGCTTTGTAGAGATTTTCATATAGGTAAGCAGGAATATCAGCACCCCATGCATATCCCCCACATGAGTTTAGGTCTCAAAAGCACTCTAGATAGGAAACGCTAACTGTGAAGGAACAATTGTCGTTGAAAATGGTGCAACCAACCAAAAATAATAGAAATGCCCTCGCATCCATCTCTCAATGCTAGTCACGACAGCGTTGATGGTATACTTCAAATAACCAACTAAATTGAACTGTGGCTGTTCACATGACATTAAACTTAGCATAGGCAGAAGTCTCAATAACTTCAAGAAGTTCAGCTAATAAATTTGCGCCGTCATCTTTGTTAAGTACATTAACACTAAAGAACGCTTTGGTGATGGGTATATGCAGAAGCGATGAGACATCATCCAGAGTAATCGTCATCTCCCCAATTGGAAGAGGAAGTTGTTGGTATTTCAATGCCACCTCTCTTCAAAAGCAGAAATGATCCATTTGTCGATCATTTCGTAACTGCATTTTAGCAATGAATATAATTCTGTTCTTTTCACCAATTGTTCAACCTCTTTATGTTCAATCATAGCTTCTTTCAAATTTTTTCCATTGCTAAATACCCTTAATTCCCTACGATCCTGAAATAAAAGAAGCGAAAAAATATAAGTTAAAACACGTTATGACAACAACTATAAAAAATTTAATATGATCGAGAAAATTACCACTTTATCCCAAAGTTAAGCGGCCACATGATCACCAAATATCCTAAGGACAAACTTGTCAACCAGACAACGAAGATATTCATCAGCACGTGGAGGTTTAGCTATGTGCTTTGGTTGGGCCTCAAGTTGTGTTTGCTCTTCCTGTTAGGTCTGCCCTTCTTGCTGGGAATATTTCTCTTGTTATGCTTGTTGTTGCTGTTGTAATCGTCGTTATTTTCGTTGTGCCTGCCTCTCTTGTTGCACTTCCTGCTACTTCTCAAGACGTTGAGCTCGTGCATAAGCGATTGATCTAACATGAAGACCCTCATCATTAGCAGTATCGTTAATTATAATTCGACATGCTTTATTAGTAAACATAGTGTGCACCATTTTCGTGTTGAGACAAAATCTCTCTCAAATGTTTTAATGATAACAAAATTGTTTAAAAGATTCTGATTATGTGTGTTATCTAACATGTGCTTTTGAGTGTATCAAAATTAGAAAACAGGTTCCTCACATTCTTGATCAAATGGAATGTTTTAACATATATTAATATGTCCTCTACGACAGAGGATAAACAAAGACAGAATAAATTTATGTCAAGATAAAATTGAAAAGATCATGAACGTATGTCACAGGATAAACAACGCTGAAGAGAGGATGAATGTACGAAAAAGGATAAACAACACAGAAAAGAGTATGAATTTATGTAATTTATTCATCCTCGCACATGGGAAAATAAGTAAAAGTACAAAAGTACAAAAAGCAATGTCATTGACTCATAAAGCAAAACACTACAATGATGGGAAAGAAAAAAGTCAAAAAGCACAAGTCATATCATAAATAATGGAAACTCCATCCTACTACCCGAGGATAGACTGAAACACTCATCCTCCCATCATTCTTCTAACAAGGACAACTGAAGGGCATATTTGCAATTGCAAACAAAGACCATGGGCAATAATCTAAGTCTCCAACGCATACTTTGTACTTTTCCTCATATTTGAAGCTCCATTACTTCTATAAATTGAGATGATCTCATCCTCATTGTAACACCCCGAGTTTAAAACACAGCGCGAGTGTATATTTTTTTTCTTTTTAAAATAAATAAAAGGAATTTTCTTTTTCAAAATTATTAATTCAAAAGAATTAAAATCAATTCAAATTAAAAGTTGTTCGACGTCGTAATCCAAAATAGATAAGTAATAAAATAATTACATCACGATTAATCAAGTAAATTATTTTTGGGAATTTAATTCTTCAAAACATAACAAAATAAAGATACATCCCATAGCTGTATCCTGGACCCACCAAAATATTATCAGAGTGCGGAAAATATTAGCGGAAAAGTTATACAATAATTTCCAAAATAACCAATTACATTTTCCAAACTCAAGACCCTATACAAAAGTCTAGTCTGATCATGCACTAAGCTACAGTAGCAAGCAATTTCCACCGCCTCCTCCATAAGTCTCGTCTTCACCCCAACTGTCTGTCCCTCTACGTTGCCCACGAATACTCCGTACGTAAAGATCAGGGGAAACTAACGACGTCTCAGTCGTTAGTGTAACCGTCGGTGGGACGGGTTTGGGTATCATCTGAGGGCAAAACCCAATTTCCACAATAATAGTAAAAGGGTCACCGACCGAAATTAACAAATAACACATAGCATTTATATCAGCAGTAACAAATATATCCATGGCATATCATATAATAATGATGATAAATAAGGATGCTCATTTTGAAATTTCATGATGTAAGACCCTTAAATTTAATATTAATTTTGGAATTAATATTAAAGTGTATTTGGGGATATTTGTAAAATATTTAATATATGTATGTTTTGAGTAAATATATATATATATATATATATATAAATATTTATTTTGGAAGATGAATTAAAATTATTGGATGAAGAATAAATTAATTTAATTACGAGTAATTAAATTAACGGACAGTTAATTAAGGGATTAGCGGCTAATTGCGACGAGACGGATAAAGTGCTAAAAATCAGACAAGTGTCGGGTGAGGGGGTACCACACAAGCCTATAAATAGGAGTGAGAAGGATGGTGAAATCAGAACACCATCCCTCCTTCCTCACTGCCCATACTGCATGTAACAGTGCTGCATGTAACAACACCCTTCTCTCCCATTCTGTGTTCTCAATTCTGTTCTCGATTTCAAAAGGAAAAAGAGGGAGTTCCTCAAAAGTGCCATTAATTGGAAACCTAGGCACCAAACCAGAAAACCCCCAGTACAAAAGTTATTCCCCACATCATTACGGAGCTAAAGAACCCAATTTCGTAGCAGCAAACGCAGGCGGGAGTTTCGCCGATTTTTGACGCGCAAACGGGAACGAAAAAAGAAACGTGAGAAGTAGCAAACACGCAACAAGGGTAAGGGCACCTTCCACTTTCTAGTTGCATTTTAGGACTGTAAATGTATGTTTGAGGTGTGATTATATTTGAGTTTCTGTTTTGAAAAAGAAACTGTTTTACATGACATTTTGAAAGATGAAAGAAAATTCATTCTGTTGAGGTTTTAAAAATCTGCAACATGCTGTTTTGGGTCATAATTCCAATACTGTTTTGTTTATGGGGAAAGCTGAAAAATGCATTGCATGTTATTCTGAAGAGGAGTAAAAAGCATATTCAGAAAACTGTTTTGAATATTGCAAAAAATGCATTCTGTTGGTATTTTGCTGCTATGTGATGCTTGCTGTTTAACTGAATGTGTTAATGTTGTTCTGATGTTTGAGAAAGCTGAAATGCTTGCGTGTTGTTCTGATGTTTGAGAAAAGCTGAATGCTTTGCATGTTGTTCTGATGTTTGAAAAAAACTGAAATGCTTGCATGATGTTCTGATGGTTTGAGAAAGCTGAAAATGCTTGCATGTTGTTCTGTTGTTGAAAATCTGGTGTTGCTGATGATTTCAAAATAAAAAGGGTTTAAAACTGATGAAAGTGTTTTCTTCTGGAAAATCTGGTTTGATGTAAAAGTCTGAGTTTTGTGGTTTAAAAGAGTGATAAAACTGTTTTAGGGTTGTGCTGATTTTTCAAAAGAAACAGTTTGAAATGTGTTGAAATCTCAGGAAAATTTCACTGATTTTGAAGATGTATTCGAATACAACATGTGTGTATTCGAATACAGCCTATCAAGCTTCTGTTTTACTTAAGTTTTCAAACTGTTTTACTTAATATCATTCTGTTTTGCTTCTGATGATTCTGGTGTTAACCATTTTGTTTTGCTTCTGATGATTCTGGTGTTAACCATTTTGTTTTGCTTTTGATGATTCTGGTGTGAATCATTCTGTTTTGCTTCTGATGATTCTGGTGTGAATCATTCTGTTTTGCTTCTGATGATTCTGGTGTGAATCATTCTGTTTTGCTTCTGATGATTCTGGTGTGAATCATTCTGTTTTGCTTCTGATGATTCTGGTGTTAATCATTCTGTTTTTCTTCTGATGATTCTGGTGTGAATCATTCTGTTTTGCTTCTGATGATTCTGGTGTGAATCATTCTGTTTTGCTTATGATGATTCTGGTGTGAATCATTCTGTTTTGCTTATGATGATTCTGGTGTGAATCATTCTGTTTTGCTTCTGAAGTGGGGGTGATGAAGTTTTTGGGACTTTACTGATGTAGTGAAAAATGTTGATTTGTGCACTGAGACTGCCTCTGTATTCGAATACCAGAGGGCTTTATTCGAATACATAAAGTAAATCTGCACTGTTTTTGGCTTCTGTATTCGAATATAGAGAAGCTGTATTCGAATACAGATTCGTAATTTTCCAAAAATCTCAGTTTTAAACACTGTTTTATGAATTTTAAAAGTTTGGGGAACAATGGAAAGACTTGAGATGATTAAGTATGGAATTTGTGAGATAATGTGAATTTTTAATGATTGCTTGACTGTTTAATCATTGATGTGTTGATGATGATATTGATTATGTTGAGATGTTTTGAAATATGGTGGGATGGCATGAATTTTTATGATTTTGCATACTGTTTTCAGTGAAGAGAAAACACTATTTATTCATGCATTGCATAGTCAGGTGGTGACCGCGATGGGCCACAGAGTTGATGCGGTGACTGTGATGGGCCGCGAAGTTAAGTAGTAACCATGAGTTATAGAATAGTTCCGCGTGTATTAGACGGTCTGTTCTATCCGGGGTCAGAGTAGTTCCGCGTGTATTAGACGGTCTATTCTACTCGGGCTACGGAGTGGTTCCGCGTGTATTAGACGGTCCATTCTATCCGTGCGAGGATTTAACTTCTGTGTATTTGGCCTGTGAGAGGCTAATACATGTAATTGTAGCAACCATGATGGTTATAGAATAGTTCCGCGTGTATTAGACGGTCTGTTCTATCCGGGTTTAGAGTAGTTCCGCATGTATTAGACGATCTATTCTATCTGGGCTACGGGATGGTTCCGCGTGTATTAGACGGTCCATTCCATTTGTGAAATTGTGCTGGTCTGTGAGCGACTGTACCCTAGGATGTGTATAACGTGCTGGTCGTTGGAGCGACTGCACGAGTGCTGGTCTGTGAGCGACTGCACCTTGGTAATTCCAAGATATTGTATACATGAGCATATACATATTGCATCGGGGTGATTGACTGGTGGGTCACGATTGGGTTATGTGATGATGATTGGAAAGTGATGTGTGTGAGTACTTTATGAAAACTGAATTTCTGATGAATGATTGTGAATGCTGAAGTGTTGGCTGTACTTACAACTTATTTTCCATCTTAATTGGTTGTTGTTTTGAAAAATACATGTCATGAAATTTCAAATGAGCATCATTATTTTCATCATTGTTATATGATATGTCATGTGTATATTTGTTGCTGTGAAATATATGCTATGTGATTATTTGTTAATTTCGGTCGGTGACCCTTGCTATTATATTGTGGAAATTGGGTTTTGCCCTCAGATGTTACCTGAAACCGTCCTACCGACAGATACACTAACGACAGAAACATCGTTAGTTTCCCCTGATTTTCACGTACGGAGCCTACGTGGACAACGCAGAAGGACGGACGGTTGGCTGAAGACGAGACTTATAGAGGATACGGTGGAGACCGTGCTACTGTAGCTTAGTGCATGATCAGACTAGACTTTTGTATAGGGTCTTGAGTTTTGGGAAATGTAATTTATTTTGGGAATTAATGTATGACTTTTCCATTGTATTTTCCGCACTCTGATACTGTTTAGTGGCTACAGGCTGGGTGTTCTCTTTTGAAATGAACTGATGAAAATTTTATTTTAATTCCCTTGACATTAATTTTGGAAAAACTCATTTTAATTATTTATTGAAAAAAAAATACACTTGTGCTGTGTTTTAAACTCGGGGTGTTACACATGACATGTATGCCTTTTATAACAGCAACCAAATTAATATGGAAAACATGTTGTAAGTACAACCATCAACTCAACAATCACAATCATTCATCAAAAAATTCAGATTCCATAATATACTTACACTCATCAATTTCCAATCATCAACACATATCCAAATCATGACCCACCGGTCAACCACCACGATTAAATATGTATATGCTCATGTACTCAACTTCTTGGAATTACCAAGGTGCAGTCGCTCACAGACCAGCACAATTTACATATGTTTGACTTTAATGGCCAACATGACCATGGTGCAATCGCTCACAGATCAGCACCAGTGCAGTCGCTCAACTGACCAGCACGTTTTACATATACCAAGGTACAGTCGCTCACAGACCAGTACCAGTGCAGTCGCTCAACAGACCAGCACGTTTTACGTATTTGAATGGACAACCACGAACACGCGGCCATTTCGTAGTCCGAATAGAATGGACCACCACGAACACGCGGCCACTCTGAACCCGGATAGAATGGACCACCACGAACACGCGACCACTCTACAATCCATCACGGTTACTACTTTCACGTGTATTAGCCTCTCACAGGCCAAATACACAGAAGTTAAATCCTCGCACGGATAGAATTGACCACCACGAACACGCGGCCATTCCGTAGCCCACTACGGTGGTTACTACTTAACTTCACAGACCATCACGGTTACCGCATTACTCTGTGGCCCATCGCGGTCACCACCTGACTATGCAATGCATGGACATGCAATGTTTTCTCTTCACTGAAAACAGTATGCAAACATCAGCAAAATTCAGCCTTTCCATCAATTCCCCAAAATCACCTCAACCCAAATAATTTCATTGTCATCACATCAACAAAAATATTCAAGCACCACATCATTACCACTTCACACTATCTCAAAACCCCATTTTAATTCATCACAAGTCTTCCCAATGTTTTCCCCAACTCTTAAAGTTTATAAACACATGTTTAAAACTGAGTTTTCTGGAAAAATGAATATGTATTCGAATACAGCTTCCTTGTATTTGAATACATAAGCTAAAACAGTGCAGAATCAACACTCTGTATTCGAATACAGCTTCCTTGTATTCGAATTCAGAAGCTAACACAGTGCAAAATTAGTGTTTTTCACCACATCAGTGAAGATCTCAAAAACTTCATCATCACCACTTCAAACCATCTCAAAAACACCATTTTAATTCATCACAAACCTTCCCAATATTTTCCCAACTCTTTAAGTTCATAAACCATTGTTTAAAACTGAAATTTTTGAAAAAGAAAACAAGTTGTATTCGAATACAGAGGCAAAAACAGTGAAAAATCAGCATTCTGGATTCGAATACGAGGCTATCGTAGTCGAATACAGATGCGAATACAGTGGCAAAAATTGCAGTCCTGTATTCGAATACGACAGGGTTGTAGCCGAATACAGAGGCTAAGTCAGAAGCCAAAAATCCCTTATCTGTATTCGAATACAAGTTCAAAAATTTGAATAAAACTGAAGTTTTGCAGGCTGTATTCGAATACACTCATGCCGTATTCGAATACACCTTCGAATTCAGTGAAATTTCATAGAAAACTTCAACACGTTTTCAAATTATTTTCTTTGAAAAACCAACACAACACCAAAATAAAATCACCATTTTTTGAAACCCCAAAACAAAACATTTTTCATCAACAACAGATTTTCCAGAAAACACTTCCACCATTTTAAATCATTTTCTTTTTAAACCATCATCATCACCAGACTATTTCACCATAACAGAAACAGAATCACCAACACCAGAACAACACCACAATTTTGCTTAAATCACCCAAAACAGAATGTCATACTCAAAAACAGAACATGCATTTCCAAACATTTGCATTTTGAGCATTCCCAAAACAACATGCAAATTATTTTCCAGTATTCTTTCACAACCAAAACAACATCCAAGGCATTTTCCAGCTTTCCCACACAAACAGAACAACATTGATGTATTCAGTCAAAATAGCAAACATCACAGATCATCAAACCTCAACAAAATGCATTTTTCGCATTTTATAACAACATGCACAAGAGTTTTATCAACATATGCATTTTGATCATCCCCAAAACAACATGCAAAACATTTTCCAGCTTTCCCACATAAACAGAACAACGTTGGTATATCAACCAACACAGCAACATCACTGATCATTTAAAACATCAACAAAATGCATTTTTCATCCTTCAAAACGACATGCAAAATAGTTTTTCTTCAAAAACAATAATGAAACATTTTTAATGCCATAACAGTATGCATTTACAGCCCTAATGCAATCTAGAAAGTGGAAGGTGCCCCTTACCCCTGCTACGTTTCTGCTCCCGTTCACGTTTCTGCGACAAAAATCGGCGAAGTTTCCGTTTGCCGCTACCAAAGTGGGCTCTCTAGCTTCGTAATGAGGAAAGGAACAACTTTTGTTCTGGGCACTTGGTGTTTTGGTGCTTGGATTTCCAAGTAATCTCACTTTTGAGCAACTTTTTTTTTCTACGAACTGGAAACAGAATGGGAAGGGAAGAATATGGTTACTGTTTCCAAATAATATTGTGTCGCAATATGTTGCAAATATGTTGCGACACAATATATGTTGCGACCCAATATTAGTTTAGTAATATGTTGGATTTCCAAATATGTTGTGACACAATATTTCCAAATATGTTGGATTTCCAAATATGTTGCGACACAATATTGCGACACAATATATGTTGGATTTCCAAATATGTTGCGACACAATATTAGTTTAGTAATGCAACTCAGTTTACGTATGTGAACTGTTCACATAGGTTCTACACAAACTGAGTTTGCGCATGCATACTGAGTTCACGTAGGTTTTATGCAGACTGAGTTTGCGTACGTGAACTCAGTTCGCGTAGGTTTCTGGGCAGATTCACTAAACAGTTTGTAAGATGAGTTTCATTTTCACAAAAATCACTTTCAATCACATAACCCTAACTAAATGTTGTAAAAAAAACAAGAAGAAGAACAAAATTGATGCAAGCTTGATGTAAATGGAAGGCAATGAAGATGATTGAAGATATTGAAAATGGAGGAAGAATGAGAATGAGGTGTGAGAGAAAAGGATGAATATGAGTATGAGATAAAAGATAAAGATAGAAAGAGAAGTTAGAGTTGAAGATGAAGATAACATAAGAGATAAGGGTTTAAGGAAGGTTATAAATAGGCAAGGGCATTTTAGGTATTTCATTTTTATAAAAAAATTAAGGGGTGTGGGTAGAAAAATTGAAATAGATTTTGGTTCTCTTGAAATCATGAAATATATCTTCTCTTAAAGGATTTTGCTAATACATCAATCATGATCATGGATTGGTTATTAGTTTAAAATACAGTTTTGTTATTTGAAAGAAGACATTAATTATAATTGTTTATCTGATTTTTAAGAGTTTAACACCTATAACTTATAACTTAGAGAAAAAATCACCTATCAACAATCCCCGTTTTAACTAATCATCGTAGTAAAGAGAGATTGATACTCATAACAAATCATCTAAAGATAAATCCCTATTTAGGATATCACTAATGCTCAAGTTAAAGGCCATAATCTTGACTATCAATTTACAAATGGAATCTAGAACTCTAGAAGAGTTCACATTCCAATTTCAGTCATCGTTTAAGACAAAATTAAACACATAATTCAATCTCTTTAAAAGGAACAAAGGTTGCATATTGATCTTATGGAACATCACTATTTGAAATCTAAGACTCTCTCCAAAGTCAAGTGTCATGACCATCATTTACCACCCATATGATATGAGATTTCACTTTGTCCCAATCAATCGACATAAATTTTCAAATGTTGAAAGAGTTACTTCTAGCCTTCATTAAAGGAATAAAGTGAGAACCACGATTGTACTAGGCTCTCACCACTTGAACCAAAAGCTTTCACGGGGGTGAGCCACCATTTGCCAAGCTAATTCATGCATACAAGCTTGAATTAGCGTAAGAAGGTTTCTAAAGCCAAGGTCACCCTTCTCTTCGGAGGACAAAGACATAAAAGCAAATATGCATAACATTAACGGCCATCCAAAAACAAATAGAGCCTCACTAAGGATTAAACGACTAAGTTCTAATTCAGGTGCTCAGATTTGCACAAGTCAAAGGATTTGAAATACCTTAAAAAGATGATGTGAGTCACCATTAAGTAGATAATGAAAAACATAACAAGTAGTACACATGTATCAATAAGTAAAAACTTTCAAATATCAAATAAGTTGTATTAAACCATTTTGTATGAGTTTTTAACTCCCTGAGTATTTAATAGGTTGATCATCATGAAGGTTTAACTGGATCTTAAATTATAATTTGACTGCTAGAGTATAGTAAATTCTTTTTATCAAGTTTATTAAAAACTACAATATATGTGAAGGAAAGATTAGCAGATATAAAAATTTACAAAGTGTTGAAACTTCTAAAAGAAGAATCCATGTTCGTAGAATGTAGATCTGTATCAGACATAAAATCTTCAGTTGCTTCTATTAAGATACTCTCTTCTTGAGTCTCAAGGGTATCATTTTTTCCACTTTTCTGGTAATATTGTTCAATCATCTCCAACTTCTTGCCTTCAAACACCTGGCTTGTGTCAAGCAACACCTCTTGAACAACAGATTTTCCTTTAAGCATACTTACAACTGAAGACATGGTTGGCCTATGCATTGGAGAAACATGAGTGCATAAAAGAGCCACATTGATCATTACCATTACTTCCTCTTTTTTGAAATCTTCATTCAATCTTTCATCAACTAGGTCCATTACATTGCCTTCTTCCTTCAAGAGATGCACCTGATAAACACAAAATATAAACAACAGCTGAATTATGATACACATTCTCTGTATGTGAGGTGTCACTGTCAGATCTATTGTAATAGTTTGGTGTTATAATTTCAAGGGACAATTTAAATTCCTTCTGAGATAGTTGTGAAATGACCATTAATGTCACCTGATAAACACAAAATATAAACAACGACTGAATTACGATACACATTCTCTGTTTGTGAGGTGTCACTGTCAGCTCTGTTGTAAGATGTTATAATTTCAAGGGACAGTTTGAATTCCTTCTGAGATAGTTGTGAAATGACCATTAGTGTCACTTGAATTGACGATAATATGATAAAAATTCACAACTTATATTAAACCAGTTAAGTTTGAGATTGAAGGTATCCATAAAGAATCACCCATTTTGTAAGGCTAGATAGACTAAAAGTTTAAACTTTAGCAAGCATTGATGACACCATATTTGGATACCTTCTTGTTGGAAATATAGAAGATTTCATTAAATGATTGTAAGTGTAAATTGTACTGCTCTTCTAAAGTGGGACTTTATAACGAAGGGGATGACTCAAGTGATTAATGATCTTAAACTAAAGATGAATCGATCTTGAGAATCCGAGTTCGAACCATGACTAGAACATTCTTTGGTCAGACTTTACTTATTTCTAGTGAACTCCGAATTAATAGGCCCCTTTTCTCTAGGAACCAAATGGTTAAGACATCAAAGTGGGACTTGATGAAAATTGAATGAGATTTTTAAGGAAAGTTTTACACAACAAAAACAATCTTCTAGATATTGTGATGAACATTCAGATTAGCTAGAAAGGAAGGTTAACAGTGTGTTAGTTACCCAATCAACAAGAGAGAAGCATTCTTCCTTTGGCCAGTTCATGGTGTTGTGCTTCCCACTCACAATTTCCAAGACAACAACTCCAAAACTATAAACGTCGGCTTTATCAGTCAAATAACCATGCATTGCATATTCTGGAGCCATATATCCACTGCAACATTGAAACTTCATATATTAACTTATGTGAGAACATCCTTCAAAGTTATAATAAGTGGAGTAAACTAAATTTGATGAGGATCTCTTTTATTCTTTCTTGCCTCACAATACAATTATACTAAGAAAATGATAAACACCATTCAACATATTCCATGAAAAACAAATTAATATATGAGAACTCACTAAGTTCCAGCTACTCTAGTGGTTATGTGGGTGTGTCCGTCATCTTTAAGCTTCGCCAAACCAAAATCAGATATCTTTGGATTGAGATCCTTATCCAGTAACACATTAGTGGCCTTGATGTCCCTGTGAACTATCTTTAGCCTCGATTCTTCATGAAGGTAAGCCAAACCTCTAGCAATACCAATGCAAATTTTCATCCTTGTTGACCAAGCCAATTTCAATTGACCCTTTTCTTTGGCTTCATTTTAAAATGTCATAGAATTTAGACAACATAATCATATGGTATGTATGCTTTGTATACAATATTGTAAATTACATTCATGAAAGAGCTACAAATTAACTTGACTAAAGAGAAAGAAAACAAAATTACCAAACAAAGCACAAGCAAGGCTATTATTTTCCATGTATTCATATATCAGCAACAATTGATCTCCCTCCATACAACAACCATAGAGCTTAACTAGACAAGGGTGTTGCAAAGCAGAAATAAATCCAATCTCATTAATAAACTCACGATTTCCTTGCTTTGATTTAGAAGAAAGCTGCTTAACTGCTACTATTGTGCCATCTGAAAGAACACCCTGCAATTCCAGGAATTTATATTATATATCTATATATGAGTGAAGTTGTAAAGAAGTAAAAACAATAATAGATATTTCAATGAAATAATTCAAATAAAAGAGTGTAGATAATACCTTGTAAACAGGACCAAACCCTCCTTCTCCGATCTTATTGGAAATATCAAAGTTGTTAGTTGCTGCTTTGATTTGGCTTAAGGTAAATAATCCAGTTTGGAGATCTAAACCCTTTAGCTCTATTGGTTGAAGTAAAAATAAATATAAAAATTAAATAAAATCAGATATATCTTTTGAATAACTTCCACATTATTACATTTAGCAGTTACAAATGAATCTAAAAACATTGGCTTCCTTGAATAAACAATCTATATGTTGTTTATAAGTGTTTTCAAGAATCAAGATACAAGTCATGCAAACAAATTCATACCAGGGCAGATCAAGAAACTTTGAGATTACAAATAAAGCAGTTTATTGAAAACCCTGCTTGGTGTCCTTCAAAAGTTGTATTCTTTGTAGTTTAGATCACGAACATATTACATTTGATAGCTACTAATTTTATTGAGTATAATTTATAATAATTAATTACTAATTAACATTATCAGACAATACTACAATTATCTTGTTACCAAAAAAATATTGCAATTGTCTTAACCATACAATCATGTTAATGATCCAAAAAACAGTGTGTGCAAACATTTTCTGAAATGCATTCTTTTGCAGTATTATCTTTTAATACACTACTAAGACCGATAATAAAACTACTTTATGTGTCAGTTTTAAATTGCGGACAATGTCACTGATGTGGCAATGTCTGCAACACTGCAGCAACCGCATTCAATGGTCTGCTTCCACCCGCAACTGACTATACAGTGCTCATACAAATTATTAAGAAAAGTAGGAGATTATAAATAGTAAATTCATGCTACAATGACTGCAATACACATTAGCCACAATGCCCGCAAATGTAGTGCCTCAACCGTGACCACAATTTAAAATCCTATGATGTGTATAAAGGGATTTTCCAAACCTTGATCGATCCTTCGTTTCACCTCTATATTCATTTTTTATTCTTGCAAAATTTGTGCATAAAAATTCCTGTGTTTTAAAGTATCATCTTAGTGCTTACCTCTTTCTAATGGACCTATCTGTCGTCGACATCTTTTCCACTGAGCTATACCAAATACGATGAAGATACCTAGGGCTCCAGCAATTACAATTGCAACAATATTCCACACAGGCATGCTACTTCGCTTTTCCACTGGGGGCGTAAAGTCTGCTTGATTATGATATAAGAAATTTGCATATAGATTAAATTAGAGGATGAAGATAACAACATAAGAAGAACTATGGAGAAGTATTACTGACCAGGATTAACCGATATAGCCGATATAAGAGGACCATATACTGATCCAAATGGGATAGCAGTTGTCCCCTTCCCAGCCCAATGAAGTCGAATCTCCAACGTATTACTAGTCACAATAGCAGTGAACTTCTTTATGATAGCCTTACCAACTCCTCCTGCTTCTTTTGCAATATTGAAATCCTTCAGCACCAACCTTCTCTGCAATAATTGAATCCAAACACAATTGTTTCATTTGGTCAAAGGACATTTTTTTTAATATACTAAACATGTTGTTAACAAAGATAAGATGACGAGAGCACGCACCTGAATATAGATGTCAAATATACGCCTTCCAAGGCTGTTATATGTTTGATCATCAGTGAACATTATCTCTGCAAAATGCAGATTTACCGTGTAGTTTCCATTTCCTAAGCAAAATCCATAATATGTTAGAGAAAGCGGAGAAACACGTGCATCCATATACAGTTCGCCATTTTCCATCGCAAGGTTAGTTGTATTAGACCAAGTATAGTAGTCCACAAGGCCACTGTCAAAGAAGTGACCGGTGTTGCTTAGTGCCCAATTCGATCCAGTCTGGTGAAAG
The DNA here is from genome assembly GCA_037974295.1 of Cicer cuneatum. NCBI lineage: Eukaryota > Viridiplantae > Streptophyta > Magnoliopsida > Fabales > Fabaceae > Cicer > Cicer cuneatum. The sequence continues at coordinate 56,319,038 of JBBPBO010001984.1, forward strand.
CTTGCTGGTCCAACTTCATTTAAATCACCATCATCATCATATGTTAACCTCTCATTAGAAGTTATGAGCTTCCCGCCACAATTTATATGGAGAGAGTACCGAGCTGGAATGACCAGAATATGATTAAATGCTAAGTACAAGAAGATGAGACATTAGGAAAATTATCAATACAAAATATCATTTTTCCCTTCCCTATGGTTACATTCAATGGAAAAATCTTGAACTCATATAACTAGATCAGTTAAAAATGTAAACCTCAAGTGTGACAAAAATGAAGGTAAAATCACTAATAGCTGTAAATGGCTCTGCTATATTCATGTTATCACAAAATGCAGACCTAAATTGAAATGAACAAGTTAAAACAACGGACCACCAGCAAGTATGAAGGAAATCCATGATAAATCAACTTACTTTTAGGACAGCCAATGTTACCCAAACATGAAACCATTCCCCTGAGAAAATAATGATGGAGTGTAACATGTCAGCATAATCATATTATAATCTGTATAAGCTATATATACATACGATAATTTTTTCTAACAAATTTGTAGCATAAAACTTACAAGTTACTTCCTCTCGAAGATGATGCAAACAAGTTCCTAAAATAGCCAAAGCTCAGAAAGTTTCTTAAAAATGCTGAAACAAAAAAATAAAAGTATGGAAATACTATGATTCTTACACGCTTCCCTGTTGACATGTCAACTGCTCTGGATTTTCAATGCTCAAGTTGTTATATGAAAGATCTCTGTTTCAATTTATGCATGTGATTCAGAATTAAAGATGGAACAAACAAGAAAACTATATGCAACACTTTGCGGTATAGAAATATCGAAAACTAATGGTACAACAATTTAGCATGCAAAAATTATAATTCAACTCAATCAATCAAATTAAGTAGAAGTTGAAGGATTACTCACGTGTAGTCTGGTCTTGCTATCCAATTTGGCAGCGGTCCAGTAAAAAGGTTTCCAGTTAAGTATCTAGGTAAAACAGTAAGAGAAGTTAATTTATAAAACTCATCATTTTTTTATGAACCATCAAATTGGTTGATACTGTTAAATATATGGGTAATTGGATGGTCCCCTAGGATCTTTTCATTGACTTGACTAAGCTGATCATATCAATATTCATTTTAATAAAGCCTAGTTCATAGATTAATGATATCAAGAAAGAACTTGCTCCAATGTTCTAAGCTTCCTTTTTATATATTTTGGAGAGAAATCAATCAGATTCACTCTTTTTGCATGTCTCTCTCTCTTAAAACGATTCATTATAAATTTATAAAACTCTCGCGGTTACGTAGCAAACTAGTCTAAAATTGTCTTTTGATAGGTTTATATCATACTAAGTTCTTGCAGATGCTTTTACGAATCCAATTTGTTTTAGTTCTTTAGCTAATATAGAGTATGTTATGGTGTAAATTTAAAAATTGTTGAAATCTCACATTGTAAAACTCTTATATATTGAGTAGTTTTCAACTGTATAAATGCTAAAGTCCCACATTGGATTGAAAAGATATGTGGATTTGTTTTCATCACTATATAAAGAGTGTCAAGCTCTTTGAAAAACACATTAGATACATTTCCCAACTTTCTCTTTAAAGTTGGATGCATCCAATGTATTTCCGAGTCACTTCTCTCATTTTCTTCATTTTGATTTTTGAGTGGTCATGATACCATTTTTGTTTTATGCCGGCAGTGCTGACTCAACCCAGTAATATTTTCTTTCTGTCATGTCAACTGAAGAGATTACTGGATCAGGATCTGGTCCCATTTGTATGATTACTACAATTCCAGCAATACTATGAGCCGCTACCTCAAATATCAGAGTATTTGACCAATGACAGATATGTAGAGGCTCACTCCCGTGAAATTCAGAAGATAGATCATGAGATCATCCATTAAGGTATGATTTTAGATGAAGAATTTCAAATTTTTGTTATTATTGACAAATCGTCTCTGCTTGGAAGGATTTCAAAGATTCTCTTAGTCATACAACAAAGAATTTTCTCTAGAGAATTTGATAATTCATCTCCAAAGATAAGAAAAAAATCTTGTTTATTGTTTTCTTCTGAATAAGACAAGGTTTAATTACTCCATAGAACATATTTGTACACCATTTCTAAAAATAATATTTTTGTTGGAAAAGGTACCACTTGTGGCATGTTTAAGTTAACTGTTGAAATTAAGAATATATCTCATTCTGTTTACACATATTATGTTTAATTTCAAAGTTGTCTTTGAATGATTTTGAAAAATATGATTTTTGTAGTCAAACTAAAATAATAAAGAGTTCACATAAATCAGTAATTAGATAATTTAAGCTTTTAGATTTAATACAATATGATATATGTGAACTTGATGAGACCTTAAAGAAACGCTATTTTATCACTTTTATTGACGATTCTTTTGACTATACTTTCGTATATCTAATGAACAATAAAAGTGAAACACTTGACATGTTTAAGATCTTTGTAACTGAAATTGAAAATCAATTTACTAAAAAGATTAAGATGAAACGAGTATGATTCTAGTTTGTTTAATGAGTTTTATAAATTGCATGAAATTATACATAAAACAACTGCACCATATTCTTCTAAAATAAATAGTAAAGTTGAAAGTAAGAATAAAACTCTTACTGAACTAGTTGTTGCTATAATGCTTAACTCTAATGTTGCATCTCATTGGTGGGGGGGAATTATATTGACTGTTGCTATGTTTTGAATAGAGTTTTCAAATCTAAAAAACAAAACATCTCCTTATGAGATTTTGAAAAAAAAAAAACAGAACTTATCTTATTTTTGAACTTGGGGTTGTCTGGCTTATGTCAGAATCCCCGATCCCAAATGACTTAAACTCTATAGTAGAGCCTATGAATGTGTATTCAATTGGTACGCATTAAACAACATATCGTATAGGTTTTATGACCAAAATGCAAAAGTGATCATAGAGTCAACTGATGTTGACTTATACAAAAATAAATTCCCCTTCAAATCAAGAAATAGTGAGGGCAGATAATCAAATCACGTTCATGTGACGAGAAGCACTGAAAGCAGTAAACAAGGCGAAATAGAAACTCAAAGAAATAAGAGAGTCAGAGTTGCTAAAGATTACTGACCCGATTATACGACCTATACCTTAGAAATGGATCCTGCAAATCTTCAAGAAACTTTGTTATATTTGGATGCAAATTTATGGCAGAAAGCTATAAACGATAGATAAATTCTCTAGAGTCTAACAAAACATTTAGTAGACTTGCCTCATTGTTGCAAACCAATAGTTTGTAAATGGATATTGAAAAATAAACTAAAATCTGATGGAACTGTTAATAAATACAAGACTCGCATTGTAGCCAAATGATTTAGAAAAATAGAAAATATAGATTTTTTCGACACTTTTTCACCGGTCACTAGAATTACATCTATTAAAGTACTCATTTCACTAAGAGTTATTCATAATTTGGTGATACACCAAATTGATGTCAAAACAACTTTTTTAAATAGTGACTTGGAAGAAGAAAATCTATATGGAGCAACACAGAGGTTTTTTGATTTATAGACAAGAAAATAAGGCTTGTAAGTTAGATAAATCTCTGAATAGTCTTAAACAAGCTCCTAAGAAATGACATGAAAAATTTGATAACTTGATTATATCGAATGAGTTTAAATTGAATGAAAGTGACAAATGTATTTATTATAAATCTAAAAATAGAATTTGCACTATCATGTCTCTATGTAGACAACTTACTAATATTTTCCTCAAACATTCATGCTGTAAATATTGTGAAATCATTGTTGTCTAACAACTTTGATATAAAAGAACTCGGAGAAGCGAATGTAATCCTTGGAATCAAGATTACTAAGTTAGAAAAGGGAATTTTTTTGGATTATTCTCACTATGTTGAAAAGATCATAATCCTAAAGAAATACAAATACTTTGACTGTAAGCCTACTTGCACACCATATGAACCAAGTGTGAAACTTTTCAAGAACACTTTTGAAAATGTTAGGCAAATTGAATATGCGAGCATCATCGGTAGCCTCAGGTCTGCCACTGACCGTACTAGAATCGACATTGCCTGCATCGTGGGACTATTGTGCAGGTTTACCAGTAGACCTAGTATTTAGCATTGGCACGCTATCAAAAGAGTCATGAGATACCTAAAAAGGACCATGAGTCTCATATTACATTATCAAAAAATTTCTACCGTCCTTGAAGGATATAATGATGTTTATTGGAACATTTTATCAGATGACTCCAAAACAATCAGTGACTATATTTTTAGTATAGCTAGTGGTGCTGTATCTTGGAAATCGAGGAACAAACGATATTAACTCAATCCACTATGGAGTCTGAAATGACAACACTAGCTATTGCTAGTGAAGAAGCAAGTGAGATCCCTTTACGGAAAAAACCTATGTCAACTGTGTTGATCCACTGCGATAGTACTGTAGCTATTGCAAAAATTGAGAATTGTTATTAATACGATAACAGACGAAAAATACGTTGTAAACACAACACTGTTAAATAGTTACTTTCTAACAGAGTTGTTATAGTGATGTACGCACTGATGACAATTTAGCCGATCATTTGACGAAAAAGTTAGCTAGAGAGAAAGTCTTAAATACATCCAAAAGGATGGGACTAATACCTATAGAGTCACTCATGATGGTAACCCGACCTAAAAGATTGTAAATCATAAGAATTAGATTCAATAGGTAACTCAATAAATACTAAAGTCACACATTAGATAGAAAAGATATGTGTGTTTGCTTCCATCACTATATAAAGAGTGTTAAACTCTTGTAAAAAGTACACAAAAGTTGCATGCATTCCCTTCGATTTTTAGTGGTTCTAATACAACTTTCTTTTAGAGCGGTTTTTATGGCGTAGTCCCTTTGATTTTTGAGTGGTCATGATACCACAATTGTTTTAGAGCGGTTTTTGTGCCTTAGTCCCTTTGATTTTTGAGTGGTCCTAATACCACTTACTGTTTTCTTAATACCACTTTCTTTTTAAAGTGGTTTATGTCGTAGACCATTCGATTTTTTAGAGCGGTTTTTGTGCCCCAGTCCTTTTGATTTATGAGATGTCATAGTACCATATCGCGAGTGGTTTTAACCGCCATATTGAGAGTGTAATTCTTGAAATATTGCGAGTAGCTTTAACCGTTATATTGAGGGTGTAATTCTTAAACGATTTTCCACGGTGCAGTAGAATACAGTTCGTCTAGGCTGTTTTATCATGGTTGATACACTTTGGGAGCACAATTTGGACAATACTGCCAAACGTCTTTAAGAGAGTTGAGTACTTGATATCAGAACCTATCAAATATTCCACGGGTCATGCTTTAGATGATATGCACCCCTCACCTTACAAACCGATTTTGTAACGGTTGAGATACGCCGAACACAATTTTTAAGACAAGCAACTCAACTACTTATCCCCACCGAATGATATTCATCAAATAAAATGGAAGCACCCCCCTCCACAACTATGTTCAAATATATGACCCCATTTTTTATGAAATCAAAAAATGACACCGGAAACCAGACGATATTGCTTACAATATATTTATGTTCTCCAGGTCGCCCAAGGTGTTTGGAATCTGTCCACTTAATTTGTTAAAACTGAGGTCCCTGAAAACAAAGTTATGTTCAGAATTTTAGAATAGGTATAGATATTACTCGAGAAAAAAATAGTTTCAGAAAAGCAGCAAGCAAAATCTTTAGTCCCTACAATGTAATGAAAGAAGCAGCTTTGTTGAAGCTTTTTACCAAAATATGAATAATGCAAGAAACTTCCTAGCTTAGCACCAACCAGACAAAATAGAAAATAATAGCATTGCTTACAATGATCTTAAGTTGGTAATATTTCCAAGATATTCAGGAACAGTTCCTATAAGATTGCAACTCCTCAGTACTCTGGCAAACAATTTGATAATATGTAAATTTTTAAATGCAAAAAGGCTATTGCATCATCTCTTTCTTATTTTTCTATTGCTAATTTTTTTTTCTGTTTTACTAATAATCCAAGCAATTTACTCACAATGTTTCCAGGTTTGTCAAGTTAATAAGTTGTGGAAAAGAAGAATCTGATCCTTTCAAGTCACTTATTCTCCTGCATAACATATTTTTAGCATGGTGAAACTCGATAAGGGAGAAAAATGAGTTTTGAATCCTTGAGCCCACAGTATATGAAGCACTAACACAGAGACACAGACAAGATATACAATACTGATATTAACACGTAGACACTAGTAATAATTTGAGAATTAAAAGTTATTAAATGAAATTACATGTGTCGATGTCGGAAACAAGACACATTTCCAATCTGAAGCGTCGGTGCTAGACCACAATAAAAAATGTCATACTTACAAGTCAGTTAGGTTTTTCAGATAAGAAACTCCATAAGGAGCTGGGCCACTCAAACCACTCCCTTGCACCACCCTGTCAAAGTTAAAAGTCGTTTTTGATAAACCAATAAATAATAATGAGCAATTCAACTAGGAAAAATTGGATGATTTAGAATTTCACAAGAAAGAAAAGGTTCATACAGCCTCTCAAGACTTGTCCAACTCTGAATGAAATCAGGTATAGTTCCAGAGAATTGATTGTCGCCAAGTCGACTGCATTTTTAGATGGTAAGCAACAAAGAAATACTACTATTGATATGAACATCAATACAAAGAATGTAATTCAGTGTAACAAAAACAACTAAAGGAAAGGATGCTTACATGTGCTTCAGTTTAGTGAGTTTAGCAAATGTTGCAGGTAAATTTCCAGTAAAATAGTTGGAGGTAAGAAGCCTAAAACATCATTGAAATTGGAAATTAGAAATTAAGATTTTCTGAAGGGTAGTGTCTACTTTATAGAGTAAAATTTTAATGGATAAAATGTCTGTTTGGATTGGCTTATTTGAGTTTTTGTATTGGCATAAGTACCTGCGAAACTATTTTGGTGAGCGTATGAAAATCGCCTATGAGCGTATGACATGTCTATGAGCAGATGACAATTCAACTATGGAAATAAAATGAAACAACTTATTTCCATAAGCTATCATAGCTTATGAAAACATCTTATAATTTATATGAAAACAAATACTAAATATCTTTATTTTATCTTTTATGTATAGAAATAACTTATACAACAAATACTAAATAACTTATGTCACACTTATTTTCTAGGTTTCTATATAAAACAAACAACTATAGCAATCTATGAATTTGAAAATAATTTCCTCACCAATGAGTATCTAGTCACTTCAAAAGAAGCCAAATTAAAGGTATAAAATGTAGACAAAAAAATATTCTCAAATTTAAAATGAAGATAAAATTTGTATCAGTTAAAAATAAATCAATCAATCAAATGAAAATATAGATTTCCAAGTTGTACCAAGGAGCTTACAGTCTTTCAAGCTGGTGAAGATTTCCAAGCTCTGGAGGAAGCTTTCCAGATAATTGATTGAATTCTAGAACCCTAAACATTTCAAGTTTCAAATTTTTACTTCCTTGAAAAAAAATTCATAAAATTGACAAGGGAAAATTACTTACAAGCTTTTTAGGGTGATGATTTTTCCAAGTTCTTTTGGGATTTGACCCGTTAATCGGTTTCCATATAGTGAACTGTCACAAAATTAAGCATGCAAAATTAGTTTCATGATATTAATACAAGATTATATTCTAAAAAGGAAAAAAAATTTAATTCGTGTGCATATTTGTAAAATATTTTAATATTCATTTCATCATTAAAAAATATTTAATTTTTATTATAATTACTTTTAAAATTTCAAATATGATTCACGTTGACAATAGAAAATATTTTACTACATAAACATTAAACTAAAAAATAAATTACAAACTTTAATTAATAAAAAATATAAAATAAATATAAAAATTAATCAATATTAAAAAAGATTATGATAAAAATCAAAGAATTGGTAAAGGAAAATACATGTTGACAAGATTGATGGAACCCAATTGCGGAGGGATTGTTCCATTAAGGTAGTTACGTGTGAGATCACTGTACGACAATAAGTAATAGAATCAAACAATATACTAGAATAATGAATTAACAATGATGATATTACTTTAATAAAAAATAATAATGATGAAATACAAATTTAGTGTAAGGTTTAGATTAACATACATTTCTTGGAGGTAAGGCAATCTCACAAATTCCTTTGGGAGTGTGCCAGAAAGATTTTGTGACTTGAGAACACTGCACATGATGATGATTAATTTTTTTTTATCCAAAATGAAAAAAAAACTTGTTTAACAACTTAAAACTTACGTTCTGAATATAGGAATTCAATTTTAACCTATTTGAGACGTACTCAATATTAAATATAAATATTTTTCTAGGGGAAATTTAGATTCACTTGCTTATTCTTGACATATACCACATTTATATAAACACAATAATCTTCTATATATATTCATCAAATTCTATGGCTTTTTCTTTACATATACCCTTTATAATATAAATATCCTTAATATAAGCAAGAGATCCTTTGGTGTAACTGGATTTTAATAAGTGATTTTTATACAAATCATTTTTTTTTATTTCATCGTCTCAAATCAACGTTGTTTTTGTGTCTGAGTGCAATGTTTGTTTGATTTCCAGTCTTGTTGCGGTGTTCGTTTGATTTAAATTAACAAATCAACTTCAATCAATTACTGATTCAACCTAGTCAATGCATATTATGGGTATTCCGATCATTTTGATTTTGTCAAATAGACATTGTATCGTTTTATTCTATTAATTTGGATGATGTAAGTATGTTCCCAGATTCATCTCTTTCGTTTATAGCGATGTTGAATTTATGTTTATACCTGATGTACTCTATCAATTTGAATGAATGAATTTTCTAAGAAAATGTAAATGGTTTAGTCCCAAATTAGCATTAGCATTAGCATTAGCATTATAATTATAATATGCAAAAAGTATCTTAATATAGCAAGAAACAGAAGCATTTCTACCGACCAACAATAATAAAATGCAACTTTAAAAGTAAAACAGAAGAAATTGATTCTTCTCCAAAAATCTCTATTTTAGTTTTTTAAAATTAAAAAATAAAAAAATTTATTTGGATTATTTGTTTTTAAAAACTAATTTTAAAATTAAAAAAGCAAAACAGTTAAATGGTGTTTTACTTTTCAATTTTCAGTTTTTTTAATTTTCTAGTAAAAAATTGTTTTAAAAATGTAGATTACCAAATAAGGGTCTGTTTGATTCTCTTCCCAAAAACTCTATTTTAGTTTTTTAAAATTTAAAAACTAAAAAACTTGTTTGGATTACTTGTTTTTAAAAACTGTTTTGTAAAATTATTTTTAATATTATAGTTTTTAAAACTAAAAAAGCAAAACAGATAAATGATGTTTTACTTCTTAGTTTTCAGTTTTTTAAATTCTCTAGTCAAAAACTATTTTAAAAATTTAGATTACTAAATAGGTTTTCTCTTTTTCTCATCTCTAAAACTGTTTTTAAAACAAGTATCTCAAACAAGTTTTTTCTTTAATTCTATTCTTTAAAACAATTTTTAAATCAAATTTATAAAACAATTTTTAAAAACTAAAATGTAAAAGTGTTTAACAGGCCCTAAGTTTTCTCTTTTTTTCATCTCTAAAACTGTTTTTAAAAACAAGTATCTCAAACATGTTTTTTCTTTAATTCTATTCTTTAAAACAATTTTTAAAATCAAATTTATAAAACATTTTTTAAAAACTAAAATGCAAAAGTGTTTTAAACAAGTCGTAAGGGTATGCTGGAATTGGTTTTTAATTTTAAAATACTCTTTTGCAAATCAATTTTTAAAAACTATTTTTATGAAAAAATTAAAAACAAAATCTGTTTGGTAAGTCTAATTTTGAAAATTGTTTCAAATATGTGAAACTAAAAAATCTTGTTTGGGAAAGAGCTAGTGTTACGGAGAATGGAGGAAGAACTCGTCTCTTTCTAATTGATTGTAAATGCAAACAATTTTCATGTATTTAAGTCTTTTTTTTTTTAAAGTCAAAATTGTTAGATATTATTATCTTGCTATTAATGAAAAGAGCAAATTCTCCGCGTGTTTTTTAGTCCTCATTTAGAGTATCAAAAAGTGATTAGAGAATTATTCAAACAAGTTTTTAATTTTTTAATTTTAAAAAACTAAAAAACAAATTTCAAAAACTAAATCAAACGTAGTTATAGGTTTTGCCTTTTTGTTTTTTTTTTTTGGATTATAAATTTGTAGGTTTTGACTTTAAGTGTGAAGTATATCTATTGAGTTGATTCAGTAGATTGAGTAACTAACTTTTTTAAGCTTACTATATCTAGACTTATTCTCTTTATAGTAATTAAGATAAGACATTATAGAACTAATTTTTTTAAAAACTATAAGACATCAAATATAAATTTTAACCATTTATGTTAACAATCCTTAGCCAAACCCAAGACAATATTTAGGAGTTAGAATCTTTATCATTTCTTCTATTATTATAATTTTGTGTATATATTTACACACATGTTTAGAATATGTGATATAAATTAAATATTTTATACAAAGAAAAATGTAATATTGGTGTTTTCTATCTCTTTTGAGAAATGGAGAGGAAACTCTATTTTTATTTTTAAAGAATCAAACTCTATATTTTTAGACTATAATGAAACAATTAAATCCTATATTCCCATGGCAAAACTGACTTGGTCTTTTGAGTAAGACACTTAAAGGACAATTTTAACAAAACACACAAAAGAGACACACAAATGGAGGAGATGAAGGACATACATGCTAACAATATGGCAGACAGTTGCATTGTCAAAAGAGCAATTGCATGTGACAGCATTTTCAAACCCATTCTCTTGCACAGAAGATATCCAGTTACTTTTTCCACTACATGGATCTATGCTGAAGTCCCAATCCTTCTTCCCAAGTGTCTTAGCTATGTCTTTCATAACTTGTGCTGTATATTACAAACCAACATACATCATAGTTTTGCAATTTAAACTTGAATTTGGACCGTCCAATCGAGATTAAGGAAGTCCAGATTCTTAAAAGTTGCAACCATATTGTTCTGCAATTTCAAATTAAGTAGCTACAAAAATTTAAAGACAGAAAAACATAAAATCTATTTTATAATTCCATCGCTAAGAATTAGACAAGTCCTATTAAAAACTAGTTTCATTTTTGCTGTCTCTAATTTTTGTATATAACTCAAAGTTTCTTATAGTAATGTATCATTGTGGTGATAATTAACCAAGAGAGACATATATAAAAGTATGTACCTTCTTCTTCTAATAGAGTAGCTCCACTAGCAAATGAAGAGATCAAACAAAAGGCAAGAAACAAAAGATGGAATAATAGAGGCAATGTCATTTTCATGATGATAAGCTTAAGATTTGAAAACAACCAGTGGAAGAAAATGAAATCAATTTTTGAATGTGAAAAGGGTGATATTATGACTTATGAGAAGTCAAATAGATCTTCAACAGGTTGCCAGCTTGTATATATTAGTTTATACACAAGCCAACAGAAATATGAAACAGACACAATTTAAGGTTTCTTGAATGATGATGAAGTATAAAGGGGGATACACGTTGAAAATCTTGAAATATGTGTCAGGTATTATTTTTATTTTCCTTGCAGTTTTGTTTAACTTTCTTCCACAAGTAGCAAATTCAGTAGTATTATATAGGTAATATATGTTGCCTCTAATAAGGATATGGTTGACTTTCTTTGTTTTGATTTAATTTGTAAGGTAATAATAATTTAAAGTTGGTAAATGAATAAAAGAAGCAAATGAAATATATCAAAGAGAAAGTCACATGTGAACATGCGAGTACTGTGAATGGAGGGGAAAAAGGAGGAGGTAGTGAATGATGATAGAAAATATTAACTACTACTACTACCTGTGAAGACTATAATTTGTTGAACTCAATGTGGTAGTTTCTTTGTAGACTGGAATCATACTATTATCAATTTGCTTTGTTGATAGTCCAATGTAAAGAAGATATATAGTGTTAACAATGGTGAACACACATTGAAGAGAAGAAGAGAAAGAAGACCAAGAGAAAGAACAATTTCTCTTAGGTTGTAATAGAATGAACAAAAGGTTAATGAGATGAGAATATAAATATTAGAGGCTAGAAAAGACTAAATTATCCTTATTTAAGTTACAATTAAGCTCTATAATATATTATTATCTAACATTTTCTCTTAAACTCACAATGCATTTACAGGGAGTACAGAGAGTTTGTCAATCAAAAAATGGAAATATTTAACAAAACGCGTCCTCATGAACACATCAACAATTTGTAAGGAGAAAGAGGTAAAATGATGATTTCATGTTGAAGATGATGACAAGTGATGTGACAATCAATTTCAATATGTTTGGTGCATTCATAAAAGACCAAATCATGAACAATTTAAATAGCACTCTTGTTGTCGTAGTCATAAGAGTAGATTCATAAAAAGTGACACCCACATCAGACAATAGCCAACGAAGCAAGGGACAACATGCCCTTTTACTTGTGGGTTTTCAGATTTGGGATCTTCACTGTTGCAGCATACGGTGTCTCATACTTGCTATTGTTTCTTGTACAAATAAGATGAACTTTACTTTTATCCCATGTTAACAATGTTGAACACATAGAAGAAGAGGAAGAAGGCCAAAAGGGAGAACACCCTTTCTCTTAGGGTTCCAATATAATGAACAAAAAATCAATGAAACAAGAGTTACAAAGAGTATGAATACTAGAGAGTAGCAAAGACTAAACTATCTTTAATAAAGTTACCATAAAATCCTATAATATATTATTATCTAATAAGGAAAAACTAAATATAATATCGCAATACGTATGTACTCACAAAATAGATTCCACTAAACTCACGTGAGTCCAACATTATTTGTGGGATCCATTTTAAAAATATTACGATAAATTTAATTTTCAACCAGCTAGCATTAGAGAGCATGTTAGCGCTATATATATATATATAAATCATTGGGCTTATCACATAAAATACAAACTCAAGTGATCAGCATTCTACAGAATGGATGTTGGATAAACATGACACTTAGAATGAAAGGTAGCTCATCAAAACGCTGGAGTCCTGAATTGGTTATTCAAACCTAAAACTATACCTCTTAAAAATGAGTGTTAAGTCACTCAGATAAAAGAATTGAAATACTCAATTTTGAAGATATACATCATGGTTTCATCACAGGACATCAAGCTGGCAGAAGAATATATTTATCAACACTCTTATTTTCTTTCCTCCCAATAGGAAGAATCACTGTGGATAGGATAAAGGTTTAAAGCTGATGAGGATGAAGCAGGCCATGGCCCATCAGTTGATGAACTCCGACTTTGTGTTTGTGACTTACTTACTTTATTTTCTTCCATTTGACTGTAATACTGTCTCATTACTTCAAACTTATTTTCATCCATTACTTCACTTGAATCTGAAACAAATTCTGGAACCACAATTCTTCCTTCAAGCATATTTACCACCGACGACATAGAGGGTCTTAGGTTTGAAGTGTCATTGGTGCATAGGAGAGCCACATTGATCACCACCATAGCTTCCTTTTTGTTGAAATCTGAATCTAATCTTCTATCAACTAGCTCCATTAGGTCACCTCTCTCTTTCAACAATTGTGCCTATTAAAACAAAGAATAGTCTTGTGAAACCCAAGTCATTTACAATAGGTACATCCTTTTTTTTATCCCTTCATTGTTCTTCTAGTGAAATATAATTCTTCAAGTTCAACAAAGAAACTTTCTGTACTTCTCAGAATTAGCATTCTGTTTCTTAATTGTTAATATTTTTGTTAAGTTGCTGTCTTCTTGTTGATCAGGACAAGGAAAGGAATAAGAAAAAGGGATACATGATTTTATTTTCTTTTTTAATTGAATTATTAGATGAGAAATGAACAATATACGTATGACACAAAACTAAGTTAAGAAGATAGTACAAGGAATCATCAAATTTACATGACCAGTGGAGAACATTAAAAGTTACCCAATCAAGAAGATACAATGCTTCCTCCTTTGACCGATAAATGGTGTTTCTCCTTCCATTAACGATTTCCAAAGCAACAATTCCAAAACTATAAACATCTGCTTTGTCAGTCAAATAACCACGCATTGCATATTCAGGAGCCATATATCCGCTGCATAACGGGAACATATCATTGCAATAACTTGATATAAGTATACAACATGATATCGAACTTTTATATTATAAAAATAACATTTGAATTGAATTTGATAACTTTTTGCAGTACTTTTTAATAAACTAGGAGAAGACAAGAATTGTAGCAACTCACTAGGTCCCAGCAATTCTAGTGCTAATGTGAGTATTGTCCTCTTCAACAAGCTTGGCCAAACCAAAATCAGATATCTTTGGGTTGAGATCCTTATCAAGCAACACATTAGTGGCCTTGATGTCCCTGTGAACAACCTTCAGTCTTGATTCTTCATGGAGGAATGCCAAACCTTTAGCAATACCAACACAAATCTTCTGCCTTGTTGACCAATTTAATTTTATTTGGTGTTCCTCTGGACCTTTATTTGTGAAAGCAATAAAAATTAGACAACGATGCCACATAGTCACGTGCTAAGTTAGAAAATTTTGAATACAACAAAAATAGAAACCGAAGTAGACCATATAGGAAAAATTACCAAATAAAGCGCGAGCAAGACTATTGTTTTCCAAGTATTCATATACCAACAACAATTGATCGCCTTCCACACCACAACCATAGAGTTTAACAAGATATGGGTGTTGCAAAGCAGAAATCATGCCTATTTCATTTAGAAACTCACGATTCCCTTGCTTTGATTTAGAAGAAAGTTGCTTGACTGCTATCAATGTCCCATTGGGTAAACATCCCTGCATTTTGAGGAATGCTATTTTGTTAGAAGTTGAAAACAATTTTCTGAAAAATACATGTAAAATTATAATAAAAGCATGACACTGAAGAGGATTTGTTATATTATGCAAGATACCTTGTACACAGGACCAAATCCTCCTTCTCCAATCTTATTGGAAATATCAAAGTTGTTGGTTGCTGCTTTGATTTGTCTTAAGGTAAATAAGCCAGTTTGTAGGCATAAACTATTTAGCTCTGTTAATTAAAGTAAAAGAAAGGTTAAAGATCCCTTACACTAAGAAAATAACACATGGACACTATGCATCGGACAATCCATTTCTTGTAAGGTTGCCATTTTCTTTTTATCAAGATAAAACTAGTCTCAGGTTCCATAACATGATATACTAATAAAAGTAAATACTCAGACTTACTCGATTACATAACATGTACAAGTTTATTTTTATCACTGGAATAATTCGTGTGTTAGCTAAATGTTTGATAATAATGGCAACAAACGAAATTTCTTTGTAATCACCTCTTGCTAAAGAGTTTTTCTTTCCAAAACATCCTTTCCACCAAAGTATACCAAATACTAGAATGATAACAATTGTTGCTGCAACCACAATTCCAATGACAGCTCCTGCAGATATACTGCTTCCATGTGCAGAGTCTGCTTGATTATTATACAGGACTTTTAAATATTAGATCAAAACATGGAGATCATAGAATAAGATTAGGAACATAAAAAGAATAACCCACCAGATTCTACTGATATAGCTGATATAAGAGGACCATATACTGATCTATTTGGGAGAGCCTGTGTCCCTTTTCCAGCCCAGTATAAGCGGATCTCCAAGGTATTACTGGTAACAACAACATCTTTGAACCGTTTTATGACTTTATTACCAACTCCCCCAGCTTCTTCTGCAATATTGAAGTCCTTCTGCATCTGCTTTCCCTGTAACATTTCAATCACAACCTTGATGCTTCATGATGATTACAACCGAAATATTTTAATCAGTTTGTTTTAAAAATATTGTAGAAATTGGTTTAATAAATGATTCCAAACATGTGAAATGCTGATCAGTAAAAGATTCAGTTAGTAGTGAGATATTCTATGTATTTTAATTAGAAAAACAAAATAGTTCGAAAATATCCCTATATGAACCTAGTGATCACTTTACTGGTTGCCTTTCTTTTTTATGAAATACCAAGTGACTATTGTAAGACAATTGTTAAACCTTGTACCTGAAGGTAGATATCAAATACGCGTCTTCCAAGACTAGCATAAGTTTGATCGTCTGTGAACATTATTTCGGCAAAATGTAGCGTTACTGTGTAGCTTCCGTTTGCCAGGCAAAACCCATAATAAGTCAGAGAAATAGGAGAAACACGTGCATTCATGTACAATTCAGCATCCGCCATAGTAAGTGTAGCGATATTTTGCGGGGAATAAGTTTCTCCAAGTTGGTCACCATCAATGAATATACCAGTGGTGCTAAATGCCCAATTTCCTGTTGGACTGACATGGAATCTAGCTGGTCCAGATGAATCTGAATCACCATCATAATTTGTTCTGTTGACTATTGCTTGCTTTCCACCACAATTTATATGAAGGGAGTACGATGCTGGGTTGAGAAGATCATGTGAGAAACTTTCGAAATATTAAGGATATGGAAACAAAGAAAACCAAATAATATATATATATATATTCTTTGAATAATTTTTTTAACCTAGATTATTTGAAAAAGTAAAAATGTAGAGAAAAAAAAAATTCCCATTGACTTTTTTTCATAGGCGAATGTTAGTATAGTTTCTATATATATATTAAAGGGAGGGGGGAAATGTTAGTTCCAAAGATTGAACCTTGGACCTACTACATGTAACTCCTTCATGTTCCAATTGATATATATTGCTCTCTACTTGGGCTCATATTTGAAATCATTGCGCTTCTAAGCCCTTCTAGAATATTAGAACAAACTCTTGGTAATAAGCATAGTTGCCTTTGGTCCTCTCTCCTTTTGTACCATAGTGAGATCTTAGCTCTCGATAGGAAGTTCACCATATTAAGAAACTCACGTTTGGGACATTGAAAGCTCAAACACGAAACTGTTCCTCTGAGAGAATGATGGAAGAAATAGAATAAGTTAGCATGATGATTAGTATAATAAAACTCATTTTATATATATATATATATATACTCGGAGTGACTATTATGAGAACAGTTGATTATTATGAGAAACAAGAACAATTAGTTACATTCTTTAGATTATAATTAACGGCTTGGATAAAAAGTATAACGTGTTATCACATCCAACAAATTAATTCTCTGTTTTCATCTTCCACTTTTTCAACCCCAAATCCCCATTGCCTTCCTTCATTAAAAAATCCCAAGGAAAAAGACATTATGTGCTTTTGTCTGTTACCTCTCCATCGGTTAATCACCTCCACATAGTTGGCGTTTGGTACATTGGTACTCCATCCGTCACATAATAATTGATTCATTTGATTATTTCACATATGTTAAAAAAAATGTATAGATGAAAGAGAAAAAATATTAATTTTACCAAATTATCCTTGTTAAATATGAGTGCATTATCAATTTGGAAAAAAGTGTATTGGAGATTGAAAGTGTTAATCATTTTGGGAGGAATTTTTTTACTAACGGGTCAATTATTGTGGGACGGTGAGAACACGTTATATTTTTTAGTTAAAATTTAATCCAAACCATTAATTATTATTTAAAGGATGGAATTAATTGGTATTGTTTCTTATAATAATAAGGTATTATCACCGAAGTTTTCTCTCTATATATATATTTTAGTATTTGTAAGACCAAACTTACATGTCATTGCGTGCCCACAAGGTAGAAAACAAGTTCCTGTGACATTTTAGAAAAGGTGGTGTCTCATAAAGGTTCTTAAGTTTGCAAAAAAAAAAAAAAACCACACAAATGCAAGGATCTTACACTTTTTCATTTTGACATATCTGACTCCCTTGGCTGATGTTGAAGTTATTGTATGAAAGATCTCTATATACAAGTCATAAAATTTGATTCAGAATACGATAATAATACAATAAGAGACTTAATGAAACATTTGGTGACTACATAGAAACCTAAGAATATTAATATCTTCGATATAATAAACAATTGCACAATCATACTCCAAGAGCATAAAAGTTTCAAAACGATTCCTTGTTGAGAAGTGGATGAGAAATAAGCTCCTCATCAATTGGTCCATTAAAAAGCTAACTAAACCTTCAATTGAAGTAAGAGAAAACCGTTGCATTAATAAATTACAAGAATGAACATGGATTAAGAAGAATTCTTATTTTATCTCCGTATTGAAACTTAATAATGGAATATTGAAGATATAATATTAACTATTAAGTAAACTAAAGACATGAAACACAAGCTATAGGCAATCACCCATAACATTGATTCAAGACAACATAACCCTTCAACTTTAGAAAGGTATATTATATACACTTCAGAAGAGGGGAGATTGATGTGGTTATGAACTTATGTAAGGGAAACTAAACTCATGATTATGGACCTAGCACTAGAAGCTTTCATTTGGTGATAAATTGTTAATCATTGCAGTGTAGTCGGTGCTTAGTTGTCATACACTTAATGCAAGCAAAATAAAAAACTATACAGCTAAGCAGAGGAAAAAGATGAAGAAAAAGCAAAGTCAACTTAGAAAGGAAAAAAAGAAACCGATGATATGTTTATAGTACTTTTGCAACATAAATGAAGTGTTCTACCCAAGGAATCATACAAGTAGTATTAGAAAGATAACTTACACATCGACATTCTTTCTCCAAGCAGGCACCGGTCCAGTGAGAAGGTTTCCAGTTAAAAATCTATCATATAAGAATATCAAGATATTAATATGCAAAGCTTAATATTTATGGAGGTGAACATTATGGGAAATAAGCTAGTCGTCTTTAATCACACCCATTTATCTATTCTTCTTTATGAGGATTGAATTGATTTAGGTAACTCTTTCGAGGGATCCTTTTATACAGAAAAGTGTTTTAATTCTTAGACACCAACTAAGACCAATGAAATAACAAAAAATCCTAAACTTGTAACTTTCACACTCATTATCACATTTCATATATTGCCACGTTGGTTTTCTTAGATTTTTTCCTTTTGACACAAAAAAGTTGCTTCCTAAGAGTGTAAATACATTTGCCTAAACTTTTGAAATGAAATCCAATATTTGTGTAGTCTTTATACACACCAAAAATATAATTAGTAGAAATATTTCTAGCACTTTGCAACCATATAATTAGCAGAAATATTTCTAGCACTTAAAGCATTGCAACCATATAACTAATTAATTTCAACATGACTCGTCCTTTACATTGGAAACTTGGTCTGGACTACTAACGCTCCATTAGGTTGACATCAATTAATGTATTTATGTTGAGTTTAATCCTCGTGAATCTAAGTAAGAGCAAACAGATATGTGATAAAAAAAATATACGCCAAAGACACTGCGGTAAGAAACTACAATGAATTTCATACATGTATTTCACACCATTCATGTCTGCATAGGTACTCGGAATTGTCCCACTTAATTTGTTAAAGCTGAGGTCTCTGAAAGAGATATCATATGGAGAATGAGTTAAAAAGGTACAGAGAAAAATTGTCATCGAAAACATTCCTGCAACATAATAGGCTAGAAAGCTATATAAACGTTATATTTATCAAAGCACTAATCTCAAAACACAAAAATACCAAAGCTAATAGAATAAGCTAAACTTAACAAAAGAAACTTTAATGGTTAGCTATAGCCAAACAAAATGTAACAAGTAAGCAATTACAAGTGTTTTAATGTTGTCATGGTTGCAAGATAATCATGTAGTTTCCCATTGATGTTGCAGTTCCTCAAAATCCTGTGAAACAATAAGAAAGACAACAAAATATTATGAGTGCCTCTCTTGCTTTTTTTGCTTCACTATTTCTGAAAGAGGCAGAAGGAGTCAACTCACAGATTTTTTAACAATGGCATATTTTTAAGCTGTGGCAAAGGTGCATATTCAAATCCATTCAAATCACTAATTCTCCTGAATATCATATTTAAATCAAAACTATGTAAACATAATTAAAATAAAATTTAAATTTCAACCCTTACTTTATCAGTATATAAAATATCATACATACAAGTCAGTTATGTTTCTCAAAAGAGAAATTTCAGAAGGAATTGGGCCACTTAATCCACTCCCTTGAATGATTCTGTCAAAAGTAAAGTAACCATTGATACAAAATATTTAAAAGTAAACCAAAAACAATTAATTTTGAGGGGAAATCAAAATAAAAAGTAGAGTGAATACAGTGAATTGATATTTGTCCAGTTCTGAAAAAAGTCAGGTATCTTTCCAGAAAATTGGTTGTCCGAAATTGTTCTGCATTGAGAGAGGGCATGAAAATATTAAGAATCATAGTTTTATTTTTTAATTTATTCATCACAAAATGTCATCATAAAAATTTGAAGCTTACAAATCTTGCAATGTAGTGAGCTTGGCCAATGTCAAAGGTAGTTCTCCAGTAAAATTGTTAGAGGAAATTCTCCTATATATAATTGAAAAACAAAACTGTAAATTATGATTCTATGTTATGGAAATCAAAGTGGATTTTAAACATTGGGCTTTCATATTTGGAGGGAGAAAATCAATTAAGGAAAAAAAAGTAACAATAAATTACTTACAGTGTTCGAATCTGGGTTAGATTCCCAAGCTCAGGAGGAAGATTTCCTGACATTTGATTGGAAGTTAACTCCCTATCCATTTCAAGTTAAAGTTAAATTCTAATAAAACTCTTTGAATTGAACACATACATGTTTATGTACTTATGAAATAGATGTATTTTGCTAAGCTGGATAATGTGAAACTCACAACTGTACTAGAGTAGATATGTTTGCAATCTCCATTGGTATTGAACCCATTAATCGATTTCCGAGGAGGGTACTATGATGATTAAGAAACATGCTGCCATTAGTTTATTGTTGCATGTAATTACTACAATTCTACAAGAAAATGAACGCAAAGTCTTGTAAAGAATGTAAAATAAGACTCATATGTCAAGATTATATAATATATAAAAAAAACTGTGATTACGAAACTAGAAAAGAAAAATAAGAGACAAATCATACATGTTAAGAAGATTCATCATGGAGCCCCATTCTTTAGGAATTGTACCGTTCAGGTAATTGCGAGAGAGATCACTGTAATGGAGGAAGAGAACGAGTTTGTCATGCAAAATAATATGTAGATAGATGTGATTGAAGATAGAAAACTAGTTCAGTATTATTGTTGATTTGGATGTGAGGAAAAGTTTGAGAAGTACATACATAATTTGAAGGTAATGCAACCTGTTCAGTTCTGGTGGGAGTGTGCCGGGGAGATTTTGCCCTTTCAAAGTTCTGTATGTTCATTTTATCATAAACAAAGTTATTAAAAGAAATTAATTCTAATACATTTCTTAGCTGATACATTTTAAAGAAAATTGAAACAAGCCTTCTACTGCAGAGAGTTTTAAAACTGGTTTTACTATTTGTTAAACATAATTTTAGCAAAAACACATATCTTTGACACTATTGATTTTACTTTCAAACCTTAGTTTGACTATAAGCTATAACAAATTCATAGATGTGTAATAATATAACTCATGTCAATTGAGACCTCAATATACAATGTCAATTCCTACCTCTATATAAAATGCAAATACTTGAATACCACTGTAAATAAAATAAAATGAAATTAATAAGATGTGCTGACAGCAAAGGGTCACTTCCACAGAAAGAAACTTACATTGTAACAACATGGCAGAAGTTGTCACCAGCAATAGAACAGTTACAGGTGACATTGTTTTCTACGATGTTTGATATAGGAGGCGTAGCCCAGTTAGGTTTGTTGCTGCATGGATCTATGTCGAAGTTCCAATCCTTCTTACCAAGTGATGTAGCTACAACTTCAAGAGCTTTCTCTGAAGATACAATTAAGAGCAATCAGCTAAGTTCTGAAAAATCTTCTAAACTATACACATATGTCATCAATACAGAATTTCAAATATTATGAGCCAAAAGATACATGATATTTGAACTAAAATAAATCAATCCATAGATAAAAAATCTGGAAAAGACAAATCAGATCAAAGAAATTTCTTTGTCATTTGGGAGCTATGGTAGAAATACATATCATACTTTCGTCAGGGTGAATAGTAGTAGCTCCAAAAGTTGTTAGAGATATGAAACAAATGACAATGAGCAAAAGGAAGAGAAACTGAGAGGAAGTGTTCATCTTATCTAATCTTAATACTAAAAAGGAAAAGAGAAGTTCAGAGATATATCAATACTTTAGAGGTAGAACTCATCAAAAAAATACTTTAGAGGTAGAGAATCTGAACATATCTAGCGTATATTTGGAATTTAAGAGGCAACAGGAAGTCCTCAACTCATCAAACACATTTATCGACATAAAACACCAATTTGGTCCTTAATATGCCAAAATACAAAAACCTTAAATCATATTAGTCCTTTTAAAAAGATTAATCTAATCACTAAAACTGTCAAGGAAAAATGTAATGTGGTTTAGAATTTTAAGTTTAAGGATCATTTTAAAAGATTATGAAAAAAGTTAACTTTTTGTAAGTTTACATGTGTTTTGAATTAAGTTCACATAAATTATTTGATAAATTATTTGGGTATGGGTGGATATTTTTGGGGCAGTGACTAGAAAATATCTTTTGAAAATTTCATTAATTTAAGAAACTAAAATGAGAGCACCAACAATGTTATAAAGTAAATTCATGAATCACCGACAAACAAAAGAAATTAAAGTATTTGGGTCAATATATGATTTTTAATTCACATTGCTGATTGCAACGAAGATAAGAAAATGCATAGATAAGTCAATTTTGTACTATAGATGTATGCCCCTCAGTCAGGAATTATGACAAACAGATAAAAAACAACCAATTATTTTTCTAAAACAGTAAGCTTGTCTTAATTGATATGAAAACGACATTATTTAAGAAAAAAAATTAAAATATTAATAATATATACTTAGTTTGAATTAATGTTTATTATACATGTAATCATAGAATTATTTTACTGTGATAATTCTTGTATAGAATGAACCATCTATTAACTCATTTCCCATACTCAGCTCTGTTCTTTGCTGCAACCCACACGAACTAACAACACCCGCCATCTATAGAGAACCAGAACTCCGCCGCTCACCATCGTAAGCTTTTTGCGTGCTCGTGTTTCTTCCAATACTGAGTTTTTTACTTTTCCCTCTTTTTTTAGGATGTACTTTTGCAAAATAAATTTGTTCAAAAATTACTCACAGCTAAATTACTCTTTTAGTATTTTATCTCTTTTTGATCCCTTAATTAATTTTAGAATCATTTTGTTCTCTCAACTATGATTTTTTAGCCACTTTAATCATTTTCTTAGTTTTATTGATAAAATATTAGGTGTGTCTTACATGCCACTTTGATATATTGAATAGGTTGTCTGATTCATTCGTATAAATGTTAAAACTAGAGATATTTCTCGTCGTCATCCTCACTTTTGCCTTTCTCGTGACAGCGAAAGAAACACACTCAATTTGCGGTATCTATTTTTTTTTTGTTAGAATCTAAAACTTATATCTTGATTTATTTTATATCGAAGTTCAACGTTGATTAGTTCTCACTCTACATGTTTACTCTTTATTTACTTTATCACTAACATTATGTAATTGTCATTCATGGTTTGACTTGTTTATTATTTTTGGTTTGAAGTATCTATTCTTAATACTTGTAATTTGTCTCTTTCATAAGAAGAAGGAGAAATCTGACTGAAACTCTAATTTTAGTTTTTATACGGGTGATTCAAATGATCTAATTAAAAGACCAAATGACACCTAGCATACACTTAATGTTTTCTGAATAAAACTAACCAAAGTGACACATAGCACAAACTTAATGTTATCTAAATAAAACTAACGGAAAGGAACAAAGTGGTTGACAAAACAAATTAGTTAAGGGACCAAAGCAAAACTTGAAAAAAAGATAAGAGATTAAAAGAGTAAATTAGCTTAAGTGCACGTGTCATTTTTAAGTGTTATTAATTGTATTCTTCAAATTGTATCTTATATTTTATACTATATAAAGTAGAATTTGACTCTTTTAAAGTGAACAATTCACTTTAAAAAATAAAGTAAATAATTCAATATCAAATAAATTGTTGATATTATATACATATGCATGACTAATCATTGGTGATTATAATATCAATCGATTCACTTATTTTATCAAGTTTTTACTTTAGATGAGTCAAACTCATAAAAGCAATAATATTTTTTGGTGTGGCCTATTTTACCCTTCAAAGTTTTTTTTTTTAATTTTGGATTAATTGTAATTTTGGTCCTTCTATTTTTATCAATTCGCAAAATTGATCCTCCTTTTTTAAAATCTAACAGTTTTGGTCTATCCCTCGAATTTTTTAACTGAAAAATAGTAATTTAACATATTTTAAATAATGTAACATATAATACAATAATATTGAACGACTAATTTTAATGATATTGCAATAAAATCTTATAACAACTTCGATTTCAACTTATAAAATTATTTATTTTTCTAATTTAATTAATAATATATACATAATTAATGCATCTAGATAGTCCTACGTCATGATATCGTATGTCATGTCATTTAAACATGTCAAACCACTCTTTTTTTAATTAAAAAAATTCAATAGATAGATCATAACTATCAAATTTTAAAATAAAAAGACCAATTATATAAATTAATAAAAATAAAAAATAAAAAAACCAAAACTATGATTAAATTTAAAAAAATTCTGGTTAAAGTCTATCCCCAAGCCAAACAATATTTGCAAAGGAAGTTTTTCTTAAAGTTTGTAAATGTGATTGTGTGTGACATATATCAGCATGTTACTTTTCTTTTCTTTTTTATTCTTTTCTATGCCTGAGTATCTTTCTTTTATTCCATTTTCCACATTTGTTTATTTTATTTTGATTTTTAGTTAATATTACACATTTTATATAAAATCAAAATAAAAATTATACAAAAATTATTAGTCATGATTAACACACTTGGTACAATAGAAAATTGGAGAAACGGATACGAGAGTAGTGCTTACACTTTTTTTAAATAATTTAACGGCAACACTCACGCATATTAATATAGAAGTGGGGGATTCTGGATAGAGAAGTGGAGATCTCGGTTTATGATAATGTTTATAAAGATAATTTTATTATTTTTTATGTAAAATGAGTTAGTTTATTAATTAGAAGAAGAGAGATCTAGCCGTTTACATAATGTTGTCAAATCAAGTAAAAAAATTGAGTAAGGAAACAAAAATTGAGAGAGGCCTGCTGAAATACTTTTGCTTGAAAATCCGCGCAACTATTAGTTTTACAAAAGATGTGGCGAAAAGAAGTACTCCGATTAGGAAGATGGAGGAGAAAGTTGACCTATCTCAAGGAATGTTGGAGACCAGATAGAGTAGATGACACACCTTTGACTATGTTAATAAGAGATTTAGATTCGTTTTCTAAGATGACCTTTTTTAAGCTCATATTTCGAGACACCTTAACACTTGGAGTTTATGTTTATGTTAAAAAAATTATGTTTTAATTATATTTAGGTTTAACGGTGTTACAGTTTTTGTAGTGGAAGTTGGATGAAATGACTATTTTAAAACGAAACTATATTTGCAGGGACGTAAACCAAATAAAAAAACTTACGAGGACCAAAATAAATAAAAAAATGTTATAATTGCAAGGACCAAAGATATGTTGAAACCTTTTATATTTAAGTTTTGATTCTACTATGATCATATGTGAGTATATCTTCCTTGTATTGGGATTGTAGAATTTTCAATGATGGATCTCTAACAATTTCTATTTCTTTCTGTCATAAATATTGATCTTTTAATCCAATCTTAGTAATAATCATGTTCATACTTGGATATCAAATAATATATCGTAAGGTGGATTTGATATCTGACCCCTAAGATTGGACAAAAGAATCAAATCAGGAAAATAGATTTTGGTTCTCTTGAAATCATGAAAGATATCTTCTCTTAAAGGATTTTGTTAATACATCAATCATGAAAATAGGTTGGTTATTAGTTTAAAATACACTTTTTCTCTTTGAAAAAAGACATTAGTTATAATTGTTTATCTGATTTTTAAAAGTTTAACATTCATAACTTAGAGAAGATTAGTTTTATGGTATCAATCATTGTGAAAAACTTCAATCCCGAAGCTCTATTTTTATTGTAAATTTTAACCAAAAATCATATTATCAACATTTACCGTTTTAACTAATCATCATAGTAAAGAGAGATTGGTACTCATAACAAAGTCTTTGTAGGAACGATAATTTTTATCACGCAATAATATCGTGCATTTGCGGTCTGATCATCTTCCAACCTATAACTCAAAATCCTGCTTTCGGCAGGTTCATTCGTGATGAGAATGACAATTATTGTAACGGTGTTACAATTTTTGTAACGGATGTTGGATAGAAGGATTATTTTAAAATGAAACTATATTTGTAGGGATGTAAACCAAACAAAAAAGCTTACAAAGACCAAAATCAAAAAAAGTTATAATTGTAAGGACCAAAGACATGTTTAAACCAATATAAAAACATTGGAAATATAAAATAACAGAATAAAATAACAAAGTAAAAATAGAAAACTGAATATTATTGAAACTAGGAAATTGCTAAGGGAAATACAAGAACAAAAGCAAGAGTAACAAGAGATTGTGAGTAGGAATTTGCGTCCTTTTTATAGCCCCAGGTGCCTTCATGAGCTTTAATTACAAGAACCATCAGAATTTCACAGAAGAAAAACGGTTCAGTAGTAGAAGATGAGCAGATTATGGCCATAATGGCCATTACTGCCAAACAGTAATAGGTTTGGCAGTAGAAGATGAGCAGATTACGACCATAATGGCCATTACTGCTAGGCAGTAATCCTTACAGCCTTGGAGTGACAAATTCTTGTTTTTTTTCTCATACATCCATTATGGCCGTAATAGCCATTACAGCCAGGCAGTAACCCTTGTTGGAACTTGAGTTTCTTTCATTTTCTTGATTAGGATGCACCATGATTGCACCACTTGACTTCAAGGCTCTTCTGCATCACTTATTCATTCACTTTTTCTTGCAATCTAAACTAAACAAAAAGGTAGTGAAATAGAACTAAAACCAAATTAAAAGCATCAAATTAACCTATCAAACAGAGCTATAAAAACATATACATTCTAGCTTATCAAAAGATACCATCAACATTCACCTTATAATATCCTGATGAAGTGTTTTTCAAGTAGTCTTGATACCATTGTTGATGAGGACATAGGAAGCATAACCAAGGAAGGAAGCATAGAAGATACTTAAGGTCTTGGAACTCCAATGACAAGAGGAAGGTCAAAAAAGACAAATGATGCTGTAAATAATTTGATAGCCACATTATTTGAAACAAGTCGAACTCATGATGAATTGAGGTCCAAAGATAGTAAATTGCTTAATCCAAATTGAATAAGTTAATGAATAAAGGTTGTATCTATGTGTTATCAAATTTTAATATTAGTTTTAATTAAAGTAGTAGACTGAATTAGTAATAACATTTGGGTCTAATTGTAAAAGCTTGAGTTAAGCCAAATTTAGAGAGCTTGTAAGGTGCTGCCACTATAAAAGGCAAACCATTAGCATATGCATGGGAGATTTTGAAATATTTTTATTTTGTGAGGATTTTCTCTCTAGAGTTCTTGAAAAAATTCACTTTGAACTTATCAAGGTTGTTAATCTTGTGGTGTTCTTTTTGGTTTATCAATCCCTAGATTGTGATGTCATTTTGTTCTTGGTTCATTTGCTGAATTATAATTTCCAACTTCATTTACATCAAACCCTAATACATAAATTGTGTCAATTTTCGTGTTCAATAACATGCATTCATATCTCACGTTTTACATACTCGTGTTCAATGTCATATTTCACCTCGTTTTGAAATCGTCCGATTCGAAGTTTCGTAGATTCAGTTATCGCATTCATCAGCAAAACGTGATTTTGACTACAATCTGTAAGTTTCCAATCTAGAACGATCCTTAATGTGACTCATGAAAGATAGGATCATATCATTTGGTACCAGAGTTTGTTTCTAGGTTTAGAATTGAGTAAAATTCGATTTATGCATTTTTTTTGTGAAACATAAATTGCTAGTTATGTTGCTTTTGTTTGAATTGTTGTTGTTACTTATTTAATTTGTGTGTTGCTTCTACTTAAAAAAAAATAACAAAAAAAAATTGTTGTGTTGTTAAAAGTATTGCACACTACCTGTTTGACAAAATTCCTAAGAGCATTTATCAATCACATTACTATTGTTTTGTGTTACTTTAATTTCTTCTAACCAATTTTGGTTCAAAATTATTGAGGTTCTTGTTGATTCAATTAACAACTTGAAGAAAACAATTGAGTGGAAAAAAGGCAAGAGATATACATTATAAAAAATGCCTAAATTGAGTGAAACACGAGTGATAAATTCAAGAGTGTAAACATGTGAGCTGTGTGGTAAGGTCCTTTTCTTTCACGTTTGTTTGTTTGTTGTTTAAAATATGGCAGGAATAGGGGGTGATGATAGCCCTTCTCAAGGGAGAAACAACAAATTGTTAGTGGAGGCTATAACTACTCAAATGCAAAGGATGTTGAGGGAGCATACTGAAGATTTACATACTAGAATTGAGCAGTTAGAAAATAAATAAAAAATCATGATTATGATATGAGGTATGCAAAAAAGAAAAGACATGTATAATATAAAAATGAGGGTCAAGAAAAAAAGAGAAGTATATCATATCTTGAATATATTCGAAATTTTGTATTGGATACGAAGTATGTGAAATATCTTACGAAAATGGATATGTAAAAGAGGCAAGAAAAGTAGAGAATCTAGCCTTGAGGAAGAAAGAGAAAATCAAAGAAAAGAAAGAGAAAGACGAAAAAAATAAGTTAGCCTTGAGAGCAAAAGAGAAAATTAAAGAAAAGAAAGAAGAATAGGAGAAACATTTTAGAGACAACGAACAAGAAATTGACTCCAATTATTTGTCTAACTTTGATAATTCTCTTGTGAAAGTGCTTGAAGAAGTGTCTCTAAAGGAGGAATCTCATCAATATATTGACTTTGAAAGCAAAGAGAAAGATGATGGTAAAATTAAAAGTCTCTTTAAACAAGAGAGTGAGGTGAATGAAGCAATGTTAGTGCTTGAAGGTGATTCGTCAAAGGTTCCTCAAAAGGATGCTTGTAAGGAAATTATTGAGTCGCCATTTTTTTGTGATGAAGAGAATGTCCATGAGACTCAATTTTCTTTGAAGCCTTTGCAAATACAAACTAATATATTGTTTGCCACAAGTTTCAAGCCAAAGAAGGTAAATTTGGTCATGAATATCAACTTCAAAAGGTATAACTTTATCCCTATTTTTAGAATTTCTTACCTTTACCATAAATGTGATAAGATGTTAATTGTTCAAGATGGAAATGTGTTTCACCGACTTATCACATTTGGTGACTTTTCCAAATTTCCATTTGACCCCGGTGGATATGATGAGCTTGTGGTTTATTTGGATTATTTCTTAATGTACAATATAACGGAGCTTCAAGAAGGAGAGAATGATGAGGACATAGGAAACATAACCAAGGAATGAAGCATAGAGGATATTCAAGGTTTTGGGACTCTAATGACAAGAGGAAGGTCAAATAAGACAAATGATGCTCTAAATAACTTGATAGTCACTTTATTTGAAGCAAGTCCAACTCATGAAGAATTGAAGTCCAAGATAGTAAATTGCTTGTGGTTCACCGACTTATCACATTTGGTGACTTTTCCAAATTTCCATTTGACCCCGGTGGATATGATGAGCTTGTAATTTATTTGGATTATTTCTTAATGTATGATATAACGGAGCTTCAAGAAGGAGAGAATGATGAGGACATAGGAAGCATAACCAAGGAAGGAAGCATAGAGGATATTCAAGGTTTTGGGACTCTAATGACAAGAGGAAGGTCAAAGAAGACAAATGATGCTATAAATAACTTGATAGCCACTTTATTTGAAGCAAGTCCAACTCATGAAGAATTGAAGTCCAAGATAGTAAATTGCTTAATCCAAATTGAAGAAGTTAACGAATGAAGCTGCATCTTTGTGTTATCAAATATTAGTATTAGTTTTAATTAAAGTAGCAGACTGAATAAGTAAGAACATTTGGGTCTGATTATAAAAGCTTGAGTTGAGCCAAAATTTAGAGAACTTGTAAGGTGTTGCCACTATAAATGGCAAACCACTAGCATATGCAAAGGAGATTTTGAACATATTGTTATTTTGTAAGACTTTGCTATCTAGAGTTTTTGAAAGAACTCACTTTAAACTTATCAAGGTTGTTAATCTTGTGACATTCCTTTTGGCTTATCAATCCCTAGATTGCGGTGCCATTCTATTCTCAGTTCATTTGCTGAATTATAATTTCCAATTTCATTTACATCAAACCCTAATACACAAATTGTGCCAATATTCGTGTTCAGTAACCTGCATTCATATCTCGCATTTTACATACTCGTTTTCGGTGATTCAACAACCTAACTAACGTTTCAAAACGTCATCTTTCACCTCGTTTTGGGGTCATCCGACTTAGAGTTTCGTAGCTTCGGTTATCGCGTTCTCCAACAAAACATGATTTTGACTGCAATCCGTAAGTTTCCAACCTAGAACGATCCTTAAAGTGATTCATGAAAGATAGGATCATATCAATTGTTCTTGTGTTCCCTAAATCTAAGAGGTTTACTAGTCTCTATAACAATCAAATGTACATGATTTTGGGTTTTAATCTAGAAATCCGTGTTGAAACATAATTTAATTTGAGTAAGAAAAATAAAGATAATTTACTAAAAATAATTATACAACTTTTTAATAGGTTTGAAACTGTAAAATAATTGAATTTAGCTTCTCTAAAGTGATTAGTTGGTAAAGTGAATAAATCAATTATTAATATTATAACACCCATGATTGGTCATGCATATGCAAATACTATCGACCATTGATTTAATAATTAGTAGTTGATATTACTCACTTTATTATCTAAAATGAATTATTCACTTTAAAAAAGTTAAATCCTATCTAAAAGATATATTTCAAAAAAAAAAAAAACTAATGGAGTATAATTTTTTTAAGGAAAAAGTTAACATGTGCGCTTGAGACTTAATGATTCAAATGTAAAAACTTTGCTTTGGAACTTGCGTTTTAACTCTTTAAATAATTCAACGTTGTGATTTTCAAAAAAAAATTCTAATTTTAATATACTGAACATGTACCCTTGGGCATGTTAGCATGATCTTTTTTTAATATGTTTTTGCTGCTAACCGTTTTCATTTTTTTAAAGTTCGTAACTTCTTATTGGTGAGAGAGAAAAAAAGAGAAAATTTAATTATAGTTTTAGTCTCCCTATTTTATCAATTCACGAAATTAGTCACTTGTTTAAAAATCTGTCAGTTTTGATCTTTTATTATGATTTTTTAATTAAAAAGGGGCGATGTTACATGCTTTAAATAATGTGACATATGATACGATGATATGGAATGATTAACACCTATGAAATTGCAATAAAATCCTCTAAAACTTAACTTTCAACTTCAAAATTTTTTATTTTTGTAATTTAATTAATGACATTTGAATAATTAATGCATGTAGATGGTTCTATATTATGAAATCGTATGTCACATTATTTAAAATACGTCAAATCGTCGTTTTTTTAGTTCAAAAATTTGATAAAGGGACTAAAACGGCCGACTTTTAAAATAGGAGGACCAATTTCATAAATTGGTGAAAATAGAGAGACCAAAAGTGTAATTAAGTCAAAAGAGAATTGAGAGAAAAAAGAAAGAAAAAAAGAAGAGAGAGAAAGAATACAAATTTGGTAGATTTAGGAATTATGATTAAGTTCACAAAGTTTGCAATACTCATTTTCACGATGAATTGTCGTAAATTCAAATTTTGTCTTGAGTTTTTCACTCTAAACTGGGTTAACCATTTTGGTTTTACTCTCTCACTCTATTATTCATCTCATTTATGCATTCTTGATAATATTTTGAAGCATTTTTGTGTTTGCTAGTTTTACACGAACTCAATGGTTAATCTAATCATGTAGTGGTATCAAAATTGTAAGAATAATGCAATATTATGGGGTAATCTTCCGACAGTTAAGAAGCCCTCGTTACCTCTAGCGATTTTGACTCTGGAAAAAGTCCTAGGAGATGCAATATAAGGATTTTGGATACATTTCTAGCCGTCGTGGTCATAGCCCTCGAAAGGTTCGGCACGTAAAGGAAAATATGAATATGTATAGTTTCGAGGTCCTAGGCACTCGAAAATTGCAGATAACGGAATTGGCACCCATAACCTTTGAATAGTGAATTTGAGTGTGAAATAGAAGACAACTATTCTAATAGTGAATATGCACAAAAGTGTCACAATTGTTGCATTCACCGATGATCTGTGACTTTAGAAAGGTGCACTAGTCAAATGATTATTGCACATTTTTTAGGGTCATAGACCACTTCAAAGTGCGGCACTTATTAAACAACACATATATGGATTCTCTCATTTTCCTTCATTTCATCTCATCTACCTTCAGATTTCTTTGAAATTTCTCTGTTCTCTCACGATCTGAGCACATTTTGGGTTTTAGAGCAATGTTTTAAAAATCGGACCGGAGGTCCAATCTGCGAGATCTCTGGATTTTAGTTCAAATGGTTCAACCGGTTGAATCACAGTAGAACCATTCAAAAAATAAATAATAAAATACATGAAATATATATAAAAAATTTAGAACTTCATAACTTTTAAAGTAAAACTGTATAAAATTATAACAAATAATCAATATCTATGACAAATACATTAAAATCAATAACAAAGACAAGTTTTCATAATATAAATTCAAATATCAAATCTCATACGAATCAAGCGATCAACTATGGGTGTGTTGCATATTAAGTGGAATAAGGGTTTTTTGATACAATTAAACTTATAAAGATTGTTTTTTTAATTTTTAATTTTTAAAAATTGACTTTTTTTTTTTGCAAAAATATAAAATCTAGGTGTTTAAAAAAAACCAAGTGGTTTTTCTAAACCAACCCC
Source organism: Cicer cuneatum (assembly GCA_037974295.1). Lineage (NCBI taxonomy): Eukaryota > Viridiplantae > Streptophyta > Magnoliopsida > Fabales > Fabaceae > Cicer > Cicer cuneatum. The sequence continues at coordinate 56,352,110 of JBBPBO010001984.1, forward strand.
AATTCAGTAACCCAACCGGTTCAAATTGATTTTCTAATTATTTTCGATTTTCACTTACCAACGGATTTTTTAAGCAAAAAATTAAAATGTTACCATGCTCGCCGGAGGATTGCACGGCGGTCTGTGGGGGTGGGTTGCATTAGAACAATATACGCACAATTGAAATGGTAAAGCATAGCTGGAACACATAATTTTGAAGATGAAAAAAAATGGAAGGGTTATGGCACGATTGAAAAAGGGAGAACAACTCTAGGATGAACCACTAATGATACCATGTAAAATATGTTTTCTGTGTTTTTTGTGTGTCTCAAAAAGATCACACATCTTCTATTTATAATGAAGTTACAATAATTACATTCAAATACTAGAAACTTGTATTTGACTAGGAGTTCTACCAATGAACCTAAGAAATTGTACAGTTAAAGAATAATAAATTACATTTCAAATTGTTTGACTAAAGGATCTATTATAAATGTTTAATTGGAAACTTTTAAAATGAGCACACAAACGTTAAAATACTATGAGGTAATTTGATTTATACAAACTCACATAATTCGTGAAATGCACAGTCTATTTTGTTTAAGTAGTTCAAAAAGTGATAGAAAATTTTAATATATGAGTAGAAGGTAAATTATCTTTTGAATATATATTTAAATTTGAAGTCAAAAATAATTAGTTCAAATAAATATTATAACTTCAATTTTTAAATCATTATCAATCATCTTGAACATATTCGAAAAAGGTGATAGAAAATTAGAATAAACATCGTTATGTTTTAGGCTTTGTCTAATGTGCATAAGTAAGATCATCTTGTACCATGCATAAGTTTATTTTAACTATTGAATCATTAAGTCTCTTAATATCTCATTTGATCTAATGATGAGACTTATAAATTCAACGATTGATAAAAGTTTGTACATGATGCAAGACTTACCTCATTGTGCAACAAAAAATGTGTCTACTTCTAATATATAACTATTATCTACTAATTTTCTTCGCTTTCTAAATTCAAATAATAATGTTATAAAATTTAAGTATGTTAATCTTAGCTTAATATGCTAAACATTTCCGCGCATAAATTTTAGGAATGGGAGCTTGGCCAAGAGATATTTGTGCCCGAGCTTCGTCGCCATCTCACATAAAGAAGAGCACTAATGAACTTTATTGTGATGGAGAAGCAAATTAGCATAAACCAAGTGAAAAAGGGTAACAAATCTGAAAATATGATCGATCACCAATCCTTTTTTTTATTCTGTGGGCTCATTATGAGATTCTATTTGAATCTCACACACGTTAAAGCACACTATAGGGTGTTAAATCCTTTAAATATAAATGCATAAGGTTACTAAGCTAATGCTTTCTACAGAATGGATGTTGAATAAACATGACACTTAGAATAATAGGTTGATATTTTTATTCAAATATAAACCTAGGCCTCTTAAAAGTGAGTTAGCACACTATAGTAATAGAATACAAATACTCAATTTTGAAGATATACATCACAGATTCATCACATGACATAGTGGCAGGACATCAAGCTGACAGATACAATTATTAACCAACAAACACTCTTAATTTCTTTCCTCCCAATAGGAAGAATCACTCCGGATAGGATAAAGGTCTACAGCTGATGAAGATGAAGCAGTCCATCTGTCAGTTGATAAACTTTGACTTTGTGACTTACTTATGTTTTTCTCTTCAATCTGATAGTAATACTGCCTCATTGCTTCCAACTTCTTTTCATCCATTACTTCACTTGAATCTGAAACAAATTCTGGAACCACAGTCCTTCCATCAAGCATACTTACCACCGACGACATAGCCGGCCTTAGGTTTGAAGTGACGTTGGTGCATAGGAGAGCCACATTGATGACTACCATAGCCTCCTTTTTGTTGAAATCTGAACCTAATCTTCTATCAACTAGATCCATTAGGTCACCTTTCTCTTTCAACAAATGTGCCTATTAAAACAGAGAATGTTTTGTGAAAATCCAAGTCATTTACAATGGATACATTCAACTTCTGAAAATTCATCAAAGCACGAAATTGGTCATATTTCTTTTTAATATGTAAACACCAAAATGATGTCACCAGTATGTCACTTAGATGCTTCATGTAGAATTGAATTATTAGATGATAAATGAACCATATATGTATGGACACAAAACCAAGTGTAAATAGATAGTACAATGAATAATCAAATTTACATGACCAATGGAGAACACCATAAAGTTACCCAATCAAGAAGATAGAATGCTTCCTCCTTTGACCGGTAAATGGTGTTGCTCTTTCCACTGAGGATTTCCAATGCCACAATTCCAAAACTATAAACATCTGCTTTGTCTGTCAAATAACCATGCATTGCATATTCAGGAGCCATATATCCGCTGCATAATTAGAGCATATCATTGCCATAATTTGATATAAGTATACAACTAGATATTAGACTTTAATATTATGAAAATTCCATTTGAATTTAATTTGATAACTTTTTGCAGTACTTTTTAATAAACTCGGAGAAGGAACAAATTATAACTACTCACTAGGTCCCAGCAATTCTAGTGCTAATGTGAGTATTATCCTCCTCATCAAGCTTGGCCAAACCAAAATCAGATATCTTTGGGTTGAGATCCTTATCAAGCAACACATTAGTGGCCTTGATGTCTCTATGAACAACCTTCAGTCTCGATTCTTCATGTAGGTATGCCAAACCTCTAGCAATACCAACACAGATCTTCTGCCTTGTTGACCAATCTAATTTTATTTGGTGTTCCTCTGGACCTATATTTGTGAATGTAATAAAAAAAAAGGTACCTCATAATCACAGGCTAAGTTAGAAAATGTGGAAATATCACATAAATAGCAACCGAAGTAGACCATTTAGGAAAAATTACCAAATAAAGCACGAGCAAGACTATTGTTTTCCAAGTATTCATATACCAGCAACAATTGATCTCCCTCCACACAACAACCATAGAGTTTAACAAGATATGGGTGTTGCAAAGCAGAAATCATGCCTATTTCATTTAAAAACTCACGATTCCCTTGCTTTGATTTAGAAGAAAGTTGCTTGACTGCAATCAATGTTCCATTGATAAAAGCCCCTGCATTTTGAGGAAAGATAAACTGTTAGAAGTTGAAAAAATATTCTCTGAAAAATACATGTATAAATTACAATCATAATAAAAGCATGACACTCAAAAGGAATTGTTATGTTATATGCAAAATACCTTGTACACAGGACCAAATCCTCCTTCTCCAATCTTATTGCACATATCAAAGTTGTTGGTAGCTGCTTTTATTTGTCTCAAGGTAAATAAGCCCGTTTGTAGGTCTAAACTCATCAACTCTGTTAAATGAAGTAAGATAAAGATCAAAGATCTCCTACACTAAGAAAATTTCACACGTTCACTCTGCATCGACAATCCATTTTTTGTAAGCATGCAGCTTTCATCTTATCAAGATAATTACAGAACATGCACAAGTTTATATTTTATCACTTAAAAAATTCATGTGTTAGCAAAAAGTATGATAATAATGGCAATAAAAGAAATTTATTTGTAATCACCTCTTTCTAAAGAGTTTTTCTTTCGAAAACATCCTTTCCACCAGAGTATACCAAATACTATAATCATAATACTTATTGCTGCAACAACAATTCCAACCACAGCTCCAACAGGTATACTGCTTCCAGGTGCAGAGTCTGCTTACAAGACATTTTAAATATTAGATCATAATATGGAGAACATAGTATAAGATTAGCAACGTACAAAGTGTAACCCACCAGATTCAACAGATATAGCTGATATAAGAGGACCATATACTGATTTATTTGGGACAGCCTGTGTCCCTTTTCCAGCCCAATATAAGCGAATCTCTAAGGTATTACTAGCAACAGGAACATCTTTGAACTGTTTTATGATTTTCTTACCAACTCCTCCTGCTTCTTCTGCAATATTGAACTCCTTTTGCCTCTGCTTTCCCTGTAACATTTCAATCACAACCTTAATGTTTCGTGATGATTACGACTTACAAATATTTTAATCGTCGGATTGTTTTAAAATATTATAGAAATTGATTTTACCAATGATACAAAAGAAGTGAACTTCTGATCAAGAAAATATTCAGTTTTTAGGTGAGATATGCTACGTATTTCAATTCTAAAGAAAAATAGTTTGACAATGTGCCAACTGGAAGAAAATTGTTACACCATGTACCTGAAGGTAGATATCAAATACACGTCTTCCAAGACTAGCATAAGTTTGATCGTCTGTGAACATTATTTCGGCAAAATGTAGAGTTACTGTGTAGTTTCCTTTTGCCAGGCAAAACCCATAATAAGTCAGAGAAATAGGAGAAACACGTGCATTCATGTACAATTCAGCATCCACCATAGTAAGTGTAGCAATATTTTGCGGGGAATAAGTTTCTGTAACTTGATTTCCATCCATGAATATACCAGTGGTGCTAAATGCCCAATTTCCTGTTGGACTGACATGGAATCTAGCTGGTCCAGATGAATCTGAATCACCATCATAACTTGTTCTGTTGACTATTGCTTGCTTTCCACCACAATTTATATGAAGGGAGTATGATGCTGGATTGAGAAGATCATGTGAGAAACTTTCAAAATATTAAGGAAACTAAGAAAATCAAAGACACATATATTCCTTCAAATCTTATTCTCTCTCTCTATCACTCTCTCTCTTTCTAACTATCATGATTCTATTGTGGTGGGTTGTATAATTCCATCTAGTCAAACAAAAATCCCGATTTTTTGCAGCTGATATTTTACATACACACAGCCTGATTGAAGACAACTAGCCATTTATCATTTTCAACCAAAAACTTCCTATTATGTTGCTCTTTTCTTGGTTTCATTTTAAGGGATTTAATTCATATACATTGTCACTCAATAACAACTATTAGATGACTAAAAATATTTGACTTTAATTATAACTACTTATAAAGTCACATATATAATAGGTTGTGATTTGTTGACAGTGTAAAAAATTTACCCTAATAGTGTATGAAAATTAAACTTTATTAACTCGTTGCTCTTCTAAGCAATTTTATATATTAGAACAAGCTTTTGGTAATATGCATGGTTGCCGTTGGTCCCCTCTCCTCTGCGTTTTTTTTTTTAAAAAAAGTTCAAAAACAGTAGTGAGATCATTAAGAAACTCACGTTTGTCACATGAAACTCTCCAACACGAAACTTTTCCTCTGAGAGAATGATGGTAGGAATAGAATAAGATTCACCACATAATAAAAGGGAAATGGAAAGGTTAGATATATATAGGGAGCATTTCAAGTAGGGGTTTTTTATAATTAGAAAGTGAGAGGAATAAATCTTAACCATAGATCAAATCCTGAATAACATTATAAGTAGTCATGTGATCTTTATATAATTGTTAATCATGACCATATATAGCTATACTATATATATGTTGTAGTATTTAAAATACCAAACTCACATGTCATTGCTTGTCCATGAGGTAGAAAACAAGTTCCTGTGACATATTAGAGAAGGTGGTGTCTAAGAAAAGCTCTTCAGTTTACAAAAAAAATGCTCACAAATGCAAGGATTCTTACACATTTTCATTTTGACATTTCTGATTCACTTGGTCGTTTCTGAAGTTATTGTATGAAAGATCTCTGTATACAAGTCACAAATTTGGATTCAGAATATGATAATTGTTATAAGGCAAGGGGTGCCTCCTACTATATAAAAACATTTTCAAGTTATATCTCATCTAAAGTGGGATTCTCAACAATAATAATACGACAATAAAAAACAATGAAACATTTGGTGACTACCACGAAACCTAAGAATATTAATATCTTTAATATAATAAACAATTGCACAATCATACTCCAAGAGCAAAAAATAAATGATTTCCTTACTAAGTAGGTGAGAAAAAAGCTCCTCATCAATTGGTCCATTAAAGCAAACTAAACCTTTTCAATTGAAGGGAAGGGAAGAGAAAACCGTTCCATAAAGAAATGACAATAGAATGCAAATGGATTAATCCCAATCGAACCTTGAGAATTGGAATATTGGAGATATAATATTAAGCAAACCAAAGACATGAAACAAGTTATACACAACCAGCTTAAACATTGATTCGGTGCAACATACTCATGCAGCTTTAGGAAGTATATTACAATTCAGAGAGTGGAGAGACTGAGGAGGATATGAACTAATGATGTAAGGGAAACAAAATCATGATTATGGACTTATCACTAGAGTTGATCAGGAGAACAATAACAAAGGATTAAACTATAGTACTTCTAAAAAAAGCTGTAATGCTTTAGATATTATTTGCACATCATTATTTAGAAACTTTAATTTGGTGATAAATAGCAAATAATTGCAGCATAGTTGGTCATGTAGTTAATGTAAGCAAAAAAAAATCTATACAGCTAAAACAACAATTCTTAAATAAAAAGAAGAGGGAAAAGCAGGGAAGTAAGCAAAAAGAAAAAGCAAAGTCCATTTAGGAAGGTAAAAAAGAAAACGATGATATGTTTATCATATTTTCGCAACATAAATGAAGTACATATTCAATCCAAAGAATCATACAAGTAGTATTAAAAAGATAACTCACACGTTAACCTTCGTTTTCCAAAGAGGTATGTGGCCAGTGAGAAGGTTTCCAGTTAAAAATCTACCATAAAAGAATATCAAGATATTAATATACAAAGCTTAATATTTATTGAGGTAGACATCTTTATTTTTAACCACACCCATTTATCTCTCCTTCTCTATGAAAGATTGAATTGATTAGATAACTGTCTCGAGGGACCCTTCTATACAGAAAAGTGTTTTAATTCTTAGACTTTGACCAAGATCAATGAAATAACAAAACAATCCTAAACTTAACACTTTGACTCTCATTACCGCATTTGATATATTGTCACTTCCTTTCTCAGAATTTTATTTTCTTTTCAGATAAAAGGGTGTGTGATCTTTTTGAAACAAAAAATGCTGTTGATTTAGAAAGGTGCAATCATATAATTATCAAATTCCAATAATGACTCATCTTTTACTTTAGAAAGGCTTCTTTATTGATGTATTTGTAAGGTTATCAAGATCTAAATTTAAATCTTAAAATCCTACTCACCCCCTCTGTTCTTTATTGCACGTAAGATCTCTTTTAATGCAAGGTTGTCAAAATATGGTAAAACAAGATCACAAACACGATTGTGTGCAATCTTGAGTGGTTTCCTTTTGGTAGGATCTTATGATCTTATGTTTTGCGGTCTTGCTACTCCCTCCCAATCTTGACAACATTATGGATCTAAGCAGATTATTCAGCTATCCTTATTCAGACGAAAAGTTGAAACTAGGGTTTTAGGTGTAAATAAGCCAACAGATATGTGACTAAAAAAATACCCCAGAAAAGAATTGCGCTAAGAAACTACAAAGAACTTCTTACATGAATTGTACACCGTTCATGGTGGCATAGGTATTCGGAATTGTTCCACTTAAGTTGTTAAAGCTGAGGTCTCTGAAAGAGATACCATATTAATAATGAGATAAAATACTACGGAAAAAATGTCATAGAAAAACATTCTTGCAATATAATAAGAAACTTTACAAAAGAAACTTTAATGGTTAGCTATAGCCAAACAAAATGTAGCAAGTAAGAAATTACAAGTGTTTTAATGTTGTCAGAGTCCCAAGATCTTTATATAGTTCTCCACTGATGTTGCAGTTCCTCAAAATCCTGTGAAACAATAAGATAGACAACGAAATATTACGAGTGCCTTTCTTGCTGCTTTTTTTCTTTTCTATATCTGAAAGAGGCAGAGGAATCAACTCACAGAGTTTTTAACAACTGCATATTATTAATTCGTGGCAAAGGTGCATATCCAGATCCATTCAAATCACTAATTCTCCTAAATTGCACATTTAAACCAAAGCTAAGTAAACATAATTAAAATTTCAACCCTTACTTTATCAGTATATAAAATATCATACATACAAGTCAGTTAAGTTTCTCAAAAGTGAAATTTCAGAAGGAATTGGCCCACTTAATCCACTCCCTTGAATGATTCTGTCAAAACGAAAGTAACCATTGACAATTTTTTTTAATGTAAAGCAATACAAAAACAATAAATTTAGAGGGAAAATTAAAATAAAGAGGAGAGTGAATACAGTGAATAGATATTTGTCCAGTTCTGAATAAAATCTGGTATCTTTCCAAAGAATTGGTTGTCTGAGATTTGTCTGCATTGAGAAAAGGCATGAAAATTTTAAGCATCATAATTTTATTTTTGAATTTAGTCATCACTAAATGTCACCATAAAAATTTGAAGCGTACAAATCTCGCAATGTAGTGAGCTTGGCCAATGTCAAAGGTAGTTCTCCAGTAAAATTGTTAGAGGAAAGTCTCCTATATATAATAGAAAAACAAAGCAGTAAATTATGATTCTATGTTATGGAAATCAAAGTGGATTTTAAACATTGGGCTTTCATATTTGGAGGGAGAAAATCAATTAAGTAAAAATAAATTACTTACAGTGTTCGAATCTGGGTTAGATTCCCAAGCTCAGGAGGAAGATTTCCAGACATTTGATTGGCAGTTAATTCCCTATCAATTTTAAGTTAAAGTTAAGTTCTAATAAAACTCTATGAATTGAACACATACATATTTATGTACTTCATAAATAGATTTTTTTTTGCTGTAGATAATGACAAACTCACAACTGTGTTAGAGTAGATATGTTTGCAATCTCCTTTGGTATTGAACCCGTTAATCGATTTCCAGGGAGAGTACTATGATGATTAAGAAACATGTTGTCATTAGCCTATTGTTTCATGTAATTACAAAAGTGTTCAAGAAAATGAATGTAAAATAAGACACGTGTCAAGATCATATAATATATAGAACAATCTATGATTAAAAACCAGAAAAAGAAAAATAAGAGACAGATCATACATGTTAAGAAGATTCGTCATGGAGCCCCATTCTTTAGGAATTGTACCATTCAAGTAATTGCGAGAGAGGTCACTGTAATAGAGGGAGAGAAAGAGTTTGACATGCAATATAATATATAGATACATGTTATTGAAAATATAAACCAAGTTCAATAACTTCGTTAATTTGGATGTGAGGAAAAGTCTGAGAATTACATACATAATTTGAAGGTAACGCAGCCTGTTCAGATCCGGTGGAAGAGTGCCGGGGAGATTTAGCCCTTTCAAAGTTCTGAATGTATACCATAAAAAAGTTATTAAAAGAAATTAATTCTAATATATTTCTTAGCTGGTAGATTTAAAATAAAATCGCAACAAGCTCTTCTACTGCAGAGAGTTTTAGCAAGAAAACATATCTTTGGCTATTGATTTTACTTTCAAATATTAGTTTGATTATAACGGATAGCAATTTTATATAGATGCATAATAATCAGGTGTAAGTATGCCAGTTAAGTTTGTTACATGGTATTAACCAATCTTAACTCATGTCAATTCCTGCCTCTATATCAATGTAAATGTAAATGAAAACAAAATCAAATCAAATTGATTACAAGTGCTGATAACAAAGGGTCACTTCCACAGAAAAGAGACTTACATTGTTACAACATGGCAGAAGTTGTCACCAGCTAAGTACTGAAAAATCTTGTAAACTACACATGTCATCAAATACATATACATAATTGCTATAGAATTTATGAGCAAAAACAGTGATTTTCTTCTCCCACTCCTCAATGCTCTCGGGATTGGCCAATCCAGAGGCGTACGTTTGATGCTTTTGAGAACATAAGAGGGTGGGAGAAGAAGCTACCACAAAAAAATACAAGATGTTTAAACTAACATGAATCCTTAGATAAAAAAACTGGAAAAGAAAGATCAGATCAAAGAAATTTCTTTATGATTAGCGAGCTCTAGTAGAAAGAAATACATATCATACTTTCGTCAGGGTGAATAGTTGTAGCTTCAAAAGCTTTTAGAGATATGAACCAAATGACAATGAGTGAAAGGAAGAGAAATTGAGAGGAAGTGCTCATCTTAATGTTAACAAGGAAGGAAAAGAGAAGTTCTGATATATCAATAATTTACAAGTAGAGAGTCTGAACATATATATAGTGTGTATATGGAATTTAAGAAGCTAGACAAAGTCCTTAATGCATGGAAACACACTTATCAGCATAAATCCCCAATTTGGTCCCTGAAATTGTACAGCACCGTCAATTTATTATTTAAAATTATTAATATGTCAAAATTGTCTCAGAAATTGAAAAACTTCAATGATATAAATCCTTTTAAAGCGATTAATTTAATTCGTAAAACTGCTAAGGAATAACTAATATCATTCAGAATTTTCAAATTTAAGAACAACTTCGGAAATTTCATAAATTTGTGAGACTAAGATGAGAGCACGTACAATAATTCTATAAAGTAAATCGTTGAATCACTCTCTAAAAACAAAACAAAGTAAAGTACTTGGGTAAATAAATGATGTCGAATTCACATTGATGATTGTCACAATGATGAGACATCTATTTAAAGATTGAAAGTCAAGTTTTACACTATTCTACATGTAGTATATAATGTATATCCCAGTCAGAAATTATAACAAGATAATTAAAAACAGTTAGTGTGTTTTGAATCAATGTGAAATTGTAAGAGTCAACGTTAAACGTCATTATTTGAGAAAAAAAATTGAAATATTTACTTAGTTTGAATTAATGTCTATTATATTATACTAGTAATAATCATATAAGTAATTATGATCTATTTTACTGTGACAATTGTTCTGTAGAATCAACTAAGCTTCGTTCTTCGCTGAAACGCCGTTCACCACCGTAAGATTCACGCGCGCGCGATTCTTCCATCATGAGCTCTTATATATTCACCTTTTCCCTCTTTTTATTTTTTTTTAATTCTATAATACAAACACATTTTCCCTCTTTTTTTATGATATATTCTATTGGAAATAAAATATACACAGTATTAGAAAAGTGAATGTAGTTAAAAATTAAGACTACACATCAATTTTTTATATATTTTGTTTGTTTATATTTTATTTTGATAATAATATTAAATTTATTGACAATTGATATTGTTTTTACAATGTAAGTAATATTAAGTTTATATTAGTAAAGAAATAATTAATAATATTATATGATTGATTATAAAATAAAAAAAAAATTAATTACAGGTATAGAAATAATTAAGTAGAGATATAAAAATAAATTAATTAATTAGTAAAAGAATAATTAATTCAATTTATAAAAGAGTGACAAAAAAATTTCTCAATAGTGTCTTATATTTAAAGACGGATGTAGTACATTTTTTTGTGATTATGATTATTTTTTCAACCAACATTGATTTATTATTTGTTCAAAGTTTGGGTCTTTGGATGCATATTCTAACATGGTTGGCATTACGTGGTGATTTGATCAATGATATAGAGGTGCATGCACGTATTTTTTTTAATCTAAAATCCACATGTAAAGATATATTTGTTTGAGATTGGTACTATTTGGTTAATTTGTGTGTCGTATATGTGGAAAATATAGTGGTACTTTTAATGTTTCACTGCTTCTTGAAAAGATGCAGTCAACATCTTGGGTGTGGTTTAAAACAAAAGATGTTAGTTTGTTTACGATTTTAATTTGTGGTGCCTTTAATCCTTGAGGGTGCTTGGGTTTTATACCTTCCTAATTTGTCTTAGGGCGTACCTTTGTGTTGGTTGGGGTGGAAGTGCAATGTTTTATGTTTGTACGTAGCACTTTTTTGTATTCTTAATTCTATTTTTTCCCCTTGTATTCTTAATTCTTAGTACACATTGTCTATAATATATCATTACTTGTTTCGAAAAGAAAAAAAAAACTTACATTTTATATGTGGAAAAACGGAGAATCTTTAATTTAAATTTCAACCTTGATCAATTATTAAAAGTACGATCTTTATACTCTTTCGTCTCTTTGACGCAAAAATATTCATTGCTCTCATTATAAAAGATGGAGTTAATACATATAAAAAAATTACAAAAATAAGATACGTGTGTAGCTATAAAATTTTATACTCAATAATTCACTTGTATTAAAAAAATATATATCATACATTAAATTTAACTTACATAATAAAATATCAAATAGTATTAAAATTTTATAAAATATTACATATTTGATCAACACAAGAAAAACGATATGTTAATTATGTTGACAATTAAATTGATAAAATTTAATATCGACGAAGAATTATTATTTGAGTCAATATATCTCTACTTCGTTATAAAATCATTTTAGTCGAACATGTTTTTAACAAAACAGGTTCATTTTAGATAAGAATATTGTACTGAAAAACCCGGACCTTCAATTTGTCACTCTATAATCGGCCATCATCTTTTGTTCCATCTGATGAGAGTTCTACCAGAGATGCAAAATTGTTATCTTTGGTAATATTCACACTTATTAAATATCACTTTGAACAGATGTTTGTCTTCAGATTTAGTAACAGCTATGATGAGTCTTTTCTAACCTTCTCCATGGCTATAAAAGAAACATCAAGGTGAAGACAATTGCAAGAGTTTCTAGTGCAATCATTTCATCACTAAAACAATCATACTCGAGCAAACAAAACTCTTCAATCAAGTAAACACTTCAACTCTCTCTTATTATATTCAAGGATCTCTTTATTGAGTTATTATTGACAATCAATCTCAAACAGGTGTTGAGTAAATTATGATCCTACAAACTTCTATCATAATTTCATCTAAAGGTATCTTGTAAAAATCATTTATGGACTAAAATGTAACTGTAAAAATTCTTTCAAGATTAAAAGGTGAATGTTGTAACTGATTAAGAGTGATCAAGAAATATTGTGTGAAAACAAGAACGTTCTTGTGTGAAACACATTAGTAGAAAAATTCACAAATTGTGAGGACTGGATGTAAACCACCTTGGATGAACCAAGATACATCATTGTGTGATTTTTTTTATCCCTATTCTTTATTATTTCTAACTAACTATCATTGATCACGTAGAAATAATCTGTTTTATTTTTTTTTAACTAACCAAGAAAGTTATGGATTTTTATGTGTAACCAAGATTGATCTTGAGTTAATTTAAAAATAAAAGCAAGAAATAATATTTTAAAAAGGGATCACAATTCAAGTCCTCTTTTTTGTGATTAACATTGCTACTTCAATTGGCATTAGAACTCTGCCTCTAAGGTTAAACACCTAACAAGTGTTAGAGGAAAAAATTCACGAAGCAACATCAAAAGCCAAGTGTATTGTTGAAGAAGGATCATGAAATAGACCACCTTACTTTGATGGTAGTGGCTACTACTTTTGGAAAGGAAAGATGCAACTATTCCTTAAATCACAGGATGTAGGAATGTGGCGCACCATAATAGATGGAAACTTCATACCAAGAGTTGATCAAAGTGATCCAACATCTGTTGAAAAGAAAGAAGCAGACTGGACAATAGAAGACAAAGCTAATGTATTTCTAAAGTCTAAAGCTTAATTATTTTTATCTTGCGTTTTGAGCAGGGAGAAAAGCGAAAGAGTTGATGAATGTGATACAGCTAAAAAAAGTATGAGATACATTACAAGCTTATCATGAAGAAACAAACCATGTCAAAGAAACAAGATTCACAACCATTGTAAATGAAATGCACACTCTTGGTAAGGCATACTCAGTCCAAGACACAATAAGAAAAATTCTAAGATGTATCCCAATCATATGGAAATAAATGGTCACAACCATAAGTCAAGTCAAAAATCTTGAGACACTCGAATTGGAAGAACTCATTGGAACTTTAAGAGCACATGAAGTACTGATGCAATAGGATAAACCAACAAAGAAAGGAAAAATAATAGCCTTAAAAATTTAACAAAATCTTCAAGAAAGCTCATCTTCACAACAAGATGAAAGAGAAGACTCACAAGAAATTGGTCAAGAAGAAGCTGATGAAAAAGTAGTTCTTCTTACAAGAAAAATTAAAAAAATGATGAAAAGAAGAGATCAAATGCTCTAAAATAGAAATAGATAAGAGTCAAATTACATGTTATGGGTGCAAAAAACTACGATATATTAGTTATAAATATTAATTTTTTTTGTAATTTTAATTTTTATATTAATTTTTAAATAAATTAAGTAAAACTGTCTAAATATTACAGTGGAAAATGATCATAATCATTATTGGGGTTCGCGTTTTTATAATTATTTTAAGGCTGCCTTATTCTTTTTTTTGTGTTTAGCTGCCTTATTCTTTTCATATAAGTCCTTTTAAATCTATTAATTTAATTCTTGAAATTGTCTGGGAAAACTAATGTGATTGAGAACTTTTTAATTTTATGAAACATTTTTAAAATATCATTAATTTGAGACACTAAGATGAGAGTGCATACAATGATAAATAACTCCACAACAAACTAACGTGAAGTATTTAGGTGAATGGTGTTATTCGATTATGAAGACATACATTTAAAGGAGGAAAATGACGGAGGAAATATTAAGAAGACTAAGAATATACAAGTCAAACTTTAGACTATTCTCCATGTACTATAGATCGATGTATGCCCCCAACCAGATATTGAAAAGGCAAGATAAAGTCCTCCCATGAAATCAAACACGCGTATATATCAGCATAAATCACCAATTTGGTTCCTATTTGTATAAATAATTTAACTAAGCCTTATAGCATATGCATTTAGTATAAGTCATTTTTATAGTAAAAGATAAAATAAAATCAAACAATTTTAAACTATATTCATAAGTTATCTCAGAGAATTTATGGAAATAAAATAAAAATAACTTATAGACATGTCATAAGTTGTTTTCATAAACTCTCATAAACAGTTTCACAAATATTTATGTTATTAAATAAATTCAAATAAGTGAATACAAATAAACCTTTAATCCTTGAAATTATTGAGTGTTGTCAATTTATTTGTTAAAATTATTAATATTGCCAAAATAATCTCTAACCTTGAAAATATTCAATCATGTTACTATTTGTCATTTGAAAGCAATTAATTAGATCCCTAAAACTGTCAAGAAAGTTAGAGACATATATTTAATGGAGAAATGACATATGACATATGACATAAGAATAAAGACATAATTTGAGTAGGATAGTGTTCGTATAAAATCAAAATAGGACTACATTCACATATCAAGTTAGTCAAAATATCTGCACAAGAATTTGCTTCATGTGAAAGAGTGATAAATTTTAACCTCCCAATTCAACTCATACAAACAAATAATATTATGTATCAACCTTCAACCTATTGCTGCCCCACACTTACCAGACTTCAGCATGTTCATAACTACGCTAAAATTAACATGAAATTTTACCCTTGGATAACCTTGGACCAAAGGCAACTTCGAACCATCGAAACAGGTATAATATGATTATTACAAGCACGAATGTTTCTTTGAATTTAGTTTAGTTCTCACTTAGGTTCTCTATGTTTTTTCTTTTCATTTGGTGTTTTAAGTTATCAAATGAAAGCATATAAATCTACCAAATTTTTTATTTTATCAAATCTTATAAAATGATCATTTTCTTAATTTTTTGTACAATCATTTAGATACATGTATATATTTAAAAACTTGATATTAAAGATGTTGAAACAAAATCTTTAATTAATATTTTGAAGATAATCAAACCTTTATATTTATTAATTATGATTCTGACCGCATTATATATTAACTTGTGTTTTTGAGTGTATTAATTAAAGATAGAAATTCGAACATAAGTTGAATCATGATATGATGAAGCATGCATATCCATGGAATATCACATGGTCATTTTTAAATGATAAAAAATGATTTCATCATCAATTTTGAATCCATCTCATGTAACAAGACAAGAATGCACTTTATGAAACATAAATGATTCGGAAGATTCCTCAAAAGAATGTCAATCAAGAGACTGATGAAAGAATGTTCAAGAGAACATTGTGGTTGTCTTATTAAATGGCGAGAGACAAAAAATGAATTAGCTAGAGAAAACTAAATGTATGTTCTGAATGGAAATTTTCGCATATAGGCCACCAAAAATTAATGAGCATCTAAACGACACAAATTGAAGGTCCATTTACAAAAATAAACATGCAGAATGTTCTGCAAATTGATGACATGGAGATAACTACCAAAAGAACACAAATATAATGAAATGTTATCGTTGATGCAACAATTGCACAATCCTCTGATTTTGCATTGTTTCAACAGTGATTTGGCATCTCATCTCATCATTCTTGCTTAAGTTTTCTTCTAGACTCAAGACAGAATGTTATGGTTTATACAAAAACGTTTTAGACTAAAGTGCAAATAAGAGAATTAGTCAAAGAAAGCAATTGACACTTGACAAGACTATCCAACAACTATATTTAGTTTAAATTGAATGTTCAAAGCTTCTCATCATCGATTAATTAAAGATAATTTGAAAGATGAAGACAACAGTTTAATTGACAATCTATCTATCCTTGTTCATTTAAGCACAAGTTATGGAACTATTATCTCAAGCAAAACTCCAACTCTGTTTACTATATTTGTGAATTATTCTTATTGAGTTTTTGCTTTCAGTTAATCTCAAACAAAGAGTTGATAGTCATTATATTTCAAACAATTTTATTATACAGATCGTTTGTAATTCAAATATATATTTTATGTTACATTGAATGTGTTTGTAAACTAAACCTCTAAATAATTTACACAACATGCTCATCAAATGGTTTGATATAATGTCAGATGGTTATTAGTGGTGCAACGACATTAACATCTTGTAGAATATTGCAGTATTTAAAGTTTGATTCTTGTACTCTCCTTTTTAAAAAATTTTAAAAAAAAATTCTTTTAAAATATTGGAAATCCAACACATTTACCTTTTTTTAGTAATAATAGATTGACTATTTGCTCGAGCTAAAAATAAAACATGGCACAATTAAATATATGTATTATTTAAATATGAGTCTATCACGCAATGTAAGTCTAGTCCCTTACGCAGGACTCAACTTTCATTGATTAAAAAATCATGCTTTTAAAATATAAATATAATATTTTCACAAACAAAAAAAATATATATTTTCAATAAAAATTGTTGTTACTTTATAAAAAAATACTTCATTTAAATTGTTATTGTGAATTTTTTGATATATTATTTATTTTTTTAAATGCGCCTTTTAATTATATATCTAATCTAATTGATCTTCAAAGGTAAAAAAATATCAATATTTAACACATCTATACACATAATAATTTATTATATCCAAAATAGCTATTTAAATATTATATTAAAACACACTCGCAATTTATTTCATCCACATCTCATCCTTAATTTCTCCACATAATACTATTTTTGCCACATCCAGTTTAATCTAAAGTGTCACACTTCGATTTTTACTTGAGGATATACAATTTTTATACTACAACGTTCATTCGCATCATGCCCCTAAAAAAATGTTGAATATATATATATATATATATATATATATATATATATATATATATATATATATATATATATATATATATATATATATATATATATATATATATGATTGAAATGAATCTTTATCTATTATAAAATATCTTGAACCAACAACAGTAAATTTATTTACAGCTCAATTAGCTCATTGTCATTTTGATTAATAAAATTTCTCAACATTAGAGGAGAGAATAAGCAGCTAGAAAAATATATTATTTGGAATGAGTTATCATTATCTCATCTTGATATTCGAATCAAATAATGTGAATTAAAAGTTAACTGTGATTAAATCATATATATGTATCACCTCCTAATGCTTTCATCAAAACAGATATATTTATTGGACATTATAATATTGCAAACGAGTCTCAACGGCGTCTGAAGCGTGGTAGACCAATTAGTTTCAAAGATAGGAATCCTCGATCAAAAAATTGACCTAAAAATAAGGATATCCTAAGTGAGGATATATAGAAACTCAAAAAAAAAAAATTCTAACATAATTGACATTTCAGTCTCAAAAGAGACTAATCAGGTACCTGAAATTCATAAAAATAAATAGTTCTCAGTAAATTATATCACTAATAAAATTTAATGAAATCGACGTGACGTCAACGTTAATTATGTTTTTGCATATAAAATAGCGCTTATTGTGTTAAATGATAATGAGAATTATGAACAAATGTCCAATAAAGATTATAGTTAAAAAGATGATTGACCAAAATGAAAATACGCAATTGAAGATAAATTAAATTTTCATTCGAAAATAAAAGTTTTTGGATATGAAGTTCCAAACACCTGAAGCTTTGAAACTAAGTGGCGGATCCATTCATTCACTATGATATTGTGTGCTTATGTTTCAGAATTTTTTCATGAAATTGGTTGAATGATATTTGTTTCATATTCTTCAAAAATTATTTTTTGACTAAAAATGAAAAGTTAAAAATAATAAAAGATAATACAAAATTGAAAAACACGGAGCTGAATTCATTAATGAAAGAAAATGACATAATTACCATTACCTTTTTGGAAAATCTGAAAATCATATCCCCACGTCGACTTTGCCCCAATAATTGATCTAGGGCGGGTGAGGGAAAATATCAACATCCCTAAATCCACATCTGTCTTCGAGTTTTATTTTTGAGAAAAATTTGCATTTCTTCAAAATGGTATTTTTCTATTAAAGTCGGGGATGAGTTCGAATGGATTTTTGGAGGTGTGGGTTGTGTTTTCATGCTTAATTGGAAGGGTCATGTGGTGTCAACCTCGCTTAAATTACTTTCTTTATGGTGTTGCCTATATTTTTTTTTTAAATTGTGAATGTTAGTAATTAATTATTAATTAAGTTTGTGAGAAAATTTGAACATATGATCTTCTTGTGATCTTGTCACCCAAACAACCAAATATTAGTCTTTCCTTTATATTTAAATTTGTTTTCATTAAAAAAAATTACTCCCTCTGGATTAGACTCTCAAATATAAAAAAAAAAATACTTTTATAATTTTAAATATAAAAAAAGATAACTAATTTTACTACAACTTTTATAAAAAAAATATATTTAATAAACCACTTAATTAGCATTTGATTTATTTTATTGCATGTGACATATATACTTTAAAAATAATAAAATTTTCTTTTTTTAACATATTGTTTATATATCACAATCGTAAAAACTTTTTCACACATTTTGTTTAAAAATAATATCCCTGTAGAATATTATTTTAAATCTAAAAAGGTAGTTAAATATATGCAGTGTACAAGCATTTGTTATCAACAATTCTTTTGACTGAATTCATTATTTACAATTTTAAAATCGAAGTAAAATAATTTAAGAGTTGTTGCATTAAATTCTAGTCATTTTTCTTTAAAAAAAGAAAGATGACCGGAAAAAAAACATTCGTACAAGTTTGAATCGTGTGTATTTCATCATTGCAATGATCTGCATTGCTTTTGTCGTGGCTTCAGGTAACAAATTTACTAGTAGTAACTACTTTTGTTTTGTGGTTTTTAGTAAAAATTTATAATATAATTGTATATGTAAGAGATAAAGTGAACAAGATAATAAAATGAATAATTTTTAGGGTTGATAAATAAATTAATGATGAATATTATATATAATCCATTAGTTATAATTTTAATTTTTAATTTATTTATTTTATTAACTTTTTAGTTTAGAACAATTAAATCCCTCTATAGACAGTTTGAAATGAAAAATGATTTTTGATTTAAAAAAAATATTGAGCAGAAAAAATTATTATCAATAAAGATTATTTTACCACTATTTCACAAGAAGTTTGAATCTTGTACCCCAAAATTACATTACCAAACTCTAACCGTTCAATTGTTATAAAAATTAGTTTTGATTTGAAGAAAATATTTTCTAAAAGTGTTTAAAATTTATAAAAGTTGTTAAGAAATATACTACAATATATATTTTCAGGAAATGTCTTAACTCGTCTGAAATATTTGTGGTAACCTCTCTATGTGGAAATGTATTGCTAGAAAATATAATTAATTTATGAG
This sequence comes from Cicer cuneatum, assembly GCA_037974295.1. Lineage (NCBI taxonomy): Eukaryota > Viridiplantae > Streptophyta > Magnoliopsida > Fabales > Fabaceae > Cicer > Cicer cuneatum. The sequence continues at coordinate 56,372,088 of JBBPBO010001984.1, forward strand.
AACATTATTTGTTTGAGATTTACAAATTATGGTTCATATAATTACCTTCCAAACACCTCGAAATTTTAATTCCTTGCGGTATAAATTGATAATAGCATCATAAACAATATTACCAGCTATTTAATGGTATTTTCATGTTTGATTATTTAATAATTTTTTAACTTTCATAAAAATTGTTCAATAAATATTTTTTGAAAAACTTGAATTCACATTAATACTATCGATCTATTTTGGCGATTTAGTTTCGACGAAAAACAATTTTCTAAAATATTTTTACAAAAAAAGCTATAAACAATTATTTTTTCCTTTCAAGTTTTGATAAGCTGAAAGTTAGTTTCAAAAAGAGAAATTAAATAGCCCCTTCTTTCTAAGTAATGCTTTTCTTTTTGACTCATAAATTCAAAATTATTAGAAAATATTTGTAGTATTACCGGAGATTATGCATTCTTTATAATTACATTTCACATAGTGATATACAATATTATTGGAGATTATGAACTTCAATAAAGAATAATTAATTGAAAATTTTAATTGTCATGAAAAAAGAATCCAATTATCTTTAATAATTTAAAATTGTGATTGACTAACATTTTAAAAAATATTACCATTTATCTTGTATATGAATTAAATAAAAAATTTATAAGATTCAAAAGTGTGAGATGCTCACAATAATTAATTATTGTCATTTAATTCAATTGATATGCAATGATGATTCTAAAAAAGGTGGTAGGTGTTATCAGAATAAACACTGTCGTTGTTTTGTTCCTTCTTAATGTACACTCTTGAAGTGTTTGTACAAGTGTATCTACAACTCTTTAAGACTTTCATTCAAATAAAAAGGAAAATGAATACATAATGAACATGTATTTGTTGTACTAAGTGTTTGATGACAATATTTTATTTGTTTTTGGATGTGTTTTATTTACTATGTAAAACTTAAACTTTCTACGTTATAAATCGATATTAAACATTTTGTATTTTTATAAGTATTAATGTGAAGTATTCCTAAAATCAAATTCAATTAATACAAATGACAAAACACTTTTCAAACGAGGATAAAATCAATTATTAAAATGATTTATTTTATATATATTACTAATATAAATAATTTTTATATTATCGTTCGATTATAATTGTCAAATCACTGCAAATATTTGTTTTTAATCATTATTATCTTTAAAGACATATATTTAAGTGGTTGTGACTGCTAATTTGAAGACGAAAAACAAGTTCAACCCAAAAACATATCATCTTTCCCACACAAATAACAAATTTAATGATTATACGTGGTGTAAAACTTTTTACACTAACATATAATATCAACTATTAATTATATAATTATTAATTTATGAAAGTTACAATTATGAGGCAAAATAACAAGATTAATAATTCATATTAAGTGTAAAATTAGTTTAAACACAAGTTGTAAATTCATTTTTCTCCAAAACCATTTGCCAATGACTTTTCTCACTTTATTCTATGTATGTATTTATTTATTTTAGTATATTTTGTTCACACCTTTTTTTGTTTGGTGAATGTTATTAAGACACTCTAAGCATTCATAAAATAAAAACAACACAAAATAAAAAAGTTAATCCTTGCAAACAAACAAATAAGCTCTTACCAATTGTTTTCTCAACGTTGCTACCCAGACCCCTATTTTTGCTACCCACACTCCTCAATTTTTTTATAAAAATAAAATATCTAAAATATCTTTGGTCATTTGTAATATTTTTAACTTTTACGTGAATTCAATTCAGGTATGCCTACGTGAATTCAATTTACGTAAGCCTATTGAGATCAAGTATACGTGAATTGAGTTCACGTACGTTAACGTAAATTGAGTTCATGTAGGTGTATGTGAATTGAGTTTACGTAAAAAAATTTACTTAATAAAAAGGTCTTAATTTTTTTTTATTTTAATAAAAAAGGTCTCACATTCTAATGTTCTTAAAACTAAAACCTATAAAATCTTATATAAATTTAACATTATCTCAACAAATATTACATCAATGGACATTATTATCAATTATCAATTGTAAAAGAAATATTATACAATATTAATTATATTAATTTAATAAATAATTTGATATATAAATGTCAACTCGAAAATATGAATCAAATTATTCAAAATTACAAAAATAAAAAAGAACTCAAATTTTTATTGAATCGCTAAGAGATATAGATAAATTTACGTAAGTTGGTAAATATTTCAAAGAGTGGGTTTTTTACTTGAATTTCATTCACGTACGCGTATAACTAATATTTCTTGGATCACTGATATCTTCATTAGCCAATTTACTTGTACTAAGAAATATTAAATAATTTGCAACAAAAACAAAATATTTTATCAAAGTCTTGAGAATAAACCAAAGTGTTTATTTGTTGGTTAACTTTTTGAATGTAAAGTAATGTAGAGAAGTGTCTTGAAAATTCATCTATAAAAAAACTCTATATTAGCTCTTTTTATTAAATAAAAATTTGAGTTCTTTTTTATTTTTGTAATTTTGAATAGTCTAATTCATATTTTTGAGTTGACATTTATATATTAGATTATTTATTAAATTAATATAATTAATATTGTATAATATTTCTTTTACAATTGATAATTAATAATAATGTCAATTGATTTAATATTTATTGAGATAATGTTAAATTTATATAAGATTTTATAGGTTTTAGTTTTAAGAATATTAGAATATGAGACCTTTTTTATTAAATAAAAATAATAATTTTGAGGCATTTTTATTAAATAATAATGTTCACGTAAACAAGAGTTAAAAATGTTATAAATGAGTAAGGATATTTTAGGCATTTTGTTTTTATAAAAAAAAATTGAGGGGTGTGGATAGCAAAATTGTTGTTTTCTTTGTTTATATTTATTTGAGAAGTGCTCGGAACTTATCCTTTTGAATTCTATCCTTTAAAAATGGGTCCCACATAAAGTGGTGGAATCCTTTTAAATTTTATCCTATAAAAAAGTGAGTGTAAAAAATTAAGTGCTCATAGTACTACTCTATTTATGTTAATTTGCCGCATGTCTTTTTCTTGTCGCATTTCACGTTGTTCTAAAACATTTCGTCTCAAAAACATGGGAAAAGTGGTCATATATAAAATTGAAAGATTTAGTCAGCTCGGAAAAGAAACAAACAGAAAAATTTAATAACAATCAAAACACAGAGAAAATAATGTAGAAATTCTAAATTCGGGAAAAAAAGTCACAAATATTGTTTAATGACAAATATAACATAACACTATGTGAAATTGTTAGAACACATAGATTTCTCTCAAAAACAAATTTTTGAACTATCTCATGATACTCTAACACAAGAGTATAAGAAAAGAAAAGAATCACATACAAGCTTTGAGCTCCCTATTCCATTACAATTTCAAAAAATGTGATATTATCACTACGCCAAAAATGACCTTTTACAGCGTACATTTTAAAGCGCTTAATAACTAAAAGCGTTGTTGTATAATATTTTAAAAATAATGGAGGATACAACAGCGCTTCAATGACAAGCGCTTTAGAAAAAGCGCTGTTGTAGGGTCATGAAGGGTTTAGGATTTACAGAAAAGCGCTGTTGTAGGGTCATAGCGATTTCACATAATGTTTACTGTGACACCCTAAATCCCAACTTATTTAAAAAAAAATTTCTTTCAAATTTTAATTTTAAAATAATAGAATATAAATAAATAAAATTTTTAAACGATTTCTTTAAGGCAAGAGTATCACTTAATCATGGACAAGTCATATTAACCCAAAGTTTCCATCATCTTAACAATTCGATGGTCATAACAGTGATCAAATTAAATTTTTTTTGAAGCACACATACATAAGTTACTGATAATTAAAAATGTAGTCCCAACTCGATGTCACTATCAGAGCAAATTTTTTCAAAATTACAGATGTTCAAATATGAAATTAACAGAAGGAAGATGATAAAAGTCTTCAAGATGAGACGACTTCCTACACTCTGAGAGTATTAATCTTCACCTGCAGCTTGTAGCTCGTTTGTGTCCATCACAAACGCCAAACACAAACAACGAGGGGTGAGTATCGAAATTATGTAATTGTATAATGTAAACTTGAAGAACACGTAAGTAATCAAATTAACAAACCTGAGAAACATTCCCGAACATAATATCAAGGTTAATCTAATTCAATCACAATAAAACAGTCATAGGGAGAAAATGTTATGCATGTCATGTACTCTATACTTCTTCATAACTTGGTACCATTCTACTCTGAAGTACTTGGTTAGGAGGTCTGATACTATGCCACTACAAGAGTGGACGAACAATTCATAAATGACCAAGTCCTCATAGATCCCCTCAACTCAACCCGAGACACATATACGCGGCGGTCGGTGTACTCTTGTTTTGCACGGTAGCTCCCGGCCTTAGGGAATAACTCACTAATCCACTTAGGAATTCCTAACTAGATGTACCCCCAAGGTCTATCAGTCTTACCTTACGGTTTGACTATAGCCCTCCACGATCAGGCTCATTCAGTTGTACTTCCCCAAATCACTAGGTTTGTCAAACCTTCCCTATATGATGACAAAATAATCCTCACTCCAAAACTACATCATCTATCTCATACGTACTGGATTATCATAACTCAATAATTTTCAATTGTACTTCACAATATTCATCATTAAACCCCAATATTTGGTCTACACTACTCACAATACACAATCCATTCACATAATAAGAAATCAAAAAGGTGGGACTTACAAGTAATATCATAATTTCAATCAAGTTACAAGAACACTCAAGTACATATCATTCATACAATAACAATCAACATAAGGTTCATAAAACTAGACAATATGAAATCTTGATATGCATAAACTCACAACAATTCTATAGTTTGCTAAAATATATTTTAGTCCTCCCTATTACCATCTATATATTATTAATTAATTAATTATTATCACTCAATAGGACTCGACCATACGTAGTAAGCCCCGAATGAATATATGGGAATTTCAGTATTTGCGTTCATCTCATGTCATTTTATACTCATAATCCGTTGATGTAATGTGTCGCGTCTTCGCCAATCACCGTCTCTAACAGCCTAGTCTTTGAAATCAATGTATGATTTTGATATTAAGAGTTGCAGCTGGATGCAACAGAGCAGTAGTCAATTCAATATTTTTCTTCCTAATAGAACAGGGAAACAGAGACATGGGATGCACTACAGCCTCCTTCATTCACTTATATACCTATCTATACGTACTAGTAGTATTAGGTATATTATTAGGCTTATTATCAGACCTATACACTTAGCTCATGACCTTTATTATTATTAATATTATTATTATCATTATTATTGTTATTATTGTTATTATTACTACAATCATAAACCCACTCTACTAATACTTAAGTTAATAGACTAATGTAGCAACACACACGTTTACTTCTTATTTTCTTTTTTTTATATAAATATATGTATATATATATATATATATTTTAAAACAAATTGAATATTATTAATATTAATAATTTAAATAAATCATCAGGGCGAACACATAGGAAAACACGAAGGAAGTTATCGCACATGTTAACATACGGATAATAATAGTTGTACATTATATTTTATAATTAAAATATAATAATAAGAAATTGGGGTGTTACATTTACAGCGCTTCGCGCAAAAGCGCTGTAAAATATAGTGTTCTCATATAAAGTTTAGAGTGTTACATTTACATCGTTTTGTATAAAAGCGTTGTAAACTCTATAAATGTTTTAAAATTTTTAGTTTTTAAAAGTAGTTTACAGCGCTTATGGATAAAAGCGTTGTAAAATATAGCGCCCACACACTATATTTACAGCGCTTTTAAGAACGCTTTTTATAAAAGCGCTGTAAATGCTATAAATGTTTTGAAATTTAATTTTTAAAAGCCTTTTACAGCGCTTATGGTCAAAAGCGCTGTAAAATTACAAGCAGTTATATATAAATAAATAAAAACATATTTAATACGTTCTATCCTTTCGAACCCTATTACGAACTTTCCTCTCCTCTACTTTGCGTCCATTTTTACTGAGTGATTGTTGTCTCAGGTACTGTATTAATATATTAATTTGTTATTGTCTCTAAAACTGATAAATTGTTACCTGATAAACCATGCATATAAAATTTTAGATGATAAATCTGTTCTGTTTTGAAATTTGTTCGATCTGTTCTGTTTTGAAATCAGACTTGTATGCATGACCTTGGACCTTGGTTTCCATTTTCCCATATTAGTCTATATATACTATAGATTTGTATGATGTTATAGATTGATAAATTTGTGTAACACTGCATTCATAAGCTGCATTCATAAATTCTTACATGATAAATCATATAAAATTTGTTCGATCTGCTCTGTTATGTTTTGATAAATTTGTTGTAGATTGATTTGTTCTTACTGCATTCATATAGGTCATATAATTAAAATGGACCGGAAATGAATGTCTGCCAATCGATTGTCAAAAGAGTATGAAAATGGAGTGAAGGAGTTTGTTGAATTTGCAGTGAAGAATGCAAAAGACCTAAATCGAATCACTTGTCCTTGTTTAAAATGTTGTTTTGGAAAACGTGTTAGAGCAGATGAATTGGAAGGACATTTAGTATGGCATGGAATTGATAAAAGCTATAAATGTTGGATAAAACATGGTGAGAAAAAAAAGGGAACACTTATTTTGACAGTGATGCGACATATGATTCAAATGATTATTTCGACACAGATACACATGAGTAGGACCGAGTTGAAGATATTGCAAAAGCAGTTGAAGAAGATCTTCGGGATTGTCCTGAAATGTTTGAGAGTTTGTTGAGTGATGCAGAGAAACCATTATATAATGGCTGTACTAAATTCACAAGACTTTCGGCGATATTAAAGTTGTACAACTTAAAAGCGAGAAATGGATGGTCTGATAAAAGCTTCACATAATTATTAACACTCCTAAAAGATATGTTGCCAGATGATAATGAACTTCCCAGTCGAACCTACGAGGCTAAACGAATTTTGTGCTCTATTGGCATGAGTTACGAAAGGATTCATGCGCGTCCTAACGATTGCATTTTATTTCGAAAAGAATATGAATTACTAAAGGCATGTCCGAAATGCAATGTCTCTCGATATAAGAAGAAAGAATCTACTCCAGCAAAAGTCGTGTGGTATTTTCCTATAATACCAAGATTTAGGCGAATCTATCGCAGTGAAGAAGATTCAAAACATCTGACATGGCATACAGATGAAAGAATTAGAGATGGAAAGTTACGAAACCCTGTAGATTATCCACAATGGGCAAAAATTGATCACGAGTATCCTGATTTTGGTAGAGAGTCAAGAAATCTACGACTTGCACTTTCTACTGATGGAATGAATCCACATGGTCTTCAAAGCATATCACACAGCACGTGGCCTATGATTTTGTTGATTTATAACCTATCTCCATGGTTTTGTATGAAGCGCAAGTTTATGATGTTGTCTCTGTTAATTTCTGGACCCAAACAACCGGGGAATGATATCGACGTTTACTTGGCTCCTTTAATTGAAGATTTAAAAAAGTTATGGGAGTCAGGTGTGGAAGTTTATGATGGGTATAAGAAAGAATGTTTCAATTTGATGGCTATGTTGTTCGGCACAGTTAATGATTTTCCAGCATATGGTAATTTATTAGGGTATAACATTAAAGGTCAGTGTGCATTTCCTATATGTGAAGAGAGTACAGATTAGATGTGTTTGAAACATTGTAAGAAGAGTGTCTTTCTTGGACATCATAGATTTTTACCTTTTAGTCATCATTATCGTGGGTGGGTAAATGCATTCAATGGAAAATCAGAGGAAGGTACTGCTCCAAAAGCACCTACTAGATATCAAATATTAGAAAAAGTACAAGGTTTGACCAATAATTTTTGCAAACCATTTGCGGGAGAGCTTGTCAAAACTGGGTGGAAGAAAAAGTCAATTTTCTTTGAATTGCCATATTGGAAGTCATTGTATATAAGACTTTTCTCGATGTGATGCATATCGAAAAAAGTTGTCTTTGATAGTTTTATTGGTACGTTACTCAGTGTTCCGGGAAAGTCTAAGGATGACATCAATGCAAGATTGGATTTGGTCGATATGGGAATAAGAAATGAATTGGGTCCCGTAAAGAAAGGAAATCACACATATCTACCCATAGCCGCTCATACTCTATCTAGAAAGGAAAAAATTGTTTTGTGTAAATTTCTAAATGAAGATAAAGTTCCAGAAGGATACAGTTCAAACATAAAAAATTTAGTTTGTATGAAAGACCTCAAGTTAAAAGGTTGAAAGACTCATGATTTTCATGTTCTAGTGGAGCATTTGCTACCAATAGGTATACGTTCCATTTTACCTAAAAAAGTTCGACGAGCCATAACTAAATTATGTTTCTTCTTCAGGGAAATTTGTAGTAAAGTGATCGATCCTCATAAATTACCGACATTGCAGATGGAAATTGTTGTTACTTTGTATGAGCTTGAAATGTATTTCCAACCCTCATTTTTTTATACAATGGTTCACCTTACTGTTCATCTTGTTAAGGAGACACAACTTTTTGGGCCAGCTTACATGAGATGGATGTATCCGATAGAATGATGTATGTAAATATTAAAAAGGTATGTAAAAAGTAGAAGTTGACCAGAAGGATGTATTGTTGAGTAGTACATTGTCGAAGAAGCTGCTGAGTTTTGTATTGAATATCTTTCCAATGTTGAATCCATAGGACTTCCTATGTCTCGTCATTCGGGAAGAATAACAGGAGAAGGGATAATTGGAAAGAGAGTAATGACTATATCAAGAACATAATCGGAGCAGGCACAATTGTATGTTACAATACACATGGATCAGTTATCTAGTTTGAACATGAACAGGAATAAAAATTGGGTAACACGAGAGCACAATCGAAGTTTTATCCTTTGGCTAAAAAATCACATTAGCTAAAAGTTTGATATAAACCCCGCTTCAATTTCAGAGAGATTGAGGTGGCTAGCAAATGGCCTGAGGTTATGTAACACCCCGAGTTTAAAACACAACGCGGGTGCATTTTTTTTTTTTGAAATTAATAATTAAGATGAGTTTTTCCCGAAAATACTAAAATAAAGTTTTCGTAAAATAGTACGTTATGTATTATCGATGAACGTAAATCAATTACTTCATCAGGATTATCACTAAGTACTTATCTTGGAAATTAGTTTTTCAACATTAATACATCCCAAAATATCATTGTCATAATACATCGATAGTAAATATCAGAGTACATGGTTCAGCGGAAAATAGTACAGAATTTCCAAAATAAGGCAAATTACAATTTCAACCCCAAAACCTAATACAATAAGTCTAACTGATCATGCGCTGAAGCTGCAGTAGCACGGATTCCCTCCGCATCCCACACAAGTCCTATCTGAATCTGCAGCTCGCTTCGACGTAACCTCCTCCTCTTCCTCGTCATACATAGAAGGGTCGGTCTCCTCCGAAGTCAAGTCAATACATACTCGTGGCCGCTTTGGCGGTGCCGGAATCTCGTAGCAGTCATCGGAAATCCTAGATGGACCCGGAATCTCGGTCGCTACTAGTCTCAGCTCATCACGCTGTTCTTCCGTATCAGACTCATGTATCTCCCTTCCAACCACAGGGTTGGGAGTCAGCACTCCTACAGTGGCCTCTGCCTCAACCTTCTCAGCAGAATCCTCCGCGTCGTCAAAAACTCCGTGCGCCTCTAGCACCAGGCGAGAAGGCACGGGAAACTCTATGCTCGCGTGAGTACGCTCTACGAAGTCTTCAACACCATCCGTCCTACTAGTCCGCTCTAGCCACCCCGTATAGGTCGCTCTGCTTGAGAGGGGGTCAAAAGCCCAAGCAGTGCGCGAGTAGCGGTCAAGGAAATTCAACAACGTTTCCGTCGTTCGGGTTCCCACGGGGGGCGCGGGTTTGGGAGGCATCTGAGGGCAAAGCCCAAAGTCCACAATATATAGCAAGGGGTCACCGACCGAAAATAACAGATAATCACATAGCATATATTGCACAACAACATGTATAATCATGGTATAACATATGATGATGAGGAAATAATCATGCCTTTTCAAAACAGCAGTTAATGATTATGAAGTATGCGGTAAATACAAACACATATCAACAAAACACAATCATCAGTTCAGAATTTCAGATTCTGGACAGGAACCACACACATTAATCTCCAACATTCATCATATAAATAATCATGACACAACGGTCAAAACCCTCAATGTAATGCATATATGCTCATGCATAATTTTCTTGAAATCACCAAGGTGCAGTCGCTCACAGACCAGCACAAATTAACGGCCCTCATGACCAGGGTGCAATCGCTCACAGATCAGCACCAGTGTAGTCGCTCACAGACCAGCACTCGTGCAGTCGCTCACAGACCAGCACGTTTGACAAAACCCAAGGTACAATCGCTCACAGATCAGTACCTAGTGCAGTCGCTCACAGACCAGCACTCGTGCAATCGCTCACAGATCAGCACGTGGTTGCGCGTTACTCTGTGGCTCATCGCGGGTACCACTTGACTATGCAATGCATGAAAATGCAGTGTTTCACTTCTCTAGAAACAGAATGCAAACTCAGAAATTTATGCTTTCCATCATGTTTAAAATATAATAGCACAGTCAGAATTAACATCATCACAATCATGATTACAGTCAACTAATCATTCACACTTTGAACTGTTTTTCCCAGACTCTTAAAAATTCAATCACAGAATTTAAAGCTGAGGATTTCTAGAATTTTACGAATCTGTATTCGAATACAGTTCCTCTGTATTCGAATACAGAAGCCAAAAACAGTGCAGATTCACACTCTGTATTCGAATACAGCCCTCTGGTATTCGAATACATAGGCAGATTTTCAGTGCATAAATCAACCTCTTTCTTTATATCAGTAAAGTTTTTAAAACATCATTACCACTACTTCAAAATCTCATCAAAAGATCCATTTAAATCCATCACAACATTCCCAGTATTTCCCCAAATACTCAGGGTTTTCAAAACATTCTTAAACTTGAAATTTTCTGAAAACACGAATGTGTATTCGAATACAGACTCCCTGTATTCGAATACAGAAGCAGGAATTGAAATTTAACCTTCTGTATTCGAATACAGCATGGCTGTAGTCGAATACAGGAGTTAAACCTTTGAAAAATTCAGCCTTTTCTTCCAAGTCACTTAAAGATTTTCAAACATCTTTCTCTCCTCTTTAAAACCATTTCACAGACTTCTTTTCAATTCATTTAAAACTTCTCAGGGTTTCTCAACATATTCAAAACTCACATGACAGTGATTAAAACTTGTTTTTCTGGAAAACACGAATCTGTATTCGAATACAGCTTCCTTAAATTCGAATACAGAAGCTAAAAACTGAGTTTTCTGGAAAAACTTGAATCTGTATTCGACTACAGCATGTCTGTAGTCGACTACAGATGCGAACACAGTGTTAAAATTTCACTTCTGTATTCGAATACGACATGGTCGTAGTCAAATACAGTTGCGAATACAGAGGCAAAACTCTTTCCTCTATATTCGAATACAGGGGCTCGTATTCGAATACAGGTTTGAAAACTTTAGAATAAAACAGAACCTGGAAGGTTGTATTCGAATACACACATGCTGTAGTCGAATACACCTACGAAAAACCAGTGAAAATTCAACTCTTTCAAAACTGATTCTTTTAAAACAAACTGCCAACATCAAACAGGTTCTGCACTTTCTCAAGGAAACCTTTCCTCTTTTAAAAATCCCTTTTTCATTAAAAACCATCAACACCACCAGAATCAACACAAAACAACCAGAATCAGAATCAACAATATCATCAAGATCACCCAGAACAACCAGAAGCAGAATCATCATTATCATCAGAGTCACACAAGACATCCAGAGGCAGAATCATTCATATCATCAAAATTATCCAGAACAAAACAGAATCAGAATTGTCCAGCTTTTAAACCATCAACATATCATGTAACACTTCAGTTTTCTCACTCATCAGATCAACATGCAGCATTTCAGTGTTCACACTCAACAGGAACAACATACAACATCTCAGAGTTCTCAAACACCAGAGCAAACATGCATGCATTTAGTTTTCCCAAAAACACCAGAGCAAACATACATGTTTTTAGTTTTCTCAAAACACAACAGAATGACAAACAAACATCACAGAACACCAAACACCAACAGAATGCATTTTGCATTTTAATGCTATTTTCAAAACAGTTTTAAGACATGCATTTTAATCATCATTCAAATAACATGCACACATTTTCCAGCTTTCACCCATAAGTAAAACAGCAATGTTTTATCAGAAAAACAGCCAGCAACAACCATCAGGATAATCACATATCAACCAAATGCATTTTCTTTCAAAATGTCATTTTTCGAAAATAATTTTTCTTTTAAAAACAGAACTGAAACAACACACTTTATGGCCCTAATGCAGCTAAAAGATGGAAGGTGCCCTTACCCTTGTAGCGTGCTTTGCTATCTCTTTTGTTCCTGCTGCATTCCTTTTTCTGCGTCCAGAAACGGTGAAGCGGTTCCCTGAGTTTGCTGCTGCAAAACTAGGTTCTTTCTCTTCGTATTGAAGTGGGGATTAACTTTACTACTGGGGGTTTTCAGGTTTGATGGCTGGAATTTCAGTTAATGGTGTTTGAAGGTTTTTCCCTCTCTACAATTTCAGTTCGGGAAAGGCAGAAAGCAGAAAACAGAGACAGAAAATGGGAGAGTGATGGAGTTGGTACATGCAATATGGGCAGTATGGTGGAAGGAATGGTGTTCTGAAATTACCATCATTCTCACTCCTATATATAGGCTCTCAAAGTGCCACCTCACTTGCCACTTGTCTGATTTTTCAGCTCTTTAATTATCTTGCAATTAGCCACTTAATCCTTACTTAATTGTCCAATTAATTTAATTACTTAAAATTAAATTAATTTAATTCTTCACCCAATAATTTTAATTCATACTTCAAAATAAATATTTATATATATATATATTCACTCAAAACATACATATATTAAATATTTACAAAATTCCCAAAATGCCCTTGACCATAATTCCAAAATTAATATTTAAAATTAAGGGTCTTACAGGTTACATGTCTTTTCTTACACCGATTATGTAATTAACGGCTATACATTTTATACCACAAAACAAGATGAGCAAACCACTATGCAAAATAGCGGAGTCACTCTAGTAGTTGAAGCGATGCATATCTCAAGTGCAAAAGACAAAAATCCAATATTTGCAAATCTATCATATATTGAGGTTATCGAGCACATATGGGAGTTGGATTACACAATGTTTCGTGTTCCCATCTTTGGTTGCAAGTGGGTCGATAATAATAATGGTGTTCGGATTGATAAGTCAGGGTGGGATACAAAGATGAACCTTTTATTTTTGCGTCGCAAGCTCAACAAGTGTTTTATGTCACTGATCCTGTTGATGATAAATGGTTTGTTGTCCTATCGACCAATAAAATAAGTGATGATAACAACAACGTTGAAGATGTTGGTAATTATATTTTCTTTGCGACATACAACCATGTGAAATTGATTCAACTGATAATGGTTTATATCTTAGAGATGATCATGATGAGGGAATTTGGATTAATCCATCGTTTCGTATCGTTAATGGACAAACTAATATGAATCCCACCAAGAAAAGAAGAAGGGCATCTTAAGTGTGTTTATGTGTTTTATATAAGTCATGTAATGATCTGTACTCATTGTGTAAACTTTCATGTAACTTGACCTGCCAGAACTGAGTATTTGATTTTATGCTTATATAATTCATCATATAATTTTTTTAATTATATTATTTAATTATTTTAGAGATGACAATTTGATAAAAAATTTAACTATAATTTGAACTCATCATATAAGCTGATATGAACAATTTGGTATCCATGAGTATGGATATTATATCACTGCGCTGTAAATGGTTTCAAATAAAAATTACAATTACAAAAGACAAAACATTTACAGCGCTTATAGGAAAAAATGCTATAAAATGCAAAATAAAATACAAGTACAAAACATTTACAGCGCTTTTGCCCACAAGCGCTGTAAATGGTTTCAAAAAAAAAAATACAATTACAAGAGACAAAACAGTTACAATGCTTATGGGAAAAAGCGCTGTAAAATGCAAAATAAAATACAAGTACAAAACATTTACAGTGCTTTTGCCCATAAGCATTGTAAATGGTTTCAAAAAAATAAATTACAATTACGAGTGACAAAACAGTTACAACGCTTATGGGAAAAAGCGCTGTAAAGGAAAAAATAAAATACAAGTACAAAATGTTTACAGCGCTTATGGATAAAAAGCGCTGTAAAATGCTCCTATAGCGCCTTTTATAAAGTGTGTATATAAGCGCTGTAAAATACTATTTAAGGCGCTTTTTATATAGTCTTTTAAAGTGCTCTTTGGAAAAAGTGTTGTAAAAGGGTTTTATTTATTTATAATATTATGTAAACTGATAATATAGGAAACTGCCTCTTCATTTTCTTCTTCATTACGTACATTCTCATCCCTTACGAATTTGGCAATGTGAAACCCTTATCATTATGTACTCTCTATACGAACCATTCTCCATATACGAACCTTTCTCCCTAGTGCGAACCCTTCTCTCTGTCCATATTTACTACGTACTATATGTTTTCATCATTCTTCATTTTCACTAAGTTCTATCCATACGACCATAAAGGTTTTTAAGGCGCTCTTTGTTCAGTTTTTTAAAGCGCTCTGTGGAACCCTAGTGATATCTTCTCGTTGCACAAGAGATTTCTATTTGTATTTCTGTGACGTCGTAATCCTAAACTATAGGTATTGTTATTCATATCTCGTTGTCACTAAACTTATAGTGCATGTTGAATTTATTCAATCTGTTGTTGTCACTAAACTGCATGTTGAACTTATACTCATGTTAAACTTATACTGTGTGAAATGTGTAGATAAATTAATTCCAACAACGATTTAGGTCGTCAAAACAAGGAAGTTGTAAACACTGAAGTTGTAAACAATGAAGCTGTCAACGCTAAAGGCTATGAAGGCAAAGTCAAGCATGGGGAAACTATAATGCAAAAAGTCATTATAGCAAGAAGTACTGGAATAAAATTTGAGGTATATATGAAGGTGCAAACACGAGAAGGGGGGGTTGAATTCTGTTTGACTTAACTTGAATATTTTTCCTGTTTTAATACTTTCAAAAAAAAACTTGATGTATAATTAAAACAGAGTTAGCAGCGGATAAAAATAAAAATAAAACTCACAGATTTTATACTGGTTCACCGTTAACGAGGCTACGTCCAGTCCCTTTGCCTTGAAGGATTTCACTAATTCAAACCTTGAATTACAACCATGCTACTGACCCTCCAAGTCAGTCTTTTGAAATAGTCTAACAATCCTAGACTTCTTTGAGGAAAAACAACTCCTGTCTTCAGCCAATCTGACACCCCAGATTGTAGAAGAATTCACAACACTATGAATCTAATTGCTAAGTACCTTGCTACCCCCTACTGACTCCCTCAGTTTGTAGACTCTACTTCAACAACTTAGATTTGACACAGTGGAAAGAAAATAACACGAGTACTTGCTTCTTGAAAGCTGAAACTCACAATTGACTTATATGAAAATTTGGGAGCGTTTGCTTTGGAAGTGTATGACTCTTTTGTGATTTTTGATGATGAGCATTCTGCCTTGAGCCTCCTTTTATAGATGCAGATTTGGGCCTCTTCCAAGCTTAATTTCGAGCTGAATCTTGCTGAATTCTCTTGCAAAAATAACTTGACCAATTGGGCTTTATTTAAATAAAAAACATATCTTCAGATTTTCTTTCAAAATAACTGGCCAATCAAATCCTTTCATTGCTTCCCGCCACAGCTTCTGACTTCCATGCTACTCCACTTTAATTTATAACAAATCTTTAATAATACTTTGATAAAAATAACATAAGATCTTCACCTTTAATCCCCATGATCAATTCTGTACCCTTGGATCTTTATGCGATAGTCCAGCCTGGACCAGCCTTTTTGATATTCTGTAATCCTCTGATTTCGGCCATTCCTGGACCACACTTCCTAACCCTTTGATCTTCTGATTTCGGCCAGCTTGGATGCGTGCCTGATATGCTGAAATCTTCTGGACTCGGCCATTTCTGGACTTGCACATTGTGTCCCTCTGATTTCGGCCAACACTGGGCCATGTTCTGATTTTCTGATCTGGACCATCACTGGACTCAAAAAATTATTTCTGAACCATTGATCTGGATATTTTTACTCTGATCTGGACAGATTCTGGAATTTGGTCTGGAACAAACTGAAATAAACTTGATCAAATAATATTTCAGTCTGGACATTTTACCTTTGATTTTGGACCAGGTCTGGGTTGATTCTGGAACTCATTTCTTTTGTTCTGGACTTAGTTCCATGCCCTGAATCATGCCATCTTATGGTCTGGGCCAAATCTGGATTGATCTTCTTGTTCTGGACTCATAAACATACCTTCTGGTCAAGTCTGGAACAAGTCTGGACAGTGTAATTTTTCACTGCCAGCCCATCTTCTGGTCAGAATAACTTCTGGAATAAAATTGATATTTAATTCCTATTTGTCTGGAACAACTCTCCTTCTGGCAGGCTTTCCAATGGTATGATCCATGTTTCATTCTGATTTTTATTCCTTCTGAGCTGGGCCATCAAAGATATCTTCTGGTCATGTTTTGACATTCTTGGAGTATCTTCTGATCATTCCAGAATTCATTTTTCTGGAATCCTTTGATCACTGCTTCTGATTCCTTCAGTTTCTGGGGCATTTAACTTAATAATTCAAAGTACAAAATAAGTTTACATAGAGTACATTTGTAAGCATCAAAATCCTAAGTACTTAGAACCAACTTGGTTCCAACAATATATACTATACTTTTGTTTAGATTTTTTCTTTTTTCTTTTTTGAAAGCAATCACTTACACTATAGCTATGAGTTTATTAGGTGAGATGGAATGAAAGTGGCCAGCCGATTGAGCCCAACAGTTCAATGATGGTAAGCTACATCGATGTTGTTGTCTGCCAAAATATCCCAATAACAATCGATGATTGGAGAGACAAAGCATTGAAGGATGCTAAAGACATATTGTGGAGTGATGTACAAGTAATCAACTTTTTTCCTCCACTTTTTTGTTACTTAATTACAATTTTTTCCATTGAAATACTTCTATTCAAACTCTTTATTTATTTGGTTTTCAGAGCGCTTTTAACATTGAAGATGTGCGTAAAAATTATGTACTTAGAGTTGCCGGTAAAATTCACAGAGGATTTAGATCCCATCTGTCAAATTATTACCTGAGAGACAAGCAAGGAAATGTGAATGTTGAAGCTCCAAACATTTACAAACACTACATAACACCTGAAGAGTAGACCTCTTTTGTTGCTAAACCCTCAGACCCCGCATTTGTAGTAATATTTATTTTATTAGTATGTGTATTTTATTCATATTCATATCTTATAGTTTTTACACGATCGTTATTTTATTTATTTATATATAGAATATAAGTACAACAAATCGGGAGAGAGCAAAATAACCCAGTGCATCCATACAAAAGATCGCGTATGGGGTATGCGCGTTTAGAGCAAAAAATTGTAAGTAAACATCACTTTCATACATTGTTTTAGCTAGATTATAAAATATAGTTTATAATTAATATTTTGTTTATGTCTTAATGAACAGCTGCAAGAGACGAAATCTGATCAACCATTGGGTTGTCATATCTTGTGGAAGGAGGCTCGCGTAAATAGAGATGGAATAGTGGATAACGAAAATGTTCAACAAGTTGTCCAACAATGTGTAAGTATATATCACTTTAATATTTTTTAATATTGTCTTTTAAAAATGATATTGAACTTATCTTTTTAATACTACATGTATTTTAGGAAAACTTGGAACAATGTCTTCAAAATAAAGATGAAAATAAAGAAGTTAGCTGCAGGGACATTCTCGGCAAGGTATTCAATGTTCCTGAATATTCTGGCCGTTTGAGGGGTAAGGGATTTGGCGTGACTCCCAAAAGTTATTTTTCACATGAGAAGCGCACAAATCCCTTGAATGATCAAGTATTAGAAGCGCTGAAAACCCTTTCGGAGCAAGTTACGTACTTGTTTAAAAAATATAAGGAAAAGCAACTTCAACGTGAAATGCAAATAGAAAGTGAAGATGGAAGTTGCAACATTGGTCGTAAAAGTCTACCGAAGGTAATTAATTAATTAACGAAATAAGAAATTCATTCAACCTAATAATTTCACATACTTATGTATTAACTGTTGATTTAATTTAGGGTGTTTCACGCTGCTGCCTATACTTGTCTTTCCCTACCCGCATGGTTGGGAAAGGAACATTGTACAATACTCTGGGAGAAGTATTGCACAACAAAGATGTCCCTGCCGGCCATGTTAAAGTTTCACCTGTGGTGGCTTTAGAACCACTTGCACCGTTGCCTATCCCCGATAACGACGGAGATATGAAACTTTTGGGAGAAGCAATAGGTAGCTACGTGGCATGGCCAAAACATCTTGTTGGCACTGATCGGGAGGTATGTTTTAATTGATATGTATGTTTAGTTGTATGATTATGATTGATTATATGTAATTGCTTATTTTTCCGCTTTTATATTTCACATTTATTTAGATTGTTGCTAAAGGGAATGATGATAAAATCCCTCGCATCGAGTCTGTCACTTCGCCAGAAAAGGTTTGACATATACATCAATTCATGTATACGAAATGATTAGCTTACTATAATAACTAACAAACTGATCAACCTCATTTTTTTCAGATTCAAACAAAAAATAAACCCGCTGCACTGCAAGTGCAGGTCCGTGGTAAAAATAAACCTTCCAAAATCCAAAAACTAGATCGAGGAAAATCAGTTGCTCTTCCTAAAATAAGTCAACCACGCCTTGCTCGATTTGGTGAGTGTCTTGACAAAGCAACAAAGATGAATATGAAGAGCAACAATGATACATGTGTGCTAGACATGGAAAAAAGTATATTCAGAGAAGAGTATTTAGAACTACTTGACAAAGAGCAAATATACGAACTTCTCGATCATAAAGAGCTGAGTGCTACTGTAATAAGCATATACATCAGGTAATATAAATACTTTATTTAAGATATAAAATATTACCTTTTAATTGCATCACTGCCACATTAATTTATTGATATTATAATCTAATTTTATATTTGAAGGTTTTTGTACGAGAAGTTGGTATGCGAGCGGAAATTGCCAAGTAGATTTTCATTCTTATCTCCGCATAAACTATCCATGTTTAAACTCGATCTAGATAATGTAAATAAATATGTAGTTGATAGACTTATAGAAAATAAAGAGAAGGACAAGATGTTTCTGGCACCATACAACTCACGGTACGTAATTAGATACTTTATCTATATATTTTTTAATTTACGATATTATGAGTTGTGTAAACAAATTTGCCAACCAAATTTGTGTTGTTGTAGGCAACATTGGGTGTTGTTTTCCATAAATGCGACTTCTGAAATTGTATATTATTTAGACTCATTGCACGGTCATTTCAACAATCACCCTGATATAAAGATTATCTTCGACACGTAAGTAATATTCATTTATTTCTTACATATATAAATAATGTGTTTGGTCAATGAATAATAATCACATTTATTTGATAGTGCTCTGCAAGTTTTCCGTGCTCAAAGGGGTGCTTCATGAAAAAGAATAAAGATCTACATTTTTTATGAAGACAAAAAGATTATTGTTCAAAAAGCAAAAGGATATTAATTCAACTCATCCTTCAAATTCATATTGGGTAACTTAGGACTTAAGGTACTTGATATTAATTCAAACTACAATTCAAATACAATATTATGAGAACCTTCTTGTTAGCATATGCATTAAAATGTTTTTAAATATTTAAATACAAAAACATATGATTGAAAATAAAGTTTTCTTTACAAAAATCAAAGAGGTATTCGACTACAGCCCTTCGTAGCCGAATACAGATAGCAAGTCAGGAGCTAAAACTAAAGATCTGTATTCGAATACGAAGTGTCGTAGCCGAATACAGATGACAAGTTAGTAGCTAAAATTGAACTTTTCTATTCGACTATAGCCTTGCGTATTCGGATACTTGTATTCGACTACGAGGTATCTTATTCGAATACAAATTTCAAAATTTGAATGAAAACTGAACGTTATAGAAGTGTATTCGAATATACTGAGGCTGTATTCGAATACAACTTCGAAACAATGCAATTTTTCAATTTTGGATCATTGCATAAGTTCATCAAAACTTATGGGAACAATTGCCACTGATCTGAAGTGTTACCTATGGAGTATAAAAACTTCATAGCTTCAGTTCTTACTTACAACTTTTGACTTTCTAATCTCAGAATTATTTTTCTGAAATATTAAACACTTCAAAAGCTTAAGTTTCATATTTTCAAGTACATGCTTTCAAATTTCATGTCATTAAGAAAGGTTCTCAGTTGTACTTGGAAGTGTGTTTGATTAAGTATCATCTTACTTAGTATCATAAGCTTGTTATTAGTTAAGAACATAATTACAAAATCAAAATAAAGTTATTGTATCACTTGAAGAACTTAGTTTAGATTCTTCAAGTATTGTTAACTGAGATAGTGGTGTACTATCTTTGGCTAAAGTGTTAAGAATTTGTAACTGAAGTCTTAGTGTTAGACTTGTAACTTATTCAAACAATTAGTGGAAAATCTCTTGTGGTGTGCAAGAGGATTGGATGTACCCGTGGTTATAAGGGGAACCAGGATAAGTTACTGTGTTATTTATTTTCAGTATTGTACAAAGCTTTCATAAACTTAAAACAATCAGTTAAACAATCTCACTAAACTCTAAAAACAGAAAAATCGCCTAAACCCTAATTCACCCCCCCCTCTTAGGTGCACCTCTGTTCTTACACTTCAGTGTCGAAGAATAAGTCAAACAACATCACATGGCTTCCAGTAAAGGTTATAGAACTTAATTATATGCCTTTAAATTTTCATTTACAATATCAATGCATAAATAGTTATCGGCGTACATGCTTTATTTTTATAGTGTCCGCGTCAAACTAACAACATAGACTGCGGATATTATATAATGAGGTTCATGAAAGAGATTGTTGATCTGAATCAACATATAATTCCATAAACGGTACGTTATTTTCATTATATTTTGATTTTCATATATAAACTATATATATGTATATATATTTGATTCTAACTTATTTTGCTTCAGTATTTCGACAACTTCAACCCAACTTACTCTAAAAATGATCTCAAAGAACTAAAAGAAGAATGGTGTCAGTTTGTCCTCGAAATTAACATTATATAATTTCTTGATATGTTGTCATGGTGTAATTTGTTCTATGAATATGTAATTCATAATATGAATATATTGCTACTATCATGATGTAATTTGTTCTGTGAATATGTAATTCATACTGTGAATATGTTGAATGTAATTTGTTCTGATAATATACGTAATTCATATTGTAATTTATTGTAATTTGTTGTTGTGAAACACTTGTAATTGATATTGTTGAATGTGAATATGAATTTGTTGCTGTGATGTGAATTTTAATATTGAAAAGAAGAATCTGAATGTGATATTTAATGTTCATAATATATAATAAAAAAGACAGCGCTTCTTTTAAAAATGTCATAAAAAATTCATTTACAGAGCTTTTTAAAACGTTTTACAGCGCTTTTTTGAAGCCTTTTACAGGGCTTTTTTTGAATAAGCGTTGTAAAACTAGTATAAGAAGCGTTTACATATGGACATATTACAGCGCTTTTCTGAAAAAGCGCTGTAAATCCAATATAAGAAGTGCGCTTTATATATGGACCTATTACAGCGCTTGTTTGAAAAAGCGCTGTAAATCCAATATAAGAAGCGCGCTTTATATATGGACCTATTACAGCGCTTGTTTGAAAAAGCTTTGTAAATCCAATATAAAAAGTGTGCTTTATATATGGACCTATTACAGCGCTTTTTTGAAAAAGCGCTATAAATCCAATATAAGAAGCGCGCTTTATATATGGACCTATTACAGCGCTTGTTTGAAAAAGCGTTGTAAATCCAATATAAGAAGTGTGCTTTATATATGGACCTATTACAACGCTTTTTTGTATTTTTCAATAGTTGTATCCTTTTATAGCACTAGATACTAGAGCGCTTAAAAGCGCCGTAAAGGGCATAAAAAAAGCGTTGTAAAAGGCAATTTTTGGCGTAGTGTATTTCAATTTTCTCAATTTCAACCAAAACTCAACACAATTTCTTAGAGATTGGGATTGAATACTTTTGGAAATTGGAAGAAACTTAATTATTGCATGAATTTGGTAATTTGATTCAAATTGTAGTTAAAGGTTGATTATTCGTGATGAAATTTATTCCTAACATGTTTATTATATAAAATTCAATATTTTTGTTCTTGTTAACTGGATAAATACTTAATAATAATTGGAAATCTTTTGTTCAATTTAGTAATTAAAAATTGTTCGATAGTATAACGTAATCATTGAGTTCAACATTTGGTATTACTATTTTAATACTATTTGCAACGTGATAGCAATTCAACAAGTGTACTGAATCATTGCTAGTAACAATAAAACGGTAGTACTGAGTATCAAAATCAAGGATTGCGTTGTATTATCGAATTGCGTTTAGTTACTAAATTTGAACAAAAATTTTTCGAATTGGTTGAAATTATGTTTGAAACTAGCAAGAGAAATAAAATTAAACTTTTATAATAAGAAGAATGTCAGGGATGAGTTTCACTTCGAATCCAACCTTGGTTTCTAATTTGATTCTAGTTACTAAATTCCTTTATTAAACTATTATCGAATTCTCTTTATTATTCTTGCCCTAATGTCTTAGCGACAAAACCTTTAATTCCAAAGTAACCCTAATTCCTTGGTGGTTCTTTTTTGTTTTAAAACCACCACCCCAAACTTATAAGGTTGCTTTTCCATGAGCAACCCCAAACTTAGAACTTTGCCAAGATGAGACTAAAGTTTTCCTACCTAACTCCACGTAAGGTGATTTAATTAAAGTCAGGTTTTTGGCTTGTAATGTGGATAATAACCAAAAGAAATGGCAGGGCTCAAAGGGGCTAGCAAAGGATAAAATTTGCACATGGTAGTTAGAAATGCTCAAACGACCAAACAAAATTGCCTTAGTATATGCATAAATCACAAGTGATGCATGTCAGAATTAGTGAAAGTTTTGAAAGGATAACACATGTCTGGATAATCACAAAACAAAGAATTAAAGTGTTTAGGCCCGAAAGCTCACAGTTAGGATAATGAGAGAGAGTATGAACTATCTAAATGATGTCAAACATGCCACTGCAAAATTTATTTATTTATTCAAAATGGCAAGTGAGACTTCCACAACCAAAGAGTATTCAACAATGTAAGCATTAATAAAACTCGAAGAATTGAGCAATGACATGAGCCAAGAAATAGAATTTAAATTCAAAATCCCAAACAGATAGCTTAAGACCAACATCAAGTTGTTAAAAATTCTTCATCATGGTGCACGTTTACACACAATTAAAAAGAAACAAACTCAAATAACAAAAATAAAATTGCAAAAACAAAAGTTACATCTACCTATGGGTTGCCTCCCACGAAGCACTTCTTTAAAGTCATTAGCTTGACGCCTCAACTATTGTCAAGTTGGCATATAGGACAGAAAGAACACATCATCCTTCTTCTTCTTTTTGTTTGGTAGAAATTCCATGAACTTGAGAAATAAATGATGTTGCTTCCATGTCCTTTTCAATTGGACATTGATGAACAAGGCATAGATTGAATCTCGAACTTCATCAATCTCTTCTTTTCCTTGTTCGTATTTTCCTCTTGTTTATCTTCTTCTACATAATAAGGAAGTCATCTTCAATCTTCAACTTCTCCTTCATCTTCTCAAACTCAACCACTTGCTCATATAACCTCTCACATTGACTTTCAAATCTGTCAATTGAAACCATATTATTCTTCATGAGTTCAACTAAAACATCCTTAATGGGAAAGTCCTTGTCATCTGATTCTTTGGATAGAATTTTAGGAGGTAGAATTTGTTCCCAATTGATCTTTTTCATATAACACTCGTCCTCTTTTTCTTCTATGACCAATAGATCTTCATATTCTAATAGTGGGACATAGTAATCAACACAAGTTCCATTCCTATGTCCTTCTCTGCAAAAGTCACACCTAAGACGCTGCATTTGAGAGTGATATTTTACAAATGTATCTCTCAATATATGTCCCTCAATTATGCGTATTCACCAGATATTACAATCTTCCATGCTCTACAGAGGATAGTTATCTCAAACAAAGAAGAAACAAACTAATATTGCACGACATTAGCAAGCTCAACAAATAAAAATA
Organism: Cicer cuneatum; assembly: GCA_037974295.1. Classification (NCBI taxonomy): domain Eukaryota; kingdom Viridiplantae; phylum Streptophyta; class Magnoliopsida; order Fabales; family Fabaceae; genus Cicer; species Cicer cuneatum. The sequence continues at coordinate 56,396,571 of JBBPBO010001984.1, forward strand.
AAAAAAATAGTTTTTTTTTCAAAATTAAAAATAAAAAAAAAAACAAAAATTTTATTTCAAAGTAAAAAATTCCAATTAAGTAAATAAATTATAACTCAATAGTGATATGGCAATCCCCGACAACGGCGCCAAAAACTTGATAGCAATTTAGCAAGTGTACTGAATCATTGCAAGTAATAATAAAATGGTAGTACCGAGTGTCGAACTCAAGGATTATGTTGTAATATCAAATTACGTTTAGTTATTAAAATTGAACAAAAAGTTTCTGAATTGGTTGAAATTATGTTTTAAACTAACAAGAGTAATAAAATTGAACTTTTATAATAAGAAGAATGTCAGGGATGAGTTTCACTTTGAATCCAACCTTTGTTTCTAATTCGATCCTAGTTACTAAATTCCTTCATTAAACTATTACCGGATTCTCTTTATTATTCTTGTCCTAATGTCTTAGCGACAAAACCATTAATTCCAAAGTAACCCCTAATTCCTTAGTGGATTTAAGATTAGAATTAAGCTTTACAGTACAAGAATTCTCTTATTAAATTACTACCTCTGCAACTAATCCAATTGATTTCATGACCTGCATATATCCTTACACTACAATATCATGAATTTATTATCTCAAGCATTCATAAAGTCCACTTCTGTTTCAAAATACGAATCGTAAAACATTTTAGAGTTGATCAAGCAATAAAAAACATTAAGCACAGAGATGAGAAAAATAATTCAATAAACTTATTCATATAACCAGAAATCAAATCAGGCAAATAAGGGTCTCATCTTGTTTCACTCACCCCTAACAAATACGGTTTAGTCACTCATGACTAAAATAAAAGATATAGAGATTAAAGAAGAATTACAAGAAAGGTTCATGAGTGATTCTTGATAAAACTCTTTCAATAGTGTTAGAAACACCCGTCTCTGAGTATCTTTGCTAGGGCACAAGTATTCAAACTTCCAAGTAGCCAAAAATATACCTAGAAAGTGAGAAAAAAAACATATTTTTATACATTCTGCAGCACGCCACGCACCCCAGACGCGAGATTTGCGCTTCAGGCGCACAACATCTATTGTCTGGCTTTACTGTATTTTTCTCCTATTTTGATTTCGAATTTGGTTCTGGTGTCTTCATGAAAGTTGTATCTATGGATATTAGCTTTCATATGCACTTGGTTTTACTCCAATTGGACATCTATAACTCTAGATATGACAGAAATACTCCACGTATGTCATGTTGATTTCTCACTAAAGTTCAACACTGCACTAAAACAAAGAAACAACCTAAAACTACAAAAAATCTCTACTTAATCAAAGAAATAAGAACATAAACATTTTATTAATTCAAATAATTAAAATCAACAAAATATATCAAATAACTCCTTAAATTAACTAATGATTGAAGATAAATAAGACTAGACATAGTGAAAAATATGCATATGATGAAGAATTATCACAATGATTCAATACACTTGCTAAAATTACTATCAATCAACCTAATTACAATCCCACTAGAGTATACAACTGCCAAATGACTTTTATTGTAGCCATCTTAAAGATTTAAAACTTAGTAAACTCGAGTCTTTCAAGGTCTCAAACCATAACTTGGCTAACTTACCAATGAATAATGTTTTTCTTGTGAATACAATGTTAACTCTGAAATCAGAGGATATGAAAATGTGAATCTAAAAATACAAGTGGAAAACTTTCTCGTGAAAGGATATTAAATGTGAGGTCACTTGGACAAATTTTGCAGCATAATGATTTGGTGAATTCTTGCAACTTTGTCAATAGTCACCAAAAAACCTGTTTTGCAATGACGCTAACATATCTTTTACAGTACTCTAGTAATGTCATTATTTTTTTGACCATTGTAGAGAATGTCACACACTAGTTGTATGATCTTGTACTATTGGGACAATTGAGCAACTATGTGTACTATTAGGACATGGGTGAATTTCAATTCACTTGTCCTTTTCCATGCCTTAAAACCTTCTTCAATTAAAAATATATTTGTTCAAACAATTGTTGATATTTGTTGTTCTAGAGGAAAAACATGGGAAGAAGATATTTCAATGACTAGAGGATTGACATTCAAATGGTCCTTATCATTTCTGAGTTATCTTCAATAAAAGGATAATCAAACATATGATTGACTTTTGTCAAAGAATAGATATGAGGATACTTAGCCGTTATCTTGCATGATGAATATTTGTCAAGATGATTGACTATTATCATACAATTTAATTTGATAGAGTGTTGACTAGATGATAGAGAAAACTTTGAACACCAGTTGATCTGATTTGAGTAGTTTTTGCTACGTATCAAGATAGTTAGATGAAACACTAGATGCTCTTATCGGGCGAACTACATATTTAGAACATACGTTAAAATATAAATTGTTTTCAGATATATTTTTCTATCATTAAAACAAAAGTTAAGAATTATTGTTTTTCAAACCAACTTGATTTTAAGATCATATGATATCTTTACACTCTAATTTTTAAAAATTATATTATATTTTACTATACAACTAGAATAATTATTAAAACCACAACTGTTTTTTATAACAATACACCAATTGTTGTTTTTACTAATCAATACACCAATTTATTGTTAATACTCATTATTTGTAGATTTTCTAATATAAAACAGAGCTAGTGATAAATACTTGTTCTTGCTAAAGTTTTCTTTGGCCGAACCTAAACTTATATCATCTCATTTTCAACATGACTCCGTACACTATTTCCATAAGAAGTTCTAGTATTTCAATTTAAGTAAAAACACTCCTAAATTAAAGCTACGATATATGTCTACAACTTTTATCAAGACACCGAAACAAATTGAGAACTACAAGAGGTGAAAAACTCCATGCATTCTTAATTCATATATAGCATCAAGGTAAATAATTTTATGTTGTTTTTCGTATCAAAAAATAATTTTTGAAAAAATAAGTTTTAGCTACCGAAGATATTATTGGATTAAGTCACGGACTAGATCACTCTCTTTAAGACATTTTTCAGTACTGTTCAAAATTGTGCAAGCAAACTATCAACCACAATGTCTCCAGAATAAAATATTGAGGCAAAATCCTAAATCAAATTTTTTGAAGATAAACGAACAAGTTAATTAAACTCAAATCATGATTTTCACTGTGTCGATGTTTAACTTGTGCTCTTGAGTGTTTTATTTAAAGATAGGTGATCAAATACATTCATACAATAATCACACCATGATATAAATCAAATAAACAACACGCCTTAACTGAATTGGAAATTAATTACAAGATCATTATGGGTAATCAAGATCATTCTTGTTTATAAAAGTATCATTCAGGTTTATCAAGATAATTCTGGTTTATCAAGATCACTTTGGTTAGTTCATTTTAAGGACAGAAGTAGAACAAATCATTCCCCATAATATGGATTTTAAGATAAAAGAATATCAAAACTACTCAAAACTATAATCAAGCTCAAAAGTCTAGCTAAAGGCCCAAAGAAGCAAAAATAACATCAAGATCAATGATCAGATCAATCTCCAAATTGATGAGCTATGAACAAGTACAACTATGACAGCAAGGATGAAAGGACACTGCTGTTGCACCTTTTGCAGGAAGTTCATCATGCCTCTAAGACAAAGAACTAACACCAGACAACTACTAAATCCTTCAGCTACGTTTTCCATTCAACACAAAATCAAGAATGTTCTAGTTATACAGAAGAATACTATGGATTAAATAACGCACATGTCTATTAAATATCACTTTGAACATATGTTTGTCTTCATGTTTAGTAACAGCTATGATGAGTCTTTATAACCTTCTCCATGGCTATAAAAGAAACATCAATGTGAAGATAATTGCAAGAGTTTCTAGTGCAATCATTTCATCACTAAAACAATCATACTCGAGCAAACAAAACTCTTCAATCAAGAAAACACTCCAACTATCTCTTTATCGAGTTATTATTGATAACCAATCTCAAACAAGTGTTGAGTAAATTATGATCCTACAAACTTCTATCATAATTTCATTTGAAACTCAAGTCAATCTCTTAAGATAGTTTGAGTATATTGTAAAAATCATTTTAGTGATTAAAAGGTACCTTGTAAAAATCCTTTCTGGACTTAACGGTAACCGTAAAAATCCTTTCAATATTGAAAGGTGAATGATGTAACCGATCAAGAAAGATTGTGTGAAAACAAGAACGTTTTTCTGTGAAGCACATTAGTGAAAAAACTCACAAATTTTTGTGTGATTTTCTTATCCATATATTTTATTATTTCTCACTAACTATTACTGATCACATAGAAATAATCTATTTCATTTGTTTTAACTAAACAAGAACGTTCTAGATTTTCATGTGTAACCAAGATTGATCTTGAGTTAATTTAAAAATAAAAGCAGGAATTAATATTTTTAAAATAGATCACAATTCAAACTCACCTTTCTTGTGATTGATATTACTACTTCATAAATCAACCCAGTTACAAACTCTATTAATATTCTACTATACTGTAGAGATAGAATTATATCATCAATATGACTATAACGACCACTCTAAAAGTATGGTACTAAGACCACTCGTAAACCTAAAGGATTGCGATACATAGACCACTTTATAACCCAATGGATAGTAGTATTGGGACCACTCTAAGACCAAAAGGTCAATGGTATAGGACCACTTTAAAAATATGGAATAGACATAAAGAAATGAGAGAAATGACTCGAGAATGCGCCAAGCTAAAGAGGGAAAAGAGAAAAATATTGAGAATTGCATCAAACTTTGATGTACTTTTCACAAAAAAATTGACACTCTTTATATAATAATCATCCATCTCATGCATATAAACTATTCAATATGAGACTTAAGTAATTATAAAGTTGAAAACTAAACAATGTGTGAAAACTTTCTAATATAGAACTTTAACAAATTTTAATTTACACACACTAACACACTCTATATGTTCCAACATTTTACACTTTCAATCAATGTTAATTATCATATCATAAAAAAATGACCGACTTTAATCACAAATATTTGTAAAGTCACTCACAAAATCAATGATTATGATTTATTGACTATATAAATCTTTTTACACTATATATCAATATTAATTAATCTTTTTTATTTTTAATAAGTATTAAAGAGATATTAATTAAACAATTAATATCAAATTCGACAAACACAAATGACAAAACACATTTCAAATGAGAAGAAAAACCAATTATTAAAATGATTTAATTTATATATACCGATAGTGTAAATATTTTTTACTCTACTAATCAATTATAATCGTGGAATTACTAGAAACATTTGTCTTTAACTGTAACTATTTATAAAGTCATACACTCGGGTGATTATAATTTGTTGACAATATAAAAAGTTTACAATGACAATCTAAAACAATATGTTATTAGAAAAATCTGATAGAGAAAAAATATTTTAGTTTAATCCAACAATAGAATATAATTGTCATACACTAATAATATAAATTGTTTTATACTGTAATCACATCACAATCATTTATAAACATAACATTATAAATAATTATACGATAAAAATCATATATCTATAATAATTTAAATTTGATAGAGTGAGAATGGTAACATCTTTTGAATCTCCAAAAATATATAACTTTGATCGAACAAAACCATTTGCTAATGACTTTTCTCAATTTATTCTATGTATGTATTTATTTATTTTAGTAATAGTTCACACTTTATTTTGGTTAATGTTACTGAGACACTCTATGCATTCATATTTGAAAGAAGAAAAAGAAAAAAAAAACACAATAAAAACGTTTCTCCTTTTCTTTCCCTCCAACAAACAAACAAATAAACCCTTACCAACTAGTGTCTGCGTTTATATTTGTTTTGTCAAAACTTTTATTCTTGTCGTTTTTCATACCATTCTTAAACGTTTTCGTATAAAAAACAGAGTAAAAGTGGCCATAGACAACACAAACCAATATAAGTGTTTTGTGATGTCAAGCTTCAAACATGTTTCTTTGTTCTTCTTTTTGTTCACGGCTTTTAATTTTCCCCAAAAGTTTGGATCCAACGCTCAACTGTTACCACAAGATGAAGGTACCCTTCATTTCCTTTCTCTCTTTTATTTTATTTTATTTTAATTTTGTTTATGTTAATGTTTTGGAATAACTATATGAGTAAGAATAACTTCCAAAAATGGTTTTTTTTGTGTGTTTGGAATCCTGAGAATTGAAACTGCCTTTCAAAGTAAAAATAAAATAAAAATCAAATTAATAAAGTTCTATTCTTTCTCGTAATTTGTACAATAGATTAACATATATAATCGAATACGATATTTTTCGTTAGTAAAAATTAGGATTTTTAAGTGGGCATGGAATTACATTTTGTTGTTGTTGAATTTGTAAATTTCCAGAAATTTAGTTAATGAACATTGATGCAATAATTTATTCAAAAAATAATTTTTGATCTATGAATTCATTTGTTAGTTATGTTGGATGACTGATTTTATGTCATCATACTTTAGTGATTCACTAAATGAATCATCCACTGCTTTTTTTTTTTAAAAAAAAAACTGAATCATCCACTGGCTAGTTTTTTTTGGTTTTACTTTTTCTTGGATCATTTAAATTTGGACATTTCTGCCAATTTAATCTTTATTTTGGAGTGTTTTGTCATACTAGAAAATTAATTATATACAATAAGTGATTGATTACTATCTCGTGAATATGATGAGATGGCCACGTCTGTAATAGACATAGGTGGGGTCCATGGTTTTGGTTTTACTATATGTATGTAAACATTTTATTGGTGAGACCCCTGTTTAGATAATATCTTTATTCGACATTTATTATAAAAAAATAAAGACTTACTGTAAAAAAATATCTATCATTCAACCGGCGGCATAAACATGAAGCTGATCCTGACATATTTATACTTTATGAATGAATTATTTAATATAAGATATATTCTGAAATATGGACCAAGTTTACTACTACACATGTCTTTAATTAAAAGCAACTTTTAGAAGAAAAAAATCTATAATATAAATACTATTTTAATTTATTAAATGTATTTATTATTTTTTCATACATACTTCTAAATACAATTATTAAATTTTAAAATATGAAAACTTAAATTTTATATATTTAAATGAATCACACTACTAATTTTTTAATAAAAAAAGGGTATTTATAAAAATGGACATACATGATAGTATAAAATGTTTGAAAATAATAACATTATAGGTGGTGGGGACAAATTAAACTGTCTACAAGATGGGCATGCCATTGATATACGTGTGCATTATACTAAGTCAAAGACTTTGTTCGGCTGATTTATTCTTAACAGGTCGATGATGATGTTAATTTTACATGGATTATCTTTTTGGATGTGACAACGATGTTGGTCAAGTTTTTCAATTACAATATTAATATAGTTAGTTTTATAGAAATTATATTGGGAGGTAACGGGAACCTTTCTTTAATTTATAGATTTAAATATAATTTTAATTTTTTTATTTTAATTGATTTGTAATTTTAGTTTTTTTATTTTTAATTTTGTTATTTTGATTCTTTTATTTTAAATGATTCGTAATTTCAGTCGATTTATTTTTAATTTTACAATTTTAATCATTTTATTTTTTAAAATTGAAATATTTTGTCTCACTTGTAATTTTTGTCTCTATTTTTATGAGATGACATTATTAATTTTTATGAGATGACATTATTAATATGGTTAGGTAGAAGTCGTGTCATATTTTGTTGATTTTTAATTAAAAAAAATATTTTAAATAAAAAATTTTATTTTTGAAATCTAATTAAAATATTTAAAATAAATTTAAAAAATTAAAATTAGTAACAATCGCATTCATTATTTCTAAAAAAAAAAATTGTTTATCAAAAAGGTCGTTATTGTAATTTTCCATTTTTTATTTATATTTTTCTTAAGTTTCAGAAGAATTTTTTAGTATTTAAAATGTTTTATTTAATTTAAAAACAATAAATTTGACATGACTTCCACTTAATCATATTATTCAAACCACATCATCAAAATTAATAGTCAAATTGATAGGTAAGACAAAATGTTTCAATTTTAAAAAATAGAATGACCAAAATTACGGATCAGTTAAAATAGGATAACCAAAATTGCGAAATTAAAGAATAGAAGGACCAAAATTACGAATTAGTTAAAATAGAGAAACAAAATTACAAAATTAGAAATAGATTTACCAAAATTATGAATCAATTAAATAGGAAAACTAAAACTGCATTTAAACCTGAATTTTTTTAATAAGTCACTTTATTTTTTAACTCTCACTTGTGGGGTCGGCTATTGGGCTGTGGGGACAGCCCAACAGCGTAGACCCCCAATTGGTAAGGGCTTTAAAAAAATTTATTTTATAATATACAAGGGTGATTTTTTTTTTGGGTTAAATATGATTTTAATCCCTACAAAATTACAACATTTTAAGTTTAGTCTCTAAATTTTTTTAATTCATTTCCAGTTTCTATTTTGACTTTAAAGACTTTTTTATGGGTTAAAAATATTATTTTTTTTATAAAGAAACTTTTCAAAATAGGCTTAAAAGTGAATTAAAAAAAATTAGCGACTAAAAAATTGAAATTTTTTTTATAAGGACTAAAATTAAATTCTTAAATTTTATAGGGATTAAAATTAATTTTTTAAATTTTATAGAAACTAAAATTTATTTTATCCCTTTTTTAATTATTAAAATTTTACTTTCTTTTCATCAAAGGATTAATTTTTAAGAATAAAGCAGAATCTCTAAAATGTTTAAGACGACCAACTCACTTGTGATGTTGTTCAAATCAAATCCGTCAAAGTTATTAGTTTGTTGAGATATTAAATCTTTCTAATCATGTTATATGTTTAAAGTATCTAATAACTTTGCTCATGATGACTAAATATACTCTTTTTATTCATAGGATTCAAACTCGAGAAATTGATTAATTCTTATAATATTATTCTATTGGTTTTTATTTAATCTTAATTTATTTTTCCAATTTTATGTTTATATCCTTAATATAATTTTTTTTATATTATTGCACAATTTTAAACTCTTAAAATCATTTGGTGCTCAATTAATTTTTTTAATTATTCGAGAAACCGTGAGGATATGAAAAATGGAAAAAGATCTATAGATAATTCTTTGCATGAAAAATTTCTATTTCTACATTTATTATTGCATTGCCCACCTTGCATGACTTGGTCACACCGACAGCTATAAAAAAAGTGAATTATTTGGATGACAATTTGTCACCAATAATTTTTTAAGGCTTTTGACCATGGAAGCTTCAAAATATATGGGCTAATTAAAGCTTTTGACACAACCAGCTTTTGAATATTATATATATAATAGAAAAATATATATGTCCCGAAAAACTAACATCCTTTAAGTAAAGTATTGAATTCTAGTCTTGTGGATGTAATAAAAGTGAATGGATGGACATTGTTATTCAATTATTTATTTGATGATAATATAAATACATTATAAATTTTTTTTAAATAATATCAAAAATTTAGTTTTAAATAGTATAAAATTAATTTACATCAATAGTATATATTCTATTTTTTCATATAATAATGTAGTTGAAGAAAAAGATTTTATTATGGGTAGTTTTAGTCAAGTTCCTAATTAAGATTAAATAGTTAAAAGAAATATTTTTCACCAATAAGATACTAGTTAAAAGACATAGTGTGTATGGTTGTATGTACTAATTTTTATAAAATCAGAATAATAATTTTTAAAGTTAAATTAAACACTTTTTCTAATTTTGAATGGATCAATTATTTCCATTAGTATTAAATATGAAAAGGAAGACGAGATTGATGTAGGGTAAATTAAATTGATTTGTCTTCTATTGCAGTGAAATTACTACAAACAATATCAGACAAGGTAGATAACTTGAATTGGAAGGTTACAGAACGTTCTTGCAATGGGGATAAAGGATTTGGTAATGCTAATATATCAAGTGATCAAATCACAAGGAATGTCGCGTGTGATTGCTCTTTCAATGCTAGGACTGTTTGCCATGTCACATTGATGTAAGACTTTCTAAAACCCCTTCCAAAAAATTAAATTAAAAGGACAGAAATAATAATAATAATAATAATTTGATACTAATAGAACTTTTGTTATAGTGAGATACATAGTGGCCCTGTGTTTTTCTGTATTATTCAATAGTAAAGTTTAATATTTGCAACATCGAATGAGAGAGTTTTGAATTTTTCAATGAAATTAATAAAGTGTTATGTTTGTTTATCATATATGCCTATTTGAGCAATGTCACCTTTCTTCCTTTAAATTAATTCTTTTTATTAAATTAAAAGTACTTCATTTGAGAATTACTAATTCAACAAATTGGCTATGGTAGCTTGCTTAAGGGTATAAATATATCTGGAGTTTTTCCTACTGAATTTGGAAATCTCACTCATCTCAAAACACTGTAAGTGATTACATTATTTTTCCATTTACTTTTCCTTTTGCTTATTAATTATTTTTTTTAAAGAAACTAACTGAAATTTTTATATTGAACAGTGATCTCACTAGGAATTATCTAAATGGCTCAATTCCAAAAAGTCTTGGACGCCTCTCACTTGTGACTCTGTAAGCTATTCTACTTTCTTGCTTTAATTTATTTATGCTATGTTTACATTTTTTTTTTTAAGACGAAGTGGTAAGTACCACCTGAAATTCACACACACAATTGAGTTGTGAGGTTCCGAGTTCGAATTTGAGTATAATGTTTAGTCTAACAATATTGACATTTGTTTATAATTTTCATTAGAGCATTTATGTTTACAATTTTACCTTAATGGTTTTGCATGCTTTTCAATTTCCAATTATTTTCATTTTTCAGGTCACTTTTGGGAAATAGACTTAGTGGTATAATTCCCTCCGAAATTGGTGATATTGCCACCCTGCAAGAATTGTAAGTGTTTGAGAATAATTTGATGCCACATTGATTAATATTGGTAGTGGAATTGCTATGATTTTGATCCAATTTTTGCAGGAACTTTGAGGATAATCAACTTGAAGGACCTCTTCCTCCCAGCCTTGGAAATTTGAAAAACTTGCAGAGATTGTGAGATTTGTTTCTTTTAGCCATTTTCAATTTATGTGTATAGGCCTAATGCCCTAATCTAAGGTATATCTCATTAAAAAACCTACACCAGTGATCTCCTTATATAGTTATGTATTATTGACATTTGATTTATTAATTAAAAATAAATTAATGGTGGAATTTTATCTTATTAATTTCTAGTCACAATCATCCTGGATTTTTTATATATATATATACCAAATGGGTGTGGCGTAGCATTGAGTTTGTGGGGGAGAACTATAGTTCGATTTCCACATAATGCACTCTTGGGGAGAGGCGAAGAACTTTAAGCTGCAATCTTAGCACCCGAGAAGAAATTAGTTCTATAACCGATTCAAAGGATATAAGCTTGTGGAAATACTCTTTGGAGATAGCGGGGCTATTAAAAAATAATTTGATGGTTATATATGGTGGACATTGGTGTACTACTTTTAAAGTTTAATAATAATCAACCTTGATATAGTTTTGTGCATACTTTCAATTTAAATTTTCTATATTATATGCATAAAGTATCTATCTGTGAATTCACATTCCTAACTTTTTCTTTACACTCTAAATGAATCTCTGCAGAATGCTTTCTGCAAATAATTTTACAGGAGCAATACCAGAATCGTTCGGTAATCTGAAGAATCTTAGTAATTTGTGAGTTATATTATATAATACAGCTTTTCTCCTAAGTTTCCATTTTATATGTATTTGTTAATTGTTAAATTCTGAAATGACTTAATATTCTGCAGTAGGATAGATGGAAGCAGTTTATCTGGAAAGATCCCAAGTTTTATTGCAAATTGGACCAAACTTGAGAGATTGTGAGTCTAAATTTTGGTTTATCTATGACCTTTTACTTGATGAAGAATAAAATAATGATATATCATTCAAGCTTAACATGCAGTTTATTATTTTGAGTAAATTTTTGTTTTGTAGGGATTTGCAAGGTACAAATTTGGAAGGTCCAATTCCTCCTGCTGTATCTCTGTTGAAAAGTTTGAAAGAATTGTGAGTACTTTCTTCCATGGTTATCAGTATCTAGTCGTATCTCGATTTATTTTAAGGCTCTTAAATGAAATATCAGCTTATAATTTTGCTTTTTCAATTATTTTTACTTATAAATGTCATATTTTTATTCATAACGTAATCTTAAGATTTCATAATAAGATTTGATTCACGATTCAGAAAATAGGTCTTCTGATTCAATATAAGAACATTTTCTTTCATTGATGAAACATTTATATATCAGGAGAATATCTGATTTGAAGGGACCAACCATGACATTTCCTGATCTGAAGGATTTGAAAAGCATGATGAGATTGTGAGTTAAAAATTTTCCTTCCATGCTATATTTGAAGAACTTTATAACTCATTTAGGATTTTTATTAACTGATTTATTTATGTAACTCAGGGAATTGAGAAATTGCTTAATCACTGGTCCCATTCCTGACTACATTGGTGAAATGAAAAGTTTAAAAACTCTGTAAGTTTGATCAATTGTATATTGCTAACTATATATGCTTCAAATTTCTTTATATCTAGATGCATACCAATAAATATAAGGTTTTCTCATTTTATCTCTAAGTTTAATTTAGAATATATTATATTATATATGTAACAAATAACAGATATGTAGCATAGTAGTAATGAAATTTAGGGATCATTCTTCACTAGCTAAGTTTATGATTATGGAATTACTTAATTATAAAGATCAGCAAATAATTTGGATCTAGTAAATTTTATACTAACACTTCTTAAGTACTATTTGTAAATTTTTTGTATGCATCATCTTAATTCTGTGCAAACTGTTGTGTTTAAAAATTGGTAGCAAAAAGAGAGAAAATACAAAGTTATTGGAAACTTGAAATTACCTCTCATTATATTCTATTGTTAACCATTGGTTATGCCATGTGCCATAACATTATCATAATAATCATCATGTTTGTCTTTCAGAGATTTGAGCTCCAACAGATTGACTGGTCCAATCCCAGATTCATTTCAGGACTTGGAATCAATCAATTTTATGTAAGTGAACATTTTCCTTAGATAGCAAGAAGATTAACACAAACTATGTGGTTCTTTTGATTAGGAAATATGTAGTATTGACCTTTAATTGAAAGCAAGTCCAATGTCTGACACGTATCTGTTTCAGACACTGAAATGACACTGACACATTAATCACTTTCATTTTCTTCAATTATTACTGGTGCCTACGTGTCAGAGTTAGTGACATGTCTGGTATCCGGGTCAGTGTCAGACTACTGTCAGTGCATCATAATAAGAATTTGACCTCAAAGTTTGTTGTTTTATTCTTAATTAATATTAGCTTTCAGTGACATTAATGAGATATATATTAATGATGTATGCAGGTTTCTGACTAACAACTCTCTGAATGGAACAATTCCAGGATGGATTCTGAGCAACAAACAGAACTTGTCAGAATAATTTCTTGAATTTTTTTCCTCTAATTGTTTCCATGAGCACTCTTGAATCATGAAGTAATTAAAATATACTCACTTTATGTTTCAGTGATTTATCTTTCAACAACTTTACAACATCTTCTGCATCTGAATGCCAGTCGTTGGATGTGTAAGCTTCATCTTTTTCTTTTCTCCACAAATTTTACGAGCATTTCGCCTATCTCAATACTAAGCACAATAGTACTATTGTTGAACAGGAACATAGCTTCCAGCCACTCTCCTTCAGCAAACACTTCGTAAGTTCGTGCAATCCTGCTTATGGTCTAGTTTTAATTCTCTATCATCTTTAGAATCATCTGCTGAATTTAACTTCATATCTTGTAGATTGTCTTGTTTGAAGATGGGCCTTCCTTGTTTGGGAAAACCTCGGTGTGAGTGTTCAGACTTAGTAGATCAATCACGTTTTGATGAACTGCAATGTTTTCTAAATGAAACTACTTAAGATTTTTGTTAATATTTCTCTGCAGATCATTCACTGTTTATAAATTGTGGAGGACCTGCAACTGAGTTTGATGACAATGAATATGAAGGCGACGGAAATCTACGTGGAGTTTCAAACTTTGAGCAAAGTTCTGATGGAAAATGGGCTTATAGCAGCACAGGAGTATTTCTAGGAAATGAAAAAGCTGATTATGTGGCAAAAAATGTGTTCTCTTTGAATATTAACGGTTCCGAATACTATCAAACAGCGCGCATTGCCCCGATATCTCTTAACTACTTTGGCTTTTGTATGATGAAAGGAAATTATAAAGTGAAACTTCATTTTGCTGAGATAATGTTTTCTAATGACCACACATTCAGCAGCCTTGGAAGGCGCATATTCGATGTTTCAATTCAAGTGAGTGAAGAATCAAACAATTTGTTAATTCTTTCTTAGTTTCTTATAAAATGTTGCTCATATTTGTATCTAAATTTCAAAACCATGTATTGACAGGGTTTTAAATATTTGAAAGATTTTAACATTATGGAAGCGGCTGGTGGAGTTGGCAAAGGAATCACTAGGGAGTATAATGTTGATGTTAATGATAGCACTTTGGAAATCCACTTATCTTGGGCAGGAAAAGGAACTAATGCAGTTCCTAATAGAGGTGTATATGGACCTCTTATATCTGCCATCACTGTGACCCCAAGTAAGTTTTTTTCCACATATTTGATTTCATAACCTTCTGCCAAATATGTTTCCATTTGTATACATTGTCACTATAAAAAGGTTTTACACATGCATCAAGTCATATTCAATCATGGTGTCACTTTGTTATATTAATTTGTTCCTATAATATCTATGTGGTGAAATGTGATTGGATGCATGTGTAAATTTTTTTTACGCTGATAGTGGATACTAATTAAACTCTATTTTATTTCATGTTATGTAAACATTAATACTTTATTGTAGACTTTAAAATTCCTTCAAATGGGTTGTCTGCTGGAGCAATTGCTGGAATTGTGATTGGATCATTGGTGCTTGTGATGCTGATACTCTTTGTCCTTTGGAAGATGGGTTACATTTGTAGGAAAGATCAAACTGACAAAGGTAAGATTGAAGTCCTAAATAAAGCAGACAGTTGTTGCTCTTATGATTTGATAATTTTATGGTAAAGATCCAAACTTTTGAAAGTTTTATGAGTTAAATATGTTATTAGTCCCTATATAAATTACATTGTTTAGAAACTAAAAAAAAAAACGCAGTTTTGTAATTTGTATAGACTAAAATGTGGATACAGGGACTAAAAACAAATATCAAGATGATATACAAACAGAAAACATATTTAACCCTAATTTTAAATCTAACAGAAAATGTTGACTTGGTTTCTTACATAATTACATTGTTATTTTCTCTTTCTATTTTTATTTTTATTTTTATTTTCACTTTCTATTTTTATTTTTATTTTCACTTCTTGTTCCTGAGTAAAACACCTATCTTATTGCAGAGCTCCTAGAATTGAAAACGGGATATTTTAGTTTGAGACAAATTAAGGCTGCTACTAATAACTTTGATCCAGAAAATAAGATAGGTGAAGGAGGATTTGGTCCAGTTTACAAGGTAAACTTTTATATTTTATATGTTCATTTTACTTGAAAAATATAAAGCTTTGAAAGGTTATTCTCAATTATATATGATAAGATGATACTGAATTCATTGGTTATTCATAGGGTGTACTGTCAGATGGTGCTGTGATTGCTGTTAAACAGCTCTCTTCGAAATCAAAGCAAGGGAACCGCGAATTCGTTAACGAAATAGGCATGATATCCGCTTTGCAACATCCAAATCTTGTCAAGCTTTATGGCTGTTGCATCGAAGGAAACCAACTGCTGCTTGTATATGAATACATGGAGAACAATAGTCTTGCTCGCGCTCTTTTCGGTAAATGCTTCATGTAACAACTTGTGGTTGTGTCTGTTAAGTTCCTACTAAGTTGAACATTTTATTAAACATTTTCTTCTAGGCAAACAAGAACAACGGTTGAACTTGGAATGGCGCACGAGAATGAAGATCTGTGTGGGGATAGCGAGGGGTTTAGCTTATCTTCATGAGGAATCAAGGTTGAAAATAGTTCACAGGGATATTAAGGCGACGAATGTCTTACTTGATAAGCATCTGAATGCCAAGATCTCTGACTTTGGTTTAGCCAAGCTTGATGAAGAAGAGAATACTCATATCAGCACGCGAATCGCTGGGACAATGTTAGTGTTTTGCCACAATATTTCATGTTTCGAATCTTAGACTTTGTTTATCATTAGTTGGCTTGCACTCGTAGTTTTAAATTGAGGCTCACAACCACAATTAGGGTCGCATTGTAAAGGTTTTGGAGGTTTTCACGAACTCAGTTGCAGCTGCATCGACTGCATTTTGTTTGCAATTTCAAATATCGCAATGCAACTGCAATTTATAATCGTGCTTGCACTCAATCTGTGTATTTTTTGCAGCCATAACCATTTACATAGTCCTGTGCTAGAAATGGTTTCATTTTTTTTTTTAAATCACTGACACAAGGGTTCTTAATGTTCTCTTATCAGAGGTTACATGGCTCCTGAATATGCTATGCGGGGTTACTTGACTGACAAAGCAGATGTCTATAGTTTTGGAGTTGTAGCTTTGGAGATCGTTAGTGGAAAGAGCAACACAAATTATAGGCCTAAAGAGGAGTTTGTTTATCTTCTGGATTGGGTAAGTTACATTTTTGTGTGTGGTCTTTGGAGTTTTTAATAACTAAAAATGAAGACATTTGGGTGCATAATACCCTACTTATCCCCATCATCCTCACCAATTATATTAAGTTAATTATGTTCAAAATACTTGTTTCCATTTTCATCTATATCAAAATTTTCATTCCATATTTCTCCAAAACTATAAAGCATATCAAAATCAAATATAATAAGATAAGAATTAAGGATAACTTTATCTATTAAACAAAAGGTGACATCAATAATACTACACTTGGTCTTATTTTTTCATTGTGCTTTTCCTTGTTTTTAATTATAAGTATGGTTTGGTTAAAATTCTAATACTATATTCTGCATGTCATTAAAGGCATATGTTCTCCAAGAACAAGGAAACCTTCTGGAATTGGTGGATCCAAGTCTTGAATCCAAATACTCTGCAGAAGAAGCCATGAGAATGCTGCAATTGGCACTCCTTTGCACCAATCCATCTCCAACTCTTAGACCACCAATGTCATCTATAGTGAGCATGCTTGAAGGAAAAACTCCGATTCAAGCGCCGATAATCAAATGCAGCGATAGTACAAATGGTGTAAGGTTTAAAGCCTTTGAGATTCTATCACAAGATAGCCAAAGTCATGTTTCTTCTACATTCTTACAAGATAGTAGAGAGCTAACAGGGAAATCAATGGATGGACCATGGATTGACTCTTCCATATCTCTTCCAAGTAAAGATGATTATTCTTCATCTGATAAGCTTATTTGAGGTTCTGAATGGTGTATGGTTTGTAAGTTAGAAAGAGATAAATTCACATTACATACAAATTATTTTGTAAAGTATATATCAACAGCAATAATTCAGAGTGAAACCATAAATATAAAAAGGTAGTAGATGTTTTGAGAACTTAGTCTCTTTGCTTTTTGTTGTAGAAGTTTTGAGCAAACAAAAAAATTGGAGTCTACTCTGTGTAACATCTCGACTATAATATCCCTATTTTCCTTGATACTCCATCTAGACTCAAGTACAAGTAAAAAACGTAGTCACAATTGATGTTTCAAAATTTAACTAACTTTACCTTGTTTAATGCTATTATTATAAAAAATATCCATCAACATGACAAGTTTATACAAAACTAAATGAAAAGTAGCAGTAATTTATGAAATATAATTATTTTTTATCATATCGATAGAGAGAAGGAGAGATTAAATTGCTAGGAATAACATTTAAGTCTACCCGACAGTTGTTGAAATACACCTAAGGTCATTTTGATGAGGAGATTCCAATCATTCTTGGAAGACCCTTCCTTGCTACATGAAACACACTAGTTGATGTTCCCAAGAGTGAATTAACTATGAGGGTGAATGTTCACTTTATCTTCTTAGTTAGAACCAACTCAGGAGGAGTTGTTACTCTATGTATTCGGTGTGTTTCCAAGAAAGGAGGAATAATTGTAGTCAAGAATGAATTAAATCCCAACTAGGAATGTAACAGGTTCAAGGATATGCTTGGACTACAGAAAAGTACTCGACAAAGCCAATAGGAAAGATCAATTCTCATTCATTGATCATATGTTAGACAAGTTGGCAGCAAAAGTTATATTGTTTTCTAGATGGATTGATATTCATGGTACAATCAAATCAACATAACTCCTGAAGATCAACAAATGATATTCATGGCACATTTTCTTTTAGAAGATTGGGTTTTGGATTATGCAATGCACTTGCTACATTCCAAAGAAGCTTGATGTCTATCTTCTCAGATCTCATTGAAAAGTATTTGATTTCTCAGTGTATGGAGAGTCATTTAATAAATGTTTTCAGAACTTGTGATTTTACATATTTTAAATGATGTGACTTATGAATAGATGATGTTGAATGATTAATACTCAAGAAATTGTAACAAAATCTTCTAAAACTTTCAATTTGTAATTATGAAAGTATTCATTTATATAAATAATTAATATATAGATAGTTCTACGTCACGAAAGTATAGCCATATCTTTCTGATTCAAAAGAAATTTGTTAATAAAGTAGTGGGAGGTACACCAATGGTGGCAAAGATTGGTTTAAAACCTTATGTTGACAGAGACGTTGATGTTACTAATAATGTTATCTGTGAGGTTTTTTGTAGTAGCTTGTTTGATTTAGCTAGCAATAATCAATTATGTGGATGATGCTGAAGAAATACAGGGAATGGATTAAGCAAGAAAATGAGTATTTTGATATACTATTGTAGATTTTTAGAGTGATACAATGTTAGAGGAGAACAATGTTCAAAATCATTAAATCCCTTCTGATTTAGAAGTGAATTTACAATCAAATATTATAGTGGTTAGTATGATATATCCAAACGTTATTGTCATTGATGATAATTTAAATCTCATGGTAGCTCATAGCTTTGAATTATTGCAACATTTTTAAGACAAAGAGTAGGAGATACATTGATAATGAAGATAACACAAATTGTCAATGAAAAGTCTTTTACCGCTGTGATTTTTAAGGCAAACAAAAAAAATTATACAAAAAAAAGCCAAGATATATAATACTCGTCCAAGTGTGAGAAATCTGCTTCGTTTGAGTTTTTTTGTTGTTAGGTTTATGTCATCCGGTTTCTATTTTTTCTTAATAAATATTTGGCTATTAAAAAAATAGTATTATTTATATTTGACTAATAAAATGATATAATTTATTAATTAAAGTGAAATAAATATATATTTCACTTGCTTTGATACAAACATATTGAAAAGGGCACAACTGTCGTTCTTAGAAGCAGCAACATAGGTCTTTAATACATTGTCCACCAAGATGGAAATTGTTTTTTTGCACAATATTCACTACACAATATACCTTCACTTGGACAAGGCCCTTTGCCAATGCAAGGACCAAAAGAAGAACCTAAATCGGGTGCTCCACCTACCATCAATATAAGAAAGTTTTACTTCATACTCTTACAATTATATCTATATCTTCACAAATTTTTCAAAATGTTAAAATTATCTTTTATTTTTTTATTATTTTATCAAATTAAAATTTACCTTTTTTTTACCTTCTACTAGAAAACTTGAAAAAAGTTTTCCGAAAAAGACGCACATTATCGGAAAACTTTTTGGTAAGTTTTCCAGTAGTTACCGAAAAACTTGGGAGGAAGTTTTTCGGAAAAAGCCTAAATTTAACACTACCGGAAAACTTGCCAAAAAGTTTTCCTATAGTTTTTTTTTTCAAACTTTTTTTTAATTCTTTTTTTAAAAAAAAATTAAAAAAACAATATTACCGGAAGTTACTGGAAAACTTCATGGCAAGTTTTCTTTAAATGGTACGCCTTTTTCGGAAAACTTCCTCTCAAGTTTTCCGGTAACTACCGGAAAACTTATGAAGTTTTCCGGTCGTGTTAAATGGTACGCCTTTTCTGAAAAACTTCCTCCCAAGTTTTCCGGTAACTACCGGAAAATTTGCTAAAAAGTTTTCCTGTAGAAGGTAAAAAAAAATTTTAATTTGATAAAATAGTAAAAAAAAGTGAAGAGATAATTTTGGCATTTTAAAAATTTTGTAGGGATATATATATAATTGTGGGGTATGGGATAAAACTTTCTCAATATAATATAATGTCGTTAGAAACTGTGCACATTTCATAATTTAAGAAAATGTATAATTTTTTTTAAGTAAATAAAGTGTATAAATAAAAGAGATAATAATATTTTTGTTGAATTATTTTATCAAATATATTTAGTTTTTTAATTAATAGATTAATTTTCTTTGGAGGATTAATTAATACATTTTTCGTTGATAAAGATTTTAAAATTGTTATAGTTATATTATCACTAATAAAATTGAATATTTAATAAACTGTGTACGCGTAATAATGCTTTATATGTTTCACATTAGTTTAAATATATAACAAATGAATGAGAAAATGATATATTATTTGTGCGAACGCATAAATCTTTTACTAGTGTACTATAAAAAAAAATATTGTTAATATAAAAAGTTTTATATTATATTACAATCCTTTATCTATGATCATGGTTTTAAAAATAATGTATTATTGTTTTTTAATAATTAACTTTTTTTTATGGAGTTTATTAATAATTGACGCACACATCTACTTTTTTAAGATGATATTATTTAATTTATTATTTAAAAAAATGGTCAAATAAAATATATAAAAATCCCTGTACTAAGAATCTGAAAAGCAAAAGCAAATAAAATGTATTTAAGAACATTCAATCAATCAATGAAACCATAAGAAATATTTTTAGTGGGTATTACGAAATTGTTTTAACCATGGACAATCTAGCTTAATTTAAACATTTCAAACAATATAATGTTTCATAAAATACTCTTACTATGTTTTCTATAAAATCCTTTCCACATAGAGAAGTCAACACCAAGATTCTCCTTCAGATATAGAATTTTTTAAAAATATTGTCTAAATTTCGAGTGTTTCTCAAAATTCAATAAAGTCGCCACCAAATTTTATTTTAAAATATGAAAAATATTGGAAAAATCTTTTTTAAAAAATGGCCCTTGAAATCAAATTTTGAGTTCGGGAGTTTATTATGTGTAGGGAAGGTATTAGCACCCTACGACACCCGTTAAAAATACAGTTACCTATAATTAATTGTGCAAAATTAATATTAACATAAATATATTCATTTCTCTTTATTATTAAATATGAATATCAATTGTTTTTTATAAATGTGATTTTTGAAATAAAAGCTTGAGGAAAAGAAAAGAAATTTTTATTATTGTACTTGACAAGAGTGTAATCT
The DNA here is from genome assembly GCA_037974295.1 of Cicer cuneatum. Classification (NCBI taxonomy): domain Eukaryota; kingdom Viridiplantae; phylum Streptophyta; class Magnoliopsida; order Fabales; family Fabaceae; genus Cicer; species Cicer cuneatum. Next base: position 56,418,079 of record JBBPBO010001984.1, read on the forward strand.
TGCTCCTACGTATCTCCCAGTGCGATATAGGAATCAAAGCTATGTAGTTCTTTAGTAGAGAATGCGGATGTGCTGATTGCTTTTAATGACAATGTGTTTTGTTGTTGATAAAAAATAAAATTGTTGTTTTACAAAAAAAAAAGAGTATGCTCTGCACATGCGGCTTAGGCTGATCTTGTGCATCAGAAATTCAAATCTTTAATTTTCAGTTGTTCATCATGCATTCATACATCATGCATATTGAAGATCTTCAAAACCTGTTACTCTAAACTATAGATCTGTACCCTTGGATCCTGCGGCGTTTTTGGTATAAGAGGCTCTGATACCAAAGACGCCTCAGGATCCAAGGGTACAGATCTATAGTTCAGAGTAACAGTACGGAAGATATTCAAAGAAAATGCATGAATGAATGCATGATGAAAACAGGAAAATGCAAATTTTGATTTATGATGCTCAAGATCAGCTAAAGCCGCAGGAGTAGAGCATACTTATAATTTTAAAACAAAGATAAAAATAAAGAAGACATTTGCAAATAGGAAGTAAATAATACTTACAAATGATATTGATATTACAAGAAAACTTGGAGAACTACAAGGTTTCTAAAGAAAGTTTTCTAATGGATTTGTGTAAGAATGAGATTGGTGAAAGAAAGAGATGATCTTAGAAGTAAGGGGAGGTCCCTATTTATAGGGAAATTGCCTCCTTTGTTACAAATGGAATCCAAGGAAAAGAATCCTAAGGAATCTAAGACAACAAAAATTTCTTAATTTTTTTTAATTGGGCTAGGCCCAATACAAACAAACTACGAAATTACAAAGATATACACTAATTACAAAATAAATAATTTTTTGAATTGGCAGAAGAAGACCAACAGTTTTGCAGAAGAAGACAAATGGTTTATTCTTCATCTTCGTCATCTTCGCCTAGGTTTATGAAGGGATCAGAGTTAGCTGAACCGCTGTTTGAGTAGCTTTTGGATGACTTTGTCTTGCTTTTTAGAAGTTGAGTCATTATTTGAAAGTATTCTTCTTCGCTTCTGGCAGCTGCAAGCTGAGACTGAGCGAAAGACCTTTGGGCCAAGAACTGAGTTGCCTTTTCATCAGGTTTCTTGAATCCCTGTTTTTGGAGCCATATGGTGACAGCTTCAATTTTGATGCTTGGTGGAATATTGAACTGAGTCCACCACCTGATTTTGAACCTTCTTACAAGGATGATTTGAGCTTCTTTTTGTTCAAAATCTAAATACCAAGCTGTAACCCATGGTAAGAAGAATTTTGATGAGAACAGTAGTAGAGGCTGAAAAGTTCGTTCTCTATTACTGGGTTTGAAATTGTTTTTGAAGAGCTGGAAGCTCTCTTGAACCTCTAGTTTGAGGATATCTGGGGTAGAACCATAAAGTTTCCACCAATCAGCAAACCAATAGGGAATTTTTTATGAGTCCATTTTGAGTTGGAAGAAAAATAGCCACGTATGACTAAATTTCTGGTTTTGAACTAGAAAAGCATTAAACCAGGATTGTTGGTAGTCTCAGTAATTAAAGCTTTTGCATTGGTTAATATTTGTTTTGAAGTCTATGGGAAAGACTTTTGATGTGTGGAGTGTCGTTCCCCAATCTGACGGTGATAAGATTTTGTGGCTTTTTGCAGTGGAATAGGCTGTTGGGCCTTCTTTTGGGTGGTCTTGAAATGTTACTGATCCAGTAATTTGAAGAATTGCTCTATAATAATTTTGAGTTTTTGATAGATCCCATGGCTTGAAAAACCAATTTTCTGGGAAAAGTTTTGATATAACAAACAGAGGATTTTTATTGTAAAAACCATCCTCTATTTTGAAAATCTTTTTTAATAAAATACTCAGATTTTGGTTTAAAAGCAATCTGAGATTGATTTGGTTTTGAAATATTTTTTGAATTGTCTTGTTTAAAAACAAGTAATTCAAAATCTTTTTGAGGAGATTTAGAAATAATCATACGAGATGATTCTTCCTGTAACGGTTTTGAAATTATTTTCTGGCAAGGAGTTTTTTGTGAAGATGAACATTCTCCCTTTTCTGGATTTTGAAATAAAGAAAGCTCAGTTGAGAGACTGTTGATTCTCTGTTGGAGCTCGTGAATTTCTGTAAATTTTTGTAATTGAATCTTTTCTTTGAGAATTGAGGCTTCAATATCATCTATGTATTTTTGAGGTTGTGAGATCTGTTGGCTACTAAGCCATTTTTGAATCTGGTTTTGGGTATTGGTTTTGGTATCTTCTTCTACTGTGTCTGCCCAGGTTTTGATTGGATTTGCAGATGATAAAGGTTTTGGTGTTTTTTGACTGTGGTCCTTTTGGATCGTGTTTTCTTTTGGCTTTCTTGGCATTTAATCAGGACCTGTTTTGAAGGAATTCCCTGGTTAGAAAATCCGGAATTGAGTTTTGATCTCCTTTTATGAATTCAATATCAAAATGAAAAATACTAAGGATGGCTTGCCATCTTGCAAAAATTTGTTTTGATGCAATGTTTTGAACATCTTTTTGTAAAACTTCTTTGGCTGATTTACAATCAATGCGGAGTAAAAAATTTTGATTAAGTAAATCACATTGAAATTTTGTTATGCATATGACAATGGAAAGAATTTCCTTTTTTATGGTAGAGTAGTTCTTTTGACAATCATTCCAATGTGCAGATGTATATTGGACAATACATTCTTTGCCATTGGTTTTTTGTTTAAGAATACCACCGTATCCTATGTCGGATGCATCTGTTTCTACAATTTTTTGAGCTGATGGGTCAGCTAAATGGAGGCAAGGTATTTCTTTAACTTGCATTTTGATTATTTTGACTATTTTAGTATGTTCATCTGTCTATGCAACAGGGTTTTTTCTAAGCCTATCATGGAGAGGTTTTGCAATTCTATTAATATTTGGGCAAACATCTAACACATAGTTTAGACTCCCCAAGAATCTTTGTAATTGTGTTTTATCGATGATTTTGTCAGGAAACTTTTCTGCGAAGGCTAGTGATCTTTCAGTAGGAGTGATCGTTCCTTGAGATATATAGTGTCCTAAGAATCGAATTTTTGTTTGGAAAAGAGAAATTTTTGATTTTGAAACAACCAGTCCGTTTTTCTTAGCGATCATGAAGAACGTTTTGAGGTGTTTGAAATGTTCTTCAATAGTTGCAGAAAAAATTAAGACATCATCAATATAGACAATACAAAATTTTGAAAATGGATTAAAAATGTCATTCATAATTCTTTGGAATTCTGATGGGGCATTTTTTAATCTGAAAGGCATAACTGTCCATTCGTATTGACCAAAGGGAACAGTGAATGCGGTTTTATATCGGTCTTTTGGATCAATTTGTATTTGCCAAAATCCTGATTTCATGTCGAATTTTGAAAATACAAGTGCAGAATGTAGTTTTTGCAAAAGATCTTTTTTATTTGGAATCGGGTAACGAATCCATTTTAATGCTTTGTTTAAAGGTTTGTAATTTATGACTAGTCTTCGTGTACCCCTTTCAATTTCAGAGTTTTTATTAACATAAAAAGCTGAGCAACTCCAAGGAGATCTAGATTTTGTTATTAGACCTTTTTGTTGTAAATCTTGAACTTCTTTTTTACAATGTTCTTCTAGTTCATGATTCATTTCAATGGGTCTTGCTTTTGTTGGGATTTGTTATTCAGAAAAATCATTTTCATATGGTAAGTCTACCATGTGTTGTTTTCTATTCCAAAAAGCATTAGGTATATCAGAACAGTTTTCGTTTTCAATTCCTTTTTGGATGTCTGAAATCTTTTGTTTTATGAAATTTGTTTGTAATTGTTGTTCTATTTTGAAAAAAGAAACATCTTGTTTAAGAAAACATAATTTTTTTTCTTTTGTTTAAGAAAACATAATTCGCTTTTGTAAACTGAACAAGCTTTTAAAAGGTTTAAAGTTCTTGTTCTGGGTTTTTCAATAAAAGGAAAAATGATTTTATTTTCTTTTGTTTTAAAAGAAATATTGTCATAATTAACACAATAGGGTGTTATCATGTTGATAAACGGTGTCCCTAGAATGATAGTATGAGTCATATTTTCTAGTAATACAAAAGGGGTTTTGATCGAAACTTTTCCGTTGGTAACAGAAGCTTCAATTTTGTTTGTAATAATCATGTTGGAGTTATTGGCCGCAACAAGTTTTTCATTAGATTTTTGTAAAAATCTTTTTGGTACAATGCTATTTTTTAAGCAGTTTAGATCTGCTCATGTATCAAAAAGTGCTATTGCTTCAATTTTGAAATCATTGGAAAAAACTAAAGTAGTTTTTATTAAATATTTTCTTGTTGTTACAGCTCTAAGAACGAACAAGAAATCTTGAGGGATTTTTTCTATGTTTTCAATTTTGTTTTCCTCATTTTCTTCTTCTTCATGTTCCGATACGGAAGAATTTTGCTCTTGTAATTTGGAAATGAGATTTTGAAGAATATTTGAATCAATTTCCTGTTTTTGTTTTAGAGTTTTTAATTCATTTTTCACAATCTTGATTTCTTCTTGAAGAGATTGGATTGTGACATGAGTTTGTGATTTTGTTTTTGTTCGTAAAATGTTGGTCAAGTCATAAGTTGATTTTGGAAGTAATTTTGATTAGTAGAAGGTTGGCTTTGTTTTGGTTCAGAACTATTTAGTAATTTTTCTATTAGTTCTTTTTGAAGTCTTGTATCTTCTACTTTGTTTATTATATCAAGAATTAATTCTTGATCTTTTGTCAAAACATTTATTGATTTTAAACTAGATTCTAATTCACTAGGAGACTCTGAGTTTCCTATGTCATCAACTTGTAGATCAATATCTTTTTCTGATAAACCTATTTCAGAATCTGTTTCATTTTCAGAGGTTTCAAGAAGAATTGCCTCAATTTTTTGAATAATATCTTCACTTATTTGTAGTTCGTGAAGTTTTTTGTTTTTTCTACAATGTTTGGAAATGTGTCCTGGTTGGCCACATTTATAGCAAGTTACTTGTTTTGTATTTTTAGGTTGAAATTTTCTTTCAAAAGGTTTTCTTTGTTTGTAATAATTTTGAGGTTTATAATTTCTGTAAAAATCTTGGTTATTAGGTTTTGAGTAAAACTTTCTGTGAGGTTTTTTTAAGTTTTTGAACAAGATCCTCTACAGTCTTTTGAAACATTCGTTGTGGGGAGTTCAAATTGTTTGCAAAACGATCCTAGTTCTAATCTAGTTCGTTTCAGTTCCCATTTTAAATGTTTTTGAAGTTTTAAGTCTTGACAGATATTTAAACCTTGCTTTGTGTGAAACTTACCAATTCTCCATAAGTTAATTGATTATAAGGAATTTGGTTTGTTGAGTAAATTTCTTTGATTTTGTTCCTCACCTTTTCTCCTAAAAGGGTTGGGAGTCCTGCAAGGAATTTTTCTTTCCAAAAGGGTTGGTTTGAGTCTTCTCTAAGCATGACCCTAGTTAAGAAAGTATTTTTGTAGTTTTGGAACTCTGAGAGTTTTTTGCATCTAAGGTTTGAACGGAGTTCTGCGTTTTTATCTTTTAAGTGTGATGGGTCTCATATGAAGTGCAAACTAATGGTATGAATCAGTGTTGCAACTGCATCAGGTATTGAGTTTCCAATTTCGTCGAGGATGGGAATTCCTTCCTTTGTGGTTTGGATTGCACCTAATATTTCTAATTGTTGGTTTGGTGTAAGATGATAATCCCACCATCCTTTGAGTTGGCCTGAAAATCCTGCAATTAGGAGTTCAGCAATGGCCTTATCAGGGGTGTTTGCCTGGGTTTTATAAGCATTTGAAGCCATAGTCATCTGTTGGAGAAGACTAAGGATGTTGTATTCAGACATACCATCTATGTTCCATTCATAGACAATATTGGAATTAAATTTTGATTGAGAAAGAACGTTTGGTCTATTCTCAATGCCTAGGTCTGGTGCCGTAACCATGGCTAAAGGTTCACCTTGTTGCCTCTGGAGTCCGCACAGGTGGTGGTTTTGTTCTTTTTCACTTTCAGACACTTGGTCTAGAGTTTTTTTTTCTAGGGTATCTTTTGCTACCAATGGTGAAGAGGTAGAAGATTGTTCTATCCTACTGAGTTGGTCTCGTAAGGCTTGAGTAAATTCTGTTTTGCCTTCCCTAAACAATTTTTGGCTTGTTTTGGAGATCTGGAATGGCTTAAAGACCAGGTTCTTAAGTTTCAAATCTGTTGTTTCAAGAGCTGAAACATTGTTTGTCTTTTGGTGTTCCTCTATTTTAGTCAATTGTTTTGCAATTGTACTAAGATGAACATTTGTAAAGTTGTTTTGTTGCAAGATATTTTGAATATCTTTATCTGGGTTGTCACTAGGGATTTTGTAAGGTGCAGCCTCTATTGTTTGATATGTGTGTGGTATTTGTATTTTGATCTGTCTTAATGGTGGATGTTCAGATTGTATTTTCCTACCATTTGACATTTCCCATTCTGCAACTTTGTTTCTAATTGTTACTGGATTTGCAGAGTTTTGGTTTTGTTTGAAAGGATAAGAAATTTGATTATTTGAAGCATATATTTCAAACCATTCAAAAAATGAAATCTGTACCTTGTTTTGAAGAATAAATTCATAAAATTCATTTTGAATTTCTTTTCTTTGTTCCATGTAATTTTTAAAGAACCATGTTCTTTTTTCTGTATTTGTTGAATTATAAAATTCATCATGAAGAGATTTCTTATCAACCTCAAATTCTTTTTCTATGACATTTAATTCGTTAATAACATTTTTAGTTATTGCAGAAAAAGACGGTGAAGTTGGTGGAGAAATGTTTGGTAAATTATTATGTTGTTCCTCGTCATTTGTTTGAGATGTTGTATAGATCTGATGAGGAATATTTGTAGAATAGTCAACGTTTTGGTAAGAAGCTCCTGGAATGCTTGAACAAGAGAATCTGGGTTTTGAAAAATTTTCTATTTTTGTTGAGTTTTGAAGTCAGATCCACTGTATTGGTGGAAGATCCAGTATCAAAATATCTGGCACTGGAAGTTCTTGTAAAACTTAGTTTTACCTTTCCATCAATATATTCGATAACTTCTTTTAATTTAGTGTTTGGTTTTGATTGTTCAGGAGACTTTGGTCTAGCTGCTCCTTCAAGGATCCATTCTTCAGGAAGATCAATGTCTTTCCATAGGATGGTTTTTGGAATTACAGTATTTGATTTTGATAGATCTGTTTGTAAAAACAGGGTTTCGCCTTTTTTGTTTTCAATATTTTTTATTGCCGTAAAGGCTGAAAACATGGCTTTGTAATGAATTCTGTAAATGATTGCTACGGGAATAGATCCACTTAGCATTTTGTAGTTATGAGTCTTGATTTGTAAAACCAGAGATTTTAGGATATTTGGATCTTTCAAAGATAATGAAAAATCTGGATAACATTCAAAATAAATTGGTCCTTGACATAAGCTAGATTCAATTGAACTTATGATTGAGTCTTGAAAGTTCAAGAACCTTGCATCTCGTAAGACACAAAGGATTGATGTGTTTAAACCTTCCCTAGTTAGTGGTTTAATACCTACTTGGACAAGGCCTATGTGGATGAAGTTATATTTTCTTTTACAATGTTTATGTATTGTTTTTTGAGAAAGAAGTTGTATTGTTTCAAAGGGTTTTGATAATGGGACATCTTTTTCTTCTTTTTTGATTACGTAATCTGTTTTGAGAAGGTTTTTAAATAGTCCAAATTCATAAACTTGATCTTTTTTGATTTTTGGGATTTTCCAGTTGTTAATAGATTTTTGAAAATCTTCAATAGTGATTTCTTCGCTATTGATAGGTTCCCTTTGATTTGAGGTGCTTTGAGTAGTAGGATTTGAGAAAGATGAAGATCTACAAAATATGTTTTCCATATTTAAAGTTTTGGTTCTAATTTGAAGAAGGTACCAAAGGATTCACTGCCCTAAACGCCTGTCCGTCGGCTAAAGTGGGACTTACAACCCAGGTCTAACGTTATCTTCAAATTAAAACTTCCAACGTTAAAAATAAAAAACAGATCTTATATATCTTATACCCTCCCAAGTCTGATACCAAAGACGCCTTGGATCCTGCGGCGTCTTTGGTATCAAATCTTTTATATATATATTTTGTTATTTTAAAAATATTGTTAACAAATTAAATTTGACATTTGAAAATGATACCAAAAAAAGAATTAATATATTTCATGAAAATTAAAATTTTAAAAATATACATTATCAATGTAAAATTATTTTACTTAATATCTAAGAAAAATCAATCATTTTGCTACATGAAATTTTGTAAGGATATTTTGAATTGATATTTGTGACATGAAAAATGGGTTCTCATTGAACCGGATTATAAAATTATTTCATAAAATCTTATCAGCAATTAAAAAGTGTACCCACTTCAAAGATGTTGTTGAAGCGTGCCAAACAACCCAAAATCTTAAGACATGTCATATGTCTTCAGATCATAAGAGATTTTGACACCACATCTCAACTCAAAATCTTAAGACAATAGATTTATGGGTCACATCTCTTATATATCTAACATTTACTTCATTCCTAATCAATGTAGAACTATAACGACTAACACTTGAATTCCAACAGATGTTAAATAAGAATTAAAACTTGGAAATAAATTAATCCTTGAACTCATATGATTGCTTAGGTACAGGATCAGCTTGTTCAATCAAACCACGTTAGCATCAAAGGTAAGGCACCACTTTTATATGTCTAGAGAGAGATTCAATTATAAGGTACATAACTTTTAACTTGTTGCTCCTTGTGAAACATTAGAAAGAAAAAAATCAATGAAAGAGAAAAAATATAAATATATCTCTCAATTATGACTCAAATCTTGGTTTGTCTCATTTTAAAAGTTTAGTTTGTTTCATTAAAAATATCTACACAATAAAGAGAAATAGATAATGATTAGCCTATATATACTAAAATTACCCAATTTTTGAGTAAAAAAGTGTTGTTAAGGCTATTTGTTAAGGAATAAAAAAAAGTTTAATTTGTATGTATTGTTAATTTAAATTTCTTTTACACAATCGATGAATTATAACCAATTATGTGAATAATTTTGAAAGTATTTATGACTAAAATCAAATATTATTAATGATCTAATGATTATAATTGATTTATATTATACAACAAATTATATCGTTAATATGTATAAAATAAATCATATAATAAAAATTGAACAGTACACGATCATGATGTGATGTTAAATTTTGTGTTCCCAACAATAACACAATCGATTAATTTGATGTTTCCTAGTGGAGAGTATATGTACTAATATCTGCATATAAACCCGATTAATCCATGGCCTATGAGACTATGGACGAAATATTTTTGGTCCATTTAAATTTTGATCCGTGGATTGGACTGTTTATTCAATTGTTTAAGCGGTTTTAATATGTGAATTCACGAATTAGTTTGTTATCCGTGTAACTTTTAAAAAATAAAATAAAAAATAATTACAGTTATAATTTAGACTAATTACAAACTTATTTAATCATTGATTCTAAATAAGCAAGCATGAGTTTTAGAAAAAACACAAGTTCCAAGCCACTTTTTCATTAAAGTGTGTCGTTGCTTCACTAATTCACGTGTATTCTTAATAGCTATCTTTTTTTTTAGAACCTAATAGCTATCTAATAGTTGTTGTGGCTTGCAATGCAAAGCATAGCCATATATGGTTTGCGCCTTTGATCTCTAGCTAGTACGTCGTTGATCCCTGCATTTGGGATCATCCAAAATTGAAATTTTAATTGAATAGCAAGATCTTCGCAAACAATAAAATCATGCTGACCCATTTCCTTTTTGGAGAAATTCTTTTGTTTTGACTAGGATGATAAAGTAACCGGCACCCGTTGGTATCTACTCGAAACCATATTAATTTAGACTGGAAAAATCTGTTTTGATTGGGTGTCGGTGCAGATTTTTCCCAAAATTAAATTTCAGATACGGGGACGGGTGTAGGTGTGTGGATATCCACACTGTACCCCCACCCGAACTCGTTCCGCTAGTAATATTATTGTAATTTTTAAATTTTATATACATATACATATTGAATACACTTAATATTTTTTTAAATATTAAAAATTAAAATCTTATCTCTATAAATTTTTATTTTATTTTATTATTGTCTAATAATAATTATTTTATTATACTAATTATAATAGATAAGACTTTTAAATTTATAAGTTTATATATATGAATGGGTGTGGGTGTGGGTAGGGAAACCCGAAACCCGTTGCGTGCAGGGAAGTCTAAATTTCACACCCGCTAAAAATAGAGGCGGATGCAGGTTTTTCTTGATTAGTCAGGTGCGTGAGTGGGGAAGGCAAAATACACCATCGCCCCGTTGCCATGTCTAATTTTGACAAGTCTTGCACAAATAATGGACCTGACCTCAATAAATTCTTAGCTGTTTTAGCTAGTATATGCTCCAACGAGAGATAAATGAAATACAATTTGTTAAACAAAAATTAATGTATTTAATTAATATTATGAATCAAATGCATCCATTTTTATTGTTTCATTTGTCTATTATAGAATAGATCAAAAGTGAAACTAATTCAATTAGCTTCATGACTTGCATCTATCTTTAGACTACAATATCATGAATTTCTCATTTCAAGCATTCGTAAAGTCCACTTCCGTTTCAAAATGTGAATCGTAAAACATTTTAAAGTTGATCAAGCAATAAAAAGCATTAAGCATAGATATGAGAAAAATAATTCAATAAACTTATTCATGTAACTAGAAATCAAATCAGACAAATAAGAGTTTCATCTTGTTTCACTCATCCCTAACAAATAGGGTTTAGTTACTCATGACAGATATACAAAAGATAGAGATTAGAGAAGAATTACAAGAAAGATTTATGAATGATTCTTGATAAAACTCCTCTAATGGTGTTAGAAACAGTCGTCTCTGAGTCTCTCCACTAGGGCACAAGTCTCCAAACTTTCAAATAGTCAAAAAGATCCCTAGAAAGTGAGAAAAACTCATTTTTATGCAATCTGCAGTGCGTCACACGCCCCACACGCAGTATATGCGCTCCATGCGCGCCTAGACAAACTCTGGATGTAGAAATGCGCCTCAGGCGCGGGATTTGCGCTTCAGGCGCACAACATCTGATATCTGACACTTATTGCATTTTTCTCCTCCTTTGAGTTCGAATTTGGTCCAAATGTATTCATGAAAGTTGTAGCTAAATTTCGAGTGTTTCTCGAAATTCAATAGAGTCGCCACCAAAGTTTATTTAAAATAGGGAAAACATTGGGAAACCCTTAAAAAGAAAAAAAAAATTGTCTTTGAAACCAAATTTTGAGTTCGGGAGTCGAATATGCGTAGGGAAGGTATTAGCATCCTACGACATCCGTTACAATACGGTTACCTATAATTAATTATGCAAAATTAGTATTAACTTAAATATATTTATTTCTCTTTATTATTAAATACGAATATCAATTATTTATTTTTAATGTGATTTTGAAATATATACGTGTTTAAAGAAAAGAGGAAAAAAAAAAGAAATTTTTTATTAATGTGCTTGACAAGAGTGTGATCTTGCTCTTACGTATCTCTCGGTGCGATGGAGAAATCAAAGCTACGTAGTTCTTGAGTAGAAAATACGGATGTGTTGATTACTTTTAAAGAAAAATGTGTTTTGTTATCAATAGAAAAAGGTTTTAGCGAAAGAAAATGAGTTTGTTTGACTTGAATAATTATTTTGAAATGTTAGTTTTAAGACTATCAAGTTGTACAACTCGTGTCTCAAAAACTCAAAGAGTAAAAAGATGTTTAATCTAATTAACCTTTATAAGAGTATTTTATATTATTTTCGTTTTTTAAAATCGAGTTTTTAAAACCACAAAGTAGTACAACTTGTATTTTAATAACTCACAGATTAAAAAGATGTCACATCTAATTATTCAGATTTAAAAAAAATGATTTTATATTAATTTATTTATAAAAGTGAATTTTAGAACTATTAAATTGTACAACTCGTATCCTAACAACTCAAAGGTTAACAAATGTCACATCTAATTAACCTTTCGATATCTGATCACAATTTTATCTTTGCCTTTTTTCTAGAATTAAAAATCGATGTTAAATATTAAATAAGTTTAAATGGATCTACGAAATATATGAACTTGTAATTTGATATGTTAAATAAACGAAAACACATTTTTAATAATAGAATCAAAAATATTATATACAAGTGTGGGCTTCTTTCAAAATATTTTTAATTAAATAAGTGATGGCAACAAAACTTATTTTAATATTAAATAGCACAACCCAAAGTTAATAATAAAACAAAAATTGATTAACACAACTCATCGATGAAATAAATAATGTTTATTGATATTTAATTACATCCATAATTATTTATATTAAATGTAATAAATATAATAGGATATTTGTTGATTAAATAAAATAAATGTCATAAGAATATTTATTGGCAAGCTATCATGATTAGCTAACCAGACGTAGATGTAGCAAGCAGAAAAAAGAAACTCATCGATCACATCCATACAGAAAGTAGCTATAGGAAGCAACGCATGGCAGAAAAAAAAAGCAAACATTCATACAGAAATAGGTTGTATCAACGCATGGCAGAAAGTAAAAAAGAAACAAAGCAAAGCACTTAACCTTTTCAACATAAACAGGCTGAAAATTATAAATTTTATAAACACAATAAAAACAAATTCTCAACCAAAACAACACTCATACATATCACAAAATTTCATTTTTCAAACTCTAGTTTCAAATTTTAGTTTCCAATATAATAATATAGAGTTTAAAAAAACAGAGCAAATATAATAAGAATGAGAAAATACATGTCTCTCTTCAGATACCGATGAAGACAAAGACGGTGGTGTACGGTTGAATGTGGTTGGCGGCGGTTACCGGTGGGATGAAATGACGGACCTTTGTTTTTTCTATTTTCTTCTTTCTGTTTTTGAAATAAATAAGAATATTTATTGGCAAGCTATCATGATTAGCTGACCAGACGTAGATGTAGCAAGCAGAAAAAAGAAACTCATGGATCACATCCATACAAAAAATAGCTATAGGAAGCAACGCATGGCAGAAAGAAAAAAAAAAACAAACATTCATATAGAAACAGGCTCTATCAACGCATGGCAGGAAGTAAAAAAGAAACAAAGCAAAACACTCTACTTTTCAACATAAACAGGCTGAAAATTATAAAACTTTATAAACACAATAAAAACAAATTCTCAACCAAAACAACACTCATACATATCACAAAATTTCATTTTTCAAACTCTAGTTTCAAATTTTAGTTTCCAATATAATAATATAGAGTTTGAAAAAAACAGAGCAAATATGATGAGAATGAGAAAATACATGTCTCTTCAGATACCGATGAAGACAGAGACGGTGGTGTACGATTGAATGTGGTTGGCGGCGGTTACCGGTCGGATGAAATGACAATAATGACCTTTTTTTTCTATTTTCTTCTTTTTTGTTTTTGAAATAAATAATTTTGAAGATGAAATTGTATTGTTGTTTTTCTACTCAATTTCTCTCTAATTTTCTTTACTTCTCTTTTGAAAAATAAATTTGTTTTATCTGAAAAATCAAGCTCCCCTCCTCTAAAAAATATAAAGCTCCCCTTTTTACTGATTTTCGAACTCAATTTATAGACTAAAATAATGAATCTTTATGTTCATTAGATAAAATTAAGTTATAGATTTTATATGGTTTTGTTGCAAATTTTATACAACATCATATTTTGAGTGCACAAGTGATACAAGTAATAACCTTATTATTTATCTTTTTTATTTAGTAGTAAAATAAATAATTTTAAAAGTTAACATTATTTTTTACACATTTAATTAGAGATACTGTGATATTGTAAGGTTCTAATAACTGGCTCCTAGAGGCTGGTTTTCAAAAGACTTTTTTTTTTTTTAAATTTTTTTTATTGTTTAACTATTTTTCTGACAAATAAATAAGTGTGGTGAATCTTTTTGCGACAAACTAAAAATAAAATGATTTTACTTATATAAAGAAAATACATATTTAATTTATAACAAATCATTTAATATACTTATTAATGTGCAACTGACTTATTTCATTTTCATTCGATTACCTTTAAAAAAATTCTTTTTAACACATTTATTATAGATTTCCATGTTAACTATTAGAACCTTACAATATCACAGTATCTCTAATTAAATGTGTAAAAAATAATGCTAACTTTTAAAAGTATTTATTTTACTACTAAATAAAAAAGATAAATAATATTTATTTATTTACGAAATTTATTTTTATAAAAAAGGAAGAAAATTAAGAAAATTTAATCTTTAACTTGACAATGTACTTTTTTGCTCTTACATAGAAAAATCAAAGCTACCTAACTTTAAAACTTTTAAGATAAAAAATATAGATGTGTTGATTGATTTGAATTGGTGTGTTAATTTACAATTTAAAAACCATAATTCGAGGAAAAATTTAGAAATAACTGGTTGTTGCAACTCAAATACCCTAAACAAGATAACAAGATAACAAGATCTAACATCTCAGTTAATCTCACATTCATCACTTGAAATATCTAACATCTCAGTTAATCTCACATTCATCACTTGAAATATCTAACATCTCAGTTAATATTTTAAAATAATTTCTTTAAATTCACTTGAAATATCTAACATCTCAGTTAATATTTTAAAATAATTTCTTTAAAATAATTTCTTTAAATTCAATAAATATTAACCGAGTTAATATCAAATATTTCATTCATCACTTGAAATATCTAACATTTCAGTTAATATTAGCTGAGGTGAATTTAAGACTCTTAAAGTAATTTAGTGCAAACATCTCAGTTAATCTCTTATTCATCGCTTGAAAAAGATTTTTTTTAATCAGCAAAAGCAAAAAATTAAGAAATAAATAAATAGTAAGAGAGTAAGAAATTAAAATAAAAGGGATGCACTTGAGCCCAAATAATAGTACAACAAAAATAGAGTTCACTTGTAACAGTTATTTCTTTAAAAATTGTTATCTATTTGTTACAGTTTTTAAATAATATGATAATCTAAAAAAAACTAAACACGGCTTAAATTTAGAAGCTATTAGTAACATCTTAAAAATCATTTTGTTTTATATTCAGTGCCACATAAAATCACAACAAATTCATTTTTTTTTTAAATCTTTAAATTATTAAATATCATTTTTTTTATAATCAGTAACAAGTGGTCCCTTAAACTAATAAGACCCTAACTTTAAAATTAGAGATGCTAGAAGAAGAAGAAGAAA
>JBBPBO010001984.1:56433599-56455395 GCA_037974295.1 Cicer cuneatum
AAAAAAAAAAAAAAAAAAAAAAAAAAGGAATAGGGTTGCGCAACAACACATAAGAAATACAAAAAGGCAAAAACAAATTGTGAGAGAATAGAGATGAGGGAAGATAAAGGGGAGGGCTATACCAATGCGGTTTTGTGAGAGGAAGGTAGAATGCAACACATGAAAGAACTAAAAGATAGTAATGGTGTTGCTTAATGGAGGTTGGTTTTCATGATACATGTTTATAGATGTTGGGTTTTATAATATAACAAAAAAAATTGGAGATAATACAATTTGAATATTTGGTTTATGAATTTGCTTGAAATTTTTTTAAAGGATGACTCTTTTTAAGGGACTACAAGATGATATTAAATTTAAGTTATATTAAAATGTTATTTATAATTTAAATATAGTTTGAATATTTTGTACTCTTGTAGGATAAATATATAATATTTTAAATAAAAAAAAATTAATTATTAACATCACATTATTTTTTTATTATGACTCAATTTTTAAAATTAAAATAAGATCTCTAAAATGTTTAAAACTACTTATAACTAAAATATTTTGATTTTATGAAGGAAAATGAGGATGGTATTGATGGTGTGAGTTTTGATAATGGTTCATCTAAGGCAAAGTTCAAGTAGTGAAGATGTGTGTGCATATGTCCTCCAAAGATGAACCTCCTCTCTCTTTTGTGTGCTACATTTTTTTTGCTCATTCATCTGTTTTTTTATCTAACTTTCCACTTCCTCTATTCATATTGTTTCTTGGTATTTATAGACTTGAGTTGAGAGCTTGAATTGGAAAAGAATTGTGCAAGTAGAAAACAAACTTTAAAGCAAGCAAAGGGGCTACAGTGCATAGGAATGGCACTGTTTTCTTTTTGTCTTTTATTTTATTTTTTTCCTAAAAGCAAGAAATTGGATCTCAATCAAATTGTACTAAAAGTAATAAGACTAGTTGGGCCAAAGAATAAAAGAAACAAGTTTTTCAAAAGCGCAACATAAATATATTTTTGTAGTTACGAATAAAATATAAAAAGATGTGCAAAATTGAGTATTGACATAGTTGTTACGAATATTCCTAGTCGGAATTAAGATGTTAACCCACTTGAATTACATAAACTCATTTTTGCGGTGATAAGTCCATTTCATATAGGAATGTAAGATCTTCTATTTTATCTTATTTTATGATTTTGATTGTGAAAGTTCAATGGAAAAAAGACTAATGATCAAACTTTCAAAATAATTGGGGAGGTGATTGCAAATAATTCTCAATGGTAGAATAGTGATAGACATATACATACAAAGTGGAGGCTAATATTGCTTTGGAAGCCAAGATAGAAGGCTTAGAGAAGAAGTGGTTGAAAGTAAATTTGAATGGTGTCTTTAAAGTTTCTTATCGTACTTTTAGCATTAGTTGACTTCTTCGAGATGAATTTTTTACTTTAAGATTAATAAAATATTAATCTTTTAAATGTAAAAAAGCAAAAATAAATGTAACAAAAATATATATTTAAAAATTAAATTTTGAACTCATATTTTGTGCAGGAATTTTTTTTATATTGTCGTAAATATACTTGAAAAAAATTCATTAAAAAAATATGTTAATGGTATAAACTAAAACTAAATGCATTATAATTTTGTATAGACTAAAAATTATATTTTTATGTTACTGACTAAATTTGAAATGTTAAAATTTAATAGAGACTAAAAATATATTTAACCTCAAATAATATGGTGTTTATTGTTTAGTTTAATTGACATGTGCAAATGGTGCAGAATATTTTCACAATGTCATCCAATGAAAACATTTCATATTGTCATGTAAACCTCTTTTGCAATCGTATTTAAAACTAATAACTATCAAATACTCTTTTTTAATTGGATATCAATTTAAAACTAATTTACATTAACATTAACATTGTGTAATCCGCTTCCCTCTTAATTTTTAAACTTTTAATATAATTTCATTATTTTTTTATAGTACATAAATACATAGAAAAACAATATATATATATATATATATATATATAATATTTTGTAAAATTAAGGGAATGCACACAAATACATAATTGCTTTTTATTATTGATTCATTTTAATGTTTTTACATTGCACACATTCATCCATATATATTGTATAGTAATGTTCTACATCGATATTATTTTAACACAAGTCTGAAAATAATATTAGCTAAAACATATGAAAAGTAGGTAACGAAGAAAATTTATTTCATAATAGAATATTTTTTTTTTATTTTGAAAGAATTAAAAGATTCGTAATAAAACTTGTGTTTTTATAAAGAAATAAAATTAAATAATTATTTTTAAAAAATTCATATAATTTATGTATATTTTTCTAAAGCTAAAAGTAGATTAAATAAAAAACAAAAAACAAGATGGAGAGACATAGACATCACCTATAAAAGTCTATGGACAAGAAAGAATCTAGTGAGAAATAGTGTTTATTGATGACCCGCATTCGCGGTGTTCCAAGCCAAGGTTTGTTTGAACCTTGACAAGATGCTTCGATTGTTAAAACTGCAAGTTATTGGTTCTTGAATGATTTTTTACCACTATTCTCTCCAACAACTATAATGAGAGTATTCTATTCTCATGGCTTTGCTTATATTGGTAAACCTATCAAAGGTGTTAGAAAGGTGTGGATTAAGGCAATTCAGTACCAAGAACTGCATAGTATTTGCATTCATTGCAGTCATCTTGCTCTTGCTCGACGCCCTTAGCAAAACAGGTTGATGGAGGTCTTGAAACCCTATATTAGGAAACGTTAATGCTAATTAGTGCAATAATGATTCTAACTATGGTCATTGGTTAATTGTGATATGGAAACAGAAGAATCAAAAACTTAACAATAAGGAACCCTAACAACAAAATTGATGACTAATTGTTCCCTTTAATTGCAAAAATATGCTTGAGAAGTTGAACTTAAACCTCTTACATAGGGAAGATCCATCACTAATAATCTTTACAATATGAATACTAATACTAATACTAATGAAAAATATAATAATAAATTGAAATTAGATGTTTAAGCCTGCAAAAATAATAATAATGAAATTCAATCATGAGTACACTACTCCAAAATATGATTTTAATAGAAAATGACAAAAATATGTGCCAATTTGACTAGATTTTCTATTCACATAACCATTGCAAGCTTTGATGTTAGAAGTATGTTATGGATGGAACCAAAACCTATGTACACTTCTCGTTCAAAATATAGAAAAGATGGTGCCATACATATTTGAAATCTATCATCAAAATTCAATGCCACTGTTTATCTGAACGGAGAAAGAAGGACGCCCGACACCGCAGAGGGGAGTATCAACTCTTAGAACAAGGCCTGAGTTCCCGACATTTCCATTCCATTTTGATCTGCCAATCTGAACACACCATAAAAGTGACAGAAGAAATTATTTTGTGTGCCAAAAAAAAGTATAATTAAAGCATGGAATAATTGATATGGATGAATATTCTTGTCACACCTATTATGTGGGTTTATGAACATCCAAAATAAGTTTCAAGAACAAGTTATGATTAGGGAAAAAACAACTTACGGATACTGAAGCGAATGCAGAAGGATATGTTGTCAAAGCACATCCACAAATTAGACTAAGTTGTTCTTTAACTGAATGAATGAGTTCAGCCCGCAACCCTGGATTGCTTCCACCAAATGTAGGGCACACACTGATCATATAAAGAACATCATAATGATCAAGGTGGGTGAAAGAAATATAAAAAATACAAGTTTGCAAACAGATCAGAGACAATGGTGAAGTGCATCAAAAGATAAATAACATGATTCAACGATTGGATTGCTAAAATTCCCATTATGCACAACGTTATTAGATGTGTCATTGTGCTAAGTTTGACACCTGGTGTCAACAGATCCTATATAAAGATTGTAAGTTTTACCTGCATTGAACGGTTGGCCTCACGATGAGACCAGATCTCTTCCAGGCCAAAGCTTGAGAAAGACCAAAGGAAACTGATTTATCGGGCCATTGTACCATTGGTGTGATTCTCGTTCCCCACTTGTTCTAAGAAAACATAAGTGGAAGATATTGGTTAAAATGCACGAGAAAATCAGTTCAAGATCACTAAAAATCCTACACCTGCCTAAATTATTGTAAACTTCAACCATCATTTTTGTTATCTACTTCGGTAACTAGGATTCTAACCTTGCATGAATAGCTGAATCTCATTTCGCCGGGATATTGACCTTGAGCTTGAAGAAGACCTCCGAAAAGAGGAAGAAAAGCACTGGTACTTAGGCCCTCGCCAGATACGTAGGTTAGTTGCCCATTAGGAAATTGAAGATCCACAAATGACTGCGTCCAAAGAGAGAGAAAATGAAGACAATCATAAGAAATTTATTTCGGGACAATCAAACTAATAGATGAATCATCATTCATACAGGTCTATCTAAACATTGAATTCAGTATTTTATGCATGAACAAGGGTTAACGTATGAAGAGAGAAAGATAGAAAACATTTTCTGAATAATAGAATATATTTATTTCTGTACGGTGTGTAATGATGTATTTATGTGGAATAAAATTCAAAGTGTCAACTACTACTTATATGAATATCTTCAACTCTAAATGAATATGGAAACAAAATATGAAAGTTACTCCAAATGATATTGAGATACTTTTTAGATACTGTAACATGAAAAATTTGGGGATTAAGCTTGTTATGATGAAGCATGTAAAATGAAAAATTAAAATATAACATACTCCCTCCGTCTCATATTATGTGTCTCGTTTAGAATATGCACACTTCTTAAGAAAATCATCGAGGGTGTTCTTTAATACCTATTAAAAAATGAGTTTCATTTACTAAAATCCCCTTGTTAAATTAATACTTAGTAGTTAGTGCAGTTAGATAGATTGAAATACAATATAAAAGGGTAATTAATGGAAAAATTTAATTAATGCTTCATTGTTAATGTAAAGAAATAAGTAATACGAGAAAAGTAAATATTTCAAATGAAACATATAATATGACACGGAGTTAGTAGATGCTCAACAAGACAGCATCTTGACATATTTACTGTTATTGATCAAATTAACCACCTTTCTTAATATCCTTACATTAGATAATGGAGACTTATATTAAGTGACAGACATAGTGGCAATAAAACACAAGAATGATAGGTTCAACAGTATGTGTTAGAGTAAGATAAATGTAGTCCTTAATAAAATTGGATAAAAAAATCAAATAAATCGTATATAAGAGCAACCAAAGCACTTAGATAAGTCGATAAGTCATATCGCACTGCATAAAAAATCAACAAAAATTAGAAAAATGCATATCTACTTACACAAGTTATGGGATTCAAGCAAATCATGGACATCAACAGCCACCTTCGGTGTTTCGACCACACTGCTGGACAAAGAGAATGCATTCCATTCTAATAAAAAAATAGCATGTAAGAATAAAAATATATCAGGGGGAGGTGCTACATTGACAACATCTATATACATTACAACAAAAACAAATTTAACAGACATGTATTTTCCCCTTTCCCGTGTATTTACCAACTTTATAGCGAAAATACACTTTAGCCATCTGAATTTCGCGTTTACCTTTCTGTCGTAGCCATACCATAGCAAATGTTGCTTTGATAAATGAACAGGCAAAAGGAGAGTCGAATCACGAATAAAGAGGAGAGGTCCAAGCTGAACCAGGAAAAGAGACGAGTTTTCATTTCCAGATGTAGAACCACCACGTGATGCCTCTACTCTCCACAAATCTCCCCTCGCAGCTATAGAACCTTCCACTTCTTGAGTTCTACTATCGTAAGTTGATGTAACATTTATAACTCCCTGTACATGACAAAATTTAACTAGTAACTGAAATTGAAAGATAAACAAAAGATGCAAGAGAGAGGGGGGAGGGGGGGGAATATGGCAATACAAAATACAGATTCCAGAGCTTGCACGTCTTCAATGCATATATTTCATAATAAACGTTGAATATAATAAATCATTCCTAACTAAAATTTGAAATCTAGTTGGGTATATTAAATTAAATTGTTGGACAGACAACTACCACGAAGGATTCAATGACACATCTCTACTCCACAAAATATATCAATTTTCATGTCTCTATTAAAGCGAACAAAAAGATCAATACTAACTACCAATATACTCGATTATTACCAGGATCGATGTCAAATACAAAACAACTACATTGCAAAACTGTGCAATTTAACAATCCTTTGTTACTTCCTCTCACATAAACAAAAAGGTATCACATACACTATGAGGATAGCTGCACCACCACCACGACATTTACCACAAAAAATCTTACCAACATACACATAGTCATTCATTGCATATGTTCATAGTTAAGACAAATGATCATGTCCTTATCAAAACATCCACAAAATTTTGCACAAAAATAAGATTCTAGAAAGAAAAACTGTCTCTAAACACAAACACCCTAATTCATAGCAAACCATAACATCCATTCAATTAATTCAACAAACTCCCCCATTTCACACAACAATTGTTCTCTATCCATAATAAAATAATTAACCAGCTGCTACTAATAATTTTCACATCAAACAATATATCAATAAATTAACAAACACACACAAACATGTCATAATATGCAAAACAACACGAAAACAAAAATCAGTATTTTTTTTACCTGTCTCCTACCCAAATAACCAGCAGAACTAAGATTAAACCCACCAACCTCTTCATCAACAGATCCACTAACACTTTCAGAAAACCCATGATTTTTCAATCTCTCAGTAAGTGACCCTAAACCCAAATCCTCATTCACAACAACACCAACCAAACCACTCCTCTTTCTACCGTTACCACTCCCACCACCAACCCTAACCGAATCTTCCTCCTGTTTAAACGGCACCGGCAACGGCAACGACCGGAAAAACTGCTGAACCATTCCATTCAAACTAGCACCAAAATCCATCCCAGCCTGACCGATCCGATTACCGATATCAAAAATCGCCGAAACACCATAATCATCCACAGGCAACCCAAAATCCCTCTTCCCAAAACTCTGAGTTGAAAACTCCAGATCGAAAAGCTTTGATTTTGGAGGATTTGGCCAAACGAATTGAGGAGGGTTCATGTGAGTATGGATCAAATCAGTAAAACCCTGGGCAAGTCGGTCAGCTAAATCCTGACCGTGACGCTGCACCTCTTCCCATGCTTCAAAAGATCTTTCAACACTCATCTTTTTTTCTGCTCTGTTTTTTTTTTTTATCAACAAATTACAAACTTTCCATGTGATTTTGAACACCCAATTAATCAAACAGTAAAACCAATAAAGGGTTTCTGAGATTTACTTTCAGTAAAAAAGAATTCAAAGACTGAATCTACAAATCGAAGAGTCAAAGAATGAATCTACGAATGAAAGTTACAAAGACTAATCTTTGTTATTTTGAAGGTGAGATGGAAGATTACGGTGAAGATAATTGAAGAAGGGAAGTTGAAGAAAAGGGAAGAGACGTAAATTGAAAAAGGGAGTATGGGAGTGAGTGCGCGTGATGCGTATTGCGCACCCTTAGTTTTGTTTTGTGACACGTGGCGTGTGTTGTGGATGAGGACTTGAGGGAGGGTTGAGATTTTATTTTAATTTATGCTGAGGGGAAAGAATGAAAAGGAACATGCCAATAAGAATGCATGAACTTTTCCACACGTTACTTTGGTTCATACCACGAATGGGTTTGTGAATCCCTTGATTTTTTTTTTAAGTGGTACGTACTATCATGTATTTAATAACAATCATTATGTTTGAGGAGGTTTTCCGGTCAAAAATAAATCATTTTAGATAATATTAGGATTTAATTGCATTTTTTAAAGAATAGAATTAAATATGTAATTAGTTTCTCTAAATATAAGAAATTTATTTTTAGTTTATGTAAAATAAAAAATTATATCAAGTTTGTGTAAAATTTAAATGTTTTTGTTTTGATTTTTAATTTGTCTTGAAGTTAATTTTTTAATAGTTGAGTAATTAATTGTCTAACATTTTAAAGATCCAATTAGTCACTAAAAATGTAAAACAGCAAAAAGTTTATGTTGTATCTGTTTATTTTTATTGATAGATTTGGTCTCACAATTAGTTGATTTAATAGAAGAACAAAATAAGTACAATATAAATTTTTTGTAGGGACTAAGATCAAATTTTTTATATTTTATATAGATTAATTACATATATAAATTTTAAGCAATTAATTATTTACCTGTTAAAAAATTAACATTGGAAAAGCATTAAACATTAAAACGAAATCATTTGTATTTTATAAAAATAGTCTACAAAAATTAATATCTTAATATTACAGTTGTTCGATTATATATTTTATTGTTAACACTTTTTGCATTCTATTAAAACCTTAAGCCTCATCTTTCCTTCTCCCTTTTGTCCTTTACTATGACTATCTATTGTTAAATAAGATTTTGGTTGAATTTTGGATCTACTTATCTATAGTTTTTATGGACGACCTAATTTGTTTTGCGACCTGGTTGGTCTCCCTTTTCATTTTTTTTTTATCTTAAGTCTTCCATTCCATTACTGATGCAAATTTGGTTCCTTCTATGGAGCATTTGTGTTTCTCATTTTGTTATTTTTGTACAACACAATCGATAATGTTGGTTCCGACGTCAGTCTTGTTGTGTTCTACTATCAGGTCATCCCTTCTTTTATTTTCAATATTTTGGGGACTAGTGTTCCCCTGTTTCTCCAATTTATTAGCGTTCAACTCAAAAGACAAAAATTATTATGAAAAATATATTATGAAAAAGTTTTTGAAAGAAAAAAAAAATGTAAAGATACATAAAAGTCCCATCAATAAAAATGATAGAAAATATGATAAATATTTTGGCTTTTGAAATTATAGAGTTAAAAAAAAAACAAGATCGGACTAACAGGTGTTCTTAGGATATTTATAAGAAATTAAAAAATAAAATTTTTTTTTTTTATAAAAAAAATACTTTTTAGATTTTTAGTTTTATATCCAAATTCAAAAAAAAATGTATATTTAATTGTTTAACAAATAGTCCGAGTCTTAATATTTATATTACTTTTAAGATTTTTAATTATATATTAAAATATCCATAGTGTATCATTTAAATCTATAGCATTCTTCGAGTTCAAAGAATCTTCCACTATTTTTAAAAAAATTGAATCATTGGCATGCTTCATGGTGACAAAAAATGAATAAAATTTTTACTCAAAAATGAATTGTTTTCCACTAAAAACTTAATGAAAAAAGTCACTTTATAAGAAAATAGTATTTTTTTGGTTTAACAAAAAGAATCAATATCTAGTGTAAAATATAATGTACTCGTGAGTTGTGGTTGTGGACTAATGGAGTACTATTTTTCAAATGCAGTATTCATTGGTATAACAAGAAATAAGTGAATCAAATAATTGCGAATAACATAAGGAATACAAATTATAGAGGGGCAAAATTGGAAAAATAGTGTAAAATTTTATTAATATAACAAAATAACTTATAATTTAGGACAATTTTTTCCCTACAACGACTCCATCTTAGAACAGAAGAGTACTTTAAAACTCTAGATAACTCCAAAGAATAACCCAACAATTCCATATAGATAGTGTTATTGAAACATAAAACAACACTATATAAAATATAATAGTATTTTGTTTTTCATAAAATATCGTATTATTGCATTTGTGTCAAATTTTATATTTCAATATCATTATTCTTTTCACATCCTTTTGAATACATCATTTTTCAATTTTAGATACACTTTACCATTATCATTACTTGTAATATTAAAATTGGTTTAATTATAATTATATTACTTTATCAAACTCGCAAAAATAGTTGTCAAGTTTTCAAAATTGAATTTTTGAATCTTCGAATTTTCACACCGAGTAATTTTGGTCTCAATTTAGATTTTTTTCTCCAAATTTTGGTATATTTTTAAATGGCACGATACTTTAAATATGTTGGCTCGGTAATGTACATGTAAATTTATATTTATCTAACCCATGAAAGAGTAACATAGTACATTTAAAAAATAATAAAAATATTTAAAAAAAATAAAATATCTTTACAATTTCATGTTTTTATAATTTGTTTTCAAAAATATTTTTGTTATTTTTTAAATGTATTATTTTAATGTTCAATAAAGTAGAGAGGTATAAATTCACTTGTATTTAGTAAGGTCAACATTCAAATACTATCACATCGTGACAAAAAAAAAATTTCAATGCTAAAATCAAAATTATAATAAATATGATAATTGAGAGGCTAAATCATTCGACCTTAAAATGAAACAATTTTCCAAAAGGGATAAAATAGAAAACAAAAAAATGCAATCAAGCCATTAAAATTTCTTAGGTTGCAATATTCAACTAGTAAAAAGGATTATTCTATCAAATTTCCACAAGGGAGTTTGGCGATTGAGTTAGGTAATAGTATGCAATATTCTCTAAAAGCCATTAGGTTCTTCCAGCGTGGCAAACCAAGCCAATCCACAAAGTATATTAATGAGTCTAATAACAAGACTTACATTGATGAAATTAATGGATTGCAACTAAACATGTATATTGCTGGACCACTAACCAAAATGTAAAGGAAAAATTTCAACTGAAAAAAACATAAATAAATAAAAAAGATAGCAGCTTCTTCCACTCACCACCAAAATCAACACAAATTAATATTCATGTAGTTACATTTAATTACTAAGATTCCTAATTATGAATACTTCACCTGCCATAAAAATAACATATCAAAAAGGTTGAATAGAAACATTAAACAAAACAAAAAAGACTGATCAAATTTGAATATATCATACAGTATAATAATGCAAAGTTACCTTGTCTTAGAGTTACCAAGTGTGAGTTCAAGATCATCTGCTACAAATTCTTCATGGATTCTTTCTCCTTCCCAAGGCTTAACAATCCCAAATGTGTTGCTTCCAAATGCAAATTCATCCGAGATAGCGGCTTCAGACATCGGAATGTCAGCATTCTGATCAGAGCCGGCTGCAATAGCTGGAGAACATGTTCCACTCGGTCCAGGCGTCCACATGCGCGAACCGCTTCCTGAAAATCCATCTTCTTTGAATGCAAATGGGTTTGGAGAGACAAGGTTGAATGTTGGAGAAGTTGGACTAGTATGAGGAAGTTTGATCCCAGCAAACCATTCAGGATCCACGATCTGACGGCCAGGACTTGGTGGACCGGACGAAGGCGGGAAAGAATAATGTTGTCCGGTCCACCCTGGCCATGCAGATCGATCATCCCAATCAGAATTCATCCGCGGTGTTCTAGCAGTCGGAGAGCTTAGGGGAGGCGTGACAGGAGCACTGATCGAGCCGCTATGAAGGTAAGGATGGGGAAGTTTCGGAGATGAAGCCGTGGAGAGGTTTTTGAGCCATGGAATGAGGGAATTACCATCGGCATTGTGATTTGTAGTGTAAGGGGATGAAGATGGACTTGGAAAGGAAGATGAAACAGGGCTTGGATTGTAGGAAGCACAAGGACTTTGATGGTAAGATGAACAAGGGCTTGTAGCTGATGATCCACCAACTATATCCATGTGCTCTAAAGGCTTGCATCCCTGTTTGTGTCCAAAATATTTCCAACAATTTATCAAACTTTAGCACTTGAAAACCTATTAAGGCGTTGTTCGGATAAACAACTCAGTTAAACACTTATCAGTTATCACGTAAGTGTTTATGTATAAACTAGTTTTAATTAAAGTCAAACTGTTTTCATTTAAATTATAATATATTTTCATAAGCTATTCTAGAGAACTTATGAAAATAAGTTGTTTCCATAAGTTTTTTCGAACAGTCTTACTAGATAAAGTCAAGTAGGTCAATTTAAATAGTCTTGTAAGTGCTTATTGAGAAGTTTGGATCTAAATTACTATACTGTCAAATCTAACCATAGCCCTTTGAAGCACCTTCTATACAATGGATACAGAATTCAATGATAAACAAAAATATGTGATAGCACTTAGCACAATTCAATCTATTTCAATATGAAACACAATAATTTCCATTGAAATCAACAGAAATACAAGGTTAAGTAAAAGCCATAAGCTATTGCACCAAATATGACTGATGAAATAACTAATTGTGTAGCTAATTGGCTGATTGTAGTTTTGTGAAAGAAAAAAAATGGTTATTTAAATATTTGGAAAATGAGAGGATTAAAACCAAAGGCATGAGAACGGAGTAGGATACAATATCAATATGATTATGCTTTTCCATTTATTGTTTGTTAGCAGGGAAGAGATATAATTGCTGTCAACTAATTTTCATGTCCTAGGAGTGGCAAAAATTTGAGATGGTAAATAAATTATTAATTCACATATAACATAATATGCACTAGACATGAAAATTAAACTCTATAACTAATACTAGTTTGTAGTAGAATTTTGTTTTTAAAAATCTTAGGCAATGTAGAGATATAAAAACTAATTATTATAAGCGTGCATTGAAAAATGTCACTTTCATTTGGTATGAAATGAATTAAGAACAATAAGTTTAGTTGACACAAAGATGAATG
Organism: Cicer cuneatum; assembly: GCA_037974295.1. Classification (NCBI taxonomy): domain Eukaryota; kingdom Viridiplantae; phylum Streptophyta; class Magnoliopsida; order Fabales; family Fabaceae; genus Cicer; species Cicer cuneatum. The sequence goes on from JBBPBO010001984.1 coordinate 56,446,138, forward strand.
ATGAGGCAAAAGGCTGTACATAATGGAATCCTATGTGGCCACAATGTCTGAAAATGTGAAAAAGCTTATGCTACAATACCAACAAACACAACTCATGCACCAACAATGAGATTGGCAAATTTACCCTCTTAATTTTCTAAATTACCAGGTTTCATATGAATATTTTTGAATTAATAAACAAAAAAAGATATGGTTTGTCATGTGACTACATAGATAATTTGACATGAAGTTGATTTAAAGAAGTTAAAATTAAAGAAAAAAGAATGTAAAAAATGCATAGGAATGAATGAATGTATGTTACCTTACGGTAAGTGGTACCATCGGGTTCAACGGTCCAACCAGCTTGATTACAAAGAGCTTTAAGAACTTCATTATTATCACAGTGTTTAGGTAACCTGAAATTACCATACATTCTCAAACCAGAGAAGATCTTAGCAGCTATGGCTCTTCTTCTTCTCTCTCTCTTCTTGTTGTTCTCTCTCTCCTTCCATGTCGGTAGCCTCGTCCCCAACGTCATTGTGATTGTGAGTGTGAGTTTGTTGAATGGCTCATAAAGTGAATGAATGCATAAGAATGAAGGAAAAGGGAAAAAGGGAAAAAGTTAAGGGAAGCGTGGATTTTGGGTGGAGTACTTACTTGATTAGCCAAATTTGCGGATCCAATTCATGATTCAGATGTTTAGATTATTATTTACTTTAATAATGCTATTCTCACTATTCAAATTTATTTTATTATCAGATTACAAGCATACAGGGTCTTATAATGTCGATAAATGTTTCAAACTTACTTAAAACATTCACCAATATTTGTTACAATTATTTGGTTTCATCAAAAATAAAAACAAACGTGTGAATTTTTTTTATAATCAAACGTGTCGTTAAAAACTTATTTTTAGTTTGAATTGACATTAATTAAATTATTATTTTATTTGTAAAGACGAGATGAATTATTAAATATACTTAGTTTTTAAAAAATGGACCGTTGTAGCATTTTTTACGCGATGGATCAACATATTATGTTTAAAAGTCACTTGAAATTATTAGTACAATCCACGACATCTTTCAAAAGTATAAATTAACAATTTTGATGGCCAATACAATGAATTAATAATAAAATATAGTATCAAATTTGTAGTACTATATTATATCTGACCTTAAATATAAGGGAAAATTAAATAAATATATATATATATATTTAATCTAATTTTTTTTTATTAAATATATCAACTTTTTCTTTTATAATATATATATATATATATATATATAAATAAGTTCATTGGTTTTTAAAAATTATCGAGGGAGTATTAGATTTGACGTGGGAGGATACAAATCTTTCTATTCATGGTACAAATTAGTTTGATTAAATATAGTAAGAAGAAGTTCATTAATATCAATGATAAATTAGTTCGCTTAAAATTATTATATAAGTGTATCTTATTTAATTAACTATAATTAACTTTTTCCATTCAATTAATTATAAATAATTAATATTTTTTCAATTATTTTTCTATTTTTTGAATTTTTGAATTTTATCATGTTTTTCGTTCAACTTCCTAATAAAAATCATGTATCTGAATTCCCTCAAATATCTGAAGGTTCATTTATGAGAGAAAACAAGAAAAATATTTGACAATTTAAATATTAAATACATCTTTTTGACTTTTTTCTCCTTATTAATCATAAATAAATCATTAAGTAAATAAATCAAATAACAAAGTTAAAAATATATATATTTTTCAAGTAAGAATATCTTTTTAAAAAGATATATTATGAGCTCTGATAAAAGTGAGTTAATAATAACCAAAGTAGTCCTAACATTTTTTGTTCTTTTTCTTTTATATGAAACTTTTAAATTGGTTCTAGGCTTCGATAGCTGATCACAAAAGCATAAAAGTGTGGAGCATGATATTTAGCCCCTTTTTCTTCTTGCTATCGACCATGGTCATGTGGATTTATTGATGAAAGTTCAGAAACTGTGTGTTCAATTAATGCAACATTTCTTTCCTGGAATGTAAGGAATTCCATTATATACGAGAACTTCTTTTCACTTTTATAAGAAAAAACAAATACTATAAAATTACTTTTAAATCATGTAATATTATTATTCTTAATATATTATTTATTTATTTGAAAATTAATGTTGATAGTTAAATATTTGACATTAAAAAAAATAATTTAATAAAATTTGATTTGTATTTTACATGAAATATAAAAAATTAATTGTACTTAATTACATTTCTTTATACATATTAAAGTAGTTTTTTTCTCTTATAACAGTGATTGGTGAGAGTACTTTTACAGTGGAATACCTCAAATATCATAAACAAAATATTTGATAATTATATTTTTTTTATTAGAAAAGAAATCAAATTACACCACTGCAATATTTACCATTGCATTGAAATTTCATATGATATAAATTATTTATACAAAAATTTAAAATCATTTCATATATTGTTGAAAAACATTAAAATTAACATCTTATGTGTTTTTATTAAAAGTCTTGATGAACTTCGATAACCAATTCAATAATTTTATATTTATGCAAATTTTTATATAGATAATCTATATGATATAAACTTTTAATCTGACAGTATATTCTACATAATTTGTATCCGTTAAAATATTATTGAATGGTGTAACATTACATCGGTGTAATTTAATCCTCTTTTTTGTTATACTCGATATCTTTAAATATATTAGTATAAATACTTGATAATTATATATTAATTTATCATACAGTGAAATCAATTAAAAACAAAAAAGAACAATACAATAATAAACGGTGTATTGTTAATTTGGAATTTTAGTTAATAAAAGACACAAAAAAGTGATTAAAAAAAAGTTTGGATAAGAAAGTGAATAAATGGATGAGGTTGTTTGACCTTTACACCCTTAATATTTTGAAAGAATAGTAATTTAATATACAAACTTTACACATGATAAAATTAGAAAATTAGTTAAGAGACGTGTTAATAGTGTAAACTTTCTCATGCAATTGTCAATTGTGAGTGCAAAAGAGGCGCAACAACACTGCCACAAAATGAATCCTTTCACAACTTGGCCCAAGTTCTTTTCATATATGTCCTCTCTCCTACCAACCAAAGTAACTTTAGTTAGTGTTTGGAGAGGAACATCCAGGGCCCACAGCACAGATAAGACACAATTTTCACTGGCCAACAAATGCAAAAATAAAAAACATACTATATGCAAGCAAATTTGCAAAATAATAATTAAAAAGAACCGAAAAGGATAAAGTATGGAGCTTCGGAGTAATGGTAAAGTAAGGTGTTGTGTATTCTCACGTATCCGTTGGTAAAGACCAAGCAATTGTTAAAAATAAAGGTTTTTTCTTAAAAAAAATGATAAAAATAAAAAGTTCATTCCATTACCAACGGTTGCATGCAATAGTACCATGTTTGTGTGAATAAATAATATGATAACTTTTTTCTTATGAAAATATAATTATTTTTTCAAATGCCAATAATAATAATTTTTAAGTTGTTTTAGAACAGGAATTTGTTCTAGAATCAAACTCAGATTTTTTCAAAGCATTTTGCGTGTTGTTGATTCTGCAATAATTAAAATTGATTTTAATTAAAAGTAATTTGAATGTAAAATAATTTATGTTTAAATATGTCTAGGTAAAAATAAGTTGAATAATAAATTTAAAAGTAAAAATCATGTTTTGAGTCAAAAATTACAAATTATATCTTCAAGTTAAAATAATTTTTAAAGCCAGAATCAATTCTGCTAAAAAACATTCAAATATACTCGAATTAATTTTACAACTCTAAAATTAATTTTAACCATTTCAAAATTAAAACCAAACATGCACTTCAAAGTTCAAACACAAGTGTACCTTTTGTATCAATTTTGGAGAAATTAAAATTGATTATAGAGGTCTAGAATTAATTTCTATACGTTTGGATGTTTTCACGTAGAATTAATTTTGTTTAAATAATTAACTTCGCTTGTAGCTTTGGACTTCTAAAATTGATTTTAATCTTGAATTTATTGTTCAATCTAAACATAAATCTCTTTACATTCAATTCACTTTTAGCGCGTGTTTGGTTTTATGCTGACTAAAATGGATTTTGAATGAATTGATTTTATAAAATTGATTTTAGTTAAAAACAAATTGAATGTAAAGTGATTTATCATTGGATATTTTCAGGCTAAAGTGGGTTGAACAATAAATTTTAATGTAAAAATCATGTTTAGACTCAAAAGCTACAAATCTTAGTTGAAGTAGCAATGTCAATTTACAAGAAAAGGGGGTTTGAATTGTAAATTCGCCCTTTTAAAATTCCTGTTAAAAACTTAAGAAAATAACTCAAGATTGATCTTGGTTGTGAAAACGGAGAATGTTCTTGGTTTTCACCAGAAAACATAGAACGTTCTTGACTAGTTAAAATCAACAGTTCAGTTTATCTATTTAACTTGATAATTAAAAGACTGAAAGTAAATAGAGATAAGGGAAAAGATATCACACACAGATATATCTTGGTTCACTCAACCCGGGCTACGTCCAGTTCTCACAACGATGAGATTTTCCACTAAGTGTTCAAAACATAACCTTGATCGGATTTTACATTTCACCTTTTGACCTTAAAAGGATTTTCTGAACAAACTACTCAAGCTATAAACACCTCTTATAGTCTTAAGTTTACACAATAATGATGTAGAGTGTTTTTACAGAATCTGATTAATCTCAGCTCTTGTTTGAGGTTTAGATTCTTTACAAGAGATTTCAGTAAGCTAATAACAATGAATTCGTGAATGAATGGTACTAATTTCTTGTGAGACTTTTCTAGTATGAATGTGAGTGATTGATGATATATCTTGGCACTTGAATGTCTTTGATTTTGGACAGAATCTGAGTATGCTCAACTCGTGTTTGAGATTAGACTTTTGACAAAAGAATTCAGTAGAATGATTCGAATATGAAGAAGAAAAACATAACTGAATCTTTTGTTTGTGATTGAGAAGCTTTCAAGTATGTAGATGTATGTAAGTGATGTATTGCTATGTAAGTGATATAGACTTGAGAGCAGTAAATGAAAGTCAATAGAGCTGTTGGAAGTGCTCTTGTCAGGCTTGACCAGAGCCAATTTTTCTGATTAAAAATAATCCAGCTTTTGACTACTTTTAAGTTTTGTTTTGACTGGGCTGAAATCCTTTGTTCTTGGTCAGATTCTTCTTTCATACTCTGATTTTGTGCCTCTATGGTATCCTCTGATTTTTGCCTCTGATTGTATCTTCTGGAGGTATCCTCTGGTGACATCATCCTCTGGTTTCATCTTCGAGTGACATCCTCTGGTGACAGCTTCAGGTAACATCCTCTGGTGGCAGCTTCTGGAGAACTTTTCCGTTTTTCAGATTGTGTCAAGAGTGTTCTCTGTTCTTTATTATGCTGAAGAAAGATGTTTGCTGCTGGAGATTGTTTATCAATCTGGAGACTGATGATACACTGCTGGAGAATGATAATTATTCTGGACAAAAGATCATTTTGGACAGCAAATCATTCTGGACATTCTGAAGATTGATTGATCTGGACATTCTGAAGACTGATTGATCTGGACATTCTGGAGATTGATCTGATCATTCTGGACATTTCTGGAGACTGATCTGTCTTGTTGGAACAGCTTGATTCATAACCTTTTTTCTTTGTGATTTGAATGACTTCTTTGATTAAAATGGATCCCATTTGTTCCTTGAACAAAACTTAAGTGAAATCATTAGTAGACCACCATTCATAAAACTTAATCATTTATTTCATAAGGTTTGTTGTCATTAAAACATATATCAAAAAGATTTTTCTTCAACACTAGTTTCAACTTAGAATCAATTCTAAAGGCATAATTTATTATGCTCAATAGCATCCAAACAAGTTAGAATCCATTATACACCTCCAAAATTGATTTTGACTCCTCCAATGTGTAACCAAACATACACTTGGTCAAAATCAATTTTATAAAATCAATTCATTTATAACTAATTGTGTGACCACATAACCAAACACGCACTAAATGAGTTTAAAAACTAAATCCAAAATTTTAAATCAATTTATGAAAAAACTGGTTTGCATTCTAAAAAAACAATTTTTGAAACTGATTTGGATAAAAATTGGTTTTGAAAACCATTTAGTCCTAAACCAAATTTGAATCTAACCGGTAAAAACATATATTGATTCAATGGAAAATAAATTGGTCTACTTTTTTGTTGCAGAAGAGGGACGAAGCCCATTAGATAAATTAAATGACTGGACAAACATTCTTAGACATGTAATCTTTAGAGATATAATCAAAAAAGTATTTATGGAGCTTAACGAGTCAATCAATACTTCTAGACTTAATCAAACGAGAAATCATCTCATTAGACTTACAATTTCCCATCATCATATCAACTGGAACTTTGGAGTCACTTTTCACAATAAGGTGGGAGAAACCCTCCCTTAGTGCTATAACTAAACCAAGTTACAAATCTCACATTTCCACATGCAAGACGCACACTCACCAATCTTCTTGACGTACCTTTTTATCCACCTCCCAACTGAGTTGCAAAAATGTCCTCCACATCCCAAAAGTTGTCCACTATTCTTGCAAGTGTCATCAGTATTAAACTTAATCCATTCATTTTGAGGGTTTTTTCAAAAAATGTAGGTCACTGATTTTTTTTATTATTAGAATAGAATTTGAATGAATTTTGCTAAATCATATATTGACGCAAAATTTGTATGAATGCTATAAATCGGTTCAATTTAGAATCTTCATTATTAAATAACTTGATCCAAATTTTAAAATTCAGAATCTTCATTAGGCACTTGTTAGTTAGTCTATCATTTTGTTATGAAAATTTATATTAAAAGCAAAATCAGATCATAATCTTCCACTGATATTTTCCCTTCCCTATGTTTCGTACTCATGGCTCTTGTTTTTTGTTCTTGTCATCATTGGAAATGACCTACGTACTTTCTACTCATACTCTCTTCAATCTTCATAATGAAATTTGAAAAGAAAAAAAAAAAAGTCATATATGGCTTACGATATCTACGTTCCTTTCACTATGAAAATGACACTCACACCAAAAAGAAAAAGAAAAGGAAAAGCACTAATTATTGAACAAAGTGAATATGGTCTTATGCAGGCTATGTTCAATTGTGATTCATTGACTAGGAGTATAAGAGAAGGGTAAGCTCTTTCAGGGAGCTTTTTAAGTGACAACGAGGAGGTTTGAAACATTGCATTATCATAATAATAGGACTAAGAAGATATCACTCACAGTTACACAATGGCATTGTTATGGCAAGTATTGACCTGACTAGGACAAAAAAATTCGTATCGGATCTCAAATATCAGGTCAAAGATATTCGAAAAACAGACACATCACAAGAGGACAGATCCATTCCAGTTTCAGAAAAATGATCAGTGAGAAGGTAGCAAGTACTGGCACATTGGTCCACCAGTGATCATTAAAAACTAGAACTTTATTTTATTTCAGGAATCTAAGAAAAATTATAAAATTTGTCACCCATATCAGGTGAAAGAAAATCAGAAAAACAAGTTATGGAAAACTGGAAAAGCCATGTGGTAGACCTATATGATCCGAATTTGCATTAAACTTCCTTGATAATGCAAGTACAATACAGTTGAATCTTGGCCTAAATTTTCTTTCAATATAAAAACCAACCCAATCCATACAGGTATATTGATCTTTTCAAATAGTATTTAAGGGTTTAACAACACGGACCAAATGAAAGGGTTGCAAAACCACCCCACACCTAACTAAAGTTGTATATATAACTTAGGAACAAATAAGACCTTAGAGAAAATAAAAGAATAAAATAAAATAAAATAAAATGGAAGAGCAAATGCTCGCTTTCATCACCTTAATTCCCTCCTCTAACCTTTCTACAGAATAGAAAAAAAACAGAGTCAAATTTCAAATTGAGGGGACCACTGACTATTCATTTATGCAGCACTTTTTTTTTCTTGATAGCTCATTTATGCAGCACTTCACCTGCAATTAAACAAATTCAGGTTACAATTTTATTCTGAAAGAATAAAGAACCAAAATTCCAATATAACAAATATACAATATTTTATTTTGCTCTGATTTTTCAAATGTTCTCACAAGATACCTGGTTTTTGAGCTACCAAGAGTGAGCTCTAAATCATCTGATCCGTCACAATCTTCATGGATCCTCTCTCCTTCCCAGGGCTTCACCAAACCAGCTGTGTGGCTTCCAAAAGCAAATTCGTCTGAAACAGCTTCAGCCATTGGTATGTCAGCAGTATGATCAGAGCCTGCAGCTACAGCTGGAGAACATGTCCCACTTTGCCCAGGTGTCCACATGCGGGAATCACTGCCACAGAAAACCTCTTCCCTGAAACCAAATGGATTTGAAGCAACAAGACTGAAGGTAGGAGAAGTTGGACCACCCTGGGGCATCCTAATCCCAGCAAACCAATCTGGGTCGAGAACTTGGCGACCAGGGCTTGGAGGAGTGGAGGAAGGCAGGAAGGGGTACTGCTGTCCGCCCCACCCTGGACGAGCGGACCGAACTTCCCAGTCAGCTTTTGTCTGGGTTGATCGCGCAGTTGGAGAGCTAAGTGGAGGGGTGACCGGAGCACTGATTGAGCCAGTATGAATATATAGCTGTGGAAGCTTAGAAGAGGATGTTGATGATGATCCAGATGAGAGGTTTTTGAGCCATGGAATGAGGGAATTGCCATCGCCATTAGGATTTACAGCATGGGAGGAAGAGCGCGGGCTAGGGAAGGAAGAAGAGCCAGGACTTGGGTTGTAGGAAGCACAGGGACTTGGATGGTAAGATGAACATGGGCTTGCCATTGCAGAACCGCCTACCACATCCATTCGTTCAATAGGCTTGCATCCCTTGAAATAAACATTTTCATTAATAATTAAGAGATAAGAGATAGAATATACAAAATTAAGAGACTTCAATTGACTTGCATTTGTTAATCAAGATATATCATTTTTGCAACTGATGGATCCGTAGGGTACAAACAGTTAGACAGTTTTTCCTTCAACAAGGCATCTAATATGACTATAAGGTATTACTTTCATGTAATTAATATATCACCCTGAACTAATTTGAAAAGAACAGTCCCTTATTGGACATTTAGCAACATTATGCCTGTAGAGCTATAAGGTCAATATTTTTTAGTATTTAGCAAAATTACTTCTTTTTTTTTTTTTTACCGTGGGCAAGAATTTATAGTAGAGTTTTACA
>JBBPBO010001984.1:56455527-56466076 GCA_037974295.1 Cicer cuneatum
GGGGGAGAGGGTTTATGGTAACCACTCTGGTTGTTGGGGACTTTTTTAAATAAAGATAAAGAGTTTGGGGATTATTTTGAAAACCCAGCTTTAATCATTACCAAAATATTTTCTGCAGCAGTGAAACACTATTCCAGCCATTAATTTCCAGCATGGATAGCTTTTAATATAACAAAAACAAATAAAGAATTGTTGAGCAGAACAATGGTAAAGAGTAATAGAAAAAAAAAATAGTGACCAACATCTATTTGTCTTCGGTTGGAGTAAAATCAGTACATGCAATGATGCAAAGATGGAAATTTATTAAACAAGCAGTAACAAATATAACAGTAACCAGTGAATCAGTTGCTAGAAACAGTTATCCATCAAACTGTACAAATACTCCTACAGTCCTACTCCTACAGATGTCAGTGGGGAAAATTTTACTCTAGCAGCTTACTATGGCTGTCTGATTCAATAATAGGTCAAGTTTGTCATTCTTGTTACCATTCCATTATTGAAGAAGACTAGCAACCTAAAGTTAAACATTGAAGAGTGCTATTCTAAGAATTTGGGATATTAATTTGGTTTTATATATTTCACTTGTTTAAAAAACATAAATCAACAAAACAGCATATAAAACTTCAACTGGCCTAATAAGTTAGCTGTTTGCTTGTATTATATGTAACCGAATAGATTGCCATCTTGGTTAATTTTTGTTAACTTAGCTAAAACATGTCACTTTTAATAAAGATAGAATAATATGCTATGCCCCCTTAATACACACGTACTTAACCCACACATTTTTCTTTTCCCTTTTTCCAAAAATAATAAAAGGAAAAAGTAAAAAAAGAGAAACCCAACTGAGGAAAGTCCTATTGAGGACAAACAAAAGTAGTGAGTGAATACTGAATACAGCCACTCTATCTAGTTGAGAGCGTCATCAATAATAAAGGTGACACTGCATATATAAAATACAAAACAACTAAATAAATACAACCGCAACCTCCTAAAAAATGAAGAAAATATCACGGGAAATAAGGAGAAAAAGTAGCTCTCCAAATCAGAGCACCATGCAAAAGCTTCTGCCATGTTGCAACAAGCACAGCAAGAAACTAAATATACCAAACCCACGCCTAAGCTGACAAAATTACCCTCAACAATTTCTCAACGTCCAAGGTTCCATGTGAAAAATTATTGGTATTCTATTGTCCCCAAAAGTCCAAACCCCATTAAGTAAAACGAAAATGGCCATTTTCTTCCTGCGCCTCGAGATCTATGCCCCTCAAAGTGTTTCTTACGGATCATTACGAGTCATCAAAACACACCATAGAGAGAATCTTTAGTGCTTCACAGACACAGCCCCGACCAGATCTAATGTACACCGGCGAGTCCAAAAAAGAAAGAATCTAACCCAACTCGTAAGTCATAAACATACACCAAAATTACCACATTAACAAAACCACACACACATCAAAATTCAAAAGTAACATCAAACTTAGCACCATCTTAGCTTTTTACTCTCTCTGTTTACAATGTATACCTAACTATCTCTGCCCTTTTCATGTCCTATTGATTTCGAGAATCATCGCTAGCATCAGTAGCATGTGCCATGTGCAATGCCGCTGCAATTATCAGAAATCAAAACCCCACATACGCAAAAAAGTGTGAATTCCCAGCCTCAATCATTACTCAAGTATTGAGTGGGTTTAATTATTTTGAATAAATTTGTTTTTATTTAAAAGTGAGTTGAATGTTATTTTTGAATAAATCTAAGTAAAAGTAAATTAAATATCAATTCTAAAAAAATAATCTGTATTCCAACATCAAATTTGAATTAATTTTAAAAAGAGAGCTAATTCTATTAAACAAACAAAATATACATTTAATAAAATTAATGCTAAAATTAGAAAGAAAGAAAAAACAAAAAATATATCTAATAAAACCAAATAAAAATTGCTAGCTTTCAAAAGTGTTGGTTAGTTATTACCTTACGATATGTTGTGCCATCCGGTTCTACGATCCAACCTGCTTCATTACAGAGAGCCTTCAGAACTTCATTGTTGTCGCAGTGTTTGGGAAGCTTGTAGTTACCATACATTCTCAAACCGGAGAAGATCTTCGCCGCTATAGCTCTTCTCCTTCTCTCTCTCCTCTTGTTGTTCTCTCTCTCCTTCCAGGTTGGTTGCCTCGTCCCCGACGTCATCGTCGGAAAAATCTCGCCGCTAAAAACAGAAACTCCGATAGAGAAAAAAATTCAGAAAGTTCGATTAAATGCAACCGCACAACGATCGAGAAGTTCCAAGATCGAAACACAGTGAATTATCGATGGAAAATGCTTCAAAACAACATCATTTCACTATTACAGCAGCGAAGTAAGAATCAGCTCTTCGGAGCTTTGAATCAAATGAAAAAAAAAATATCGATACAAGTAGCGACGAAGATTGACTACAAAACGACGGCGTTGCGAAAAGTTTAATTTAGCAAAACAGAGGTAGAAATTTTGGTTCGATTTATGGTGGTGGTGATCTAATCAGATCTAAGGCGCGTGAGACAGTAACTTCGCCGGAGTCAGTTAGAAGAACATGTTAATCGGAAAAGTCGCCGGAAACTTTGTGTAGTTTTGATGCGAGGATAGAAATGTTTGAAGAGAAGCATGAATGAATGAGATGAAGGAAGAAACAGCGTGTGTGAGAAAGAAAAGGTGGACTAAATACGTTGAGGAGATAAAATCAGACATGGTTTATTGGTTTATTTACGGTGATGCCATTGGGATTAAAGAGAGAGAAATGAAAAAATTAATGTGGAGTGGGATTCGTACGTGCGTGACTGGATTACGTGTTAAGGTTGACTGAGGTTAACACTGCCCAATATGGCAGTGAGTATTACGGAAAAACGAGGTAAAGCATCCTCAGGAGTTAATTAATTAAAGCAATAATATTGTTTAGATTTGGAAAGAAAAAAACACACACACACAAATACTAGGTTTATATTTATGATTAGGGTATTTATTGTTCAATGAGATAAATTAAGTTTAAATTTTACTCGGTTAAAACTGTAAAATTTATCTGTACCAAAAAAACTATAAAATTTATGCTTAAATTATTTATATTTGTACTATTTTGACATTTTTTATTCTACTAATATATTAACTAAATAAATAAAAAAATCAAAATCAATGCACTCAATAGTTGTGTTAGCATTTTTTATTATTTTTACATATACCTTTGTTGAAAATTTAAAATTGTGAGACATTAAATATTTGATGTATAGAACATAAAGGAGTAATAAATAGTTCTATTTTTATTTAAATTATTTCATATATATATATATATATATATAAATATATGATTACGATTGTTTGAAAGTTCATGTTTTAATTTTAAAAATTGGACCTCTGATATAATAAAAGTATAGTTTTGATAATAAAAAAATGGCATGATAAATTTTAGTCACTATAAAAATTTCAAAATTTTGTTTTTAATCTTTATAAAAAAGATTTCAACTATTTAGCCCCTAAAAATATTTTAAACTAAAAGTGAATAAATTTAAAAGATCATAATTTTATATATTATAAAATTAAAAAAAAGTTCTTCGCTGATTGAAAATCTTGTGCTAGTGGATGGGATACACAACATGATAGCTATGATAAAATATAATAATAACCATACATTTTTTGGTACAATGGCTAAAAAAAGGAAAAGAATCAAGATGGAAATTAATTAACTAAGCACGAGGATGTAATAAATAAGTAGATTTATTTATGAAAAATGTAATATTAATCATATATGGATGGTTTTATAACGAAATATGAGTGATTTCGTGATTAGAATTGGTGATGTGTGTTTTGAAATGAGGTAGAAACAATAAAATACGCATTGCGAGTGTGAAGTTAATGGTTGGAGTATGTTTTTAGTCAAATATAAAAACTGTTTTTAAAACTATTTATATTGTTAACATTTATTTTAAATTTACTTACCAAGACAATATTCAATAAGGTCATATGTTATAGGATAATTTATTAATATATCTCGAACTCCAATTGGTTTTTTATGTCTTAATTAATGTTACACATAAATGTAAAAATTGCATGGTTGTTCAATGATCAGTACTATTATATATAAAGAGCTTATATTTGCAGTTTTGTAATATAAGGTTTTCAAATAGTATTAATTACATTTTGTTGTATAAGGAGGACATAAAGACGAAAAACAAGGAACTGAGGGAGGAAAAACTATCTCTCTCCCGATAAACATTAATTTTAGCCAACATAATTCATCAAAGACAAATATATGAAGAGGCTTAAATTGATGGTTATTGGTATGTTTTACAAGACAAAATGCAAGTTTATAGCGTATAATTGTTTTTTCTAACTAGTTTATAATGTCTTTTTTGAGTTTATAACATTTTCTATAAACTATTTTTGAAATAATCTTATAATATATTAAAAAAAACACTCTAAATATTATGTTGATATATTAAATTTTTATATGTCATGTAACACTAATTTTGTCACATCATTCAATAGTATGATCCGACACATCTAGAATTCATTCACTTTTTTATTCATCATTCTACTAAATTTTTGTCTATATCTCTATAATTAAAAAACTAATAATAAAAATATAACTTTCATTACAAACTTGATTTAATTGTCAGTTACTTTTTTAATTTATTGCATATAAATACATCACAATATTTTAATTACATTTTAATAATTGAAATATAACAACCATAAATTACCACAAAATATATAAAAACATAATAATCACATATTAAAAATCAATAAGTTTAAATTAACATTAATAAAAAATATTGAAACATAGTCATTTAAAAACATAATGATATTTTTTATAAAATAAAAATATTGTTATATAGTAAATATTTTCAATGTAATATACAATTTATATTCATTTTTCTCTTATTAGTGCTCGGATACATATTATATTCCTCTGATACAAAATTAAGTATTTGTCTATATAAATTGTTCATGAAAATAAAAAAAACACCAATTTCAAAATATTAAACTTATAGATTTGAGGAAGGATAAATCAGAGCATAGTTTCAATTAACAGCATAAATAATCAAAATCAAACAGTGATGTCTTATCATTCCCAACATTATTTCGTGTTTTCGATGGTAAAAAAATAATTAAATCAAAACATTTTTGAAAGAAACACGTGACATAACACCTCTAATTAAGAATTAGTTATCAAATATTTAAGTAAAAATGAGACATAAAACATAAAATATAAGAAATAATAGTTCATTCAATTAGTAAAAAAAAATAAAGAAATAATAGTACTCAAGATAAAAAGTAAAACAAAAATAAAAATAATGATCATTTAAAAACCAATGTTTACAAATATATATCAAATCAATGTTTGCAAAATATATATTCTATTTTTTATAGGAAGAAAGTGTTGAATAATAATTGAGTGTTTAAAATAAAACAAAATGTATAGAAACAATCGTTCATCTTTTTTTAAAAATATTTTTAGAGTGAAAATCACTCATTTTATTTTAATCTTTTTAATTGTGTATATAAACAATCACTCATTTTTTTAATCATATTTTTGTGAAAATCGCTCATTTTATTACAAATTTTTCAATTGTTTCCATTTGATTTATTATTTTGCTAAAGCCACTATTTTAATAAACTAAGAAGCTTAAAAATATTGAAACTTTTTTTCAATCTAATTAATACAATTATACACCATAAATATTACTTTCAAACTTTTTAAAAAATTTACATTCAAATAAAATTTTACAAATTACACCCGCAGGTTATGTTCTAGTTTAAAATAATGTTTCAACTTATAGTTTTTTATTTTATTTATGCCTTCATTTTCATAATTGAATTTTTTTAAAACGTTAATTCCAGTTTTTTTTACTGCATTTAATATTTTTCAGTTAGTTTATCCGCAAGGACGGAGATTCATTGGTATCTAATTTGGGGGGCAAATGTTCCACTAAGCTATTTATTTTGTTGGTAACTATTGTTTTTGTCTCTACTAAAAATTAAGTATTGTTCTCATTTAGAGATATTAAATAATTGTTTGTGAAGAGTCAGATGCACACTAATCTAACAGATAAAATTTTTGAATTATTATTTGGTTACTTACAAAAAAATATTTTATAGCGTTGAAAATAAAAAAGTTATAATTATAAAATAAAAATGAATTGGATTTTTAGTCATTTATTTTAACATATTCATAAAAATAGTTTTTCTATTCTAAAATCAAACTTTTTGTTTTTTCAATTGAGTTTAATTTGCATTTATTACACTTTTAACACATCTAACAACTCATGTATATTATTTTAAAGGTAGTTATCATACAAATCAAATATTTTTAAACATTAGATGGTTGTAATTCAATATTAATATAAAAACTTTTTATATTAACTATGTATAAAAATTAAATTCTTCTTAATTATCACATTTGATATAATTTTGGTCTTTACTTATTCACTCCAAAAACAATTATTTTAAGCCCAAATTTTTTTTTTCTTAGCAAAATTTCCATTGAGGCATTATATCACAATTTTTGGGTCAAAAGTCACCGTTTTAGGGGTCAATCTCAATTAGGACAAAAATTGTAAGAATGTGTTTATAAGACCAAAAAATTCAATTTGAAATATGAGACTGATTTTGTGAGTGCAATAAAGTAAAGAACGAAAATCACAGTTACAATGCTATATAAAATTGTTTCCACTAAGTGAATTTTATAAGTCTTTCATCGTATATCTGTTATCTAATATAAACTAATTTATCTTTATCCGTTATCAATTAGTTTAGTTGTTATCCGCTATTTTTGTGGAATAAAGCCTTATATGAGTATTGATTAATTATTTTGGGCAAAAATATAAATTGATGTATATTGAATGTCAATTATGGTTTGCAACCCGTGAGTGGGCAAAGGGTAAAAAAAAAATGGTTAATTAGCGCAAATTACCTATTAGCCCTGATTAGTTGTTGAGCGTTGACAGGAATTAAGATAAAGCCAAAAGTTAGCATTATTGCAAAGCACGCTTATTTGACTTGAATAGCAAAAACTCGTGTTGGAAGACCACGACTCTCGTTGATGGAGATAGATGATTTTTGATGGATACGCATAATTCACCAATTTTGGGGAGCAAGACGACCATAAAATGAGAGATGAGATATCTCATGGGCAACTTGGGAACTTACACTAAAGGCAAAAGCCCATAAACATGGAGACTCACGTATACTTTTGCGGCAAAATCTGGCCCACCATGTTTCTTAAAAATTACTTTAAACTTTAGTCGATATCAATATATTTTAGATAATAATTTGATTGACGTTTATTTAATGAATTGAATTTTAAAAAATATATTTTTTTTCTTCTTCTTTATTTTGATTGAGTATAATATCATTTCAAGAAATGTTATCGATTTTCATTATAGTTTAGAGTGACTTTAATTTTTATTTTTTTCGTAAAAGAGTTTATTTTAAGTGTTATTTTCAGTAAAATAAAAATATCTTAATATTAATATCTTTATTTTATATTTTAAGGACGCCCTTCGTCTTATATTAAAAGATTCATTTGATAATTTCATATATATTAAAAAGAATATATAAATACAAGTTAATGTTATATTAATATTGATTTTTTTACATATAGTTACGTAAATATTGTTACTAATTGTTAAAATCATGTTGTTGGAGATAATCGAACTCATCACTTCACTCCTTAACTTATCTATCTCAACCCTCAAATTAAACCTTATATCCTCTTATGTATTCACTATTAACATAAATACAAGTAAAATATTAACTTGAGAGTGATACATGTAATATTAATTAAATAATAATATGAAAATTGAAAAAATATAATTAATACTAACACATTGAAAATAAAAATGATCATTAATTTTTGAATAATTTTATTTTGCAAAAATACCTCTCATAGTCCACTAATTTAATTTCATATAACAATTCAGTCATTTATCTTCTTTTTTTTAATTGATCATTTACTTAATTTTAAATGATTCAATCGTTTATGTTTTAAAATGTCAACAATGTTATTTTTTTTACATAAATATAGAAAATTCATCATCATTTTCAAACAAAACTCGTAAAATTAATAATCATCTTCAACAAATCTAAATTTTCATCAAATTCATAGCCTAAATCTTCAAATAAACTCATAATTCTATCTCCAACAACAACATCAAATAAAGAACCCAAATTTGATATATAGATTATGAATTTGATTTGGAGAAGGATAAAAAGAAGAAGAAGATATTGTCTTGGTGATATGAGAATGAAATCTTAAAGTGTGAATATATTTGAAAATATTTGAGTTATAAATTTGATGAATATATGAATTTTCTTGAAATTAATAGTGAATTTTATGAGTTTTGTTAAAAGACATAGATGAAATTTATGAGTTTATGTAAAAAAATGACAACATTGTTGACATTTTAAGACTTAATAGTGTTTGAGCAAGTGTACTTAATCGTTGCAAGTAATAATCAAAACAGTAGTACTGAGTGTCGAATTCAAATATTGCGTTTTATTATCGAATTATGTTTAATTATGAAAATTGAACAAATTTTTTCGAATTGATTGAAATAATATTTGAAACAAACAAAAATAATAAAATTGAACAAATTTTTTCGAATTGATTGAAATAATATTTAAAACTAACAAGAGTAACAAAAGTGAACTTTTAAATAAGAAAAATGTCATAGATGAGTTTCATTTCCAATCCAAGTTTGTTTTCTAATTTGATCATAGTTACTAAATTCCTTTATTGAAATATTATCAAATTCTCTTTATTATTCTTGTCCTAATATTTTAGTGACAAAACTTTTAATTCAAGAGTAACATCTAATTACTTAGTGGATTTAAGATTATAATTAAACTTTACATTAGAAGAATTTTCTTATTAAACTATTGTCTCTGCAAATAATTAAATTGGTTTCATGACTTGCATTTATCCATAGACTACAATATCCTTATTTTTCTCATTTATCATAAAAGATCAAATCATTATTTAAAATTAAATAAATGCAAATCAAGAGAAAAAAAATAAAAGATGAATTGTTATCTGAAATTAAATTAAAAGATCGCATTTTATATTTTATCTTCTTATTTTATAAGTGGATCACTCATTATAAAATAGTAAAATATAATTTTAACTCTAAAATCTATTATGTTATTTTTAATTGACAAAATCGAAATATACCGCGGAATGTGCACGTTATAAAACTGTTTTTGAAAAATCACTGACAAGTACTTGATTTTAATTAGTTGTCATTGTAAAATAAATTTACAATAACAATGAATGCTTTATTTTCTCTAAAAATTAAATGCAGTAGCTTTTTTTAAAAATGACTACAAAATTATTTTATAGCATATGATATAATAATTATTCTCAAAGAGTTCAATTTGTATGTCAATATAAAAAAATTTACATAATCGATTGATCATCATCATTCATATGAATAATTTTATATAAATTAAAATAAAAAACATACATTTAATATATGAGACCCAGCAGATATACAATTTCTGGTACACGTTTATAAACAGTGTGCGGTCTTGCAAGAAAACCGTCGTTGTTTCCGTAACGTAAACCGTAACAGTTCCAACGGCAAGGGAAATGCAAAAACGGCAACGTATTGAGGACAGATGGGACACGTGCGGAGGGGGTTCGGCGCACGTGTTTGAGAGTGATGCATGAGGCGATGATGTTGGTGGTGTGGTGGTGAACGGTGGTATGCGTGTGAGTGTCTCTCCTCACTGCTTCCTTACACTTTCACGTGACCACACGCCTTTGCATGACTTTTGTGGGTCCCATTTTCTCTCTCTTTTGTTTCTATTTCTCTATCTCTCTCTCCATTCAAACTAGCGAACGTGTGAGGGGTTGCCAGTCTGCCATTGTCATATTTCTCCCCCTGCCTTAAGTTAAGATTGTAATAACGAATGCTCTTAAGATAGTTAAACAAATTAAAATTCAAAATTTTATATTAAAAATAATAAATTTTAAATATTCTTAAAAATATAATTTTAATACATTATTATTATATAAAACTAGTTTAATTGTAGTTTTAATCAATTTATTTTCATTAACTCATTCAATTAATTTATCTGTCTTAAACTCTGATAGTTTTAGTCATTTTTTTAATAAAAAAATTATAATTTAACATATTTTAAATGATATAACATTCATAATATAAAATTATTTAAATATACATATATTATTAATTAAATTATAAAAATAAATAATTTCATAAGTTAAGACTGATATTTTAAGAGAATTTTATTATAATTTAATAAATATAAATACTTCAATATCATCATATTATATGTCATGTCATTTAAAATATGTCACATCGTACTTTTTAATTAAAATATTTAACTTTTATTTACTAATTTTATAAATTAGTAATAATATATGAACCAACTATAATTAAACCTATAAAAAATTTATATTATTCTCTTGACACTTGTTAACATTTTTTAATAATATTTTTTTATGAAAAATAAATTAATCTTTAAATAATAAGTATAGTATCAAGGAATTATTTATGTTACATT
>JBBPBO010001984.1:56466207-56495060 GCA_037974295.1 Cicer cuneatum
ATATATATTTTCTTAACAAATAAATTTTTGATAATGTTTTAAATTAAAAGCTACAGTTAGATTATTATAAATTAAAAAAAAAACTAGTTTATAAGAAAGAAAAACATCATTTCACTATTTATCAACATTATACTAATTTTTATATATATATTTTAAAAATATTCAACATTCATTATTATTAGTAATATTTTTTTAAGATGTTAAATAATTTTTATTAAATAATAATTCATTTATTCAATCGATTTAAAGATTAAATGGAACAATACATTTTGAATTAATATATTAGAGTCGATTACTAAAAACTATATAAAAAAGGGCAAACCACTATTTTGATTCATGACTGAGCAAAACGTTCTCATTCTAGTCTCTTACTCAACGAAAAACCCAAAGCAATTCGCGACTCATCCAAACGTCTGACACTTTAGTCTCTAACGTTAATTTTTCTATTACTTATATTAATTTTCCCTTGACCCTAACTTTCTAACTTTCTTTGTATTTAATATGTTTTGCAATTAAAATTTTGGTTGTGGTTATTTTGTTTTGTGGCTTGACATTGTGACAAGTGACTAATGACTTGAACTTAATGAGTTGTGTTCTTTCAATTGACTCGAAGTGTTAATATATTCTGTGTTGTTTGAATTGAAGTGTTTCGTATTTTTTTTATATTGTTAATGTATTTTGTGTATTTCAAGTGACTTAAAGTGTTAATGTGTTTTATGTCATTTCAAGTAACTTCGATTGTTTTGTAAATTTTGAATAGACATTCCAGTTTGTAAAGTTACATATATAACCACAATGGTCCCTTAAAATAACACTTAATTTTAGAATAATCCTTTATAGTAATAATAACTTAAATTCAGAGTAGTGTATGTTATATCGTATTGTCAAATTGGTCTATGTATATACAATCATAAAAACCAAAATGTCCTAGATCCAAAGTCATTGGGTTCAATTACTAATTGATGTACAATCGCAACAAATAAACCCCAAATGCACAACCATAACAAGTACAATTCATGTACTAATTCATTTAAATGATTCAAAATAAACCATAAACTAATTCATGTACTAATTGAACCAAAAAGATTCAAATACCAGAATTCAAAACATAAGGATTACTAAACCACAATTCAAGCTTTTGTCATACAAAATAATTCAAATACTAAACAAGAAGTCACATGATTATCCTAAAACATATTTCAAATTAATTTAAACACGATAACACCCACCAAAATGTTACAACTTCATTATATGGTAAAACAAAAAAGTCTTCCATCATCTTCAAGGCCTCGGAGTAGGACCTATTGGTTAACAACTGAGAGTTAGCATGAACACTATTATAATCAGGAGTGTACAAATGACATGTTAGGTCGAGTTCGGTGTGTCCCTTACTCGGTGCCTATAACTCATCCTGTATACCCAAAAAACTCAGTCCCTATAACTCGTGTCGTATACCGACATAACTCATCCCGTATACCGACCAAACCGATGAGTTGCCGATTTCAATAAGGACGGGACAAAATAAAGAGGAGACTGAGTTGGTCCCAAGACGAGAAGTTGAATAGTAATCCTTAAACATTTTTTTAGAATTTTTTTTTAACATAAAGTAACTCATAACAAGTCACTTATGGTTATCATTTGTCAATCGATTCAAGAGTAGGAACTCATCGTAACATTGTTTTACAAACTCTAAGTTATTAAATTAGTGATGTGATTGGTAATTTTTTTTTAGAGAAAGTGAATAAATAATAACATAAAATAATAACAAAAAAAAAAATCATTTGTCCTTAAAGTAACTTAAGATCGGGACAAGTTGTTAAGACAAACTCTCAATTTAAGTTTTGATGAAAATAAACAAAGGTTAATTAACATTGTTAATGATGATTCTAAATGTTATGTTAATTTAACTTGTGCTTTTGAGTGTATTAAAATCAAAGACATGATTTAAACAAAGCAAATAAATTAGCATAAGAAGCAGAAAACTGAACAAACAAAGAACATAGAACATTCTTGACAAAATCTGGAAAACGGAGAATGTTCTCCAGGTCCAAGAATGATCAAGATAGCCTCAAGATCAATCAATCTCCACTAATTAAATGAAGATATTGCTTCTAGTATTAACATCAATATTATCAGTACTTAACAAGGAACAAATTGAATTCATTCTAGTCAAGGAAACCATTCGAATTACAAAGGGACAAGGTCATGAATCAAGCAAGTCCAAACAAGTCTGAACAGTCTCCAGCTTATCTGCCAAGAAAGATTGAATGATCTTGAAATATACAAGACATCAGGGCAGATTCAAGAATGATCAGGAAAACGTCTATAATGATCAAAGACTAAAACCTCTAGATTGATTATCATTCTCCAGAATGTTCAAGACTAAAATCTCCAGATTGATCATCAATCTTCAATATCTCAGTAAACATTTTGCAACAATTCATCATCATTCTTGAAGTTGTTTTAACAAGAATCAAAACTCCAGATCAAGCTAAAGGCATCAACAAATATACCTGAAGTATTAAAGATCATTAAGCTCAAGAGAATCTGATCAAAATTGAAGAACTCAGTCCAGTCAAAATAGAACTCGAAAATGTTCAAAGGCTAAAATATTTTTATTCTGGTTTTAGTCAAGTCTGATAAGAGCACTACCAACGACTCTTTTGACTTTCATTAAATGTTCTCAAGCCTATAAAAGGAAGGCCAATGCTCAAGGAAAACGCATAAGTTCAAGTGCTAACAAATCTGATCAAATCATTTACATTCGCATACTTTGAAATTGTCCCATTTTCAAAGAGATTCAGTTCTGATTTTATTTCAATCGATTGTTATATTTGTTCTGAATCTCTTGTAAAGAATCTAATCTCAAAAACGAGTTGAGACACCTCATATTCTATCAAACAATCTTATTATTATTGTGTAAAAACTTAAGACTATAAGTGTTGAGTATAGTTTGAGTATATTGTAAGAAATCCTTTTATGGTTAATAGATAAACTATAAACTATTATCTACAGATTGATAGGTGAACTTATTGTGTGTCTTTCTGGGTGGAAAGATTACAGTTTGTAAACAGATCAAGATCAATCTAGACTAGATGCTGTAAAATCAGGAAGGTTCTTGTTTTAAACACTTAGTGGAAAATCTCACAATTGTGAGAACTAGACGTAGCCCGAGTTGGGTGAACCAAGATATATCCTTGTGTGGTATCTCTTATCTCTTATCTTTTTATTAAGTATGATTGATTTTCAAATTAAAAATACAAACTGTTTTTCTGATTTTTAACTAACCAATAACGTTATCCGTTTTCTGATAAAAATCAAGAACGTTCTCTGTTTTTTGTTTTCTTAACCAATATCATTCTTGAGTTAAAATCTTAAGTTTTTTCAGGAAATTTTAAATAGTTTGAGTATATTGTAAGAAATCCTTTTATGGTTAAAAGATAAACTGTAAACTATTATCTACAGATTGATAGGTGAACTTATTGTGTGTCTTTCTGGGTGGAAAGATTACAGTTTGTAAACAGATCAAGATCGATCTAGACTAGATGCTGTAAAATCAGGAAGGTTCTTGTTTTAAACACTTAGTGGAAAATCTCACAATTGTGAGAACTAGACGTAGCCCGAGTTGGGTGAACCAAGATATATCCTTGTGTGGTATCTCTTATCTCTTATCTTTTTATTAAGTATGATTGATTTTCAAATTAAAAATACAAACTGTTTTTCTGATTTTTAACCAACCAATAACGTTATCCGTTTTCTGATAAAAATCAAGAACGTTCTCTGTTTTTTGTTTTCTTAACCAATATCATTCTTGAGTTAAAATCTTAAGTTTTTTCAGGAAATTTTAAATAGGAAGATTTACAATTCAAATCTCCCTTCCTTGTAAATCAACTTTGCTACTTCACAAGTAACCCGAACCTTATCATTTTTCTAACTTGCCTCTATTTTGTCCATAATTTTTTTTTGGGTTGAGTGAGACCAACTCATTACTTACAAGCCAAGAGGGATTCATGGGACAAACCAGGTCTTGTACACCATTAACGATAATAACCATATTCATCCTAAAACAAAAACTAAAATTGATTTCAAATCTGAATCTAGAAAAAATAATATTGTTTTCAAATCTAAATCCGAAAAAATAAACCACAATCTCAAATTTGTCAAGTTTGATTTTTTTTCCTTTATTATAAAATCCCTAACTCGTATAACTGTCACCTTGTTGATTGAACAAATGTAGAACGGTCTTCTACTATTTATTGATGTTTTGGCAACACGCTCACAACCTTTCTCCCACAACAATAGAACAAATTAACTTGTGAAGAATTTCCCATTCGAGAGGAAGAAGATTGACTTCACTACGATGATTGACTTTCAATCATTATAAATTTATAGGAAGATGAATTGATTTGACGTGAATTTGGGAAAGAAAGTGAAGACAAGGGAAAAATAAAGAAGATAAAGGAAAAGGGGAAAATGTATGTATTAATTTGAATATATTAGGTGATTTTTTTTTTTAATTTATTGTTTTAAAATTTAATGTTACTTTATTCCCCGCTTATTCATCATCATCGAGCACACCGAGAGAGACTACCATACCATATTGTACTGCCACACATGCATGTCGCTTTGTTAATAGAAAAGTTAATGTCGAAAACTAAAATGACAGACGTTTCGATGAGTCAAAAATTATTCTAAATTTTCTATTGAGTCGGAGACTAAAATGAGAGTGCTTTACTTAATCAATGACAAAAAAATAATGATTTATCCTAAAATAAAATACGCACTTCAAAAATAATTAATCAATAAACAGTACGTGAATATGCCTCACATACTGAAAACAAAATACTTAAAATTATAATAAACATAACATAAAACGAATATAATATTAATAAACAAATAAAAAGGTTAAACATTAACTAACTACATTGTCTTTTTTCCAACTTGACTGAAAATATAATTTATTTTTATTCTTCACGTAATACTTTTTACTTTTTTATTTAGACTATTTTATTTGTTTTTTTAAAACTATAAATTTTCGTTTTTTATATTTATTAAAGCAGCTATGCTATGTAAGTTGAAAACCATATACAGTTTATGTTGAAATAGTCAAACACACGAGCTTATTTAATTTTTTTTTTTTTTACCGTTTTTTTTCGTAACAATGCTTATTTGCTGGCTGAAAAACATGGTTGGGTATAGCCTTAATAGTGTGCCACATTTCTAAATAAGTACTTCATGATGTATTCTTGAGTCTGGATAAAATTTGTGAATCTATTTTTGCGACATATATCATTTCCTTTTATTAAATGCTTGAAATTGGATGAAGACGAGTTGAAATATTCATGATCTTCTTTTGTTCAGACTGTAGACTCGTAACCACAACAACGAATGTCGCAAATTTTCTGTGTTTCATGCACTGATTCATTGTCAAAGCCAATATTCTTCAATTTGCTAATTGAGAAGCGTTATTTGAATATGCTTTTCTAATTTTGGGATTTTTTGGTCACTTTTGGTTGTGTTGGTTGGTTATACCGTTATACAAATAATCCAATTATATTTTTGTAAAATCTAATGTCACGCCTTTCTTGATTTTTGCTTATGTTGTATTTCGGCCTTTGTAGATTTTTTAATATAATGAAGCCTTATTTTTATACTTATAGTTTTTATCATATTTTTTTACTTACTTTTTTTTTGACGTCAACATACTTTTTATTTATGTATATTTTATAATGCATGTTTTTCTGCATAATTTTGCATGATTTAAAATACGCAATATTTGTTCAAGATTAATTTACCTATGCGTAACACGGACTACACTACTAAAAGTTAACTCTCCATAGTGTATTTTAATACTATTTATAGACTCTACTTAATAATTTTATGAAAGTAATAGATTGGTGGAATTTGACACTTTTTAAAATAAAAAAATATATATAAAAGAGTGATGTATACACGTGAGATCACTTGAAGCCCAATTTGTTGACTACTGCATACCGCTTTCAGATACTCCGGTTAGGAAAAAAACAAAACTATATATTTTTTCTTCTGTTGATGCAATGTATCAGCTCCAAATGAAAAAAAAAAAAGAAAAAGGAATATTACATTGATAAAACAAGACCAAAGGATCCCAAATTCGGGCATCTAGAATGTTAGATCAATAATTGAATTATGAAAACATCACAAGGCAACTAACGATTTTATTTGTCAAATTTATACTTCAAACTGCAGCTGATTGGTTCTGTTGATGGCTCCCTTTTCTATGATCATAATTTGAACTTAAAATCCTCTTTCAATGAGATGCACCAACATTCTTTCAAAACTATATCCTGTGAAGAAACCATCTAGCCTATAAAAATGATCTTAGTCAATTTCTTACAGCACTTCGTCCAAAGAAAACATTGCCACTCACATCAGAATTTCAGAAGGTAAATCTTCCAGAAAAATTCATTCTTTTAAGTTGAGCATCATCGGAAAAATTACGCTTGTGCAACAAGAAAAGTGATCTCCAAAAATGTTTGCAAGTTATTCTGCGTCAGCCAGACGCAATCTCAGGTGATTTTACTCAGTTTCACAAACTCATTCAGCAAATGATTGACCGATTGGTTGACTTCATCAGACACTACGAGCTGAGGATGCACCAAGTGTAAAGCGTATGAAATAACAACATTCGTAACTATCTCCAAATCCAATTTATTGGTATCACATTTCCACACAGCTTGATTCATATACTTGCACGATTCTCGCAGTGTGCATTTACTGCAAACCTGGAGGAAAATGACACTGTAAGTAACTAAGGTACACACAGATGCATGTATAAATAAGTTGGAAAACACAGTGAAAGTGAAAGTTTTTATGCATGCTATGTCTTACTGTATTTTCTGGAACCTCGAAGAATTTTCGCAATCTTTTTGCAGGGAAGACAATATTCTTGTGGGTGGAGGGACAACCAAACACTGCTACTTGCTTCAATGCACTTCCTGATAGCCATCTGTGTATCTAAATTCATGTTAGAAATTAAAATATCGGAGAAAATTTTAAAAGTTACACAAGGAAAAAAGAAAAACGACAGAAATTAAAGAGACTGGTGAAGTCACCTAGTTACATAAAGGGAAACGTAAATATAGTCACTTGCAAACTTGCATAGGCAATGCGACAAAGGTAAAATCAGATAATATTTGATGATTTCCACAGTATGGATGACTGCTTAATGGACACTAATCGCTTCTATGATTCTTTTTTATATATATCCTATATTAAATGAAGTAACTGGTAACAACTATGATAATAAACATGACTTTTTATGATTTTGTATCTTAAAAACAAGTAGAGTTTTATTTTGATTTACTGACAAAACAACAATTTAGCTAAAGAGAACTGGTCCTTCTTGACTACCATTCCTCTAGCCTTCCCAAATAAAAGTGTCCCTGGTTTCCCCAGAGCAAAAATTCAGAAAAAAGACCATGGCATAATGACACATGCATATTGGCAGGAAGAGTAGAACAGTAACAGCAATCAGGTTAAGCACTAAATTGCTGGGTCTAGCAGATTGAGCAAGTCTCCAACCAAGTGTCTAGTGTGCACTAAATTACTTATGAAAAGAAGATCAAAACAACTTATGATCATGAAGCAAGCTATTGTTACAAAACAACAAGATTGGGTCTGGCAGAATGAGCTAGTCGCCAACAATGTGTCAAACACTTGAAGCACAATTCAAATCCTCGCTAAGAGAAGTACCAACATTTGGTATTTGACTAACTAAAAACCGAGTGCCTCCAAAAAGGAGTTGACACATGAGCTCACCTAAAAACAATCTTACAAGCTCTTTCAAACTAGATATGTGCATAAATCCAGATAACTTTTTCCAAATGCCCATTCGGGCTTTTTGGATTGGTTTATTTGAATTTATCTATTGGGATAAACACTTGTCATACTATTTAAAAAAACTTATGACATGTTCATTAGCTTATGAAAACAACTTACGGCTTATAGCAAAACAGTTTGAAGTCATTTTAATTTTTATTATAAAAATAAGCTTATACATAAGCCTTCAATTATGGTGTTTATCCAAAGAGGACCCTAATCACTAATACGAAAATGGAGAATGATTTCATATTTAAAAAATTTCACAATAAAATGGCTTTTCTTTTCATTTTCACATTTTCTTAAATTCACATTCCCACTAAATCAAACATCTCAAGGCAACCATCTATAACACAATTAAAAAGAGCAAATATACAAAAAGCTCATCATAATAATAATCTTACTTGGCAATTTCAAAATTATCCCTGGCAAATTTCAATGCAGCAAACTTGACATAACCATAAGCATAACTATTCTCAAACCAACCAATATCAAATCTTCCACCAACTTTATCAAATTTAGCATCCTTAAAATATCCATTCTCATATAAATACTTCAAAAACATCACCATATCAATCGAAAGCTCCTTAGCAACGAAATCTTCCTTCTTTTTCTTCTCCACCACCTTCTCCACACTTACTACACTATCAGGAACCGGTTGATTCGTAAACGCAGAATATAAACTCCTCCTCTCACCTTTCTTCAAAACCGTAACCACTTTTTTTGGAACTGTAACCGCTTTTGTTTTCTTCTTGTCTTTGGAGATTCTTACCTCTTCTGTTAACTGTTTCAGTCTGTGCTTCAATTCAATGTCGCCTTCGCCGTCTTCTTCGATGGTTGTGGATTTACCTGACATTAGTTCGTTGAAGAGAGTGCTGAGAGGTTTTTTGTTTGGTTTGGTTTGGGAATTTGGTGGTTGGGTTTGGGGTAAGGATGTGATGAGTCTGAGTGGGAAATTGAAGTTATGGGAATGAAGGGTTTTAGGGTTGATGAGTGAGTGGAAACGGTGTCGTGAAAGAAGGTTACTGAGAAAAGCCATGGAAATGGAAAATGGAAAATGGAAGCAGTGAGGTTTATGAGTGCAGTGGAGAAACCCCTTCGGAGAAGGAAGTAGTGTATATGGGCCTCTCATTAGTGGACTGGCCCATTTTACCTAAGTGGGCTAAAACTCGGCAAAATATTGTCCAATTTGATGTGGAAAGTTTTATCCATATCCCACGTTTATACCTATACTCCTACAAAAATTTCAAAATATCAAAATTACTCTTCATTTTTATTTATTATTTTATTAAATTAAAATTTACTTTTTTTTTACCTTTTAAAGATTTCCGGATAAAAAAAAAAATAAGATTTACCGTACGTAAATGTTTTTCGGTAGTTACCGGAATTTTTTTTTCAAGTTTTCCGGTACAGAAGACTTCTACCGGAAAATAAAGAAAAAGTTTTTCGGAAAAGACACGTACATTTAACATTATCGGGAAACTTGCCAGTAAGTTTTCCGGTAGTTTTATTTTTTAATTTTTTTTTCAATTTTGATAGATATGGATAATCCACTAGTATTATATGATAAAACATGCGTCGATACTACCAAGAGTTTTAAATACTACCAACGTTGGTGGTAGTATGAGCGCATGTTTTATCATATATAATAGTGGATTATAAATATCTATCAAAATTTAAAAAAAAAATTAAAAAAATTGAAAAAAAAAAACTACCGGAAAACTTCATGACAATATCATAGTGTTAAATGTACGTGTCTTTTCCAAAAACTTTTTTCATGTTTTCCGGTAGAAGTCTTCTGTATTGGAAAACTTGAAAAAAAAAATTTCGGTAGAAGTCTTCTGTACTGGAAAACTTGAAAACAGTTTTCCGGTAACTATTGGAAAACTTTTACGTACTAGAAATCTTGTTTTTTTGTGATCCAAAAATCCTTAGAAGGTAAAAAAAATAAGTAAATTTTAATTTGATAAAATAATAAAAAAAAATGAAAGGTAATTTTGACATGTTGAAAAATTTGTGGTGATATAGATATAATTGTGAGGGTATGGGATAAAATTTTCTTTAATGTGGGGGAAGTTATACTTCCACTCCCTACATTTTGGAAAGCTCTCAAGATTCATCTTTATTTTAATCTTTTTTGGTTAATAAATTCAGACGAAATTTGTTCTTAATTTTTTTAGATTTTTAAATTGTTTAATTTAAAGGTGTAAAATATTAATTTAAATATATTTTTTACATCTCTATAACAATTTAAAGGTGGTAAAATTCATGAAAAAAATATTTTAATTTAATATTTTCATCTTTAAGTTGATCAATCTACACAAACCGCACCCAAATTGATTAATCCAAAGAAAGTTAAAATTGACAAATAAAATGAAAGTTTGTGGGTTTTTTTTTTTAGAGTGTAAGAGAGTGGGAGAAATTTCCTTTAATAAGGATTTATAAACATTATATTAGTTGTCGTATTTAGCCTGACCATTGTAAGCTAATTATAATAGAAAAGAAGAATTATGATGTTCCATACTAGGCCAAAGCCAAATTCGATAAATAATCCAAGACTAATATCGCAAACATTCCACCAACATGCCTATCCAAAAACCTAACCCTAACAAGCAGGAAATAGTTGAGGCAAGAATCATGGAGCCTTGTCTCCAAAGACATTACACTTTGAGAGCTCGTAACAACCATTATCTTAGATCTGCTTCAATTCTTTTATAAAAGACATTCCAATCACATATCAAGTATACACTTCTAATCTTGATACCTCTCACTTTACTTGAACTCAAATTGAGTTGAACATTAAAGCGTTTGCAGGTACAAATTCTCCTCAACGTGAAGTTATGCATAATCCTCACTGTTTCGACCATTATCTTTGGTTCTTCTTGGATCATATGGGATTTGGAGACATCTATATTCAATAAAGTAGTTGAACATCTCTAGTGCAATTAAACCTTGTTACATCGGTTCTTATGTGCATGTTGTTGAGAAAAAATCTATTTTAATGATAACAAAATTATCTTAAGATTATGATTACATTAATGCGTGCATTTAAGTTTTGTACTAAGAAAGGAACAGGATCCAAAGATCGCAACTTCCTGTCCAGAAGATTGAATGCATGCAGGAAACAAAGCTGTTTAATCCATAAAGAAAATCTGAAGTTAAAACACCAGAAGCAAAACATTAGGAAAACACCAGAAGCAGAACATCTGGGAAACCAGAAGCAGAACATCTGGAAAACACCAGAAGCAGAACATCTGGGAAACCAGAAGCAGAACATCTGGAAAACACCAGAAGCAGAACATCTGGGAAACCAAAAGCAAAACATCTGGAACAGAAAACCAGAAGCTGAAGCAGAAGACCTGAGAGTTGAAAACACCGGATAATGCATCCAGAAGATACCAGAGGATGCATCCTGAAATCACCAGAGGATATCTTTGCTGGCCCATATCAGAAGGAAACAAAGTCAAAAGGAGACATGGACCAGACCAGAAGGAAGCCTGCCAGAGGAAGACTGGATCCATACCAGAAGATATCATAAGTCAGACTTATTCAACAAGTTCTTCTGACCAGAAGATGGCCTGACAGTGAAGTGAAAAAACAGTCCTGGATTAATCAGAAGATAAGTTAAAAGGTCTAAACTGAAATATCCTTTGTCCAGAACTAATCCAGACCCAGTACAGTGTTGGCCAAGATCAGAAGATCAGACTATGGCCCAGTGTTGGTCGAAATCAGAAGGTCAGAATAAATGGCCCAGTGTTGGTCGAAACCAGAAGGACAGAATAAATGGTCCAGTGTTGGCCGAGATCAGAGGATCTCAGCAGACCAGTTTGCTAGTCCAGATTGGCCGATATCAGAAGATGAAAATCATAAATGAATATCAGAAGATATACATCTGAAGATGAATTTCAGAAGAAACATATCAGAGGATAAAAAGATGAACATCAAAGGATAAAACTCAAAAGACGAACTTCACATTAAATTCACCAGAAAATGAATACCAGAAATTCAGAAGACAAACTTCACATGATAAACATCAGATAATGAATACCAGAAGATAAAATTTAGAAGACGAACTTCACATGATAAACATCAGAAGATGAATTCCAGAAAATACACACCAGAAGATAAATATCAGAAGATGAACTCTGGAAGGTAAACATCAGAAGTTAGATACCATAAGGTGAACTTCAGACACCAAAAGGAAATTACCAGAGGATAATTTCTAGCTGCTCATTCATCCTCTCACATTAAGAACAACTAACAGTTCCAGAGTATCAAAAGCTGCATCATCCACGACCAGAGAAGGGTCATGACTTGGAACCAGAAAAGAGCACTGACCAATTGTTAAAACCATATGGAATGATCTATCCTCCTGGAAAGCCAAGTAAAGAAGTAACCTCCCATGTGCAAGGCTGTAAAAGGACAGAATGGCAAGGCTGTAAATTTGCAACAACAGTGAGGTTCATTACATCTTGAAAAAAGGTTAGAAAGGAAAATTTTCTTGAAGAGAAAGTTTCCTTCTCCTTATAAAAGGAAGGCTGCTCTTCTTCAGCAGACACACAACTACACGAGCAAAAAACAGAAAAATATCAGAGGCTATCAAGAGCAATTATCAATCTCCTTTCAAGCTTTCTACAATCTTTCACTAGATCTTGTTTCATCTTTATAGAAAGTAAATCCTGTCAAACTACTTCATATCATTTTTAGTCCTTCAAGTGAGTAACACTTGAAGAGAAATCAGAAGGAAAGAATTGTAAGCTTGGTGAAGCTTAAGAATACACAGTTTGTAATCAACCTTAGTGAGAGGCTGATAGCTTTTGATACTTAGTAAAAACTCACAAGAGTGTGAGGACTGGACGTAGCCATCTTTGGGTGAACCAGTATAAAAATTTGTGTGTCATTATTCTCTCTCTCAACTTTCAACATCTGATAAATCATCCTCTGAAAGAGGACAACAGATTAAAAACAGTAACAGAATTTTAAAAACCTTGAATATCTCTATTCAACCCCCATTCTAGTGATATTCTAGCCACTTCAATTGGAATCAGAGCAAGGTTCTCTAAAACTACACCTAACAGTGTAAGAGAAAAAGATCCAAAAAGAAACTATGTCAAAAGCTAAGTATATCCCAGGAGGAGGATCATCCAGCAGACCTCCCTACTTTGATGGAACTGACTACTATCATTGGAAAGGCAAGATGAGATTGTTTCTCTTATCTCAAGATAACAACATGTGGCCAGTGGTAGAAAAAGGAAATCATGTCATCAAAATCAACAGTGTAGATCCAACCTTTGACGAAAAACCTCAAACACAATGGACAGTTGAAGAAAATGCCAAGGTACTTCTAAACTCTAAAGCTCATTTATTTCTAACGTGTGCTTTGAGCAGGGAAGAGTATGATAGAGTTGAAGAATGCCAAAGTGCTAAAGAACTATGGGACACCTTGAAGATCCATCATGAAGGTTCAAGTCATGTTAAAGAAGCCAGAATTGAAATGGGAGTAAGAGAGTTCGAGTTGTTTGAAATGAAGGAGGAAGAAACAATTGATGAAATGTTCTCAAGACTGACAATCATCCTCAACAACTTAAGGTCTATGGGAAAATAATACTCTGTCCAAGAGAGAATAAGAAAGATATTAAGGAGTTTACCAAAGGAATGGAGACCCATGGTGACTGCCATCACAGAAGCAAGAAATTTAGCCACCACGAGGTTAGAAGATATGGTTGGAACTCTTAGAGCTCATGAACCTCTATTGCTTGCTGATAAACCAAGCAAAAAGGGAAAAATGATTGCATTGAAATCCAGTCAAACTGAAAGTCCATCCTCCAAAAACTCTGAAATTATCTCAAAAAGGGATAACTAAGAATATCCTCTCTCTGAAGAGGAGGATGAACTGGCTCTAATCTCCAGAAGAATCCAAATAATAATCAACAGAAGAGGACAAGACAAAAGATCCTCTCAGAAAGAAAAGATTGACAAAAGCCAGATAACTTGTTATGGATGCAATAAAATGAGACACTACAAAACTGAGTGTCCTATAAACAAAAGGAACATAAAAAGATTTCACAACAAGAATAAATCTATGATGGCAACCTGGGATGACAGTGATGAATCATCCTCCGAGCAAGAAAAGGAAGAAGAAGCCAACCTTTGTCTCATGGCTAACTCAGAAGCAGATGAGGTAAGCATCACTGATTTATGTCATTCTAGTGAAAAGTTAGAAATAGAATTTGACAATCTCTTGAATGACTCTAACACTTTATCTCAAAAATGTGGTTTTCTTAAAAACCAAAATTATGAAATAAAGAAACTGAATAAGGAACTTCAAGCTAAAAATGAAGAATTTCAAAAAATCATTTTTGACTTGCAACAATCAAATAAAAAATTGTCTGAGCAACAAAACACTTTAAACAAAGAGAATGTCAAAATACATCCTCCTGAAGAGGACACAGAAAAGAAGGACTTGAAACTCAAAGTTGAAGAACTAAAAAATGACATTACCAACTTTTTCAAATCCACAGAAACATTGAAAAAAATTATGGGATCTCAATCTGGTATATTTGACAAAGCTGGAATTGGTTTTAAAAGTTCTCAAAAACAAAAACTATATGAAAACTTCTTTCTACCTAAGACCCTAGAGGATAGACCAAAGTGCTCTTTCTGTAAAAAACATGGACATACTATCGAAGTATGTCTTGCTAAGAAAAAAGCTGAAAGTAACAAAACGAAATGTTCATTTTGTAATAAGCATGGACATCATGATTCCATTTGCTATCACAAAAAGAAAATCCTTACAAAAGGAAGGACTAACCACCAAGGACCCAATTCTATATGGGTACCTAAATCTCTTCTAAACTCTGACACAGGTACATCCTCTGATCATCAAAAGAAAGCCCTGGTTCTTGGACAGTGGCTGCTCAAGACATATGACAGGAGATAAGCATTGCTTTATCTCTTTGGAATCAAAAGATGGAGGATCAATTACATTTGGAAACAATGATAAAGCTCAAATCAAAGGAACAGGTATTATTGGTAAAAACAATTCTGCCAAAATCGAAAATGTTCAGTATGTCGATGGTTTAAAACATAACTTGCTAAGCATTAGCCAACTTTGTGATAGTGGATTTGAAGTAATTTTTAAACCCACTCTATGCGAGGTCAAGCATTCATCCTCGGATAGAGTTTTATTCTTAGGCATAAGGAAAAAGAACTTATATGTCTTATATTTATGGCTATTGAAAAAGATAAATGGATTTGGCACAAACGGGCTGGTCATACTAGCCTGAATACTATGTCTAAATTATCAAAATTAGAATTAGTTAAAGGTCTTCCAAAAATAAATTTTGAAAAAGACAAAGTATGTGAGGCTTGTGCCAAAGGAAAACAAGTTAAAAGTAGCTTTCACTCCAAAAATATTGTTTCAACAAATCAACCACTTGAACTCCTTCATATTGACCTTTTTGGTCCTATCAAAACTCCAAGTCTTAGTGGAAAAAGATATGGATTTGTTATGGTTGATGACTTTTCACGATTTACTTGGGTCTTGTTTTTAAAACACACAAATGAAGCCTCTGAGGCTTTTCAATATTTTTGTAAGAAGATACAAAATGATAAGGGATCAAAGATTGTCTCAGTTAGAAGTGATCATGGGGGAGAATTTGAAAATGAGTCTTTTGAAACCTTTTTTGATGAAAATGGTATTTCTCATAATTTTTCTTGTCCAAGAACTCCTCAACAAAATGGAGTTGTTGAAAGGAAAAATAGAACTTTACAAGAAATGGCTAGAATTATTCTAAATGAAGCCAACATTGAAAAATATTTTTGGGCTGAAGCTATCAACACAGCTTGCTATGTTTCAAACCGAGTTTCAATTAGAAAAATTTTAAACAAAACTCCATACGAACTTTGGAAAGGTAGAAAACCAAATATTTCTTATTTTCATATATTTGGATGTTACTGCTACATCCTAAATAATAAAGAAAATTTGGGAAAGTTTGATCCAAAATCTGATAAAGGTATATTTTTGGGATACTCCACATCTTCTAAAGGTTATAAAATCTATAATCTTAGAACTCAAACTGTGGAGGAATCCATGCATGTTATTTTTGATGAATTTGATGACTTGTGTTTAGAAAACATGGATAAAAATGAAGAAGATGAAAATACATCCTCTAAAGTTCATAACCCAAATGAGGAAGACATTTCTGATCCAACCTCTCAGCAGCCTCCAAGAGGATGGAAGACTATAACATATCATCCTCCAGATCTGATCATAGGTGATACTGCTGATGGAGTTAGAACAAGGCAATCATTGAGAGAAGATTCAATCAACATGGCAATGATATCTCAAGTTGAACCAAAGAACATTGATCATCCCATAAGTGATCAATCATGGATGAATGCCATGATGGAGGAGCTGTCTCAGTTTGAAAGAAACAAAGTGTGGAATCTTGTGCCCCATCCTCTGGAAAAATCCATCATTGGAACCAAATGGATCTTCAGAAACAAATTGAATGAGGATGGAGAGGTCATACGGAATAAAGCAAGATTAGTGGCACAAGGTTATAACCAATAAGAAGGAATTGATTATGATGAAACATTTGCACCTGTTGCAAGACTCGAAGCAATCAGAATCCTCTTAGCTTATGCCACACATAAAGGAATTAAACTGTATCAAATGGATGTCAAAAGTGCCTTCTTTAATGGATTCTTAAATGATGAAGTGTATGTTCACCAACCTCCTGGATTCAAGGATAAACAGAAACCTGATCATGTGTACAAGCTCTCAAAAGCTCTTTATGGATTAAAGCAAACTCCCAGAGCTTGGTATAAAAGGTTGAGTTGCTTTCTAAAAGAGAATGGCTTTTCAAGAGGTCAGATTGATACTACTTTGTTTAAAAAGATTCATAATGAGGATATGTTAATTGTTCAAATGTATGTGGATGACATAATCTTTGGATCCACAAATGAGAAAATGTGCAAAGAATTCTCCAACCTCATGCAAAGCGAGTTTGAAATGAGCATGATGGAAGAATTAAATTTCTTTCTTGGATTACAAATAAAACAATTAGAATCAGGAATCTTCATTTCTCAAGAAAAATATACCAAGGATCTCCTGAAAAAATACAACATGAATCTTGCAAAATCAATGAGCACTCCTATAAATCCATCCTCCTCACTACATCAAGATGATGAAGGAACCTCTATTGATGAAAAGGAGTACTGAGGAATGATAGGATCCTTGCTGTACTTAACAGCCAGCAGACATGACATTGTGTTCTCAGTAGGTTTGTGTGCAAGGTTTCAATCATCCCTTAAAGAATCACACCTCACTGCAGTAAAAAGGATATTCAGGTATCTAGTTGGAACCACAGATCTGGGAATTTGGTACAAAAAGGATTCAAATCTTGATCTTCTGGCATATTGTGATGCTGATTATGCTGGTGACAAAATTGAGAGGAAAAGCACAAGTGGAGCATGTCAATTTCTGGGCTCATCTCTCATTAGTTGGGCATGTAAAAAACAAAATACCATAGCTCTCTCCACTACAGAAGCTGAATATGTTTCTGCTGCTCAATGTTGCTATCAAATTCTTTGGGTAAAAAATTAATTGGAAGACTACTCCTTAAGGTACACAAAAATTCCTATCTTTGTGACAACACTAGCGCTATTAATCTTTCCAAAAACCCTATTCGACACTCTATATCTAAATATATTGAAATTAAACATCATTTCTTAAGAGATCATGTTCAAAAAGGAGATGTTGAATTAATTTTTATTGAAACTGAAAATCAGCTTGGTGACATTTTCACCAAACTTCTCTAGGAGGATCGTTTCAAAACTATTTTAGAAAAACTTTCCATCTTAAATCTTTCAAAAATTGTCCAAAAATAGTTTTGCAAAACTTTAGATCATAATGTTATTTTATTTTTAAGAAATAAAAATATGAGGATGGACAACTCAGATAAATCTCTATCCTCCTCCAAGATTTGAAAGTTGCAAAAGTCAGAGGCAGGTAAGTCACATCACTGCTGATTACACTCCTTTCTGCAAAAAGGTGCCTCGATTTCAGTTTCTTACTCAGTGCCCAATGGATAAGTGACATGTGCATCTCCCTAGATTGTCATGATTAACCTATGCCTCCTTACTTCTTCCCTCCAAACGGTTCAAATTTTTTCTCTATAAATTAACTCTTTTACCCTTTGTAATTATTCAAAACCTCCTGTATTCAAAAATGGCTCGCACCAAATCTGCTGGAAAAAGAAAAATTTCCTCAAACTCTTCTGAAATTCAAACTGAAAACTACTCAAATGACTCTGAGGCAACTCACTCTGATTCTTCAAAAACTCCTTCCTCCAAACCTACTATTTTAGCTACTTCAAAAAGGAAAGTTATTCAAAATCAACCAGCTTCAAAATCACCCAAAATCCCTCTCTTCGAAAACTCTCTCCTAGAAGCAAAATTTTTAGAAAAATGACAGAACAAAACTGTTATAAATGGAAAAATTATTGACCTAAAAGGTCTAACTCTAGGAGGAGTTTATGTAGAAGATATCTTTGATCAACTTGGTTGGTCTCGTTTCCTTCTTATCAATGAACCTCAATATCCAAAACTTGTTAGAGCATTCTACGCTGATACAAATGTGTCCAAAGAGGATAACTGCATCAGTGTTATTCTAAAGGGGGCACATATTGAGCTCACCCCAACTTTGCTATGTCAAATCTTTGACATTCGTGATAAAGGCCCCTATATTTTTTCTGAAGCGTGGTATTCCAGCTACATGATTACTCGCTCAGCTGTCCTTGCCAACATTTTTATCAATCCTCCAAAGCCCCAGGTTGCATCCAATCTACTTCCAATCTGTAGGGTGTTGCACAATATTTGTGTACACTCTGTTGTTCCCAGGGCTGGCAGTTATGAGAAAGTAACTGAGCTGGACATTCTGATTATTCATCACCTCATTTCTGGAACCCCTCTTCATCTTGGAAACATTATCTTTAGGTTCATGGTCAATGCTGCATATATTGGGAGATCAGCTCCATATGGAATGATTCTCACCAAAATCTTCAAATTTTTTAATGTACCATTAGAGGATGAACACTCTATCACCTTCAACAACACATTCTATGCAAGAAATGTTAACCAAATGCGGCTTGATCCCACTGAAAAGCCCTCTCACAAACAGCCATCCAAGAAAAAATCAAAACAGATCTCAACTTCCAATCCACCATCTCAACCTCGAGTCGCATCAAATTCTTCTTCTGACAAAGAACCAAATATCCCGTCCTCACCACCCTCCAAAAATGTCCACCCTCTTGAACAACTTCAAATTGTCCCTTTTAAAAATCAAAACCACTGTTCAGCAGAAGGTGAAGACCTCAGTTCACCCTCTCAATTTGTGAAAAACTGTGCCAAACACTTTTTTTGATCTCAAAGGCTCACCTCCAGAAACTACGCTTCCGTCTGACCCTATGGACACATCCCAAAATCTACAAGAACCTTTTTTCTTTCCTTATCCTCCTACTAGTCCTTCACAACCAGCTCAACTCTCGTGCACCATGGCTCAAATCTTCCCATCTCCTTCAAAAATGTACCCTACAAATTTTGTCCCTACTCCCTCTGCTCATCAAACCATCTATGAACCGACTCATGCACCACTTCCTGAAGTTACAGGACGATTCAGCTCACTTGAATCCTTCCTGGCTAAATCTGGAGAAAACTCTTCACAAAACAAAGGAACCTGCTCCCAAATGAAAAGCACCAGCATCAATGCTGATCCTATTCCAGATGACTTCACTCCTCCCACCACTGATACCAAGCCTGAACAAAGTCGCTCCCGCAAAGAACTTCGAGCTCTGAAAAAGATCCGCAAGGATCAGAAAAAACTTTTTTCAACAATGGCCACTTTTCATCAAACTCTGGCGCAGTTTAGCACTCTGCTAGAATGGGTCACAGCGCACCTGGTCAAGCCTATTGCTCCAGAAGCACGCCCTCCTGTACCCTCTGTTCATCCTCCTTCACCACTGCCTCGTCCCTCAAGCTCCTCCTCGTCTGATGATTCCTCTCCTTCAAAGTAGTTCACCATCCTCTGGGCTCCCACTGACTTTTTGCTGTTGACAAATTTGGGGGAGAAAGATTAAAATTAAAGTTGTCAAGGATTAGGAATTTAGACAAGAATATGTTTTTTGAAATTATCGTAATTCAATCCTCTATGTTTTTTTCTTTTGAACCATTTTTTGTATGATCTTATTATAATCAATATAAAGTATTCAGATTTGTTCAAAAATCTTTAAATTCTTTTATGCACTTTCTGAGGGGGAGCCCTTATTCTTTACAGCTCATACTGAGGGGGAGCTTCATACTCAAAAACAGCACCTTTACAATTTTATTTTAAATAATCTAAAGAAATTTTGTCATCATCAAAAAGGGGGAGATTGTTGAGAAAAAATCTCTTTTAATGATAACAAAATTATCTTAAGATTATGATTACAGTAATGCGTGCATTTAAGTTTTGTACTAAGAAAGGAACAGGATCCAAAGATCGCAACCTCCTGTCCAGAAGATTGAATGCATGCAGGAAACAAAGCTGTTTAATCCATAAAGAAAATCTGAAGTTAAAACACCAGAAGAAAAACATCTGGGAAACCAGAAGCAGAACATCTGGGAAACCAGAAGCAGAACATCTAGAAAACACAAGAAGCAGAACATCTGGGAAACCAGAAGCAAAACATCTGGAACAGAAAACCAGAAGCTGAAGCAGAAAACCTGAGAGTTGAAAACACTGGATAATGCATCCAGAAGATACCAGAGGATGCATCCTGAAATCACCAGAGGATATCTTTGCTGACCCATATCAGAAGGAAACAAAGTTAGAAGGAGACATAGACCAGACCAGAAGGAAGCCTGCTAGAGGAAGACTGGATCCAGAACAGAAGATATCATAAGTTTGAGTTATTCAACAAGTTCTTCTGACCAGAAGATGGCCTGACAGTGAAGTGAAAAAACAGTCCTGGATTAATCAGAAGATAAGCTAAAAGGTCCAGACTGAAATATCCTTTGTCTAGAACTAATCCAGACCCAGTACAGTGTTGGCCAAGATCAGAAGATCAGACTATGGCCCAGTGTTGGTCGAAATCAGAAGGTCAGAATAAATGGCCCAGTGTTGGTCGAAACCAGAAGGACATAATAAATGGTCCAGTGTTGGCTGAGATCAGAGGATCTCAGCAGACCAGTTTGCTAGTCCAGATTGGCCGATATCGAAAGATGAAAATCATAAATGAATATCAGAAGATATACATCTGAAGATGAATTTCAGAAGAAACATATCAGAGGATAAAAAGATGAACATCAAAGGATAAAACTTAGAAGACGAACTTCATATGAAATACACCAGAAAATGAATACCAGAAATTCAGAAGACAAACTTCACATGATAAACATCAGAAAATGAATACCAGAAGATAAAATTCAGAAGACGAACTTCACATGATAAACATCAGAAGATGAATTCCAGAAAATAAACACTAGAAGATAAATATCAGAAGATGAACTCTGGAAGGTAAACATCAAAAGTCAGATACCATAAGGTGAACTTCAGACACCAAAAGGAAATTACCAGAGGATAATTTCTAGATGCTCACTCATCCTCTCACATTAAGAACAACTAACAGTTCCAGAGTATCAAAAGCTGCATCATCCACGACCAGAGAAGGGTCATGACTTGGAACCAGAAAAGAGCACTGACCAGTTGTTAAAACCATATGGAATGATCTATCCTCCTGGAAAGCCAAGTAAAGAAGTAACCTCCCATGTGCCAGGCTGTAAAAGGACAGAATGGCAAGGCTGTAAATTTGCAACAACAGTGAGGTTCATTACATCTTGAAAAAAGGTCAGAAAGGAAAATTTTCTTGAAGAGAAAGTTTCCTTCTCCCTATAAAAGGAAGGCTGCTCTTCTTCAGCAGACACACAACTACATGAGCAAAAAACAAAAAAATATTAGAGGCTATCAAGAGCAATTATCAATCTCCTTTCAAGCTTTCTACAATCTTTCACTAGATCTTTGTTTCATCTTTATAGAAAGTAAATCCTGTCAAACTACTTCATATCATTTTTAGTCCTTCAAGTGAGTAACACTTGAAGAGAAATCAGAAGGAAAGAATTGTAAGCTTGGTGAAGCTTAAGAATACACAGTTTGTAATCAACCTCAGTGAGAGGTTGATAGCTTTTGATACTTAGTAAAAACTCACAAGAGTGTGAGGACTGGACGTAGCCATCTTTGGGTGAACCAGTATAAAAATTTGTGTGTCATTATTCTCTCTCTCAACTTTCAACATCTGATAAATCATCCTCTAAAAGAGGACAACAGATTAAAAACAGTAACAAAATTTTAAAAACCTTGAATATCTCTATTCAACCCCCCTTCTAGTGATATTCTAGCCACTTCACATGTTAGATCAGTTACTTGTTAGATCTAACATCAAGCGTTGTAATAAATAGTTAATTATTAAATCAACTAAAATGACAAATGTAACAACTCAAAATTGATTTATTACTTTAGTTAAATTTGAACCAATCTAACAAATCAATTTAAAATTGATTTATTATATCGGCTAAATTTGAACCAATCTAACAAGTCATATTCAAAATTGATTTATAAATGTTAAATTTCAAAGTATGCCATTAAGTTGCAACAACTCACGTCAAACAAAAAAATAGGTTACACATTGAGCACATATAAAAATAGTTATTATTCATTATATAGTTGCATTTTCAAATCAATGCAAGAGTGATTCTGCATCAAACTTGGCTCATTGTTGAAAGAGTAATGCTGCACACATGCTACTTAGTAGTAAATACATCATAGCAAAATCAGAAGTCAAAAGTCTAAGCAAGGAAAAACACAGGAAAATTTGGTCGAGCTTTTGATAATTGTAATAAGTAACAAGTCTATAAAAGTTTGATCATTTATAAACT
The DNA here is from genome assembly GCA_037974295.1 of Cicer cuneatum. Taxonomy (NCBI): domain Eukaryota; kingdom Viridiplantae; phylum Streptophyta; class Magnoliopsida; order Fabales; family Fabaceae; genus Cicer; species Cicer cuneatum. The sequence continues at coordinate 56,489,041 of JBBPBO010001984.1, forward strand.
AAGACAACTTTATAGTAATTTCTAAACACATTTCTCCTCCACACATGTCCAAACCTATTAAGTTGAGGTACACAACAACCTGTAAATTCCAACACTACTATGTGTTACAATTTCAGTTACAGCTACTTCTATTACAGTTCCAGGTACACAACAACCTGTGAATTCTTATCCACCTCCATTACCACTATCATCAGGAACTGTTCCTTTCAAAAATCCTCAGTTTCAACCTCCACCTTCAAACACAAATTCTCAGTCTCAAGGTAATTGGTTTGTAGCTAAAACTAGAATTCCACAAACAACACTTTAAACAACATTGGATTATGCTTGTGGAACAAATAGTGTAGATTGTTCGCAAATACAACAGGGTGGAAACTGTTACAATCCGTACTCACTTCAAAACCATGCTTCTTTTGCATTTAATAGTTACTACATAAAGAATCCTGCATCCATTTGTGTGATCTACTCTTAAGTTGAATCAATAGTTATCTTCATTTCTTGACTCTTTCTAGTACTCCTTTCTTTCAAATTCTCATAACACTCAACTTTATCTAATGCTTCAATTATAGTTTTAAGTAGGCCATAACATCAATTTTACAGGTGCAAAAGGGGTAATGTAATCAACTAGTAAATTTGTAAATGCATAAACCAAATGCAACACATTTCTACTCTCAATTTTAAAATCAGAAGAAAAAAACTTGACTACATTAGGAATAAAGCTCAACTTCAAACGATCCAGCTAATAATCATACAATTCAAGAAATCACACTTGATATTCAAGTAATGGTTTTACACACTTCGGTTTGCAAGAGTCCTCGAGATATCTCTTCTGGTCCACAAGTTCCTCATTAGCCATAAATTAATAATAAAATCCAACGATAAACTATAAGCAATAAACAGGTTACAAGATGTACTTTTAATTTCACAAGCATTGACACTAATCATTTGAAACCAAACCATAGTTATTAATGTGACAAATTACAATTAGCACTTACAAAAGAAATACAAAGCAAAAAATATGTGGACAAAGCTCATCCAACCAGGTGAAAGGGAAACAAACAGGAATATCAAACATTCAAACCGATGAACACAAAGGAAAAATTACACAAACAAAGCTCATTCAACACAAATGCCGAATACTAACTAGTAGCAATAATTAGTATCACACAACTAAACCTAAGAACCACTTTTAATATCATTCTAGGATTGGTTTAACCCAATCTCACAACGGGTCACACCAAAAAGATGAAGATAATTAGAACAATTAGGTTACATTGAAATTATTTTAAATATTACTAAAATAAAATTCAATTAAAGATTAATAATAAGAACAATTAACAGTGAAACACTTTTAGATTGTTAAGTAAGAAATAAGAATTATTAGAAAATTACCGAAGAAAGCAACAAACACTTGCTCACACACTTCTCGATGGTGAAAGAAATTGACACTTCCTGACAGAAACACTTCTCGACAAATGGAAGAGGAAGACAAAGAAAAATTGTCATCGATGCTGAAGTAGAAAAACGTTGCACCGGACCAACTCTTCGCTGGCGTTGAAGGCTGCAAAGTTTGCGCGTGAGAGAATGATTGAAAATAGAATTTAGGGGAAAACAAAATTTAGGGAAATACAAATTTACGTGTTGATTGTGAAGGAGGGAGTGAAAACATAATGTAGGGGAAAACCAAATTTTAGAAGACTGAAAGCCGAAGTTCATATATCGCACTGAAGGATGAAGTTCATCCAATTTGTGTTGAAGGATGAATGATGAGTTCGCATTAAAGGCTGAAGGTTGTATGATGAAAACGCTGATGGGTGAAGGATGAAGCTCATATGATTGGCGTCGAAGGATGAAGAATGGGTTCGCACATGTTTTTCTAATTTTTTGGTTAACAAAATTTAAGGGAAAACAAAATTTAGGGAAATAAAAATTTACGTGTTGATTGTGAAGGAGGGAGTGAAAACATAATGTAGGGGAAAACCAAATTTTGGAAGACTGAAAGCTGAAGTTCATATAAGTTTGCACTGAAGGATGAAGTTCATCCAATTCGTATTGAAGGATGAATGATGAGTTCGCATTAAAGGCTGAAGGTTGTATGATGAAAGCGCTGAAGGGTGAAGGATGAAGCTCATATGATTGGCGCCGAAGGATGAAGAATGGGTTCGCACATGTTTTTCTAATTTTTTGGTTAATTTAGGGATTTTTTTTTTTGAAAAAATGTTTGTTAGAACGGTCTAATATAACATATCTAATAAAATTTGTGATAATAACAAATTTGCCACCGCCTATTTTTTTTTGTGTAGCGTTTTTTTTAATATGTATGTTAGAATAGTTCAATTAGAACAGATCTAACAAAGTTTACCATAATAACAAATTTGCCATCACCTGGATGTATAACAACCGATCTAATATCGATGATGTATCAAGGTTAAAATGCACTAGTGACAAGTTTCTTATTGTGTTACATCTTCATACCACATATAAAAGTTTAGGGAATTGTTTATTATAGAGGGTATAATTTCTCAAGTGATTGTGACCATTAGATACCTTATTTTGATGAATGTAATTGACGTTACATATTTATTTTCTATTAGTGTGTTATGTAGGTTTCACATTGATAAAAATGTTAGAGTTAAATCTAGAAAATATGTCTCGAAGGATACACAAGAGTTGAAGTTAGATTTCTAAAAAAATGTTGTTTATTCTATAAACGAGGTGATGTATGAGCAACTATTTGCAACACTTTGAATAAGTATGTGCTGATAATATCATGTTTGTTGACTATATAAAAGATCTCAGGGTAAACTCTTCACAAGATCTTTCCGTAGGAAAATGATGTTTGTATTTAGTGTTAATAAAGAATTCAAAAGGTGTTTATGCATTCAATAACTTTGAAGATTCCCAACACGTTTTTTTTCCTCATTAGATCGTGATGTGATAATTGATAAGTGGTTTACGAGAAACAACATAAGGATTAGAGATATTAGAGATACCTTTTTTGGTTTCTAATATATGAAAATTTTTGGTGTAATTTTAAGTCTTAATTATAAGAAAAACATACCTATTTCAACATGTATTAATGGTTATAAAACTCTTATTATACTTAGGGACCAAAGGAGTATAAAAGGTTGTGGGGTCAATTCTACTCACTAACATTTCTATCAAGAAATTACTAATATTTAGGACTGATTAGTATAAAATGTGCAAGCAGAACATTGATATAGGGCCCTCAATTAAGGATGACCCAATTTTTTTTATATTATACTCTAACATTTAAAAAAATTACATTGATATTTTAATTTTGTATGTTAAATACTGTAAAATTTTATTTTTGTACCTTATGTCTAGAATAAATACCCAGATTTTTACCATTGTGAATATGTGACAGCATTTGCGAGCTACCAGACACCACCACCTATTATCAAATATTAGAATCTTGATGTCGAAGATTTTGTAATTTTAGAGACCTCATTTTTATTTTGGCTGTGATTAAAGAAATAAATATCTGAGATATGTATTCATTTATTTAGTACTGTTTCAATTTGGATTTGATTTAGGAAGTCCTATAAAAAATAAAGGTGAAAAAAGCAATGATATTACTAAAAAGAATACTAGTTTCAATTATCATAAACTCAATCTAATTTTGAGTTGAAATTTGAATAGATTTTAGTTGTAAGTTGGTTATTATCTGGTTTGTTGGACTTGAAATTAGAGCTCTGGTTTGGTATCTTTAAAGTAGGAATATTGTTGAGTTCTTGGTTTTGCTCACTATAGTGTTGAACATGTTGGCTTGTGCATTTAATTTTCCGAGTTTGTTACTTTTAGTCAATAGATTTGGATGATTATGTTTTCATTTCAAATCATGTCAAACTTAAATATAGAAGAGGCATTAAACCAGATCCATTTTATTTAATTCAAAATTGGTTTGTGTTACTGATTATATATATAGCCATTTTTCACCACAAGTACCATTAAGCACACCTTTTATGAATAAATATGTTTGTATCTCAACATGTGTAGGTAATTCTAGTAAGAATTGTGATCATGTGTATGAAATGGTTTAACTATGTTGTTGATCCTGGTACACCGAATGGTAATGTTGTTGGGGGAGTTAGGATTCCGTTTCATATGGTTTTTAATAGAAGAAAAGTTGGATCTTTTCCTTTGATGAGGAGGGATGGAAATGGTTATAAACATGAAGGAGCTATTTTACTTTCCATGAGATTGCAGAGAATTAAGGAAGATTCATCTTTTCCAATTTGTATTGATGACATGTTTTGATATTGTAAGTGGGAGATAGTTGTTAATAATTTTTTTGGTTTTTATGTTATGTTACTATATCATTGAATCAAAGTTATTTGTGAAGTGGAGTTTTATTGATGTGTTGGTTTTGATAGTATAAATTGAGGAATTTTGTTTTATGTCTCTTGTGAATATTTAAGTTAAAATATTTGATATTTGAGAGAAAAATGTAAGATACGATAAAATATTGTATATCTTTTGGGACACACCTCAAGTTCTATACTTCCACCTAATAAATATTACTAGTATGTGTCATTCCTCCTCTGTGAGATTTTTTTTATTTTTTTAATTCACACTAACTAGCTCTGACTATCCTCATTTCCAATAGTATTTAGTAGCAAAAAGTTATTTTTTTGACATGTGATTCTATAATTAAATTCTCAATTTGTTGATTTTGAATTGGATTAGTTACATCGGCTAAATTTAAACCAATGTAAGAAAGCGCATTTGTGAGATTGGTCATTTTGGTCGATTTTATAGTTAAATGAGTAATAACTAAGCGAATAAATATTATTTATCAAAAGTATAAAGAAATTTTTTTTATTTATTTATTTCTAAATTTTTATTATTCATAAGAGTGAATATTAAATAAATATTACGATAAAATATAAAAAATTAGTATAGGCTTATAAACAATAAAATGATATTTTTTTTATGAAATAATATTTTTAAAAATACAAAAATAGATAAATAGTTCTTTGATTTATAAATATGATCATTGGTTTAGAAAACAATGTACTTAAACCTTTTAATCCTTTTAATTTATGAATTTACAGTAGAAGCTTCCATATTTGACATATATTTGTGACTAGATTAGTTAATTCTCAAATTACAAAATTTCATTATTTGCAACATAGAGATCTATATAGAGGATATTACAAGAAATAATAAAATATTAGTGATAGAAAAATGAACAGCAATAAAAAAATTAATATTATTATTATTATTTTGTTGATATGAACAGCTATACAAAAAGTTCAAGAATATAAGATCAATTAGCAATTATCCTACACCCAATATAAGGTAAATTCATGTCTTTTATAGATATATAAATGCCAAATGATGAAGCACACATGATAATTATACATAACAAGAGCATAATCTATACTTTTATCTTATTAATCAACTTATTATCACTACTCAACTAAAATTCACAAACTTCAAAATTGCCATATACTACTAGCTTCAATCCGCGGTTGTCATTATTCTTAATTTTTGGTTTTTGCCAAATACTCATTCTTTGTTCCAATTTTATTATTTTGTCCACCACCCCCGTTGCTTAGGTCTGATCTTCTTGGTCCACCGCGAGTTCTGATTTCCAATATTAAACAATATTAATTCATATGTAATAAATAGTTATAGCTTAAGTTGTAAGACTGTTCAAGTCAACTATTGCATGTGAATTGTATGTGATAGAGATAACATAAAATGTTAATAAGATATTATTCATTTCATGAAAAAATAATAGGTAAAGATCTATTTTAATCTTTAAAAAAAAAAATCGTGAGATCCAATTTAGTTATCGAAAAAATTAAAATAAATTTTAGTGATAAGAAAAATTAAATCTCGACAACTTAATCTATACATTCTTTATATTTTGTTTCATTGATGAAGGAAATATAAAGTAAATAAAAGAAAGTTATAAAAAAAGAAAAGGAAAATAAAATAAGTTAATTAATTAATAATTTGATATAAATGAAAAAAAAAATGATGATAGCAAA
>JBBPBO010001984.1:56495169-56548430 GCA_037974295.1 Cicer cuneatum
AAAAATTAAAAGAATAAAAGTAAATTAAAAAATGAATATGTCAATACAATCATTAAGAAATTATAAATATAAAAAGAAAAAGAAAAATAAAAAGAAAAAGAAAGAAATTAAATATATAAATTAAGCTCAGTAATTAACAATCAAAGATAACTACTAAATAATAATTTGCTAAGATCGATTATTCTTAGTCAGTATATATAAATTAAATTGTTTCTTTTATACTAAACTATAAAATAATCACTTATTAAAAAATACTAAATAATAATTTTTTTAATTTTTCTATATTTTCTTCATCAACCAAACATAGTATAAAATTATTCCCTTTTAATTTCGTCAAAGACTAAAAGTTACATTTATTTTTTGCAAAAACTAAATTGAATCTTGCAATTTTTCTAAAGACCAAAATGAATTTTCACTCAAAAAATAAAAATAATTTATTTTTTATTTTCATTGTTTTTGAAAATATACAGAGTCATTCACTTTCAATAATCTATTATTTCTTTGATAACAAGCAAAATTAATACGAATTTAAAAAAATTAAAAATAAAAATATTTTTACAAAATAAAAGAAAAAATTCTTTTAACTATTAATTTTTTGATGTTAAATATCAAATATATTGTTAGAATTGACATATGTGCCATATAACTTCTCAATTGAAAATTGTATCACACTCCCTTTGTTTCCAACTATAAGAAAGAGAAAAAAAACACTAAAAGAAATTGAAACTAACGAACCTATTTATTATTTTAATAACTTGAATCTTTTTACAAATACGCTTCATGAAAAATGTGTAATATATTCAATACACTCACTAAAGTTAAAATGACAATATCTTAAATGAAGGTATGTCTATAAAATCATTTAATTAAGCAAAAAACTTAAATAAGATAAAAAAATCCTCCAAATTTTTTCTTATAATTAAGATTAAAGAATATTATTATATATTCTAGTTCAAATTAATGGTGCTTTAAAATAAACGAAAAGGTAAAGAAGAGAGAAAACAAAAAATAAAAGGAAGAGATTAGTAGTTACTTTAACGAGGATCTAGCTATCTGATCAGACATGGAATTCATCACTTGAACTAGGCTTGCTTTTATAAAATTTCCCGTTTGACGAACCATGATTAGTATAATTAATATGCAAGTATAAGGTAATGTTTGTGTTTTGCAAATTGATGAGATAACTAGTGAAGTGTTTGAATAATTGCTGCAAATTGCAAGTAAGAAGAAAGAGATATATAAAGAACAGGATTGATGTTTAATTATGTGGACTCATTAATAATGCATGTTTGTTTAAGACTTCTTCTTATTTTATAATTTATGCATGAATTGTCCCTTTTGCTATACTTGTTTAGTCTACTTTGATTTGTATATAATGCATGTGGCTTATTTTCTTATATTACATTTTAATTAAGTTTACCATGGTTGAAGTCAATCCATGTGATCATATTCCCACTATATATCATCACCTTGACTAAAAAATAGTAGTGAGCTAGTGTGGACTCATTATTTTATAATAATCAAGGACGAATTATTAGTTGGACTTGGTAAACACTATATATGAACTCATGAATATTCACACATTTGAATTAAGTTACTTTAGGAGTAACTTTGAACGGAGAGTTATTCTGATTAATTAATATAAATCATTATAAGTATTGAAATCCGATTTTTATATTGTCATATATTTTATATTAATGATTAGACAAACTTTTTTTTTTTAATTATTTAAATTAGAAACTTGTTGTTATGTAATTTAATAATCAATATTTATTATTAATTTTAAAAACTTATTTTGCGCCAATTTGAAGTTATTTAACATGATGAAATATCACATAATTTTTAAATTAATTTCATTAAAATTTGTGGAATACGTAAATACTTTTAATGGTCGATTAAAAGTTGTTAAATAAAATAATTTGATGGTTGATTAAATTCAATATTTTATAATGAGTTGTTAAATAGAATAAATTGATATATAATATGTAGTTGTCACTGCAAATTGAAATAATCAACCAAACGTGGATGAAATCATATGAACTGGCATCTTGGTAACTACATTCATAACCTTAAAATTTCTAATTTCAAGTGTTCATTGACTAACCTATATATGTAAATAATATTGTGAAAGAAGACTTAGAACACTTGACCTGGACTATCCAAGTTTAATATAGCATTTCCATTAATGGGACAAAATAAAATATTTAAATATAAAATTCAAGTGGTTATAACTCTAGAAACACCTAATGAATTTGGTTTTGAATATCTATTGAGATAGGTATTTACATTTATACTTCAAATAGAATTACCTTTGTTAGAAGAATCATGTCAAAAACCATTAAAAAACTTAAGTGATTATAATATTTGAAAAATGTTAGATAATATAAAGAAATATTTTTTTTATAAAAAAAATATGATGCTAAAATTTTGGCGCCTTCGAAATTTTATGGCTTGGGTGGTGGTGGTCCAGCTTGCATGAATTATGTGTTGGCCCAGTTTGTATTCCTAACTATTGTTTTCTTGGATTTTGGTACCGTACCTCCAAGTATCTTGTATTTATTTATTTATTTTTAATAATATTTTAAAGTATTGCAAATAATAAGTGATTAATTTGGTATGTCAACATAGTTGAAATGTCAGATTAATCATGTGATACATTTAAACTCTATTTTTGCTACAACAACGTAATTTTACATCATTTTATATATTAGATTCATGAGATAATATCAATACGAGGAAAATGTACATATGTTCATTGTTCCTTTATTAGTCTTTTTTTGTCTTAAACCCTACAATTTTTAAGAGAAAGATTCTTGTAATATGATTTTCAATCGCAAGTAAAGCATGATTAAAAATTATTCTTGTTAGGATCCAATATTGATTTCTCTCGCTATTGCTCATTAACTAAAACTAATTAATTAACCATTTGGTTAATTTCTTTATTAGTCTATTAATTGTCCGGTAAAATTAGTTGAATAAGTGTTTGGTAAAATTAATTTTTTAATTAGCTGAAAAATATAAAATGACATAAGAGAGTACTCTTAATTAAAAATAAATTTTATCAATTAATATTTAAAATATTTTAAAAGTAGTAATTTAAAATTATTAATTTTATTTATTTATTTATAATTTATCAATATGATATATTTTTATTTATTTATCTATTTTATTTTATTTTAAATTAAAATTAACAAATAAGCTATTTATCAGGCAAATATATTTTTTATTTATTTAGCTAGTTTATTTATTTTAAATTTTAATAAATAAATTATTGTTAATTAAATTATTTAAAATTTTAAATTATAGAAGTTATTTATTTATAAATAAATTATTTGTTTTAAATTATAAGAAATAAATTATAAAGGATAATACAAAATTTTAATTACAATAATAAATTTAAAATTGAAAAAGAAATGATAGATTATAGATTCATAAATTACTTGAACTAACTAATCAAAAAACACTATAAATTATAAGATCATAAATAATCGTTATCAAATAAACTTGTGTGCATAGCACTATTTGATGATGTTTTAATGCATTTACTTGTGTGTATAGCACTATTTGATGATGTTTTAATGCATTTTGTGTACTCTTTTGAACTATTATGTATTCTGCATATTGATTTGGACCACGCCTGTTAGCCGTGGAAACTTTACATTTTACAGACTGCAACTATTATTTATTTATTTTTTTAAAAAAACAATATTTTATTTGTAAGTAAAATTTATTGATGAGAGTAGAAAGAGTACTCCAACCATTATATTAGATAAAAGATCCAAATCCAACATTAAAATGAGAAAATATTATTCTCCTAAAAAAATATCATCTATTGTCAATCCTTTTTAAGATTTCTATTCTCGTCTTCATTTACACTTAGGGTGAGAGCATAAACATTATCAATTTGAAGATTTCTTGCTGAACTTTGGAGTATACTATTTACTTGGGCATTTGTTTGTGGATCACGTCCCCTACCTACATTTCGATTTCTTTGATCTTGTTTTGCTTTCATCAACACCCTACTAATATCCACAAAAAAAATTGGAATTTTTTTCCAAACGGTGATTTTTTTATAATTTTTTGAAGGGGCTGATTTTCGAGTTGAGGTACCTAGAGTTGGAATTTTTTCATGATTTTTTTCAGGGACGTTGGCAAAAATTAAAGAACACTTCCCCCAAAATTTTGGAATTTTTGGACAAGGGATGATTTAATTATGATTTTTTTAGTGCTGTCCAGGGTGCTTGCCAGCCAGCCAGCCAGCAGCCCAGGTGACTGGCAGTGCCAGCCAGCCAGCCTGCAGTCCCTGTGACTGGCAGTACCAGCCAGCCTGATGTCCTGGTGACTGTGACAGCCGGCTATCCAAGTGACTCACGAGCCTTCCCTAGTCCCGGACCGTCGACAATCCTTAGTCGCTGACTTTGACTAGGATAGCCGGCTGTCCATGTGACTCGCGGACCTTCCCTTGTCAAGGACATTTTCTAAGCATTAGCCGTGCACTGCGATTGATTCAAGTGTCTCCCGAGCCTTCCCTAGTCATCCACGGGGAACTAGTCTTAGCCGTGCACCGTGACTCAGACACCCGGCTGTTCAAGTGTCTAAGTATTTGACCGAGACGTCCTCATTGATTTTCTCTCAATAGACTCTTTGGACGAATTGCATTAGGACGGTGCCGGACCAATCCTTCTCAAAATGGCATAGCTCTGTGCTAAATCTCGAATTTCTTAAACCCTGGGACGAATAGGTACACGGTGGATACTGGGGGGTTGGGAGGGAGGGACGAATCGAAGCGCTGGGGCTGAATCTTAGTGGATCGTGGCAGCAAGGCCACTCTGCCACTTACAATACCTCGTCGCACATTTAAGTCGTCTGCAAAAGATTCTACCCGCCGCTCAATAGGAATTGCGTTTCAAGGTGTCCCGCAAGGCTCATCCGCCTTACGAGGTCCACCAACGACACGTGCCTCTAGTAGGAATTGGAATTTTTTTCCAAACGGTGATTTTTTATAATTCTTTGATCTTGTTTTGCTTTCATCAACACCCTACTTCTGTTCTTGTTTTGATTCCAATTTGTTGCATGGTTTTAAATTGCAGTTCGTAACTGCAACTGTAACCGCAATATTGCAGATTTTGATGTCGCTACAACAAATTTTAAAAATTTGCAGCGTAACTGTGATCACTATTTATAACCATGGTTTGTTGTATAGATTTGGTCCTAATTCAGTTTATTTTCAAGTGTTTATAATGAAGTAAAACTAATTGTTAGAAAGAATCTGCTTATTAATTTGTTTGTTCCTTACACTATCAACATATGCGCCCTAGCCTTCAAGACCGAAGCAAAGTCATGACTTGACAATTCAAAAAATCCGCATATATCAATGGTCTCCAAAGGGTAAAGAAACCTAGCCAAAATTGTATCAGACACCCAAGAGTTGAGTCAACCAAACAAAAGAAGCGGCACATGTGTGGTGTATGACACCCTAAATTCCAAATTTATTTTAAATTTTTTTCTTCAAATTTTAATTTAAAAATAATAAAATATAAATAAATAAATAAACTTTCGAACAATTTCTTTAAGGCAAAAGTATCACTTAATCATGGACAAGTCATATTAATTCAAAGTTTCCATCAACTTAACAACTCGAAAGTCATAACAGTAATCAAATTAAATTCTTTTTGAAGCACACGTACATAAGTTAGTGATAATTATAAATGTAGTCCCAACCCGATGTCACTATCAGAGCGAAATTTCCGCAAAATAAAAGATGTTCAATTATGAAATTAACAGAAGGAAGATGATAAAAGTCTTCAAGATGAAACAACTTCCTACACTCTGAGAGTATTAATCTTCACCTGGAGCTTGCAGCTCATCTGCATTCATCGCAAATGCCAAACACAAACAACGAGGGGTGAGTATCGAAATTATGTAACAGTATAATGTAAACGAGAAAAACACGTAAGTAATCAAATTAACACAAAACTGAGAAACATTCAAGAACATAATATCAAAGTTAATCTAATTCAATCACAATAAAACAGTCACAAGGAGAAAATGTTATGCATGTCTTATACTCTATACTTCTTCATCACTTGGTACCATTCTACTCTGAAGTACTTGGTTAGGAGGCCTGATACTATGCCACAACAAGAGTGGACGGACAATTCATGAATGACCAAGTCCTCATAGATCCCCTCAACTCAACCCGAGACACATATACGCGACAGTCGGGGTACTCTTGTTTTGCACGGTAGCTCCCGACCTTAGGGAATAACCCACTAATTCACTTAGGAATTCCTAACTAGATGTACCCCCAAGGTCTATAAGTATAATGATATAGTTAAGTTTGTCTTAGGTTCAAGTTCCCAAATATCCTCTCTTGGAGCACAAAGTGTCCAAATCTCGTATGCAACACCTCTATTTATAAAGCAGGTTTAACACTCAATCTTTCACTTTGAAAAACTTTCATAATTTGTTGCATGGTTTTAAATTGCAGTTCGTAACTGCAACTGTAACTGCAATATTGTGGATTTTGATGTCGCTACAACAAATTTTAAAAATTTGCAGCGTAACTGTGATTACTATTTAAAACCATGGTTTGTTGTATAGATTTGGTCCTAATTCAGTTTACTTTCAAGTGTTTATAATGAAGTAAAACTAGTTGTTGGAAAGAATCTGATTATTTTTAATTTGTTTGTTCCTTACACTTTCAACATTCGCGCCCTAGCCTCCAAGACCGAAGCAAAGTCATCACTTAGCAATTCAGAAAAGCCGCATATACCAACAGTCTCCATCAGACACCCAGGAGTTGAGTCATCCTTCTCGTATCCTTTGGAGCACACTTCAATTGTCCCACTTCTACCTTATATAAACTAGTTTTGTATGCGAACTATTTCACACACTCTTTAAGTTTTTCTATTTCAAACACTAGTATACTCTAAATTCGAATAAGCCCCATCAATTCTGTGATGCGATATGGTTGAAATGCCTCCATTCATTGCAAGTGCCATGACCACTCACCTATCTCAACAATTAAGCCTAATGAATTGGTCGTACAAGAAAACAATAATGAAAATTCTTTCCATTGAGGGCATGTGTGCCCAACCAGTGCTACTTCCACAATGTAATTTCATATTTGATTTGAAAAGCTCTGATATGGTGTTGATGTTATTATACATTTTGTGTAATCTTTTGAACCATTATGCATGTTGTATATTTTGGATCTTGCTCGTTATCAATGGAAACTTTCAATTTACACAATTGACCTAAAAAACTATTAATTATTTAATATATATATAACTACACTATTTAATAAATATATAAATTTAATACAAAAAATAGATGGTTAATTACACTATAATTAACTCATACAATTATGAGATTCAAGTTCGAATCTCAAATTTAAATCTAGAAGAAAACATCTAACCTAACAATATTGACATTTACAAGTTGTGTCTGGGAATAACTACCATTCAATTCATATTTTAACATAAGCTATTTGTTGCTAATCCTTTTAGGACTTCTTCTAGTCTCCTCTTCATTGAAGCTTAGGTTGGTGGCATTAATGTTGTCAAGTTGTAGATTTATAGTTCTGCTTTTGAGTATACTATTCGTATGTGGGCCAGGCCCCAACCCTCCACTTCGGTTTCCTTGAGCATGTTGTGGTTGACCTCTCTTTTTTTCACATATTCTGATCATTTACATAAGAAATTAAATCAATAAATATGGCTAATTCACGTATTACTATCAAATACTAATTAATTATGAATTTAAAGGAGATTTACATGATTCAATGTAAAATTTACTTACCCCTTAGCTATTAAACTTATTAATTAGTATTGTTTTATGGTTATAACTAATGAGTATTAAACTCATTAATTATAACCATATTTTAAAAATAAAATAAATATTAGAAGAAAATAAAATCATGTTTCATTTTTTTAATTTTCAATTAATGAGTCGTTAATCATTAGTATATAGTAACAATAACATATTAATTTAATCAAACAATGCTATGCATATGAATATGATTACTGGAAAATGGAATTAATAAAATATTATATATTTTTATTGCTGGGATCAAATATACTTACATGGTAATTGTCATAGATTTTTTAGAGGAAAACTTATAATTGGATGTTCGAAGCATTGTTGGCATATGGATGAAAGTACCAGCAGCAAGAGCCATGATGAGAAATTAAGACTCCTTTTTAATCAAACTTGATTTTCCACTTTTTAAAAATTAAAATAAGAACGAAGAAGTTTGCTTATACTTTATAGTAGAAAATGTTAAGTGTGTTCAATATTTGGTTGTAGTATCTGATGTTAAATTGGATGTTTGTTTTATAGGGAAAGAGGTGTGTAGGAACAATTGAAGAAAATTGCAAAACGTATGTTTGAAATTTTCAACGCTGAATTTCTTCTCTTTATTATATGGGTCCATGGTCTTTGTTCTTGCATGCGACATTTTATTTGACTGAGCATGATGATATTTTTGTATTACTTTATTTCTAGTGTATATGGTAAATACCAATCTTCCCAAAATCGGGTGGTTCAACCGATTGAATTGAAAAGCGGCTTCACTTTTAGTTCTATCGATCTTTGAAATTGTCCGAACAATAATATGAGAGAAAACCGTCAGAATTGGTCTAAACTCATAATAGATTAGAAAAATTGATGGTTAATCGGTTCGAAGTGGTTTAAAAAATAAAAATAGCATTTTACTTAAAAAAAATCCTAAAGCAACGATTGTTACATTTAATGTCATTTTTCAGTAATTTTTAGTGGCTATTTTGAAGCAAATTAATGATAAAATTCTAAATATAAATATACATATAGACATTGCAGAAAAGATTAGTACCACAATAGTTTTACAACAAAGTGGGGATCATAAATTAACAATTCTATTTGTAAATGGATATTATTACTGTAAATGTAAATAAATATTATGACATTTTACATGTAACATACTAGTGTATTATGAATTATGACACGTTTATGTGATGTTAACCTACCAAGTTATATTGTTTTGAATTCTATGTTATTTTTTTTCAATATTATTTAATATATTATATTAAAAAGTTAAAAAAATATTATTTTATCAACGATTTGACTATGGTTAAACCGCGGTTGAACATTTAAACCTTGAATTGGTACCTCCAACAATTCAACATCTAGTTCGATTTTGTGAACATTGGTAAATATAATATAGAAAGACGGCGTTAATATATTTTTTTCTCCTTTTGATTTTTTTATGGACCCCTTTTTGTTATATATATATTAGAAACATATCAAAGGGACGTGATGTACGTTTATTTAACAACAATGGAACTGATTTAATTGATAAAGTGTGAAAGGAAGATGACACTTAGAAAGATAAAGTTGATGGAAAAAGTTGACAAAATGTTCCCTGCCTTGATTTTAATTAATTAAATATAAAGTTTATGACGTGATATCTACGTTTATGTGTCACTGCCTCATTTAACGTGACATATCAACATCTCTGACGAGACTCATGACGTAGGACAAAAAAAAAGAGCATTATGTTGTAGCGTAAATTTAAGAGAATATTTTGACATTTATTTTCAATTTCAATTTCAGTTTCTCTAAAATACTCATTGTTTCTGTATATAAATAATATTAATTTGCACCACCTTAATTTAGTAATTTCAAAGACTATTCACATATTAATATATTAATGTCATAATTTGGTTGTGTTTGTTGGGAAAAAAGCTTCATAGCGTTTGGCTTCGCAGCGTGTTTGCATAACCGCGTCATGCCTGCAACAACAAAATCACGTTTGGCATCTTCTCAACACCAAAATCGCATTGCCCACAAATGGTGTTCTCTTTTAGTTGAGAGTGTTGTGTACACAATTTAGTTGAGAGAATATGGATCCTCCCTCTTTCTCTCTCCCACACACACATGCATGGATATAGTTAGAATATGAAAATCAATGTTTTGTAAAAAATAATAAAAAATATAAACTTTCTTGTATAAAAATAATTAATTTAAATTTTATCTTTGATAATTTATAAAATGGATAATTAGATAGAAGATGCTGAAAACAGAAGGGCATAAGTAACATGTGATAAAAATGAGCACTAAATTAATATAAACTATCTTCAAAATTTAAAATATTTAATTTAAATTTCATGTTTACAAAATAAAAATTAATTTTATTTTATTTATATCTTCTACTATATAAAGCAGTACCAACACAAAACTCACAATTTTTAATTTGATTCAACTTTTAGGTTAATAACATATATGTTCACAATACTCATATATTGATTAAGCTTATTCATAACAAAAGATACATCAGGTCTTGAAAAATGAAGATACATATTAATTAAGAAATTGGTGAGTGCATTTTCTTTGACACAAATGAATACATTTACTAGATCTAGCACTCTCAAGTCCAAGAAATTACTTTAAATCACCAATCTCATCGGTGCATATATATATATATATATATATATAATGACAATATATAAGAAGAAGTTGAAGTAAATTATGAAAAAAATGATCATGAATTATTCAATATTGGGAACCTCCAATTATACATAATTACAATTGTTGAGATCATGGCGACCTCTTCTCAATTTAAAAAAATAATATAAATAAAAATTTCATCATAAACTATTTATCGGCAATAATTTTAGGAGTTTTGTTTTCCTCTAGTCTTCAATAACACTTAGAATGGTGGCATTAATGTTCTCAAGTTGAAGATTTCTGGTTGTGTTTTTTATACTATTCGTCTGTGGACCAGGCCCTAATCCTCCACTTCGGTTTCGGTTTCTTCCAACTTGTTTTGCTTTGCCACGTGTTCTGATCATTTGCAGAGGAAAATCAACATGTGTTACTATAAAATGCTAATTAATGCTATATTATTTTTTTACTAGAATCAATTAATATATATATATATATATATACTTACATGGTAATTGTCATAGGTTTTTTAGAGGAAGACTTATAAATGGGCGTTGGAAGCATTGTCATCTGAATGAAACTACACGCAGAAAAGAGGTTTTTAATCAAACTTGATTTTCCCCTTTCAGAAATAATAAACACAGAAGCTTGCTTATAGTACAAAATGTTGGTGTGTTCAATGCTTGTTTGTAGTATTTGATGTTAAGTTGAAGGTTTGATTTAATAGGGAAAGAAGTGTGTAGGAACATTAATTGCAAAAAGTATGTTTGACATTTTCAACGTTCAACACTTGGGCCAACCTTTGTTCTTGCAATGACTGAGCACGTACGATAATATTTTGTTTTATTTCAACATGTATATGGTAATTAAAGAAGACAACTAGGGTGAACATAAAAAGATTAAAAGTTATATATATGTTAGCAATGGAAAATTACATTAAATGCTTCTAAGAAGCTCAACTCAACATAAAAAGCTTAAAAGTTTATTTTAGTTCTATATATATTTCTTTTCTATTAATTTATCATATAATTATAAATTAAATACATTAATTTTTTTTAATAAATTTTTACTTATATTTAAAGTTTGAAGAAATATTATATAATTACATAAATATACGAAAAAAAGTATATATATAGATACGACTAGAAATGTATTTGGTTTGAAATAATCTTGTAGTAAATATTTATTTACATTTTATTTATAAAATAAATTTAAAATTGGATGATAAATTAATTGAAAGAGATTAACATAGTTAAATAATACTAACAGAGATTATATCTAACATAATTAATTAGACTCTACAATATACTAAATTACGATTTGATTTCTGGTATTTAGTGTCTATTAGACTTCGAGATTAACCTATAAAAAAAACATAATTGGATAATTTCTAATGGCATGGTTGTTTGGTTAACTTAATTACAAGTTTTTTTTAGAAAACCTAATACAAATGATTTTTTTCCAAATTGTGAAACTTAATTATACATACATGATGGTTTATTTTATTTTATTTTATTTTGTAGATAAAATTCAAAAGAATCATATATGATTAATCTGATATCTTGGCAATTCAAATTAAACATCTATCATTGTATTCTAAAATATTATTAAAAATAAAATAAAAGAAAATATAAGATATTTTGAGGGCCTATACTAAATTCAAAGAAAACAATCATAAAAAATACACAATATACTGTCTCGTTAAAAACTTTATCAAGAATCTATATTCAAGGAAATCAATTTTGTTTCTATTAAAAATATCAGAAATATTATAAGAAAAAGTATATTACCAATGATTATTTACCAAATGAAGTTTCAAATTAGCAATTGTGTCCGTACATTGATTCTATTATCTAAAAATATAAGATATAATAAAACTTATTCTTTTAATTAAGACAATTAAGTCATCTATTTTTAATAGACCAAAGAACAAGAGTACTGTTATTTCTAAAAGTCAAATTTGTCAATTGTGTAAATCCGACTGAGTCATAGAGATCATCATATTAATAATGGTCTCGTGAATTAGCTAAAAGTATATACTAATATGTTATTAATAGAACAAATAGCTGAGTACAATATACCAAAAAATAGTTCTTTTTAAAAAAAAGAACTTAGTATAATAAATTTGTTATGTTTTCATTTTTCTGATTTTCTTTGTATGTTTATTTCTGGATTTGAAAAACGAAAGGAAGTAGTCGAGGAGTGCTAGAGTTTGGCGGGAGGTACTTCGGTTTGATTATGTTGTGAACTTCTCCTCGATTGGATTAAATTGGACCAACTTAATCATGACCTAAAAGTGAGAATTAAGTTCCTAATAATAATTAAAAGAAACAATTTTATCATTGACAATTATTAAAAAGAGACAATTTGTTCCTGAAAAAAACATTTCCCTGAATAATCTATTCTTTAATAATTGTTCATTTTTGTTCTTTCATTTCTTTAAACAAGTATTTTGTTTTTGGAATGCTAGCTATTGGTACATTTTTTTTGGATATGTTACGAATCTCTTTTAGAACTATCAAGTGTTGTGGATCTTTTCAAAATTTCCATGTTGAAGTTAATATTTCGCATGGATTTTTTTAATCGTGGATCTATTAAAATTTGTTGGATATGTCATTGATATTTTTTTAAATGTCAAATGTTGTTGATTTTTAATTAAATAGTTATTGTTTATGAATGGTTGTGTTTGAATGTTAAACAAGAAATAGAATAAAAATGGATGATTTATTGAAAATAAATTATTTAAGGACTTTTTGTGTTGCAGGGACTAAATTATTTCTTTGTAATTATTTTTTTTTTACTAAACTTTGTAATTAAAGTAGAAATTAGGGATGACAACACAACTCGCAGACGCGGATATCCACTTAAATTTATCTTAATTAATTTGGACAGAAAAATCTGTTTGATTGGATGCAACAACACAACTCGCACCCACAAGTATCCACCCGAACACATCTTAATTTGGATGGAAAAATCCACTTTGATGAGTGTGGGGGTAGATTTTCTCTGAAATTATAACTCGAGGCAGATACGGATTTGGGGTGTTGATATCACCTTGCACCCCGCCTTATTAGTAATATTGTTGTCATTTTTAAATTTTATATACATGTACATTTTCAATATATTTAATATTTTTGTAAATATTAAAAATTATAATTTTCTCTATATAGAAAATATGATATTATTATTAGATAATAATAATTATTTTATTATATTAATTATAATAAATATGACTTTTAAATTTAATTATTTTATATGTATGAATGAGTGCATGTGCAGACAGAGAAACTCGAACTCTATCACAGGTGAGAATAGAACTTAAATTTAACATCCGATAAAAAACAAATGCATATGTAGGTTTTTCCGACTAATCGAATGCAAAAGTAGGAGAGAAAAAATCCGCTCTGTTGTACACTATTGTCATGCCTAAAGGAAACTGAACTATCTTAATTTTAATTTTTTTTAAGAACCAAATTACATCTCATTGGTTTTACTTGGAATAAAATGGTGTTCACCCAAAAAAAAAAAATAACAATCAAGTAGACAAGTTCCAACCCGGTGCTTGCTAGATTTTTTAAGTTGAGAAAATTTCAAAACTTTGAATTCCTTTTTTTTAATTAATTTCTACTGGTGGGTTGAAATCCAATTGATCTTACTCAAACTACTCCACGATAAACTAATTGAGCTAAAATAGACTAAAATTTATTTCTCTTACATAGTCCATCTTTTCCATTGAATCAAATGTGTTGTTTTCACACTTGATTTTAAAGGTACTTGTGACAAATATTTTAATTGAGAGGAGGAGATAAAAGAAAGTTGAGACATGTTTGATTTAAAAGAGTAAAGAAAAAAATTTGCAATGATCTTGTGTTTGGTTTAAGGGAGGTGAAAAATTTTAAATAATTTTTATGTTGTTTTGGTTTTCTCTCGTTCAAATCGTCAAAAAATAGAGAAAGAGTAAAATGAACTATAAGAATGATTTTGGATCTCTCATCATTGGTGAATCTAGTGACAAATTTAGAGAGATATGTTATTCTATAAATTTATGTGACTAAATAAAGTCTTTTTAGAACCGTAAGTGCGACATGTACATAATTTCATTAATGCACAAGTCAGTTTAGGCGGATTTTGAATCCTTGAATTGTGAATTTTCATTCACCCTCATGATTTTGTCTCCCTACTCCTAAATACACTATTGAAAATTAAGATTTAGTAACATGTCAAAAAATTAAAGAGTTGGATGAGCATTTAACATCTCAGTTTAGGTTAGTTGTTCATTTAGTTGATATGTTGTCCAATCTTTGGCCCCTGTCATATTTTTGCTCAATTATCTGATTTTTTTATAAAATTGTAGTTTTTTGCAACTTTTTAAAATAAAGCATTGGGTCAAAAGAATTTGTTGGACCATTAATGTTTTCCAATTTAGGCTGCAGACTCAAAATGATAAATTTTTGTTGGTAACCTTGCTAAATTTTCAATTTTATCTTAACTTTGTTATTTTATAAAACATTGTATACCAATATGAAGATGTTTGCTTCTGTACATAGAAAACAATACATCTAATTATTTTATATTAAAATTTAATTATAAATTCTATTTGTGACAACTTATATGTATCTATGTTACATACTATAATATTTGTCAATTTACAAAAATTATAATGGCAATGGGTAGGGTATGGGTAGGGTACTATAGTACCCGTGCCCGTACCCGCAGTTTAAAAAAATACCCGTACCCTCGTGGATATCAACTTTAATACCTGTACCCTTGCCCTCTGGGTACTTAAGTGCCCGTACCCATACCCATTACCCGCACTTTAACAAAAATATATCGATAAATAATTTGTGATTAAATTTAAAAAAATTCCCAAATATTTTAAATCTAAATCATAAATATTACAAACCAAAATATTGTCTAACTCAAAACTTCCAAAATATATCATGATCCAACATTAGTACATTACTACAATATATCAAAACATCAAAAATAATGTTTTCTGAAAGAATATTTTATGAAGTTGCAAGTCCTCTCCGAGATATGTAAAAAAATTGATATGTGTATTATATTAGTTATTTATAATTATAAAGTCATGATTAATAATATAAAAAAAAAACTCTTAAATATAAAATCACAATTATTTACTTCATCAGAATCAAATATGTGTATAGGGACTAAAATTTATTCTTCAAATTTTTTTAATTATTAAAATTATACTTTTTTTTTATTAAGGGTTCAATTTTTAAGATTAGAACAAGATCTCCAAAATCTATTACTATTTACTAACATATTTTCGTGATGATTTACTTATATGTTTATTTTTCATGAGGATCCGAAAATTATGAAATGAATTACCTAAATCCGTTGATTTGTTTGTAATAAAAAGGAGAGGTAAAGAGACATGAGATAATAGAGAGTGAGAGAAATAGTAGTTAGAGATTGGAATGAGAGATAGAGATGCATAAGATACTAGAGAGACATATGTGTATTTAGAAAAATCATGTATTTAAAAATATTTTTTCAAACAAACATGTTTTCTTGAAAATCATTTTTATGTCTTTTATGGTAATTTTTTAGTTTAAAAAAATTATTTTTATAAAATTGTATACAACCATGTTAAAAATTATTGTACAAAAAAAATTATTTTTATAATAATAAACAAACGGGAGTTAAAAAATCATAATTTAAAAAAGGCTAAATAGCACCCGTGATCCCTTAACTTAATTTCAGTTAACGTTTTAGTCCTTTATCTTTTTTTTTCTCGATTTGGTCCTTTATTTTAATTTTAAGTGACAATTTGATATTTTATGTTTTAAAATGTCAACAATGTTATCCTTTTTTTTTTACAAAAATTCAAAAAACTCATCAAATTTTTCAACCAAAATCCATAAAATTATTTATATTCTTCAATATAATACAAATTTCATCAAATTCGAAACTCAAATCTTCAAATAAACTCATATTTCCATTTTTAACAACATTAAATAAAGAATGAAATTTAATGAAATTTTTGTATGAGTTTATTTGAAGATTTGAGTTACGAATTTGATGAAATTTGTATTATATTAAAGAATATAATTAATTTTATGGGTTTTGGTTGAAAATTTTGATAATTTTTTTGGATTTTTGTAAAAAAAACAGATAATATTGTTGACATTTTAAAACATAAAAGATCAAATTGTCACTTAAAATTAAAATAAAGGACCAAATCGGGAAGAAAAAAAAGATAAATGACTAAAACGTTAATTGAAATTAAGTTAAGGGACCACGAATGCTATTTAGCCTTTAAAAAATCTCTAAAAAATAATCTCTAAATTATTTAAAACAAAAATCATTTTTATTTAAGCTAAAACAAACTTACATACTAATAATAATAATAACAATAATAATAATAATAATAATAATAATAATAATAATAATATTATATGTGCGGGGCGGGGTGG
Organism: Cicer cuneatum; assembly: GCA_037974295.1. NCBI lineage: Eukaryota > Viridiplantae > Streptophyta > Magnoliopsida > Fabales > Fabaceae > Cicer > Cicer cuneatum. Next base: position 56,512,035 of record JBBPBO010001984.1, read on the forward strand.
GTACTATAGTACCCGTACTCGCACCCATACCCGTTCAATTTTGTGGGTAATTACCCGTCCCCATACCCATACCCATTATGCGGGTTTTTACCCTACCCATTATGGGTTTTTTTTGCGGGTACCCACTGGGTCTAGGTCTAATTGCCATTCCTATGTGGTGCCTTTTAAAGTACATTGTTTCTTCTATCTTTTACTTTCATTCTATTTTGTTTCACAAATATGAAACCTTTTCACTTGCTGGTACAATTATTTTATAACTTATACAATTTCAATTTATCACTTAATGACCCATCAATACACTTAAAGTTTCTAATTACTCATCAAACCTTTCAGTTCAATAATTAATACAAAAAAGAACAATTCATCCAATATTTTCAAAGCATTACAATGCAAGTTCGACTATGATGTTGAATGCATCTCTCATAGCATATTTTTTCTTTTTATAATTACAAAAAACACAAATCATAATCCAAATAACAAAAAGATGAAAAATATTAAATATTTGGAAATGAATAACTTCTAACCATTTAACTGTTCACTCGAAACTTTATATGTCTTAAACATTCACAAACTCGTCTTGCCTATAAATTTTGTAACTCACTCTTGAAGTTTCTTAATCGTGTCGAATAATTATTTGAAAATTTAATTTCACATTATAATTATTTAGACAAACAGTAGTTAAAGTAATTAAGTCTGTTCTCCATTCAAAATATCATAACTATAGAATTTGGTTACATTATGTATTGAATTTTCATTTGGGATGACAATTTTGTGTAACTAACATTTTTATTATATAAAAAATATTATTGTTATTTAAGGTTTTTGAATCTTAAGAAATTTTTATTTTGCTTTGTAGTGTTTCTTCCATATATATCACATATATTTGTACATGTGAATAATTGTTTTAATATTTTGAATACTATTATGAACATTGTTTTTAACAACTATCACTTAAGAATGAACGTTATAATAAACTGAAAGACACACGATATCATTTAATGCATGTTAAGATTGACATAATTACGATGAACATATAAAATTGAAAATGTAAAAAAGTACATAAATTTATAAAATTTAATGTTTCAAAACTAATATAAATCATATAAAATGAAGAATCCATTGTAGTTAAATATACAACTTTAACAATAAAAAAATGTATAACTATTTAACAAATATATCATTGTTTGAATAAAACAATTATATAAAAAAAAATTAAAGACAAAGACTACATCTTTAAAATCGCAAAATCTTACGAATAGTTTCATATTCCAATATACTTTGCATAAATTATAATAATGAAGAATGTTCTATTTTTTCATTTGTACTAAAACAAACTTAGCTTATATATAGTTGTTCAAAAATATATTTACTTTTTGACATATAAATGTTTGAATATATCATATTCTAAAACAAAAATTATATTACTTTTAAATTACATAATAGGATTGTTTTATATTTATTAATATATTAAATACTACTGCGCAACACATAAATTAACATACATTTATTTATAATTTTGTGAATATATTAGTGATAGAATTTGGTGCTTCAAAGTTAACTTTACACCCATTAGTAAGCAAGTAGCAACACATTATTTATGTTTGCGACTAATTATTATCTCTCGCATAATGCAACACATTAAAATGAAATGAAAAGAAAAGAAAAACCGAAAATCTGCACAAATAGAAGTACTATGTATCCAACAACAATTGATCATTACAATAGAAAAGAAAAAGAACTCCTAAATATTAATGAGCTTTAAACCCACAAAAAGGATAAAAAATAGAAAAATGACCACCCATTGATTGCCATTGATAATGATGGAAAAAGTGTTGTTGTCAACTTGATTATCATTATTATTTTCTGGTGGAAATTTTCGTCGCTGATCAGTATTATTTGTTTTTGGACCGATTCCCAATCCATCTCCACGTCCATCTGGTTTTCTTTTTCGGGCAGCTTCTGTTTTAACAACTTTTGTTGTGTTTTTGTCATCTGCGCATTTTCTGATATTTATACAAGAAATGAATTAACAATTCAAATGGTTATATTCATTACTCTATAGTATCTAATGTAAATAAATTAACAACAATGATACACATATAGCTTTATATATTTTCTATCGCTTTTATTCTATTATATCATCAATATATTATATTTATTATATTAATTTATTTATCAATTGTCATACATATTATTATGAAAACTAGTGATCTTTTTTAGTTTGTCAAAATATTCTCTATGGTGAATAATAAACTTTTAAAATAATATTAGTTGTCAATCAATTAAATGATATTTTTTTTTTAATTCTTGTGATTTAATCAATAATGTCTTATATTTAGAGAGGATATAGTACCTCCGTACAAAACTTTTGCTAATTAAGGACCTATTGGGAAAATTAATCGGTCTCAAATTAATCTCTTAAAACCGGTGGCTAAATGAATTTTTAAATGCATGATTAATAAAAAAAACCAATTTACAAAAGTTATCAAACTATGAGGCTTCACGGTTGATTTTATGAATAGTGTGTTGATCCTACATATTGTCTTTTTAAGGATATAGCTTTCTACAATTTTTTTGGGGTTCATTTATTTTCCATGTTTGCATCTCATCAAAGCATATTTGAGTTGTATATGTGTTCAAGTACTTTTTGTACTCTAATTTATAAATAGAAATTTTTCTGTTGCATAAAAAAAATAAAATTCAAACCGTGTAAAGTCGTTATATGTATCTAGATTGGTTTCTAAATTGGCCATTAACTCGGGCACACAATAACAAATTTATATAGTAGTGTAATCCTACAGAAAAAAAATCGAGTCTTAAAACATACATTAATACAAACATTAAAACTATATGCTTATTAATATGCTTATTAAAAGTGTTGTCATTTATCAAATATATACTTACATGGTGATTTTCATGGATTTTTTAGACGTATAGTTGGGCGTTGGTAGCGTTGGTATGTGGATAAAATTGCCTGCAGCAAGAGCCATGGCAAGTATATTGCAAGTTATCAAATTTGATTTACTCTTTTAATTATTCTTTGAGATATGATATTATTTATAGAGAAAAACATGCATGTTGAATTATATATTAATAAAATAATAAAATAAAACACGTAATTAGTGTTTGAAATGTCAACTTTGAACACTTCTCTTAATTTCAATATATATGAGTTGATGGTCATGCTTGTGTGCTAGGTAGTGACATTTTTTTGTTTGGACATCATTTACCTAGTATTTTAATTAATTTTCAATCTTCTTGTATCATATAATAATTCATAAGTAGGCTAGGCTAAATTGAGTCAACTATGACTCCAATATTCGTTGGAGAATAACTCGGTTAGAATTCAAAGGGATGTGTGTTTTCACATTAGATGATTCGAACAACTTTATTTCATTAAATATTAAATAAAGTTAACACCAACTTCACTCAATAATTAGTTATTCACACACATCCGTGGCATATATAAGAATCTATCAGCATATGCAAACCTTATTAAATACAAAAATAAAATAGCGCAAATTAAAATTTTGAAAACTCTATTAGTCCTTGACTCTCAATTGAGGTATTGATCATTGAAAGAACTATTGATTCACTCGTTGTATTGTAGTACTAGACTTTATGAAATAACTAGATAATTAATGCTGTCAATCTGTTCGCAATTTTTTATTAATCTTTTTTAGATCTCTTACTTTTATACATAATTTGTTTATTTTTATAGATATAATTTTACAAAGAAAAAATCGTCATTTTTAAATAACCCATTTGTGAAACTACATTATAAGAACATTGACATTCAAACTGTTGGAAACGAAGAACGTTCTTCGTTTCTGTGTCAGAAAACGGAGAACGTTCTCTGTGTTATAATTTTGTGTAATTTAAATTTTAATAATAAGTGTATGTTATAACTAACTAATTAATCTTTTAATTAATTAGTTATACAGTTAGTTGGTTAGAATAAATCATATATATATATATATAGCACAATACATTCAATTAATAATAAGTTCATTCATTTACATTTATCATTCATCTTGAGTTTACTTCCACTATGATCAATAACTTGAAAATCTCTAATAGTGGTATCAAGAGCAAGGTTTCGATTCCAGAGTGATAAACACGAGTGAATTGTGAGGATTCAAACACGAGTGAAGTGAAGACGAGTTCAAGTCACTAGTGCAAATTAATGTTATTACATCTGTGATTTTAGATCGGTTGTTATATATCCAATGTAATAAATAGGCGGTGGCAAATTTGTTATTATTTATTTGATTTGTTAGATCTGTTATTTTAAACCGTTCTAACAAGTATTGTTATTTAAAAAAATTTGAATGATTTGTTAGATCGATTATATTAAACCGTTCTAACAAAAATCTTAAAAAAAAATTGAATGATTTATTCGATCTGTTATATTAAACCGTTCTAACAAGCATTTAAAAAAAATGATATGATTTGTTAAATTTGTTATATTAAACCGATATAACAAGCATATTAAAAAAAATCTAATGATTTGTTAGATCTGTTTTATTAAACCGATCTAACAAGCATATAAAAAAAAATCTAATGATTTATTAGATCTGTTTTATTAAACTGATCTAACAATCATATTAAAAAAAATCTAATGATTTGTTAGATCTGTTTTATTAAACCGATCTAAGAAGCATTTTAAAAAATCCAAATAGCCCCATCCAAAGTTCAATTGAAAGAGAATAAGGTCAACTACCAATAATGAGTGGTTTCAATGGAGCATTATCCCTTGCTAGAGCCTTAAGAGGCAACTCCACCGCCGTTGCCATCTTCCTCCGACCTCTCGAGCAGCTCCCTACGGCGCCACCTGTTGGACTTCTTCTAATCTTGTTGATCGCTCTGGCCTATCAACCGTCCCCGTTGTTCGCAGCGACGATTTAGGGTTTAAGTATTATGGTTTTGCTGCCACTGCTACGTCTCTATCGTAGAAAGACATCAAAACGAGAGGATCAGAAGAAAATAACTTCAAACCTAAAGAAGTTGTTCTCTTTCCGTACGAGGCATGTCCATTTTGCAACAAGGTTAAAGGTAGAAGTAATTTATTTAATTTTTGGGAATGATTTTTCCTTAACATGATTAAACGTTTGGATTTAATTGAAAAGTGAACTAATGTGTTATTCATTTTGAAATTTGTACATTTCTGTTGCATGTTTGTTAATTTGATTAGATGGATATTGATTTGAATTTCCTAATTTTTTAGAATGATTTTTTTTCTGTCCGGCTTTTCTAGATTATTATGATATTTCGTATAGAGTGGTGGAAGTAAATCCGATAGGTTTGTAATCTTCTTCTTCTTCTTCTTTCCATTATTATTATTATTATTATTATTATTATTATTATTATTATTATTTCCATTTGTGGTGTATTTTTGTATTGAATGTTGTTTTGAAATGTGAACTATGTGTTTTTTGTTTGCAGACATAATTGATAAATTGGTCAAAAGGATACATCCAGATTATGACCTAAATACAGATGAAGAGAAGAAGTGGCGTGGGTAGGTTTTACTAATCCTTTCTTCTTGTTTATTTGAATTAAATTTGTTTCTTACAACTTGGCACTAGCTATCTTTTTTGGTTAAAATTTACTAATTTAGTTGCACTTGCACCACTACAAAGGTTTTAAATTACTGTTTTTGTTACGTCACAATTTTTATATTGTAGAGTTGCAAATAAATGCAACTCATTTGACTGCAACCAGCTTGCAGATACAACATAGTTGATACCTGCAATTTAAAACCACGAATTTTGCTGCCATGATTAGGATGCTTGTTTTTCCCACAACCATTAGTTGCACTTTCTTTCGTGTAACAGTGGATGCAAGATTAAGATTAAGATTAAGATAGTTTTGGCCTTGATTTATCATATGAATGCTTTTGCTATGACTTGATATATAGGTGGGTGGATAATCACTTGGTGCATGTTTTGTCGCCAAACATATATAGAACTGTTTCGGAAGCTCTTGAATCGTTTGATTATATAACCACTAAAGGTATGGTTTTGGCTACAAATCTATCTATCGTGAACTGTCATTTTTATTTCTTTCAGAAAGTGAAAAGTTTGTGATATGAAAGCACAAATAATGTTGTATTGTATGTCGGAGCTAATAAATGAACTATGGCAGATTCTATTTTTGGACCAATCTCATACAACTTTGTATCTTTTTGGAGTATATTTCATATTTCTCAAAAACAGTACAGAATTACTGATGATATATTTCACTTTCTCTACTGATCATTTCCACTGCCATTTTCCAAATCCATTGAGGGATAATGTTGTTGCCGCATCCAAAGTTCAATTGAAATTTAAAGTTAATTTGTTTTAAGACAATTATTAGAGTTAAAATAATATATTATTTAGCCGACGTTAGTTTTAGAACATTTGGGGTTGTCTGTTATGTAGGTTGCTAAAATTGAAGAGGAAGAAAAGGAAGATGTAGAGAAAATCAAAGCTCCAGAGAAAGAGGAACATGGCGAAGCAGAAACAGGCATGGTTGATATGAGCGACAATGTTGTTCTGCGTAAGCTGCTTATGAGTTGTAATATTTGTTCTGTACTGTGATGTTGAGAATGCTATGCTAACATTGCATTGGATGTACTGACATGAGTCACTGCTTCCGAATCGAATAGTGAGGAGATTAAGACTCATAAAAAGAAGAAGATAAAGAAAAAGCATGAATCTGAGATTCAAACCGTAAATGTTAGTCTCTGTTAGGCTTGTTCAACTTGAAATAATGGTTTTTTTTTATCCAAAAATAGTTTAAGATTTTGGGTTGTGTTTTGTGTTATTTTTGAAACAATGAGTTGTCTTATGTAGGCTGTAATAGTTGATAATGGAGCTGTTCCCCTGCTTGAGCAAATCATCATATGTTGCTTGCTTACATAATTTCCATGTCTCATGTATGAACACACGTTATGTGCATTAGGTAATATTGTTGTTGATTCCTCGAGCACAAGGGATCATGTACTTAGCAATGGTGCGCTCTTGCCAATGCTGGGTTTGTTGTGGAATCTATTTATAGGAAATCGTTCTATCTTGAAGATTGCTTCATGGACTTTATCAAACTTGTGCTGGGAAAACCTCATGCACCACTTCTTCAACAGGTTAGGAAAATTTGCACAAAATATAGTTAATTTACACATTGTTATCTTCTCTTCTTCAACTCATGCTCTTATGGTTTCATTTTCAGATATGGCCTGCATTGCCTTTCCATGGGAATCTCTTGATGGTGATTGATGAAGAAGTTGTAGTAAATGCATGTTGGACCCCTCGCCTATCTTACTCATGAGGGCTCAAATGAAAAGATCCAAGTTGTCATTGATGCAAATGTCTGCCCTCGACTGATAGTGTTACTAAGGTAAATCCTCGACTGATTGCAATACCTTTTGTGCATCTTTCTTTTTTAGTAACACTAACATTGTCATTTATGTTTCCTTTTCCTCTTGTGGACTAAATAAATTTCCTTTTTACAGGCCCCTGTTTCAAAAGTTATTGTGCCTATACTGGTGATTCTAGGAAATCTTGCTATGGGTGATGAGGCTCCTACCTAGGTAAAAAGAATGAAGTATATTTATTAATTTCAGAAAACCTCTAATTAAGTTGTCATATTGGTTGTAGAACATGTCACACTTGTTTCAAATGACAGTTATACAGACTACTGGGAGAGTATAATTTTTTTGTCACATTGCTTTTTCTAGCATATAAAATTGATTTATTTTACTGCTTATTGATACCTATGAAGCGCGAATACTGACACGGGCACCGGACACGACACTGACATGTAGGTATTAATAATTTAAGGGTATGCGATGGATTGATGGAAAATGATACCTTTTCCTAACCGCCATATTGTTTGTTTATCAAACTAAATTGATTTGTGAATTTTGCGTAGTTGATAAATTGATATGTTCAGTCTTCGAATTACACCTCAGTTATACCTGCAAATTGGAGATGAATTTTACTTTCTTTTTTTGGTTAATCCATAAACAACATCATTGTTTTTTACTTTGTATTTTATTTGAATAATTTTTCCATAATTTTTTTTTGCTGCGAAATTCTATGCATTGTTCTGTAACTTCATATTTTATTTGTAAAATTTATTTGAACAGTATTTGATCATGTAATGATAGATGTGTGTATGAGTTTTATTGGATGTTTCTAGCAGTAGTTTACTGTTTGGGGGAAGATTTTCTCGTTTTGAATGTTTTTGTTCTTTGGATCGCGTAGACACTTGAAATGCTAGAGAAAAAGGAGAAAGTGCTCTTTAAAAAGGCTGCAGCAGAAGTTGAAAAAGCCAAAGAATTCACAAGGGCAAAGAATAAAAGGAGTATGTAGCAATACTCATGGATGCGGGTATGTGAAAGATTTTTTCAAAGTTAGTATTAATTTACTACTTATGATTTTTATGGTCACGTGATTCATATAGTCTTGTTATTTCAATGTTTATAATTCAGATATTTGGAGACTCAAAACCATTCGAAGATGATGAAATGATGAAGGTCCGACAATGTTGTGCATACTTGATTCTTGAACTAATTGAAAATGCTTGAAGCACTTGTATCATTTTAGTATATTTAGATTGTTAATAAAAGATAAAGTATTTAGACTGGTTTTGTAAGATTTTATGACTCATGATCATTGATTTTTAAATGTAAAGTTTCATATGAAGTTTTGTGTCTTATGGTTGAATGAGAAATTCTAATTAATAGGGTAATTTGTGAAACTCTGATTATGCATATCTGATGAGTGAAAGTTATGAAGAATTTTTTTTTTAAAAAGTTAATTATTTAAATTGGTTGGCTCATCGATATAATAAATCAATTTTGAATATGACTTGTTATATTGGTTCAAATTTAACCGATGTAAAAAATTTGACTTGTTAGATTGGTTCAAATTTAACTGATCTAATAAATTAATTTTGAATTTGACTTGTTAGATTGGTTCAAATTTAACCGATCTAATAAATCAATTTTGAATTTGACTTGTTAGATTTGTTCATTTTAGCCACTTTAATAGTTAATTATTTATTACAACGCTTGATGTTAGATAACCGATCTAACATGTACATAGGAACCGATGTAACAAGGTTAAATTGCACTAGTGAGTGCAAACATTGGAAGTTTTCCATCTCATATGCCACATTTTGATGGAAAAGATTGGGATAGATGGCGAGTGCAAATTCGTGCAGTGTTTGGATTTCAAGAAGTGTTAGAATTTATAGAAAATGGTTTTGAGGAGCTGGGTGTCAATCCAATGGAGGAGATAAAATCAAGATTCAAAGAAAACAAGAAGAAAGATTGCAAAGCCACTTTTATTCTTCACCAATGCCTTGACAGAGCCAATTTTGACAAGATATTTGATGCAAAAAGTGCAAAAAAAGCATGAGACATTCTTGAGAAGTGTTATGCAGGAGATACCAAGATCAAACAAGTGAAGTTGCAGAACCTACATAGACAATTTGAATTGCTACAGATGGAAGAGCATGAGAAGGTTTCAGATCTGATTTCAAGATTGAGGGGTATCACAATTCAGATGACTGGATGTGGGGAAAAGCTTACTGAGCGGAAGTTGCGTGAAAAAATATTGAGATCTTTGCACCCCAAGTTCGATTATGTTGTGTGTGCCATTGAAGAATCTAAAGACATTTCCACACTGAAACTTGAAGAGTTGCAGGGAACTTTATAAGCAAGAGAATTGAGGATGGATGAAAGGAGTGGGAGTAAATCTGAAGATCAGGCATTGGTAGCACAAGCATACAAGAAGGGACGTCAAAAAAAGAAGTGGAAGAAGAGTAAGTTCAAGGAATCTGATGATGAGTTTGATTCTTCATCAAAAGAGAGCAATACAAGTGGTAAAAAAATAGGAAAATCACGAAACTTTGATAAGAAGAAGGTGCAATGTTACAAATGTGAGAAGTTTGGACATTTTGTTCGAGAAAGTTGGGCTGGCAAAGGAGGAAAGCATAAGAAGAATGAAAAAGGTGAAGCATGTGCTGCTCAAGAAGATGACTCAGATTCAGATTGAGAAACAATCGTGTTGTTTGCTGCCACAAATGAAGAACGTTCTTCATTTTCAGAAATAGTCTCGTTAATGGCTACCACAAACAAAGAACATTCTTCGTCCCAGTTCTGGTTTCATGATACTGGATATTCTAATCACATGACAAGCCACAAACAATGGTTGATTGACATTGATACATCAAGAAGGAGCAAGATAAGGTTTGCTAATGATAGAACCTTAGAAGCTGAAAGGGATGGCAACATGGTGATCAAGAGAAGAAATGGCAAAATAGTAGTAATTGAAAATGTGTTGTATGTACCAGGAATGAAGAGCAATTTGCTAAGTATTGGGCAGCTGATTTGGAAAGGGTTTCAGGTGATTATGAAGGATAACGTTTTAGAGATGTATGATGGGCAAAAGAATATGATATTAAAGGTCCATTTTTCAAAGAATAGAACATTTGTTATCAATATACAGGCTGCAGAAATTCAATGTTTGAAGGCAACAAGCTCAATTGATGAAAACTGGTTGTCGCTTCTAGATTTGGACATCTCAACTTCAAAAGCTTGCAGCAACTCGGAGTTAAAGAGATGGTGTGTGGAATTCCTAGGATTGGTGTTCCCTAGAAGGTGAGTGAAGTGTATGTAGCAGGAAAACAATCAAGGAACTCATTCAAATCACATGTGCAAGAAAGGGCAAAGAAGTGTTTTGAAGTGGTTCATAGTGACATTTGTGGACTATTTGAAGTGTCGTCATTAGGAGGTAATAAGTATTTCATAAGTTTTGTTGATGAGCGCAGTAGAATGTTGTGGATTTCTTTGAGCAAAAGCAAAGAAGAAGCTTTGGAGACTTCAAGATAAAAGTGGAGAAGCGAAGTGAAAAGCTGTCAAGGTGCTAAGAACAGATGGAGGAGAAGAGTACACATCACATAACTTCAAGGATTTTTGTGTCAAGAATGGAATTGAACATGAGGTAACAGCTCCTTACACACCTCAACTCAATAGCCTAGCTGAAAGGAGGAATAGAACCATTCTAGACATGGCTAGAAGCATGATAAAAGAGAAGGGATTGCCACACAAATTCTTGGGAGAGGCTGCACTGACTGCTGCCTACATTCTTAATAAATGTCCAACAAAGCAACTGCCAGAGAAGGTACCAGAGGAGATCTGGAGTGGAAAAAAGCCAGCAGTAGGGCACTTGAGGACATTTAGTGCCTTATGTTTTAAGCATGTACCAGACTAAAGAAGGAAGCTGCAAGACAAAAGTGAAGCCATGATACTTGTTGGATATCATCTAACTGGAGCCTACAAGCTCTATGATCCAGTCATAGACAAGGTGGTGGTCAGTAGAGATGTCAAGATCATTGAACAAGAAAGCTGAGACTTGAAGCAACAGGCCTGCAGCAACCAAAATATGAACTAGGACACGGAGACCAGCAAAGCAAGTCAACCTTCAAAAAGTTCATTGGAAAGGACAACACGATCTTCAGACAAGTGAAGATAGAGATGAAGAAAGAATAAAGTCAAGCATCCCCTAGAGGGCAAGACAACTACCAACACACTTAAGAGAATTTGAAGTTTTCAATGACAATGAAGTTGATAAAAGTGGAGATCTGGTTGATTTTGCCTTATTTGCAGATGCAGAACCTTTAAATATTGAAAAAGCATTAAAGAAAGAACCATGGAAGAAAACAATGATGGAAGAAATCAATGAATTGAGAAGAATCAAACTTGGTACTTGACAGATTTACCTCCAAAACAGAAGCAGATTGGAGTAAAATGGGTCTACAAATTGAAGCTTAATCCAGATGGAACAATTGCTAAGTACAAAGCTAGATTGGTTGCAAAAGGGTTCCTACAAACGGCGGGTACAGACTACTCTGAAGTTTTTGCTCCAGTGGCCAAAATTGAGACAATCAGACTTGTGATAGCATTGGCTTGTGCTAGGGGATGGCATATGTGCCAACTTGATGTGAAGTCTGCATTGTTGAATGGATGGCTGGAAGAAGAAGTGTATGTCTCTCAGCCACCAGGATTTGTGATTAAGGTAAATGAGGATAAAATGCTTAGATTGAGAAAAGCTATCTATGGTTTGAAGCAAGCACTAAGAGTTTGGAACAAAAGAATTGACTCATTTCTAATTAGCATTGGATTCATTAAGTGCACAGTGGAGTATGGAGTTCATGTGAGGCATTATACACTGAATGGAGGGCCTACAATGATCCTAATATGCCTATATGTTGATGACTTGCTAATAACTGGCAGTAGCAGCAAAGCAATTGCAGAATTCAAGAAAATCACGAAAGAAGAGTTTGAAATGACGTATTTGGGAAAGCTGAGTTATTTTTTGGGAGTGGAATTTACTGAAATAGAAAAAGGGATGTTGATGCATCAGAAGAAGTATGCTGGAGAGATTTTGAGAAGGTTCAATATGGCTGATTGCAACCCTGCTGTCACTCCAATAGAGATTAATACAAAACTGGGAACATAAATTGAAGAGGCGCTGGCTGATTCAACCTTATTCAAAGAGGCTGTAGGTTCCCTAAGATAATTATGCAATACAAGGCATGATATTTGCTACAATGTTGGTGTGGTAAGAAGATTCATGGAGAAACCCAATCATTCTCACTGGTTGGTAGTTAAAAGAATAATTCGATATATTCAAGGCACAATTGAGCATGAAATTCTATTTGCAACAAAATTAAAGCAAGGAAGTGAAGACTTGGTAGGATATTCAGATTCAGATTGATGTGGAGATAAGAATGATAGAAAGAGCACTTCAGGCTATGCGTTTAAGTTCATAGAATGCCCAATAGCATGGAGTTCAAAGAAGCAACCGGTGATTGCACTGTCTTCATGCGAGGTTGAATACATTGTTGGCAGTTATGCAGCCTGCCAAGCATTGTGGTTGGAATCATTACCAACAGAGTTGAAACTGGATATTTGCAGGCCAATTCCATTAATGATAGACAATATCTCAACAATAAATCTGACAAAGAACCCAATATTTCATTTTCTAAGAGATCAAGTTGGAAGATGCAAATTGAAGATCATTTACTGTCAAACTGAAGTGCAGCTGGCTGATATTATCATCAAGCCTATAAGCATAAGTAGATTTGAAGAATTAAGAAGACTGCTAAGTGTAAAATCCCTTAGAAACTTGAATTAAGGGAAAGTGTTGGAAACGGAGAACATTCTCTGTTTCTATGTTAGAAAATGGAGAACGTTCTCCGTATTGTAATTTTGTGTAATTCAAGTTTTAACAATAAGTGTATGTTATAACTAACTCATTAATCTTTTAATTAGTTAGTTATACGGTTAGAGAACAGTTAGTTAGTTAGTTAGAATAGATCATGTATATATATATATATATAGCACAATACATTTAATCAATGATAAGTCACGATGCGCTGTCTGTCAGCTTTAATCTGTCATTCTGATCGTCGCTTCCCCAGGATGCGGTGCTTGTCAGCTTTAATCTCATTCGTTCATCTAATGGTATCAATGGTTATGGATGATGGATCCAAGTTATTTGATTTGGACCAATCAAATTGGGTCAACTTGTATTAAATCTTGGTCTTCCAATTTTTTTATCAACGGCTGTGAATGATGGATCCAAGTTATTTGATTTGGACCAATGAAATTGGTCCAACTTGTATTAAATATTGGCCTTCCAATTTTTTTTATCAATAGTTGTGATGATGGATCCTAGTTATCAATCCTATTTAATCTTGGCCTTTCAAATTTTTTTATCAATGGTTGTGGATGATCTAGATGAAAAATAAATCTCACTACCTTCTATAAATAGAATAATAAATCTCACTATCTTACCACATCTTCTATGTCATTATACCTTCTAGCATTTCATACTTATTCAAAAAAATTAATCATGGGTTCTCAACAAGTAATTTGCATTGTTTATTACAATGGTACAATAGTCGACGAGTTGAAGGTAAAACATTTGTAAGTGATTACAAAAAGGCGTTCAAAATACATTCTGGAAGCAATCTTGCTCGTCTAAAGAATGTCATTAAAAAAAAGTTACAACTCGATGACAAAGTGACAATAAATGATATAGTTTATCGACACTTTGTTTTCTTTGGTGAAAATACAACAAGGTTTGAACTACTTAAGGTATACGACGAGGAAGATGTTCAGCTCATGTTTGATGTTTATGCACAGTGGTCACAACTTGACACCATTGAGTTATATGTTAACTTTGAAGATGGTCCTCAAACATACTCAAACATTGATCAACCATTGTCCTCAAACATACCCAATCCCGACTACATCCCATCTTTTCAACAAACCAACCCTTATCAACCCAACTTATATTCTTCACCACAACACTATGAACCATCACAACAATATGAATCATACTCTAGCCAAATAAAACAAACTCTCCAGAAATTTTTCAACTATATCATGAATATCTTCCAATAAGTCCACAATGCGATCTTCCCCTTAGTGTCTTATATGATATCAATGAGGAAAAATTGAGTGATAATAGTGAAGATGATGAGACATACTTCGATGAAATATCTGGTGATTCTGACGAATTGTTGTTGACGAAGATATGGAAGCAGAATTCGATCCACCATCATACATGAAGAACATCAATTTACATAATAAAGAGCAATGAAGTGAATTTGATGACATGTTCGTTAACGAAGACCCAACAAGTGAATTTGAATTTGATGAAGTTTCAAAGCAAGGATGAATGCATACATGCAATCAAATTGTACCATTTAAAACAATTTTTGAATTTTGTGGTACATAAATCAGATTTAGAAAAGTACGTTATTTGTCATTCTTCTCCAAATTGTTTGTTTAGATGTAGAGATTCAAAACGCAAAAAGAGTGATTTTTGGGTGATTGGTAAATTGAATTTGCCTCATACATGGACAAATTCCGCATTGTCACAAAATCATACGAAGCTTGATTCTAACATGATATGTGCAAGCGTAATGCAAGTTTTGAAAGTGGATCTTTCAATCAAAGTGAAGGTCATTATTGCTCAGATTCAAACCTTACACAATTGCACAGTTGGTTATAAAAAGGCTTGGATGGGAAAAACTAAAGCGATTGAAAAAATTTATGGCAATTGGGAAGAGTCTTACAATGAACTCCCACAATGGTTATTGTTTATGCAAACGTTTGCTCCAGGAACCAAAATTGAAATGGAAACGATCCCAACTTATCATGAGAGTAGTTTGATAAGTGGGATAAAGATATTTCATAGACTATTTTGGGCTTACCTTCCGTGCATATCTGCGTTCAAACTCTACAAACCAATTATACAAGTTGATGGGACTTGGTTGTACGGTGATGACTCTTCATCATATACATATTTTTAATTGTTTTTAGTATTATTTATCTTCAATCATTAGTTAATTTAATGAGTTATTTGATATATTTTGTTGATTCTAGTTCTT
The DNA here is from genome assembly GCA_037974295.1 of Cicer cuneatum. NCBI lineage: Eukaryota > Viridiplantae > Streptophyta > Magnoliopsida > Fabales > Fabaceae > Cicer > Cicer cuneatum. The sequence continues at coordinate 56,527,491 of JBBPBO010001984.1, forward strand.
GAATTTAATAAAATTCTTATGTTCTTATTTTGTTGATTAAGTAGAGATTTTTTGGAGTTTTGCGTCGTTTCTTTGTTTTAGTGCAGTGCTGAATTCTAGTAAGAAATCAGCATGACATATGTGGAGTATTTCAGTTATATATGGAGTTTTAGATGTCCAATTGGAGTCAAACTAAGTGCAAATGAAAGATAAAATCTATAGCTACAACTTTCATGAAGACACCGGAATCAAATGCGGACTCAAAAGAGTAGAAATATGCAGTATACGTCAAACAGAAGATGTTGTGAGCCTGAAGCGCAAAGCGTGCGCCTGAAGCGCATTTCTGCACTGCTGATTCTATTTAACTGTGCCTGAAGCGCGTGGCACACTGTACAATGTATAAAACCGTGTTTTTTCTGATTTTCTAAGGATCTTTTTGTCAATTGGGAAGCTCAGAGACTTGTGCCCTAGAAGAGAAGCTTAGAGATGGCTGTTCTACACCATTGAAAGAGTTTTATCAAGAATCATTCATGAATCTTTCTTGTAATTCTTCTTTAATCTCTATCTCTTTAATCTCTGTAATGAGTAACTAAACTCTAATTGTTAGGGATGAGTGAAACAAGATGAAACCCTTATTTTTCTGATTTGATTCCTAGTTATATGAATAAATTTATTGAATTATTTTTCTCATCTATGTGCTTAAAGCTTTTTATTGTCTGATCAACTTTAAAATGTTCTACGATTCGTATTTAGTAGTCTAGGGATATATGCAGGTCATGAAACCAAGTGAATTAGTTGCAGAGGCAACAATTTAAAAAGAGAATTTTTGTACTGTAAAGCTTAATTCTAATTTTAATTCCACTAAGGAATTATCGGTTATTTTGGAATTAAAGGTTTTGTCACTAAGACATTAGGGCAAGAATGCTAAAGAGAATTTGATAATAATTCAATAAAGGAATTCAGTAGCTAGGATCAAATTAGAAACCAAGGGTGGACTCAAAGTGAAACTCATCCCTGACATTTTTCTCATTATAAAAGTTCAATTTTGTTACTTTTGTTATTTCAAATATTATTCTACTCAATCCAAAATCTTTTTGTTCAATTTCAGTAATTAAATATAATTCGATAGTAAAATGTGACACTCGGTACTACCGTTTTAATTATTACTTGTAACGATTCAGTACACTTGTTGAAACACTATCATACGGAAAGTACAAGGGAACTCTATTAGTAGCAGTTGCACAGGACGGGATCGACAATGTAATTCCTATTGTCTATGCTCTTGTGGAAGGTGAGACAAAAGAGGGTTGAAGTTTCTTCTTGAGAAATTTAAGAAAATACGTCACTTAAGAAAATACTTTGTTTGAGTTCGGATAGACACGAATCCATTAAGAGTGCTTATAACAATCCGAATAATGGATGGCAAGATCCTCTATCAAAGCATGTGTTCTGCGTTTGACATATTGCACAATATTTTGCAAGGGAATTTAGGGATAATGCTTTGAAGAAAAAAGTTGTTTGCATGAGTAATAATTTCATTCTTATTTCTTATAATTAGTGTAATTTTTAATAATTTAATCGTTAATTTTTGTAATTAGTTAACAATGCATTGTCTACTATTTCAATACAGGTTACTCAATTAATGAGCCTACATATCGACACTACCGCAGAGAAATCGACATATTAAACTTGGAGGCTTCGAAATGGTTAGATAACATACCACAACAAGATTGGATTCAAGCATTTGATGGAGGTAGCCGTTGGGGTTAGATGACCACAAACCTTGTGGAGTCAATCAACGGAGTATTAAAAGCACCACAGAACCTTCATTTCACTGCTTTGGTCAAATGAACATATTATAAAACAGGGACACTGTTTCCAACCTTGGGAAAACTACACGCATCAATTTTAGCTTATGGTCAGGTATTCACAGAAACATGCTTGAATTTTATGAAATCTCAAATAAGTAAATCCAATAGTCATAGAGTTGATAGTTTTGATCGGAGCAACCATACTTTCATGGTCCACGAGACGGTAAATCCAATAGAAGGATGACCAATTGGTCATTACAGTGTAAACCTTCTTAACAATTGGTGTGATTGTGGGAAATATCAAGCTTAACACATGCCTTGTTCACATGTGATAGCAGCATTGTCCAAACGTTGTCAGCACTAGAAAACATTGTCCAAACGTTGTCGGCACATCTACTCAATTTAATGTATTTTTTTAATTTTATTAATATAATTTTCTTTTATTATTATTATGATTATTATTGTTATTATGTTTATTATTATGTTTATAATTTTATTTTTTTATTATGTTTATTATTATTACAATTTTTTTATTATTATTTTTATTATGTTATTATTATTACAATTTTCTTTTTTTAATTACTATTATTATTTAATCTGTAATTATTAACATTATTAAAATTATTAATATTATTATTATTTATGAAAGTTTTTTATTTTATTTTATTTTATTTATTAATTATTTTAAATGTTTATTATTTATTATAATTATATATTACATATTTTAATTATTAAATAAATGAAGAAAAACAAAGTCAGTAGATCATCGCACCCTGGGGTTGCGATGAGCAACTGGGCCTGAAAAAAAATTCCTTCAGCTCGTCGCATCCTAGCCCAGCGATGATGTACGTTGCCCAAAAAGTAGGGTATTATGGGAAATAGATTTCATAGGGGGCATTTTGAAAGAAAAAAAATAGGATATAATAATAAAAAATCCCAAAAAAATGCTTATACAACAATCAAGTCCATTAAGTTAAGTCATATCCGAAATTCTAGTTTGATATCCTCACACTCGCTGACAAGCCGTTCATTTACTCACATTCACTCATATCGTATCAACCTCCTTAGTCCTCACCTCATCCTTAAAAACCCACTTCGCCGCCCACAACCCACTCATTGAAATTGTGCCGCCCAGCTCGCCGTCACTCACCTTGCTGTCTCTGTTAAGAGAAAATCTCAATTAATTGTTTTGATGTAAACAAACAAAGATTAATTAAATACTCTAATTATGATTCTAAATTATGTGTTATTTAACATGTGGTTTTGAGTGTGATAATCCAAGATAGCTACTAAGCAAAAGCAAGCAAAATTAGTCTAAAGAATAAGCTAAAAATGAATTGCCAAAAACCAAGAATGTTCTGGACATTTTTTGGAAAAACCAAGAACGTTCTCCACGTTTTTCACTTTTTCTAGACTGTTCAAGCCAACTTTTAATGCAAGGATAGATCGTGCATATTTCGAATGGATTATCAGTACATATACAAGGAATGTACAACTCTTATAATAGCAAAAGAATTACTCCAAAAGATCAAAGAAGAAAAGATTTGAATCAAGACAAAGTGATAAAATCAGTCAGCATCAAACATTCTCTAGGATCCAGAGCATTCTCCAGCTTCTGATGTACAGACCAAGAACGTTCTTGAACACTGATATTTCAGCATGACCTTATGACACATATTCTCGTTATCAAGTGATCTTCAAACACTAAACAAATTAGATGACAGAGAATACACAAAGACTAGAGAGTCTTGAAGTCAAAAAGAAGAAAAAGTTCAATCAATAAAAGGAACCGTAGAGCTTAATGAAAATAACAACATTCAAGTACAAAAGCAAAATCATCAATCACTCATATTCATACTTGAAAGTCTCACAAGAAATCAGTAACATTCAATTTTGAATTCATTGTTAATTAATTTACTGAAACGTCTTGTAAAGAATCTAAACCTCAAACAAGAGTTGAGATTAAACAGATTCTACTAAATACTTTAAATCATCACCGTGTAAAACTCAAGACTATAAGGTTTGTTTATAGCTTGAGTGATTTGTTTAGAAAATCCTTTTAAGGTTAAAATGTGAACTGTAAAAATCCTATCAAGGGTTGATAGGTGGCTTGAGAATTCCTTTATGGGTGGAAATGATTGAAGTTTGTAACATATTAAGGTTCATCTGAGCTAGGTGCTGTAAAACCAAGAAGGTTCTTCGTTTTGAACACTTAGTGGAAAATCTCACGGTTGTGAGGACTGGATGTAGCCCGGGTTTGGTGAACCAAGATAAATCATTGTGTGATATCTTTTCCCTATCTCTATTTACTTTCAGTATTTCATTTACTAAAGTTAAATAGAAAAATCATATTTCTGTTTTTAATTAAACCAAGAACGTTCTTCGTTTTCTATTTCTAGAACCAAAAACGTTTTTTGTTTTCTCAACCAAGATTAATCTTGAGTTATTAAGTTTTAACAGGGAAAATTTAAATAGACAACCTTACAATTCAAAATCCCTTCCTTGTAAAATGACATTTCTGTTTCAGTCTCGACCATTTCTCTCTTTGCCAACCCACAACCCCTTCTCTCGTTGCTTTTTATTTCTCTAATTCTCTCATAACTTCTTCATTTCACCTCGTCCCAAAAAACCCATGACCTTGCCTATTTATTTTGCACGATAATTTAAATTCTCATTTAGTATCTAAACAACTAAATTTTTGTTTAATTTAGCATTACTACTACCTGTTTTGTATTTTAACTTGAGTTGTTATTGCACTATATTTTTCTAAATTCTATTAAAGGGGACCAAGTTATGTAATGCTACTGCATATTTTGTTTTAGTTTTTTAGAGGATTAAATTATGAGTTTGTAGTTATCCAAATTCTATTTTAGAACCAAATTAAAGCGGTAGTTCCACTTATATATTCTTTTTTTATTCAGCCAAAAAATTTAAATGTTTATAGTTTTGTTTTTTGAAATCCAATCACCCAAATGGAACCAACCTGTGTATCACCGGTTTAGTTTGGTTTGAATCCAGTCATATAAAACAAGTAAAACCAAACCAACCAGTGCAAATTTCATTGGTTTGGATTCATTTTTCGTAGAAAATCAAACCAAACCGACCTGTTACACCTTTACTGTTTCCATTAAATTACCTAACGGTTCCTTGATTATTGCTTAATTTGTTGGGACTATTTTGTTTAACAATAATTTTTACTTGAATGATGTTCTTTATATACCTCAATTTTCAACTAATCACATTTCAGTTCCTAGGTTAACTAGTTCTCTTAATTGTCATATTGTATTTCATGCTACTAACTGTTTGATACATGACAAATATCCCTGAAGATGATTGGTACAACAAGTTTGTCAAAATGGAGTATGGACTAGAGGATATACCCTCAAAGAGGATGAACCAACAATTATGGAAAATCTTCAAAATCACGATAACATTAATTTATTGTCAAAAGAGAAGTAAAATCAGGGTTAAAGTTTGAAAGAAAAATAAAGTCAACTGAAGAAAAGAAAGGCAGGGGATGAACATATGGTGAAAATGTTTCTACCTTTTCAAAGTACATACAGGTTATACTAAACAATACCAAAATAGAATCTGACATGCCTTGGAGAACGAAAAAGCAAAAGGACAGCTAAGGCTCAAACTTCAAGGAGGTTTGAGCCTTCTATACGAGGATGGACTGTATTCCCATCCTCTTGCGCTCAAACAAGACAAAAGACAGCTGGATGGAATTTCTGTAATTTAAGACTACTGGCCTTGGACTTTTGATTAAAGTGCCCAACGGTCATGAAACATCTAAACACATGGATAGACCATCTTACAACTCTATAAAAGGAATGGTGCTCTTCTTCATTCAACACACAACTACAAAGCATAAAAAGAGAAAATATAAGAGCTATCAAGAGCATTCTCATCCTCTCTTTATACTTTCTATATTCTTACACTGGATCTTTGAAATATCTTTTCAGAAAGTATTAGTAAAGAGAAATATCATAAACATCATCACACAATATTGTAATTTCCAAGTGAGTTACACTTAGAAATAGTTGAAATCTGTAAGAAGAGATTGTAAGCTTGGTGAGGCTCTAGAACAAACAAAATTATAACTGACATCTGCGAGAGGTTGATCGTTAGATTCTTAGTGAAATCTCACAAGTGTGTGAGGACTGGATGTAGCCCTTATTGGGTGAACCAGTATAAAATTGTGAGTGTCATTCTTTATCCTCCCTCTCGCTATCTTTTAGTAATCAGTTCATACTCATAGTTTTAAATTTCCAACCTCTGATTTTCATTCTCTCGAAGAAGATAAAGCTTTAAAACTCAAAAGAATTTTAAAACAACAAATATCTCTATTCAACCCCCTTTCTAGTGATATTCTAGCTACTTCACATCCATCCTTGATACTTTGCAACATCTTAATAAAGAAATTTCCTGTGTTACTATTGATAAAAGTGTTGTTCCTTATGATATATATTTGTTTGCTAAACAAAAATGATTGCCTTTTCCACATAGTTCCTCTATTTTCTGCTGCTTGTTTTGGCTTAGTCTACATGGACATTTGGGGATCTTTTTATGTTCCCTATATGTTTGGTTTTAGATATTTCTAACGGTTGTTGATGATAAGAGTAGATTTTTGTGGATCTTCCTTATGAAACTTAAATCTGAAACTATTGTTCTTGTTAAATCTTTTGTTTCTCTTACTCATACTCAGTTTGATAAGAAAATCAAATGTATTAAATCGACAATGGCAATGGGATTTTGCACCACACTTCTTGTTTTGACACTCCTCAACAAAATATCGTTGTTGAACGAAAACATCAACACATCTTAAATTTGGCACATGTTCTTTTGTTTCTATCAAAATTATCTTTAATTTTTTGGGCTCATTCCATCGTCCATGTTGTTTTTCTTATCAACAAACTACCCTCCAAGTTACTACAATTTAAATCCCCTTATCATATACTTTTTGATAATTCTCCTCATATTTCTTCTTAAAAATATTTGGTTGTTTATGTTTGAATACTACTATCCATTCTCAAAGAAAAAAAAATTGATTCTAGATCCTGCAAATGCATTTATTTAGGACAGAAACTGTGTACCTAGACATGGAAATGGGGCAGGGATGGATTTTGCCTTCTCCACCCCTGCACCCGACTAATTAGGGAAAACCCGTACCCGCTCCTGTTTTTAGCGGGTGTGAAATTTAGATCCCCATCTCCGCCTGCAACGGGTTTTAGGTTTTCCAGCCCACACCCGCGCCCATTCATATATATAAAATTATAAATTTAAAAATCATATCTATTATAATTAATATAATAAAATAATTATTATTAGACAATAATAAAAATTAAAAAAATATTTTTTATAGAGGTGAGATTATAATTTTTAATATTTAAAAAATATTAAGTATATTTAATATGTGCATGTATATAAATTTTAATGGTTTTAATGATAACAAAATTAAATGATTATGATTCTTGTTAAGACTAATCTGTGCTCTTGAGTGTATTATTATTAGAAAACATGTTCTTCAAATGAGATAAAATCTATGTAAATTCAACAAGTTTTCAAACTGGAGGATGGACTAGATGATGGATCTTCAAAGAGGATGAACCAACTATTAGTCAAAATATTCAGAATCACGTTAAATTTGATTTCTTTCCATGTGCAAAGTCAAATCAGTGTTAAAGTTTGAAAGAAAAACAAAGTCAACTGAAGAAAAAGAAAGGCAGAGGATGAACATAGAAATTTTGAATATAGAAGAATGGACCTCTAGCTCTATTCATAGGCTTATGATGAAAATGGTTCTACCTTTTCAACTGCACATAAAGGTTACTAAACAAAACCCAAAATAGAATCTGACATGCCTTGGAGAACGAAAAAGCAAAAGGACAGCTAAGACACGAACTTCTAGGAGGTTTGTATCTGCCATACGAGGATGGACTGTATTCTTATCCTCCTGCACTCAAACAAGACAAAAGACAGCTGGATGGCATTTCTGTAATTCAGAATACTTGCCTTGACGTTTTGATCAATGTGCCCAACGGACATGAAGCACCAAAACACATTGTTAGACCTTCTTACAACTCTATAAAAGCAATGGTGCACTTCCTCATTGAACACACAACTACAAAGCATTCAAAGAAAAAGGCTAAGAGCTATCAAGTTTCATTCTCATCCTCTCTTTATACCTTCTATTGTATTACACTAGATCTTTGAAACATCCTTTTTAGAAAGTGATAGTAAAGAGAAACATCAAAAACACCTTCAAAACTATACTGTAATTTCTAAGTTAGTTACACTTAGAAATAGTTGAAATCCGTGAGAAGATATTGTAAGTTTGGTGAAGCTCAAGAACAAAAAGTTGTAACTGACCTCTGTGAGAGGTTGACTGTTTTCTTAGTGAAATCTCACAAGTATGTGAGGACTGGACGTAACCCGTTTTTGGGTGAACCAGTATAAAGTTGTGGGTGTCATTTTCTAATCTCTCTCTCTCTCTCTTTTAAAAGTAATTTGTTCTTACTCATAGTTTAAATTTCCAACCTCTGACTTTCATCCTCTCGAAGAGGATAAAGCTTTAAAACTTAAAAGAAATTTTTAAACCTCAAATATCTCTATTCAACCCCCCTTCTAGTGATATTCTAGCTACTTCACTACTTTTCCTAAATCTATTGTTAGTGATTAATATAAACAACCACATTAAGAATTTTGCTAGTGATTTTGTTATCGTTGATTTTCTTTGTACAAGTATATCTTCCCCTTTTACTGCTTCCCCTATTGTTTTGTAAGATGTTATAGGTTTTGATTCAGATATTACTTCCTCTCATGATGTTAAATCCACTGAAACAACAACATTAACACCTACAAAGGACACTCCTTTCAACACAGTTCCTTACTTTGATTTGCCCATTTCTGCTTTTGCTTCTCCTATTAATCAATTGTCTGTTTTCACTCCCAGATAGATGTAGTGGCAGAAGTATTAAGCCTCCCTCAAATCTTACTGATTTACATTGTTCTTACTTGCAAGGTAATATAAACACCAACACTTTAGTTCATAATCAATTTAAAGGTACTTCGTATCCTTTATCCACTTTTATTTCTTATGAAAATTTATCTTTTGCTCATAAATTTTTTATTATTAATATTTCTACTTTAAAGGAACCTTTTTCCTATTTAGAGTCCATTGAAGACTCTAATTGGAGACTTGCTATAGACTCTAAAATTTAATCACTTTTAAGCAATAACACTTGGTAGTTAACTGAAGGTTGAAAAAAACACAAGAAATGGGGGTTTGAATTGTGTTTTACTGTTTTAAAAGCACATAATAAATAAGTAGAGGAAATAAGTAAATTAGACAGAGATTTATACTAGTTCACCATCTAACCAATAGCTACGTCCAATCCCTTCACACAGAAGAATTATTACCAATAACTCAAATCGAATTACAACACTTAACTTCAACAAGTTAAGTCTACTAAAGTTCTAGTTTGCCCCTACAAACCGTTGAGGAAAACAACCACTACGAGGCTAAGTTACAAATGAATGAGTTTGGGGTTTCCTAAAGAGGTTGTTTACAATGTAAAACTTTCAGATTTTTTTTGAAAAATCCCTTTCAAAAGGTTGTTTACAATGTAATACTTTCAAATTGCAGAATGATGTAATATTGTTGTGTTGCGTGTAAATGTTGTGCATTATTGTTTCTTGTTGTCATATTCTCAAGTAAGGAAATATGTCCTTTTATATATCTTAAGAGTATGACCTTTGTACTTCATAGAAGAAAACAACAAATATCATCATGGACTTCAGCAATGAACTATTGAAGAAAAGTTTATCCATTGAGCTTAAGTCATATCACAATCCCTGAAAGGCAAGTATCACCAGACTGAGAAATGTAGAGCATAGAAGCGGAGTCTTGGTGTTCCTTTTGTATTAATTTGTTCATTAGAGAATATAGCATAATATCCTACACAAACATTTGATCTTGGAACTGCACAATTAATTAAAACATTAGTGCATTAAATTGTCCACACAAAATACTTTTTGTTATCATCAAAACAAGATTAGGAATTGTTCTTCAAACCATATTGGTTCTAACGATAACTACTTTACTTTCCAATAAGAAAATGATTGGTTGCAAGTTGGTTTTTAAATTATAATTTCATGTCAATGGTAATATAGAGAGATACAAGGCACGCCTTGTAGCTAAAGGTTTTAACCAAACTCAAGGTCTTGATTATCTTGACACTTTCAGTCTTATCGTTAAATTGACCACCATTAGATTACTCCTTTCAATTGTCTCCATAAACAATAGGTTTCTTTTTCAACTTGACATAAACACAGCTTTTCTCGTATACATGAAGGTCCCTCCCAGCCTTCATGTTCAACATAGATATCTAGTTTGCAAACTTAAAACGATTCCTTTATGGATCAAAACAAGCTAGCAGACAGTGGAATAGGAAACTATGTTATTCTTTAAATTAATATGGTTTTCACCAATCTAAATCTAGTTATTCCATGTTTACCACATCAACTTTTGACGGTTTCACTGTCATCCTTGTTTATGTTGATGATTTTCTTTTTGTTGGTAATAACTTCGTTGAAATACATCATGATAGGAATTTATAACAAATTGTTTTCAACATTAAGGACCTTTGTGTTCTTAAATATTTTTTTTGTTTTAAAACAACACATAATAAAAGGGGTATTTCTTTATGTCAAAGAAAATATTCTCAGGATCTTTTTGAAGATAACCATTTTCCAAGTTCAAAACCATGTTCTATGCCCATGGGTCCTAATTTAAAATTAACTGTCGTTTTTGGTTAACCTCTAAGCAATGTCACTGTTTTTGATAATTGTTTGGCAAGCTTTTGTATCTTACATATACTTGCCCTAATATTTCTTTTTCGGCTAGCAAGTTAAGTCAATTCTTGTCAGCTCAAACTGATATGCATCTAAATGTTGCCTTCCAAATTGTTAGATTTCTCAAAAACAGTCCTGGAAAAGAACTTTTTCCCAACTAGTTCTTCTTTCAGCATTAAGGGCTTTTTTTACTCGGATTGGGCTGCTTGCTCGTGCACTACACGTTCTAATACTGGATTCTGTTTCTTTCTTAGTTCATTCGTTAATTTCTTGGAATAGTAAGAGACAGCCAACTATTTTTCGTTCTTCATCTAAAACTAAATATTGTGCCCTCGACAAGCTACTTGTGAAGCACAATGGCTGTTGTTTCTATTGTGTGATCTGCACATTGTTCTTCCAAAACCAATTGTTATCTGCTGTGACAAAAAGTCGACCCTTCATATTGCATTCAATCCAGTATTTCATGAGCAGACCAAACATATTGAAATAGATTGTAATGCCTTCTAAGATAAAATTCAAGAAAGAGTTCTACATCTTATACCTATATCTTCTGTTGATCAGACAATTGATGTATTCACCAAAGCTTTGCATCATTTTCCTTATTTTCGTCTTTCGTCCAAACTTGGAATGTTAGACATCCATTCCAATTTGAGAGGGGATATTGGACCTACTTAATGCATGTTATTTTTGTACCTTTGTTAACCAATTTAAATGCGTTACAATTAGAATATAATTAGTTTTTCTTATTCCCTTTTATTAAGTTTCCTGCTTCTGTTCCCTTTAGTTTGTTAGTTACATTTTCTCTTGGGTTCAATCTCATATAAAAAGAGAGAATCCCTCTTTTGTTTGTAAGCAAGATTTATTCTAATCAATATTGAGGTATTTTCATAAATGCTCTCCATTGAATATGAAATTTATTAACAATATCAATATGTTGATTGTGCATAAATGTCCTCTTATTCTTTTTAATAAAAGAAAGTATTTTCCATGGAGTCAAATCTCAAAGTTTTTAACTTCACAACTTTTTCATTTTAAGAATGTTAAAAAAAATTGAAAACTCAAAAGATGGTAGTGTGTTGTTAACTATTGTAGTTGTTGAGCTTTGAAGCTATATTCTTTGGTCATTGTGCGCTACATTGTAGTTGTTGAGCAATGAAGTTATATTCTTTTTTCATTGCTATATGTTCATAATATTTTTCGTTTATTTTTGTAAGGCAGAAAAGGTAGGTAGTGTAAGACCCTTAAATTTAAAATTTAATTTTTGAATTAATATTAAGTGTATTGTGGGGATAATTGTAAAATATTTAATATATGTATGTTTTGAGTGAATATATATATATATATATAAATATTTATTTTGGAAGATGAATTAAGATTATTGAATGAAGAGTAAATTAATTTAATTACGAGTAATTAAATTAACGGACAATTAATTAAGGGATTATCGGCTAATTGCGACGAGACGGGTTAAGTGCTGAGGATCAGACAAGTGTCGGGTGAGGTGGCACCCACACAAGCCTATATATAGGAGTGAGAAGGATGGGTAAAATCAGAACACCATTCCTCTTCCCTTACTGCCCTTACTGCATGTAACAGTACCCACCTTCTCCTTCCCTCCCATTCTGTTTTCTGTTTCCAGTTCGTTCAAAAAAAAAAGGGAGTTCCTCAAAAGTGATATTACTTGGAAATCTAAGCACCAAACCAGAAAACCCCCAGTACAAAAGTTGTTCCCCTCATCATTCCGGAGCTAGAGAATCCATTTTCGTAGCAGCAAACGCAAGCGAGAGTTTCACCGATTTTTGACGCGTAAACGGGAACGAAAACAGAAATGTGAGCAGTAGCAGAAGCAGAAACGCAACAAGGGTAAGGGCACCTTCCACTTTCTAGTTGCATCAGGGCTGTAAATGCATAACTGTCATGACATAACTGATATTTTCATCATTGTTTAAATAAAAACTGTTTTTGCAATGACATTTTGAAAAAAAATGAAGAAAATGCATTTTGTTGATGTCTAATGATTCTGTGATGGTTTCTGTTTGGTTGAATGCATTAATGTTGTTTTATTTATGTGGGAAAGTTGAAAAATGTCTTGCATGTTATTTTGAAGATGATCAAAATGCATATTTACAAAACTATTGTGCTGGTTGTTATAAAATGCGAAAATGCACTCTGTTGGTGTTTTGGAGTATGTGATGCTTGCTGTTTTGCTGAATGCATTAATGTTATTCTGCTTGTGTGAGAAAGCTGAAAATACTTTGCATGTTGTGATTTGTTGTGTAAGAATGCTGGAAATACCCTGCATGTTGTGTTGAGGAATGATCAACAATGTAAATATTGAAAAATGTCTGTTCTGTTGTGATTGAAAATCTGTTTTGGGTGATTTTGGTGTTGTTGATGTTTCAAAGAAAATGGAGTTTAAATGATGAAAGTGTTTTTCTGGAAAAGTTGTTATTGATGAAAAATGCCTGAGTTTTGTGGTTCAAAAGAAATGCTGAATCTGTTTTGGTGTTTTGTTGGTTTTTCAAAGGAAACAGTTTGAAAATGTGTTGGAGTCTCAGGAAAAAAATTCACTGAATTCGAAGGTGTATTCGAAATACAGGTTGAGTGTATTCGAATACAACCTGCCAAGCTTCTGTTTTACTCAAGTTTTCAAACTTGTATTCGAATACGGGCCCCTGTCTTCGAATATAGAGGAAGGGTCTTTGCTTTTGACTTAGCATCTGTATTCAAATACGACAGACTACGACTCTGTCGTATTCGAACACAGAAGTGAAATTTTAACACTGTATTTGCATCTGTATTCGACTACGACAGTCTCGTATTCGAATACAGGATGCTAACTTTCACAATTTTTGCTTATGTATTCGAATACAAGGGAGCTGTATTCAAATATAGATTCGGGTTTTTCCAGAAACTTAAGTTTTAGCTTTTGTATTCGAATACAAGGAAGCTGTATTCGAATACAGATTCGTGTTTTCCAGAAATTCAAGTTTCAAACACTGTCATGTGAATCTTAAAGTGTTGAGAAACTTTGAAAAGGTTTGAAATGATTTAAAATGGAGTTTTGAAATAGTTTTGGAGATGAGGTTCTTGAAACCTTTAATGATTTTGGAGAAAATGCTGAGTTACACTGTTTTTGTCTTCTGTATTCGAATACAAGTATGCTGTATTCGAATACAGTGTTAAATTTGCAGTTTTTAGCTTCTGTATTCGAATACAAGGGAGCTGTATTCGAATACAGATTCGTGTTTTTCAGAAGTTGAAAGTTTTAAACATTGTTTTATAAACTTTAAGTGTTGGGGAACATTGAGAAGGTTTGTGACAAATTAAAATGGGGTTTTTGTGATAGTTTGAAGTGGTAATGATGAAGCTTTTGAAACTTCTACTGAAGTTGTGAAAATATTGATTTTTACACTGTGACAGCCTCTGTATTCGAATACAAGAAGGCTGTATTCGAATACAGAGTATTGATTCTGCACATATTTGGCTTCTATATTCGAATACAAGGAAGCTGTATTCGAATACAGATTCGTATTTTCCGGAAATCTCAGTTTTAAACACTGTTTTATGAATTTTAAGAGTTGGGGAAAGACTTATGATAATTAAGAATGGAATTTTGACATAATGTAAAGTGATAATGATTGCTTGAATGGTTAATCATTGATGTGTTGATGATGAAATTAATTGTGTTGAGAGGTTTTGGGAAAATGATGGAACGGTTGAATTTTCCTGACAATGCATACTGTTTCAGTGAAGAGAAAACACTGCATATTCATGCATTGCATAGTCAAGTGGTACCCGCGATGGGCCACAGAGTAATGCGTAAACGTGCTGATCTGTTGAGCGATTGCACGAGTGTTGGTCTGTTGAGCGACTACACTGGTACTGGTCTGTTGAGCGATTGTACCCTGAAATGCACAAACACGTGCTGATCTATTGAGCGATTGCACGAGTGCTGGTCTGTTGAGCGACTGCACTGGTACTGATCTGTTGAGCGATTGTACCTTGGTATATGTTAAACGTGTTGGTCTATTGAGAGACTACACGAGTGCTGGTCTGTTAAGCAATTGCACTGGTGCTGATCTGTTGAGCGATTGCACCCTGGTCTTAAGGACCGTTAAAGTCAAACATATTTAAATTGTGCTGGTCTGTTGAGCGACTGCACCTTGGTAATTCCAAGAAGTTGAATACATGAGCATATACATATTGCATCGGGGTGATTGACCGGTGGGTTACGATTTGAGTATATGTTGATGATTGGAAATTGTTGTGTGTAAGTACTTTATAAAATCTGAATTCCTGGTAAATGATTGTGATTGCTGAAGTGTTGGCTGTACATACAACTTGTTTCCCATATTAATTGGTTGTTGTTTTGAAAAGGCATACATGTCATGAAATTTCAAAATGAGCATCTTTATTTATCATCATTGATTATATGTTATGCCATGGATGTATTGTTCTGTGATATAAATGCTATGTGTTTATTTGTTAATTTCGATCGGTGACCCTTTACTATTATTGTGGAAATTGGGTTTTGCACTCAGATGCCCCCCAAACCCATGCCACTCGTGGGACCCGAGACGATGGAAACGTTGCTCGATTTCATTGATCGCTCTGTGCCTACTGCTTGGGTATACGACTCCATCTCAAGCAGGGCTACGTACACGGGGAGATTGAAGAGGACCTGCAGGACCAATGGAGTAGTGGACTACGTGGAGCATAACTATGCGAGGATTGACTTTCCTGTGCCTTCCCGTTTGGTATTGGAGGCACACAGGATTTTTGATGATGCGGAGGAGCCAGCTAGAGGGGTTGAGACGGAGGCCACCGTAGGAGTGGTGACTCCTAACCCGGTGATTGGAGGAGATGTACGTGATTCTGAGGCGGAAGGAAAGAACAATGGACCGACGCCAGTAGCAGCTGATATTTCGGGTCCATATAGGATATCCGATGATTGTTATGAGATTCCGGCACCGCCGAAGCAACCTAGATTGTGCATCGATCTGACTTCAGAGGAGACCCCCTCTCTGTATGATGAGGAGGAGGAGGTTACATCGAGGCGAGCGGCGAAGTCGGATGAGACTTGTATGGGATGTGGAGGAAATTCGTGCTACTGTAGCTTTAGTGCATGATCGGTTAGATTTGATGTATAGGATTTTGAGCTGGAAAATGTAATTTGTTGTATTTTGAAAATTATTGTACTACTTTTCCGCTAACCTATTCTGCACTCTGATATTTCCTTTTGAGATTATGACACTGTTATCTTTTGAAATGTATTAATGGTTATTATTAAATTTCCAGAATTAAGTACTTAGTGATATTACGATGAAGTTATTTAATTACGTTCATCGATTAATCTACGACGTACTATTTTATGAAACGAATTAAAGGAAATTTTATTTCAATTCTTTTAAAGTAATAAATTGGAAAAATCATTTTAATTATTTATTTAAAAAAAAAATACACTCGCGCTGTGTTTTAAACTCGGGGTGTTACAGGTAGAGACTCCACATTGGATAAGGTCTTTTTAAAAACCCACATCAAGAAGAAGGACAACTTTTTGGTTGATAAAAGAGCAACAAAAACATGTAAGGAGGATTAAATCATTGATTCTTTAATTTTGATTTTGTTGTAAAAGATTTGGTTATGTTACAATATTTCCTATTTGAACAAGAAACCTTGCAAGGAAAGTTGCAGCAGGTCTCCAGCGGTGGGGAAACATCTAGTAGTGCAGCCAAGTGGTTAAGCATCTCACTTAGACATGTGGATCCAATATGTTGGGGAAAGAATAAAGGATGTATCTATGGTGTCAAGATTTCTCTATGAAGCTATCTCGTTAGAGTGATGAGATAGATCCTCGATTGATAGACCATTGGTTGCAAGTATAGCCCCAGATTCTCGTCCATCTAGAGGTTGCACCAATGTTCTGTCTCATCACTCTAATGAGATAGCTTCATAGATAACAGTTGTGACAAGCAAGTGAAAGCGGTAGAAAAATGAGGCACGAGAGGTACAAAAAGAGTTTAGGAAAACATAGCAACGTCGACAAGAGGAAGTTCAACAGAAAGAGCAGTGCACTATGGAGTTCCAGATGCAGCTAGCAATGTTGACAAAAAGTGTAGTATATTGTCATTGGCTTATTTTAAGTCTTGTAATAGTCACTGTGTTTATTTTGATGACATATTTTGGATAATACCACACTTTGTATTTGATAGTGATGTTTGGTTATTCTTAAATTTTTTTTTTATAAAAAAAAAATAGAGTTGGTAGTAAAAAAAATTGCATACAAAATCATGTTTTCATTACCCGCAGAAATTCCATAGATATACTGTTAAATATTTTGGTTTAATGTGTAAATTACTCATGGAAATGTCGTAGATACAACAATTAATACCACAAAGAAAACAACACAATTTTCATAGATTCTCCGTGAGTAACGTTATTCAAAACATTTTCGTAGGTATTATTACCCACAAAAATATCGTAATAACATTACTCACGAAGATTCCATGGTCATTTTACCCACGAAAATATCATGAGTAAACGATAGTTAGGGCTTTTTCGTGGGTAAATATATACTTAAGTGCCAATTATATATGAACTTGTGCCCGTGAGTAATCTATGGGTAAGTTTTCTTTACCTACGAAAATTTTGCGGATAAAGTCAAAATGTATTGTAAGTAATAATAAATTTTCTTGTAGTAATGCATTGATACGAATTTTTGTTGCTTAAAATTCTACAGTAATATATTTATCTATTTATAATATTCATGCTCTATTATATGGAGATAACATGTTGAAATATTGTTGTTTTTAATTATATTATAGGTTATTGTTGTTTCTTAAACTTACACTTTATTATATATATATATATAGAGAGAGAGAGAGGGGTTATTTTTAATATTAAATAAACTCTTACAAGTTTACGAGTCAAGTCTAAGTAGGTTACACAAGTTTAATTAAACTATTGAGTTTGACAACCTTTCTTTTATAGGTAATCATATTGAAAATTCAAATATAATTGAAAAATAATTAAGTTTAAATATAAATCAATGAACCTAAGTGTCGATCAAGTAAGTCTAAGTGTCAATTAAAGAGCCTAAAAGTGTCAATCATATAGACCTAAGTGCCAACCAAAGACGTAAATTTCGATCATGTAAGTCTAAATGTCAACATGTCTTGCAATCAAAATCCAAACTACACCCATAAACATCATCAAATTAATCACATTCAATGGATGATAACATAGTATCATACCTCAAATAATTAAATTCAACTTCATATTCACAAGAGAGAGGATATTCTTCTGTGATTAAATTGTTGTGAGCCATATTATGAGATGATAAGGGAACACATCTATACTCTTATATTTAGTTTTTTTTTCTTTCTTATTTTGTTTGTAATTTTGTCATCCAAGTGCCATGTTGTTTTGTTCGTCGTCTTAGTGTGGCGTTTTGATCTTCCATCTCATTACAATATTTTAGTTTGTTTCAAGTTTGTATTTCATGTGTTTGTTGAAATGCTTAAAAATGATTTGTTTAGACGGTACTGCATTTTGAGTAAAGAGCTTATAGAGGTTATCACTGAATTCAACATCATTTTAACCTTACATATAACTTGTCAATGCACTCTTGAACTAGTTATATTAGATATCACCTATAGTCAATATGAGCGAACACATACAAAACTATATATGTCAAGTGTTCCTAAGAGTATGTTTGGTTCAAAGAAGTGAAGGGGAGGGGAGGTGATGGGAGAGGAAGGAAGTAGAGACATGTTTAGTTCAAAGGAGGATATGAGATAGAAGAATTTTTTTAATGATTTTGAAATGGAAGAATAATTTTAAATCCCTCTCTTCTTCCCCAAAATGGAAGAATATGGTTAAAATTTTAAATAATTTTGAAAATTATTCTTCCATTTCAAAATTATTTTAAAATCCATTTTAAAATTTTAACCATATCCTCCTTCGAATAATTTTGGTTCAAAGGATGGAAGAAATTTTAAATAATTTTTTTAGTTATATGGAGTTTCTCTCCTCTCTTTCAAGTTTCCCCAAAATGAAAGAGAATAAAAACCAATTTATGAGAGATTTTACATCCCTCTCTTCTTCTTCATCTACCTTCAACCAAACACTCTATAGTTTTTCAACGTACATGCGAGGATTAATTAAAAAATAAATAAAAAATCAAAGAAGATGTCATAGTTAAACTACTTGGCTCCTACAAACTTTGTGCTTCTTTTGCGGTCAAATATTAGTAAATAGTAATACCCGACCTTTTTTTATAAATAAAGTTTAGATAAGTTGGATTCCGAGACAAACTTCAAAGCTCAAAAAGAGGGCATGCCTTAAGATTAAAAAAAACTTTAATATATAGAAGTACTTATGCCTTAAGATTAAAAAAAACGTTAATATATAGAAGTACTTATGGATCACGTACTACCAACAGCATACGAAAGTGATATAAGATTTGCATTACAAGGTATACGATAGTAGGATCCTTTTTTGTATTTGAAAGGTACAAGGTATACAATATTCTTTTTACTTGTTATACAAGGTATACAATCTAGAATCACCAAATAGGGAAAGAATGATAAATTGAGAATCAATTTGCATTTGTCTGTGCGTTCATAATTATAGATCCCAAATTACCCTTAACTAGTGTGAATAAACAAAGAAAACACGTGGGCGGCTTCAATAATATCCAAACATGAATTAAAGGGTATTATTGTCTTCCACATATAATTGTGTTATCAGCAGCATGATGTTAGCCTAATGACCTCACCCTACAATATTCCCATTAAAACAAACATATATAGTGCTTCTTTTTCCACGCTCTTGAGTCTTGACCCATTATATTAAAATATATCGGAGAAATTAAGGTAAGAATGGGTTAAAACACTTTTAATACATTTTTTATTTTTTATTATTGTAATTTATATTGAACCATTAAATTATTTAGTGAGATCCATTTTTAAAATTGTAGAATTCATTTCATTTCTATTGTTTTATAAATTATATCGACAAAATTAACACACATTAAATATAAAAAAGAGAAAATTACATGTTTTGAACCTACACTCCAGCTCATCAAACACCATCATATCTTATTAAACATGTTAATTAGTTAATTATATAAATTACGTACAACAGTTAGTATGTTTAATACATCCTTTTATATAAAAAAATTATATTAAAGAGTGTGTTAGAACACTCACTTATTTTATATTGTAAATGTAAATTTTCACATGGTGTGTGTTGTACACGTACTAATTTGGCTGTGTGAACTAAACGTGATAGAGGAACTTTTGTCTATACTCTCTAGTGGATTTTATTTAAATTTGGATGGTTGAATAAAAGGAAATGTACCTCTCTTTTTCTCATACACACATCCAATTATATATAATATAACCTATTCCTAGTGAGCTAGGTCTTATTTACACTGCCAAAATAAAAGATAATGGAGAATCTATTTTGGCTTAGCAAAAAGGCAATGGAAGAAGAGCTATTAAGAGGACGTGACATGGCAAATCAATTACTTGAAGTACTAAGTTATGATGATAAATCAAATAAAGAAGTAAAAGGGTCAATGTTACCCTTAATTGCTCAAGATCTTGTGGGTGAAGTACTCAAATCATTGACAAATACGCTTTTGCTCTTAAACAACAAAGAAGATTCCAATGATGTGGAAGTTCCTATAACTGTTGAAAATTTTTCTTTATTGACTAATTTCAACAAGATGGAGGAAGATTCCGATGGATCTTGCAAGAAACTCAAGACTCTCAACACCAAAAATCTCAAAGGGTCGAACAAGAGAAAGTAAGAATCGTATATAATCCATTTATTTTTTGGGTATATAAACCATTTCTTACTAAGTATTTTGTTAATTTCAAAGGTTTTCAACTATATTATTTTTCATACTAATATTGGATGAGTATATCTCATCTATTATATTTAATAATTTGTTCTATACATATATATACTCATTAAAAATCATACAAGTTTAAATATTAATTATAAGATTGAGTTTAAATAAGATTTGGCTGGCTTCATCCAATAATAATTATATATTGATATATTACAGTTGTCTCCTAATTTTGTTAATATTGTTATTTTTCTATATAAAATATATAAATCTTAAATAAAAATAATTCATACAACAATAAATATATTAAATATACATATCCCTAAATATTGGTAGTAACTACTTATTATAGACAAAATTAGTTCTTTTACCTTTATATATATATATATATATATATATATATATATATATATATATATATATATATATTAT
>JBBPBO010001984.1:56548495-56662639 GCA_037974295.1 Cicer cuneatum
ATATATATATATATATATATATATATATATATATATATATTAGATTCGTTATCTTAAGGTTATCATTTTTCTATTATTTTGTTAACAAATGCTTAGAAAATGTTTGTGACATGTAAGTAATTTCGTTATTTACTTATTTTTATGTAATGATTTTACGATGAAATTTTGAGTTATTTTTTTACAAAAATAAAACCATAAATTCTCCATCTTCTTCCCTTTTACTTCAACCAAAAGACCCAAATCTTTCTTCCCTCTTTCTTCACATTCTTCCATGTTTCTTCAACCAAAAAACCCTGAATTGTTTACAAAAGACGTGGCTTTTGTAGGAATATTTTTGGGTCTCTTTTCTATTTTCAAATTAACTTCTATGGAGAATGGAGGTGTGTTGTATGTAAAGGGTTCCTAGTGGGGATGCTAAAAGGAAAATGTTGAATAGTAAAAGGCTTTGGGTGGTATTGTTATAGGGTATGTTTTGTTTTTGGTTTTTTTAGTGTGGTTGTGGTGACTTTGGTGGTGTTGGTAAAGAGAAAGAGATAAAGAAGAAGAATTAAAAGGAGAGAGGGTTTATTAGTGTTACGCTTAGTGTTCTTTATTTTTTTTCTAGAAAATCAAAAGTATTTTTTAAAAAAATTACAGAAAAATAACAATCAAAGGAATGATGAAATTGTTGACATGCCACAACCAAATCAACCTTTTAAAAAAAAAAGGAAAAGAAAACGTAAAAAAGATAATCTTGTGCTTGTTATTAGAGATAAAGGATTAAAATGAAAAGAAAAAAAAAAGACTAAATTATTATTTGTAAATAAGATAAAAGACTTTCTTGTGTAAGTTTTCCTATTATATTTTCTTCATGATGAAGAAAATTATTCATCATATTAATTAGGTGACATTACTAAGGAAAGAACAATAATATATAATTTATGTGTGTATATATTTCTAGTAAATATAAAATATAAAAGTTATTTTCTTTAAATATAAAAGTTATTTTTTTTAATAGACTAGATAATTTAAAGATGAATCTTTAATCTCTTCAAAAGAAAAAGAGTAATCTTTAATCCATTGAAATTAATTAATACGGTGACGTAAGTGATATTTATAAATATTTAAATCTTTTAATTATGTGATGAAGAGTCCAATTCTAGTCGCAATATTTGAAAAAAAAATATGTTAAGAGATGTCAATTATTTTAAATGAATCTCAATTATGCATAAGTCTCTGTATAATTGCTAAACCCTAAACCTTCGTTATAGAACCTTACTATAATTATTCATTTTTTTCTTCAGAATTATATTATAATTATTCATTATAGAATACAAACTTGAGTTTGAATAATTCATTTATCATTGGGTACCCAAACCATTATCTTATACTTATGTTGTCCAGATCCCTTTCCCCTAACAAAAAAGAAAGCATATGTGTCTGTATCTTTCTTTGGGGAATATATGTATGTAAGTATCCTTAAAATTCGAATTAATTAATTAATTAATAAAAGAATACAGACATAATCTGCAGCCCAGCTAGGCCTTCCAGACATAAATGATCACCATTACATACTATAAATGGAATAATTATAGATCTACTAATAATTTATAAAATTTGAGTCAATTGATGATTCATAAATTATAGTCATGAAATTAAATAATTAAATAATTAAATAAAATTACTTATTAATTGATATTTTTGGTTTCAATAGGTCAGTTGCACCAACTTGGGAAAAGAACACCTCAATATTGATAGATGATGGTCATACATGGAGAAAATACGGACAAAAAAAGATAACAAATGCAAAATACTTGAGGTATATTCATCAAAATATTAGTTAACATTTATTTACCACTATTTTAAATATTTTTTATATGTGAGATATTCTATCAATCTATATCCTTTCAATTACAAGTAATTGTAAAAGAAATTAACTTTAATTTTTTTATAATTCTAAAATTAATTGATAATATGTATATGTAGGAGTTACTATAGGTGCACTCACATGTATGATCAACATTGTGAAGCAATGAAACATGTTCAAAGAACTCAAGAGAACCCTCCATTATATAAAACTACATATTATGGCCATCACACTTGCAAAAGCTCTTTCCATTCCGATATCAATTTTGAATCAATTTTATTTTTGGATTCGGACTCTAATTCTATATTATTTAGTTTCGATAACAATATTCCATGTAAACAAGAATACTCGTTTACGTCACCACTATTGTCATCGTCATTGTTGCCATTGTCGCCGCCGCCACTTGTATCTACAAAAGGGGAGTCGATGGAAGTGAATCAAGTGATCCACGATATTGATCATTTAGCTCAAACTCAATTGGTATCATCAAAGAATCTCTTATTATGCGATTTTGATGTTTATTTCGATTATTTAAGGCATGCCACTATGTTATCATCGATTGAATCTGTTGAACTTGAGAATGTCTATGGCCAGTTTGGATTTTGATTACTATGGAAAATTGGATATGTTTCGATGTACAAATTTATTTTTTCGCTTTGGCATTGATAATTTATGTATGAAACAATCTAGCAATTTGTATTTTGTTTAAAGGCTAATTTGTATTTGTTTACAATCATATAAATTAGGCAAAATTAAACTGTATGATTTGTAAGGCTAATTAGGCTAATTTGCCTGATTCGTTTTCTTATCAAATCAAACTATATATCGTGTTAAAGCTTATTAAGTACTTCAATATTCTAATATTAAACATTAAAATTTCATTTTTTTTAGTAATTAATTATTGTCATAGAAAAATATTGGATTAATTATTTTAATTGATCCATTATGTATTGAAATAAACTATTATTAAAAACTATTATTTAAAAATATATTATGGTCAATGATTACTATTAAACACTAAATAATTGATGAATATGTGTTGGATTTTACTTTTGAATAAACTCCAATGGGTTGAACGATTTTACTTTCAGCCATTTAATTATTTAGTTGTTGTCTTATTAGATAGTTAACTCTATTGCTGAAAATATGTATAGTTTTTCTCTCATCATTCTTCTTTTTCTCGTTATTTATCGGAGCTGGGTTGACAACAATTAGCCTTCCCTTCATTCATGCAGTCGAGATAAATAACTCTTTGATCTTGATTGGATAGTCTAGATTTAAGCTCGATTAAATTTTAAAATAAAAATAAAAATTTACTTTTTTTATTCATCATCAAAATCTCTAAGTGCAGTAAATGCAAGGAAAAATGAATGCAGCAGATCCAAAATTCTATATCGCTTGGTCTTATCATTGATCTTAAATGTACACAATTCTCGATCTACTTCTTATGTAAAATGTTTTCTTTATTAATCTTATAACAATTGTACATGACATTTTTCTGCTTATTTTTCACAACTTACGTTATAGAAGTGACCAACCAAAAAAATATACCACCAGATGTTGTCAAAAAAAATTCATGCACATACCATTATTACATCAACCGCCAAAAATCCTCATCCATAATAACGTAATTATGCATCGAAAATTTACCAGCAGCTCAAAGCCTTTCATTTTTTCCATCCATATTCATTACTTATGTTCATTAATTCAATTCCACTACACTTGCAAAAGGTTTTTTTTTAGTCCTTTTGATTCAAAAATTCTCAACTGTTGTCTTTCCTTCTCTTAATCTGTGGTATATTTGTTGTTTCAGGAAACCATGTCTTTCTTTTGTGAGAATGTTGCTTGAGTTTTTGTGGTGGAGTGATTTGTTAGACCAAGTGGGCGCAAAACACTTTAGTGGGTGGAGGTAAATAAGACTCAGCAAAAAATTTGATATACAGATAGATTATAGTATGGATCACAAATGATCACAAATGTGGGTATGCATGAGTTTGAATTGTTAGATGCACCTGAGAAAATAAACTCATTTTTTGTAATAGTTTATCGTCATTATTAATTAAATCGCTTAAATCGATGCAAAAATTGGTTAGAATTAGACTTTTAAGTTGCATATTCAAATTTGAATAATTTGACAAAATTAAATTTGAACTCATCCAAATCCCTATACTCAGCCATAGAAATAAGATAAACAATTATGGTTTTTTTGTTATGTTATGATAGTTTGTTTATAGAGAAAAAATATATGTATTGTTAGTGTCAATTAATTTAAATAATTCTAGCAACATATTTTTGACACACTTTTTAATATATTATTTTATAACGGTTAAAACTTACATAAATCTCAACAAAAATAAATGGAGTCCAAACAATTTAGTGAAATTCACGTAAATTTCAATTGATAAAAAATATACTTAACCCTCTTTGATTAATTTTAGTATGACATCCAATTAAAATTAAAATTAAAATTAAAAATAATTAAAAAAAAACACTTACAATAATTTATATACACATGATTCATTTGAAAATTATATACATGGTGCATACTTACTCATTGCACTCTTGTTTATATTAAAATTCTTCTTGATCTATTTTATTGGTATTATATAGAGCATAGTTGTACAAATTTAGGGTTGAGATAAAAAAACATTATCCTCCCAATTTATTTTTTAACATGAGAGAACTCATTCCCCCTCTTCCCAATGTATAGGGGTGGTGAGGGATAATAATTTTCCAATATTTTAAGAGAAACGTGATCCTCATTGGAAAACTGAGATCTTTGAACATGGGAGGGTTCAGTATAGTGGGTCCGGTGAAAGTAGCGTCAACGAACTCTTATTCATCGTCCTTCTCTTCCCTTAATAATAAAACCATTCGTATCCAATTCTTCGCCTTCATTTCCAATTTTCCATATTCGCTTCTCCAACATGTCGAACGCCGTCGTTTTACTTCTCTCCCTCATCGCAATCTTCCATTGCTTTCACTCCACCAACTCCCACTCACAAATCCTTTTCCCATCTCAAAAACACCGTGACTCGTTCTTCTCGTCGCCGGAGAGTTGTCCCGCGCCCAACCCTAACCTTTACTACAGGCCGGTCATCGGAATTCTCAGTCATCCCGGCGACGGTGCTTCCGGTCGACTAAATAATGCTACTGACATTTCTTATATCGCTGCCTCGTATGTTAAATTTGTGGAGGCTGCCGGTGCTAGAGTTGTTCCACTTATCTTTACTGAGCCCACGGAGAAGCTTCTCAAGGTATTAATCGCCATTCACTCTTACTGTTACCTGTTTTTCGAAACTTCCCTAGTAGAAATTTGTATTACATTTTTTTTTGTTACATTATTTTAATGGAGCTATTTGTATTAATTGGTCAAAGGAAAATTGGATTCTAGTTAGTCATCGTGAAATAAATATAAAAAGCATTTAATGTCCAATGATTTTATCTCAGTAAAAAAAAATTATATATAGAATACTTTGTCCAAGTGGCAAGGGACTCACACACCTTAAGCAAGTGGTCACAGGTTGATCCTGTCTCTTTTGTAGGTGAAATCTGGTTGGGAGAGGGAACCCACCACGTGTGCTCAACACGTCTTGATGGAGATTAATGGCTGCCAAACGGCGGCGATGGGTTTCAAACCAATAACATGATTATAAAAAAAATAATGGTCATTGCTCTTTTATTGTTCATTAGCAACACCAATGGATAGATCCAGAATGATAATAGGAAGAAATTATAAAAATTTAAAAAGACTAGTGTACCTTCAATTATTTTTATTTATAGAAGTTCTATTAAGCCTTTACTACTTAATTAGATTGCAAAAAATGGGGAAGAAAAAGAATCTGATATATGCTGTGTTAACTTATATCATTCTTTTTAATTTTATTCTTAGAAATGTTTGTGATGATGATGTTGAGTACATTTTTGCACTCACTGCAGAAGCTCGAATTGGTAAATGGGGTTCTATTCACTGGTGGATGGGCTAAAGAGGGTTTATATTATGAAACTGTTCAAAGAATATTTAAGGTATCGATTTCTTCTCCTTCTCCTTCTCCTTCTCATACTCTCTTAGTCATATACATACATGGATTTGTTAAAACTTAGAAGCCTCAATACACTCTAGATGCATGAAGAATATTTTGCACCTGGAGTGGATTAAGGCTTCTAGAATAAGGAACATGAATAGAGGGTGGAAGAGTTGTTATTGATGACTTGAATTACTTGTAATTTTGTTAGATGAGTTTGTTTCCAAGATGTCAAGGAATATTTTGTTGATGTATGAGTTTATGCATTTTAGAACTTCATATATGTTGTATTTGTTGGTGCAGAAAGCTTTAGAGAAAAATGATGCTGGAGACCATTTCCCATTATATGGCGTTTGCTTAGGTTTCGAACTTTTAACAATGATTATAAGCGAGGTGAGTTCACTTTCTTGTAGTTTTATCATTTCTGACTTTCTTTATAAAACTGTTTTCCAGTAGCAAAGGTTTGCAGGTAAGTCAGATATATATGCCTAGGAGCCACAGTTTTACTAATTAGTCTTGTGTTTAAGATGGGTTTTACCCACCATTTTGCTTCTATGTGGATACAGTTTATATGATATCTTATTGTTTTGCCATGTGAACATTGCTGTTCATGATTTCTTTTGGATTTCAAATTTCCATGACCGAAAGAGAATAAAGATTAGCTATTGTGTGACTCGGTATATTCTATTCTATGCATATGTTGAACATCTTGAACGATAATCATGAATTGAAATGTTTAGAAAAATAGAAAACTTCTGACAAGTGACAACACACTCCAGTCCATTTTTTTTTCTTACGTTTACAAGTTTGGCTGTTCTTTTTCTTGATGATAGGACAATAATATTCTTGAAGAATTCAGTGGAAAAAATCAGGCAAGTAGCCTTCAAATTGCGGAGAGTGCAAATATAGAAGGAAGTGTATTTGGAAGGTGGTCTTTGGTTGTCTCTAGTCTCTTCCCTTAAACAGATATATGCAGAGGAATTGGCCAACTTTGTTTTGTTGAAGTTTTCTCTATATCAACTTTGGTGTTTGATTTACCCTTTTTTTCGCATCAGATAATTGCCTATCTGCTAATTTCCTTCCTTCTAGTTTTCATTTATTCTTTTTTTTTACTTTATAAAAAACAAAAGAACTCTTATCTACTTGTCTTTATTATACCACTATTATTCTTGGCATAGTATTAATCTAAGAGAGTATTTCTTGTATTGACATAGACCTAACACAGCATTAAAACTCAACAATTCATTTGCTAAAACATGATTCCTATAAAAACATATTATATTAGCTAAATACACTTGATTTCTAACTTAGTTGTCTTTGGTTAGCATCGTTAGTTATCACTGATGTGAGCCATCTGTCCAAATTTATGAACACACTGTTTTTCCTTTTATTTGGGTGGAAGGAGAACCTGTAATAATTGAGGCGAGTTTGTAACAAGAGAGCGAAACATCATTTATTGTGTGTTGAAATCTACTTGCTGCATTCCCTTCCCACCCTATCAAACTCTTGCTAAGTGTAAGATGTGCTATTTTCTGTAGGATATCCGTATCAAAAGTCAAATGAAAAATAAAGGCTGATACTAACTTAGCGAGTAGGTCTGTGTTGTCCAAATTCTAACCATGACCTTTTGATCAGTCAAAAGCTGGAATAGTTCCTACCTATAAGGCATCACAAGATTTATCAGATTCCTTTGCCTTTATCAGCAATGAAACATGAGAAGATGGTGACAAGAAATGGCTTTAGCACATGGAGGAAGTAAGAAAGAGTAAAAAGAAAATACATGAAAAATCTAAGCACATTTAGAGAAAGACGACCAAGAGATAAGGCAGAAAAGAGGGGGGGTGAGACACATAGAAGATGAACAATTCCACGATATAAGAAATTCTCTCAATCAAACCTGTAGATTTCATTCAGACAGGATTAATCTGTGTTTATACAAACCATGCAGTTTATGTTCTTAATTTTTCAAGCATTTAAAAGTCTTTAATTTATAGGTTCTTTAACATTTTGTCACTGAATTTCTTATGGAAGCTATTAACCATTTCTCTTTTTCCTGCAGATTTCCTCCAGACTTGTTAAAGAAGTTGAGTACAGAGTGTCTTGTCATGCAAAATCATCGTGTGAGTATATATAAACATAGTCAATAAGTTATTCCTCAGCATGAGGCTCTCATTGAGTTTTACAATTTAACCCGATAAATTGTCATAAATTTTGAGTATTTATCCACTAGACCCACATTACATTTAGATTGTGTTTTCGAAAATATTCATAATGCCACCGTAAATGCTTTTTGAAAATGATACAGTCTTCGTTGCAGTGTCAAAAGAGGAAATTAACTAAATGTTATAGGTAAGGAGGCAATCTTTGAAAACACATGACTTCTGCCTTAATAGAAGTCAAACATAATATACAGAGTGTAAGATAAAAAGGGACACAAATTTTATTTTGGAGGTGAAAATTGGAGAACGTATAATACCACAAGCCCTACATGTCAAGTACCTTAGATCTATCATACAAAATGACAAGATAGAGGAAGATGGCAACCACAAGACAATCAGCATGAGTGAGATGGGGAATTATTTCAGGTGTGATCCGCATAGACTAAAATACCATTCAAGCTTAAGAGAAAATTATACCATATAACTACCAGAATACCAGACCTGCAATGTTGTATAGATTCAGTGTTAGTTGGTAAATAATCAAGAAGAAAGCAAGCTTAATGTACAAGAGATAAGAATGTTATGTTGGGTTAATGTTATACAAGACACATTAGAGAGAAATTTGGGGTAGCTCCCACTGTAAACAAGTAAGGTCTCAACTTAGGTGGTTTGGGCATGCATTAGGAAGAGTCATATAGACACTAGTAAGAAAGGTTGACTATATATTAGATCGCTCCAGTGTGGCACGAAGCCATGTGCAATAGTTAGATGTAAAAGGAGACCAAGGAAAACCATATGCCAAACGGTTGTTGAGAGATTTATAGGTAAATGGTCTATTTTTTAACCTAATACATGACAAGGTTTTACATGTAGTTCAGGGAATGTCTTCCATTCTTTAGTTATCTGGATGCTTTTAGGTTTCCTAAGTTGTCATTGTTAACTCTATCTTAGTTCTTGAAAATTAAAGTTTAATGAAGTTTAACATATATACATGTTTAGAGTTTAGTGTTATGATCTTTTATATCTAATTTTGGTCATGAGTCATGACAGTACGGCATATCCCCAGCAAAGCTTCTGGACAATCCAAAGTTATCTAGTTTTTTCGAGATCTTGACAACTTGCAATGACGAAAATGATAAGGTATTCAATGATATGTTCTCTTATTAGGTGATACGATTTGTAAATCCACCCTTTTCATATCATTACCTTTAACAAGCTTCCTTCATGAATAAAATCTCATACCAGTATTAATTATTTCAGGTTTATGTTTCAACAGTACGTTCACGTAACTATCCGGTGACTGGCTTCCAATGGCATCCAGAGGTGATGATGAATAATTTTATTTGTGGAGTGTAATTGCAGTATTGTTAATTTCAGTTCCCATACTACTTAATTAATCTCATAATTACAGTCATGCACCACTTTTAGTTCATCTTTACTTTTTAGCTATGTAACATCCTTGTTAAATGATGCTATAGAAAAACGCCTTTGAATGGGGCTCATCGAAAATTCCACACACGGAGGATGCTATTCAGATAACTCAGCATGTTGCAAATTTTTTGGTCAGGTCAGGACTCAATTTATTAAATTTATGCTTACTGTTTACACTAATGAGAACCATTATTGACCTTTTTTTATGTTCTCATTACCCTTATAGCTACTTCATTGAAAATCCAAAATAAAATTTGGAAAAACATCTTTAAGACACTCTTGCTTGCTATGAATGGTTGAGTTCCATTTGCTATGTTTTCTTTTTCCATGTACTTATCAATGGCTTATTGACATTTTTCTACTTTCACGGATCCGACTCCAGTGAAGCGAGGAAATCCTTAAACAGACCAGTTGCTCAGGAATTGTTAGACAATCTCATTTACAATTACAAACCGACTTATTGTGGCTATGCAGGGTAAGCCCACAATTTCTTTACGGCTTTGATATTTGTTTATTTTGCATGTGAAGTTATTGATGTTGATGCTTATGCTTCTTGTAGGAAAGGATTCGATGAAGTTTATATATTTGAATAAGTCTAAATGCCCGGAGATATCATTATTAGTAATAATTTGGCGTATGTTTGTGTTGTATTGGTGTTGAGAAAGTTTTGGCGCACGTCAAACCCAAGCTCAAATTTGTTGCTTTCCGGTTGAATGTGCATTTGAACACTTGAAAACTGGTAAATGGCAGTGTTGTATTTGTATGCATGAGCATGAGTATGTGTCCATTATTATGCACAATAATTGTTGTATGATAACATTCTACTAGAAGATATGCTTATTGCTAACACTTTGTATAGTGTTATTTATTTAGTGTCTAGTCTTTGGCGAATATGGGTTCCCTGCAGGCTAATCAAGATCAGATGGATCTTGATGGCCGACTGCGTGATTGCAGATTCATGCTTAATGCAGGGAAGCTTCTATACAATTTACTAGATAATTTACTAGATGTATCTGTTATTTTTTTCCAACATACTCTTTATTAATATTATTAATTTATTTTGAAATATGAAAAGTTAAACACATTAATATAAAATGCATTTTAACAAAATCTACGTATAATATGGATATATTTACATTTATTAATATATATGAAAAATGTAAGAGGTGTTTATAAAAAAGATGGAGAAAGTATTTTTGAAATCTTTAACAAATGTGCATTTAAGATACTCTTATTAATAATACATAATAGTATATACTATTTTTTGTTTAAAGGCCTAACTACCTTAAAAAAAAAAGGTTTTTTAATGTCTAAGGCAAGGGTTTTGGCTTTATGCGGGAGAAGAGATGGTGAGGATGAGCTCATTTTTATAAATAAAAAATTAAATAAATGTCAATCGATGAGTCAAAGTTTGAATTTATGTCACATAAATAAAAATGACACGTCACATATGCCAAATGGAATACTATATGCCACATCATTGTTCTACTATATGCTATAATGGAGGTCGACATAAGAGACTAAAAAATGAATTCTTATACAGCGACTGGTAATTAAGCATAAATATGGCCAATTTTGCTTATAGATGGACAGTCATGTTAACTTACTGTTATATAGAGCTAATATATAGTTTGGTTTAATTTGGATGATACTGACATTTATACATAATGATAGAAGGACAATGGTCTATGCTAAAAATATTTTAAGTATTTAATACACTAATAAAATAAATTATACGATAAAAGAGAGATTTATATTATAAGAGCACGGCTACAAGTTATGAACATAGATAACACAATTTAACAAAATTGGAAAATGGTGTTCTTACAGAGGTTGCATGGTAATAAAAAACTGATTGAAGGACACAAAGACGCTTATAAATGAGTAGCAATTCATTTCTTGTTTATCATTAGAATAGTGGTCGTAATTGTTAGTTTTCAAGCTATTGTTTCAAGTGTAAGAAATAGAAAATAGAATTTTGACTTACCTTATTGAATGAATGGAGTGTGTTATTTATACATAGTTTATTTTTATTCACTCTAATTTTCCTCAAACTAACTAACTAATTAAGTGATTAGTTAGTTAATTATCACATGCAACTAATGTTTTATTTGAATTACACAAATTTTCTACTATCAAGAACGTTCTTGATTTATTGTGATTAATCTGGTTTTTCATAACATTTTCCGTTTCTAACATATTTTCCAAAACATTCTTGATTTCTAAGAGTAACTATTAGCATTAATAATATTATAAATTATATTTTGATTTTTTTAAATATATTAAAATTACAAAATTAAATTTAAATATGTTTTTTAATAGTCATTTTAATTTTTAAATATATCTTTATTTAATTAGTTTAACACTCAAAATGACTATATAATATTTATGAATCAAAATGGCTATTTACTTTTTCTTTTTATAACTATACATGTGACAACAATTAAAAGAAATATATGATAACTCAATATTCAAAATTTATGAGTTTCTCCTTGCATGATGTCACCAAACTCTAAAAAAAATAAGAATTTGAGTTTAGAACATCCAACACTAATTAAGGGAGAATCCAACTCAAAAAGTATCGGCTTTCAAAATTAATTGCAACACTCCTCTTTAAATATGTCAATTTCGATCCTAAATTTTTCCTTTCCCAAAACTCAAAGTCGTTCGAAGCTCGGATACACATTACGTGTGCAAGTGAATATGATATAGATAAATGGATACATGAGATTTTTAAAATCTAGAATACGATACAGTTCACATAGTGGTGGGTGGTTAAATTTTTAAAATTTTAATTGATAAATAAAAAGTATAATATTGTATTGTATATAAGAATTTTAAGTTGTAAATTTACAAAGATAGATTGAAGAGATGTAGTAAATCAAATTTTGATTGACATTTTTAATGGTTGACATTTTTAATAATTAAAAATTAGTTGGAATTTAGGTTGAAAATTTGATTTTATTTTATAATTATAGTAGTTGTTTTTGTAATTTTTTTTTATAAATTATTCCCTCCGAATTTTTTATAATAGATATTTGGATTATAATTTGGTCTATAAAAATTGATATATTTGGTCTAAAGTCGTTTTAAAGATTTTGGAGACCCTGTTTTAATTTTAAAAATTAAGCCTAATAAAAAAAAATACAATTTTAATAATTAAAAAAAATTGTAAAATAAATTTTAGCTCATCTATACATGCATGTCATTTGGTTAAGTTAATTCTTGTAACAAGAAAAGATGCACAAATAGCATGTCACACTTACATATTAGACTCAAATATACATCTCGACAATGATAACCCAACAATCATAATTCAACTCATAAAATACACCGATTATATATCTCAAAATTACAACAACATATAACACAATATCTATATTAATTAGCACATCTATTAATATATGTGATCTCACGTTTAGTCAGAATTTATCACAACTGATTAACATATATCAAACCACACAAATTACAAGTATCATATAGACTTATATAATTAGATTTTCACAACTTTTTTTCAATTGTTTTTAACATAAACATTTTTTTCTTCGGCGAGATAAAGTACACGTATAAATTTTTTTGGATGACCCTATCTGCGAATGATTTGCACAAGTTAAAAGATCGACCTAATTTGGTCCATAAAATGTATCAAATAGATCATTTTTTTATTGAAAAAATTATAAATAAAATGTATCTTATAACTAATGTAAAAGTAGTAATATAGTAGTATTTAAAAAAAAATTGAGAAGTTTGGGGTGGCTATGACCACTTTATGTTCCAAGAAAGCTCCCCATTGAGTCGGATACATGAGCAAAAGTTTTATTTAAAAAAATTATATACATATAGAATAGTTATTAAAAATATGTATTGAACATTCTTCATAAATATATAATTATAATAATTATAATTTTTACAATATATTTTAATTAATGTGTTAGAATATCAACAAAATATCATTAAAAGAATTTAAATAAATATTAATTTTATTTAATAACTAACAATTTAAAAGAATTACTTCACCATCTTAAAGCGAATTATGTACATTTCTACTAATATCCCAAACAAATTATCTCACATTTTTTTATTTTTTTGACTTTCATCTAATACGTGGATGTGAGTATCTATGAACTATCTAAAAAATATTAGATAAATTAATTTTAAGAAAATACAAGTTATGATACTTTTAAAATACATATCCTTAAAATATTGTATTTGATACATGTACCTCTCTATTTTTAAAATAGTCTCTATTTTTAAAATATTCGGGTTGATAGCTTAGAGCTATAACTCACCCCTTTACACCCCTTTATTTTAAGCATGCTATAACTCATCCTTAATTTTTGCCTGAACACAGATACCATGTAGTAGTATTTAAAGCAAATTCCAATTTTTCTTTGCATATTTTTAACCTCTAGAACTTTATTTTATTTTATTTTATTTTTAATTTGTTATATTTTTGTCATTTGTGATTTAGTTTAAAATGGCCCTTAAAGGAATGGAATGAGTACGAATGTAGTTTGGAGCAGTGAAGATTTCCTCTATGAAGAGAATGGAGGGATCAGTGAAGTAGGCCCGATGAAAGTGATGTTAACATCGTCTCTCCATAGGGTAAAAAGACACTAATTTGTACTTTCGATCTTAACAATAAGCATTTTTTTATTCTCTAAAAAGAAACATTCTTTCAAATTACTAGTACATTTATTATTTTATTCTAAACATACTTCTATCAATATTATTAATTTATATCAAAATATGAAAAATTAAATTAAAAATATTCAAATACAAAATTTATTTAAGACTCGTAGAAAAGAAGTATATATGCCATAAGTGGTGGAGGTAATAATGCAAAAAGTGGTGATGTTGTGATATTAATTTCCCAAAGCAGTCCTCACTTTTCCAACATGTCAATAAAAGTCATATTGTTTCTCCACTTAATTGCAATCTTCCAATTTTTTGTTTCCACCAACTCATACTCAGAGTCAGAGATCCTCCTCCCAACTCTACGCTACGGTGACTTGCTTATCTCGTCACCAGTAAATTGCCCCGCCCCCAATCCCAACCTCTATTACCAGCCCGTCATCGGAATTCTCAGTCATCCCGGCGACAGTGCCTCCGGTCGCTTCAGCAATGCTACTAGTGCTTCTTTCATTATTGCCTCCTACGTCAAATTTGTGGAGACCGCCGGAGCTCGAGTTGTTCCCCTCATTTACAATGAGCCAACAGAAAAACTTCTGAAGGTATCAATTGCAATTATAAATGTTTCAAATGAACTATATAAGATTCTTTTTAAATTCTGAATTCTATCAATTACTTAATTCAACTGTAATTAGTATACCACTTTTTACTGGGCACAAAAATTTAAAAGACTAAATGTTGAAAGGTATGTTTGTGATGATATTGAGTACTACATTTTTGGAATCATTGCAGAAGCTCGATTTGGTAAACGGGGTTCTTTTC
The DNA here is from genome assembly GCA_037974295.1 of Cicer cuneatum. Classification (NCBI taxonomy): domain Eukaryota; kingdom Viridiplantae; phylum Streptophyta; class Magnoliopsida; order Fabales; family Fabaceae; genus Cicer; species Cicer cuneatum. The sequence continues at coordinate 56,563,411 of JBBPBO010001984.1, forward strand.
ACTGGTGGATCGGTTAACAGTGGTTTATATTTTGAAACTGTTGGAAGAATATTTAAGGTATGCTTTGTTGATGGATGAAGTTATGAATTTGGAATTTTATATATGAAATTGTATTTGTTGGTGCAGAAAGCTTTAGAGAAAAATGACGCTGGAGACAATTTCCCATTATATGCCATTTGCTTAGGTTTTGAACTTATAACAATGATCATAAGCGGGGTGAGTTAGCTTTCTTATACATTTTATTTATGTTTTTTTTTATCCGTTGAGGAAATGTTAAGAAACTCGCACGCAATTGCGAGGTTCTGAGTTCGAATCCAGGACATAATAGTTAACATAACAATATCAACATTTGTCATTGAGCTAAGTCTTACGGATTCTTATAGTTTTAATTTATTGTTATGATTTTATAGACTACCCAAAATTTTATTCTATGCTTTAGATATTAATATTTGTTGTCCGTTTCAAGAAGAAAATTGAACCGAATCGAACTCAATAGTTACAATAATTCGGTAAAACCGAATCAAACTTTTAATGGTTCATCATGAATCACTGGTATAAAATTCGGTGCACCAGTTCTGTATTTTCGTATCGAACCATACTACTTTACAGAAAACTAAATAATACCTTTTTGAATTGAACAAACTCTTTGTGATTCTAACTGTACCAAATTTGTTATTATTAACTGATATTAGTATTGTTAAAGAAACCAAAGACCAAACCAACTATTAAGACTATTAAAAAAAATAAAAAACCAAACCGTCAAACAAAACAGAACTGCACTAAACCAAACTGTGTCAGATAATTCATAAACTGAACTCAACTGGTTTAGTTCAGTTTGTAAGCCACCCGTCACAGTTCGATTTTTCGGCGTAGTTCATCAGTTCATTTCAGTTTAACGCTCTTAATCAGTGTCGTATATGATGTTCGTATATGTGTCACCGCTTCATAGCTAGTTAGTCTTACATATAAGATGAGTACCAGTGAATGCAGTCCATATGATATCTTATTATGTTGTTGTTGTCTAGTGCAGTGAACATTGATGTTCATAGTTACTCTTAGATTTTTAATTCACAATAGGAGATGGTAGAAAGAATCTTGAAAGTACATGTATACAAGTTTGACTGTTGTTTTTATTTTTTATATGGTAGGACAAAAATATACTTGAAGAATTTAAAGCACAAGATCAAGCAAGTACTCTTCAATTTGTGGAGAATGCAAATCTAGAAGGAACTGTATTTCAAAGGTAAACAATCTTATAAATAGTCTTTTTTTTCTTCGTCTACCATGAGAAACATTTTTAGTAGTTAAATTTGTTAATCATTCAAAAGTGTTTAATTTATACGTTCCTTAACATTTTGTAACTAAATTTAATATGCAAGTTATTAATCACTTCTCTCTTTTTTTTTCCTGCAGGTTTCCTCCAGACTTATTAAAGAAGTTGAGCACAGATTGTTTAGCCAGGCAAAATCATGCGGTTAGTATATATATTCAATAAATTTTTCTTCAACGTGAGGCTCTTATTGAGTTTCTTAATTTAACATGAACTTTAACTGCATAAATTGTTATACATTGGAATATTTATTTTATCTACTAGAGCAACATTGCAGTGCTACAGCGCTTTAGCGTAGAAAAATTTGAACAAATCACTATTGTTTTGCAATACGCTATTTAGTATATGGTGTTGACAAATAGAGGCTATAACAGTGCTATAGCATAGCACTGTGTTGCACAATATTTTTTGTACAAATCGTTATTTTCTGTGATCTGCAATTGACAACAATGAAATCAACTATTGGAGTATGGTAGTTCATGACATAGTCTTGTATGCTTTTATTTTTCCAAATTTGTTATTGTTGACTCTATCTTAGTTCTTGAAAAACACAGTTTAATTTAATGAAGTTTATCAGATATATATTGAAATTTGTTAACATTTTTTTTTATATCTGATTTCATGACAGTATGGTGTATCCCCAACAGAGTTTCTTGCTAATCAAAATTTATCTAGTTTTTTCGAGATCTTGACAACTAGCAACGATGAAGAAGACAAGGTATTCATTGATTTTTTTTTTATAGGCAAATGTTAGTAAATTAGATTATGTTGGTTCATAAATTCATCTTTTTACATATTCATAACTTGTAACGCGCTTTGTTTCCTACTTGAAATCTAATAGCTTTAGTAATTATTTTAGGTTTATGTTTCCACGATTCGTTCACGAAAATATCCGGTGACCGGCTTCCAATGGCATCCAGAGGTGATTAAAAAAAATCATGTGTACAACTATGATTATAGTATTGTTAATTTCAATTCCCAAATACCATCTAAATTTTCTTGAACCACTTTTTGTTCATATTTATTTTAGCTATCTAACATTATATATAACTAATGCCATAGAAAAATCCATTTGGATGGAGCTCACCAACAATTCCACATACTGAGGATGCTATTCAGACAACTCAATATGTTGCAAATTTTTTGGTCAGGTTAGGACTCAAGAATTTGATAAGACCCTAGTTTTAGGCCTATCAACAAAAAATTACTTTTCATAATTAGTTTTTTATAAACAAAAATGTTACATACGCAGACAAAAAAGTCACATATATTAAAGACTTGCTTTTGGTCCCGATAACTATTAAGAATTATTGAGCGTTTCCAACATTTGCTATATTTTTTTTTTGTACTTATCAGTAACTAACTTGATATTTTTACTACTTTCGCCGATTCGGCTCCAGTGAAGCAAGGAAATCCTTAACCAGACCAGATGCTCAAGAATTAATAGACAATCTCATATACAATTACAGTCCCACTTTTTATGGGAAGGCAGGGTAAGTCTAAGATGTCTTTTAAGACTTTGATATTTGCATATTTTTCATATGAAGTTACTAATGTTGATGTTTATTCTACTTGTAGGGAAGCATATGATGAACTCTATATATTTGTATAAATCAAGAGATAACAATAGTGTTGTAGTTATATGATAATATTGTACCAAATTATATGCTTATTAGCACTTTGTATCCAGTTATTGCCTAGTCTTTGGCCAATCTTGTACATCTTCAAAATAAATGCATGGCGAAGATGGCTTGTAGGGAAATAAATAGCTTATTAATAACATGTGTATTGTTTAGGACTGTTTCATGTTGAAGACTCCTTGTGTACATGAGAGAAAAAAAGGACTACTAGTACTTAATGATGAGAAGATTATAGAAACTTGCATAGAATGGTTTGGCATATGAAAGAGGCGTCAATGAAAAAAGTAATTCAAATGAAAAATAGTTCGGTTAAAAGAAATAGGAAAAAAAAATAGTGTTTTAGAGCAGGATGGACCTTGTTATTTAGGAGAAACCGAACTTCGGTGGAACTTGCATTGTATGATATCTTGAGAAGGATTGGATTTTCAAGCTCAAATGGTGGCTATTAGGTTTTTACAAGGACTACAACTTTTCCCAACAGTGATATGTCATGCCATCTATTATAATATATTAAAATAGATTTTCAAATATTATCGTGACATATCATTTAATATTATATCATTTCATTTAAATATTGTCACTCCAACAAAAATTTCATGGGACACATCTAAAAGTTAGTCTTTCATCCTCCTTCTTTTTTCTTCCTTAGTATTCCACTTTCAATTTACTTTTAACACACATTTTACTATTATTATTATTTATTAATATTTAGCGTCTAATATTATTGTCATGAGTTATAAATTAAAGTACAATCAATATCAGTCAATCCATACTCATGGCTCCTCCGTCATTATTAGTAATAATTTTTCTATAGTTTTAACTCTAATTAATTTATCAAGAAATATATAAATGACATTAATTTGTGGAAGTTATTATGTATCATATATTGCTTAAAAGGAAATCTTTTTGCAGCCCAATTATTTTCAAAGAAGTAGATAGAGTTGAAAAATTCTTCTTTTGTACAAATAGTTTTTGAGTAAGTGGTATTTTGTAACATATTCTATTTTTTATCAAAACCTTGATTGTTGTTAGTTAGAGTATTGTTTTCGCATGCATTGTCTATATTCAACTTCATATTAGTGTTATTATTGTGTCTTCAGAAGATTTAGAACTATATGTCATTTAATAGATATAAGAACGATGTTTAATATTTAGATTCAGAAATTATTTGTTGTTTTTTTACAGAGATGTTTTAAGTTGTCAAAGTTTTTAAAAATACTACCTATTTGAAGTTTCTACCTCTGTTTTGAAGTAGCAATGTCAATCACAAGAAAGGGGGGTTTAAATTGTGATTCTTTTAAAATTGACTCTTGTGCTTAATTTAAATTAACTCAAGATCAATATTGGTTGATACAGAATGTCCAAAATGTTCTAGATATGTTAGAAGTAAATAAAATAAATTAGTTTATAGTGAAGTGTGATTTGTGTGTGCAAATAATTGAAGATAAGGGATAAAAAGATCACACACAAAAAGTATATTGGTTCACCCAACTCGGGCTAGTCCAGTCCTCACAACTATGAGATTTTTACTATGTGCTTCATAACCAGAATGTTCTCCTTCACGCATTTTCTCTTGATCACACCTAGATCAATTACAATCTTCACCTTTCAACCTATAAACGATTTTTACAGTCACCTTTCAACCTTGAAAGGATTTTTACAAACACATAAAAGATAGACTTGAGTTACAAATGATGTATGATAAAAGTATTTGGGATCTTGAAACTTCTCAACACTTATTTGAGATAAATAATGACAAACTCAATAAATGATGATCCACAAATATAGTGAAGAGAGCTGGAGTTTGCTTGAAGAGTTTTTGACTTGTTCTTACTTGAACTAGTGTTGGTAGATTTGTAAATTGAACTCTTGTCTTCATCTTCCAATTGATCTTCAATTTATAGATGTAAAAGGTTTTGAATATTCAATTTAAAATGAATATAGTCGTTGGACACACTACCCCAAGTGTCAGATATATTTTAAAGCAATTTAAACACATGTTTATATTGTTGTCCAAAACGTTATTGACAAACGAATAACGTTCTTGCTTTTGGGTATGATGGAAAACGTGAATGAGTGGGTGAATGGGTTGTCAAATATCCGTTGATATTGTTTCAAATCAGAATTATGTAAATCTTTATGCAAAATAATGTAAGTACAATGTACTTGCGTCCTTGCTCACAACTCATCAATTTGGAGATCAATTTTGTCATCAATCTGAAGACTCTTTTCCTCCTTTGGGCATTCAGCTCGAGTTTTGGGTTTCACTTACTGATTTGAGTAGTCTTGATACTCTTTAAATTGTGGTTTGAACTGTGAAAAATGATTTGTTTTAATTTTGTCTTTAAAAGAGAATAACCAGAATGTTCTTTTGTAAAACCAGAACGTTATTCGTTTCTGTTTTGTATGGAAAACATGGATGAGTGATTGGGTAGTTGTTTAGTGTCAGTCTTTGGTCTTAGAAGTATGATGTGTTTTCTGTAAAAAGGTGCAACAACAGTGTCTTTGTTGTCCTTGCTCATAGTTTCAATAGACATATGTTGTAATTTAACAAGAACATTCCTGCTTTTCTACCAGAACGTTCTTCGTTTCTATTTTGAGTTAGTGCTGGATTTAGATCTTTGATAGCTATTATGTGTCACGTTTTTCTGCTATGTGTGCGGGCTGATTTTTACAATGTCAGTGTCTTATTGTTTCTGTCCTTGTTGTACTTATTAACCATCAATCTAGAGATTGATCTTGTTGTTTGTTCTTGATGTTTTGCTTTGCCTTTTGTTGATCTTATGGAAAGAATGTGTCCAAAATTATCTTGTGTATGTAATTATGTTATTTTTGTAATGAAAGTTGGTAATTTGTGATGAAGATTGATAGTTTTTCGCAGCCTAAAACGATCGTGATTTACTGAAAACTTTATTCTTTCGCAAACCAGAATGATCTTCGTTTTTTTTCCAGATTTCTGTTTTAAAAAATCAGAATAATCTTTGTTTTTCCATACTTCTGTTTTTAATAAACCAAAATGATATCCGTTTTTTCGTAATTTTGTTTTTAATAAACGAGAATGATTTTCGTTTTTCAAACTGTTTTTTTTTTTAATAAATCCAAAAGATCTTTGTTTTTTCAAACTTCTTCATGAAGATGCTATCTTGAAGATGTAATAATCATTCTCTTGAAATGATTGATATATGGATATATTCTTTTTGAGATTCTTTCATTATTGAGTAGATACTTATGAACTTTGATGATGTGAATGACTTCTTGCTTGTTTACTTATGCAATTCATGTTCCTTAAATAAAACTTAAGTGCAATCATTAGTAGATCATTATTCATAAAACTTAATCATTTATTTCATAAGGTTTGTTGTCATTAAAACATATATCAAAAATGTTTTTTCCTCAACATGTTTTACTTCTACTCAACCGTACATACAAGGGTTGTTTGTGAAAATTTTTAAGTCAGTATAGAAATCTCATACTTAAAACATTGAAATTTAGATTTGTCATTTACTTGACATTGTAAAAGTAAAATAAATACCACATGACAAAATCATATACATATTTTTATAACAATATTTTGACAATAAATTTAGATTTTTTATTTCACTTTTCTTATAATATTTTTCTATTAAGAGAACCGCTAGAGTTAAATTAAAATGTTAGTTGCAACCATTTTTACTATAATTAAAACAATACTCATTTTGTCTTGCCATTTTTAATTCTACTTTTCACTTTGTATTCTCTATTTTATGTCTTCGTTTGAATATGCCAACTTAGATCATTTTCATGCTCAATCATTTTAAAATTATAATTATATGATAACACGAGTAAAAAAAGAGCACGACTATATGATTTTATGATAGATAATTATATATATTAATATTTATTAAAATATTTTAAAGATTTTTAATATTAAATATACCTTATAGGTTTTGTTTGTAGGATGGTCTTCACTATGAGTTTATTTTAAAAAAATTATTATTTTCGGTTTTATGCATCATAACCACACATTTGAGAGAGATTTATTTTTTGGCCGAATATTTGAGAGAGTGGTGAATGTTTAACAATTAGTATTTCTTTAGAATAATGTAGTAATTAGAAAGATGTAAATTTTAACATATTATTGATTAACATACTAATTTTAATAGATTATTTGGTTTATCATATAGACCATTAATAATTAATATACTATTAACTTTATACTTATTACTACATTTTAATGTCACTCTTTTTATTCTATTTTCTCGTAATATTTAACGAGTGAAATGTATATAAGACATTAAATTATAAATCGGTTGATTAAACCTTTAAATATTTTTTTAACAGTTTTAAATTTTATTCATTCATTAAAATATAACTAAAATTTTAACATAATAATTCAATGAGTAAAATTTAATATATAAATTAGTTGCAATTATATTATCAAATGTGTATTTATAAACCCAAATACCTGTTGTATTATTGGAATACAAAAATTGACACAAATACAATATATATGTAGTGTTCTATTTTTTTTTCAAAAATAAAAAATAAAAAATAAAAATAGTGTAAAAATAATAATGATAGTGTTTAATCTGTAAAAAATGAAAGTAGTAAGTTAAGAAAAAATAGAGTGACACGGTATTGAAAATTATTATTTTAGTTGATTTTTTTTTATAGAAAAGTGATAGTGTTTAATTTGTAACAAGCAAAACAAATGTCAATAAGAGGGATTGAATCCCAATACCTCCTTCCAAACCACTAATTAATCCTTCAATTTGTTGGTGTTAAGTATTCATTATAATAATATTAAAATTAAAATGCAATAAAATTCAAATCTAAGTGAATTATTATTGCTATATAATATTATTATATAATAAAATAATTTAATTTATATGTATTATTAGTGTAGAAATTTTTTAAGCCAATAAAAATGTTTACACTGATAAGTTAATCTATTAAGTAATAATAAAAAATTGCAAATAATACATAAGCTATAAATAGAACCATTTCTTATCTTGGCGGGAAAACAAAGCGAATGCAATAAGAAGAAAACCGCCGAAACGCTCTTTACGCTGTCGTTCTATTCCGATGTCGCAAACCGAAACCCTATCTTTGATTCAAGAGATCGAATCTCTCGTCTCCGATCAACTTCAAGTGGTATTTCACTCTTTCTCTCCTCTCCCCCTTCAATTTTACTCCAATGTTTCCTGTTACTTATGCAACTTCAGTTTCACTATTTACTCTAATTTGCGATTCGCTTTTCTTCTACTTATTTTACCAAATAAAAAAAAAACATTTTCTTTACTTTTTCTCTAGGTTTAAATTTCGAAGGGTTTTTGTCGAATTCCCTAAATTTCTTTAATTTCGTAAAATATAGTTTAATTTCTAATCGTGTTGCGTTGTATTTCAGGTTTCGTACAAGTGGTTGAGTCGCAGTTATCTCATATCATCCAATGAAGCAAAGAGGTATGGTTTTTAATTAGAAATGGGTAAAATGCTTTGCCTTGTAAAATTACTGGATTTTTTTGCTGTGATATGAGTATGTGAACAGTTGAAAATTTTGTTGCGTGTAGGTTGCTTCATGAATTTGTTGAAAAGCATGAGGGTGAGTTGGAAGTGGTGTATGCTTTGTCTGGTTGGTTAAAGAGTACTATTCCCAGCTACCACATTAGGCTTGTTACTGGACAAAAGCTTGCAGGTACTACATCTTTCTTAAGTATAATAATAAATGATTATAGTAACAGTGGCAATTATGAGCTATCAATGATTGATACTGAATCGAACACCAGACACATCATTGACATGTTGATATTAGTAATAATTTGAGAAAATGAAAGTGTTTGAATTTGGTTTCAGACACACTTTTAATTTGAGTGCTACATAGATTATGAATTTACAACACGATGAAAAATGAAAATTAACTTTCCCTTAGGTCTGTTTGGGAGGAGGATTTTGGAAGGTTTTAGAGGAAGAAGTCTATATTTTAATATATATTAGAGATTTAAAAAAATTAAAACAATAACGTGATATATTATTACTTAACATTTCAATCAAACTTGATTCATTCATAGAAATATTGTATAGCATGCTTAATTTCGAAAAGAAAATCAAGCCCTCCCTTCCCCTCCCCTACAAAATCTCTTTCCCAAGCAGACCCTTATTGATAGTTTTTTCTACTACTAAAAAATTTGCTGTAAGATATTTTTATTTGATATGATGTAATTCTCTTGTTCGATACCTTAAATTCTTATTGCATAAATCTGGTGTGTATTATTCATAGTTTTGTCTGTTTAGTATATGCTTGTTTTTTTTTTTTGGTTTGAGTGTCGAGCGTTCAGGGTCAGGCTAAAAAAAAACATAACTGATGGATGTTATTTTTCAATTGAAGTGTTGATTTTCGTTAGGCGTCTTTTTCTACAAAACTGGAGTCATTTTTGTTGCTTAATTCTCCTAGCTGAAACCAGGACATGAATCCATTTAGTGACTCTCTGACCCACCAGTTTAGTATGGTCAGTTTTGTCTCTATTCAAAGAACTGCTTATCCTGAAAACTCGGTTAAGCTGTTCAGTTAACATTTTTGGAAACATTTTTAGTGAATGAGTTATGAGAAAAATTTCCTGTCACTCATGAATGGCTTGCAAATATTTGGAAGTAGGAGTAACTTGAAACTAATTCCCACTTTTTATGCAGAAGCACAGCAAGAGTTTGATGGGAGTTGCTCAGTCCAGGTATATAGTGTGCAAACCAGCATTCCAAAGGATCCAGCTGTGCTTTGGAATGCAGAATTCATTCAAGCAGAAGAGCTCTTCAAGCAGCCTGCCTCGGTTGATAATTGTTTGAGAGACAATAGGTAGGTTCCATGTATTCGGAATATGTATGTAGTATATTTTGATTTTTGGTAATGGATGTGAATATGGTATTTGTATATATGCATTCGGTTTTGTCTATTGGTCGTCCCTCAAACAAGTCTTCATGTTAGTGGGAATGCTTTGTTCGCGAAGTAGTCTGATTGCTTTATCAAAATTGTGCCAGCAGACTTGGTGCCACTCATATTGAACTGGCAAATTTTCTTTTTGGTTCTCTTTGCCAATGAGGGTTACAGCACTTATCTTTTCTGTACACTTGACAACAGACCAAAAAATATTTTGGAAAGGTTTCTGTGAATTGCTTTAGTCTGAGTACTAAGCAATCATCACCCTATATGTTCATGTATATAAGAAACTACATAGATTTTACTTTTACAATTAAAAATTAAACTATTTTTTGTATGATCTAACTATATAATAATTTCCCAATGATACATGGACTCAAATTGTTCCCAGTGACCAATAAATCACTATTACTTGTTCCAAAACCTTGCTCTCCCTAATTATATTTGTTTTCACTATTGCTGTCCTATACTTGTCTTTACATGAGATATGATGTTTTCATTTATATATATGGTGTGTGTGTGTGTGTTTGGGGTTTCATGGAAGCTAACTAGCATATTTCTCAGGTTCTGTGGGATATCTAATTCATCTGTACAAAGGAATGTGGATGGCCAAACGGAAGTTTCTACCACTCCACAAATCAAAACTGTAGCTGGCTTGGCACCAACAAAGAGTAACATCATTCACCAACCTCCAAAAAGCATAGTTCACAATTCTATTGCTAAAGTTGGTCTCAAACCACAGAATGTAGTGAAAGATGTCAAGAGTGAAAGCAATGGTACAGGGAATACAGGAGTTCATGTTAACATCAATAAACCTACTGCAGAGAAAGGAAAGTCCCTTCCCTTGCCCACAGGCAAAAAGAAAATACAAACTGATAAAAGTGGCTCTGCTACTGGAAATTCGTTGGCAAGCTTTTGGGGTCGTCCATCTGCAAAACCCAAGCCATGCTCTGTGCCAGCCGAAAATAGCAACATGATTACAAATCCTGCTGGTTTGTTTCCATTCCAGTATATTGAATATGATTTTTAGATTTTCAGATCCTTTTGTATGATTATACCTACTATAATTAAATAGGCATTATGTAACATTGCATCTCCATATTTTTACTGACAATTCATTTTTTTAGAAGCTACTGAAAATGCACAAGCTTGTGCTCATGAAGCAGAAGAGGGTGACAGTGGGGATGATGATAATCAAGGTGTCACCTTAAGAAGATCATCCAATAAGAAAAGGAGGGTTGTCTTTGATTTCTCTGATGAAGACGAAGATGAAGTTGTCGTCAATTTAGCATCACCTGATGTCCCTAGTAAACAGTCATGTCAAGATTCCAGGCAAAATGACAAGAAGTTTTCAGAGAAAGCCACGTTGAATTTTGATGTGCCGATAGAAAATAAATCAATGGTTAAGGAAGAGAGAGCAACTGAGAAAAAAGTTTTCCAACCACCAAGAGAAGATTTATCAGTTATCATGAAGTGCACGAATACTGGGAAATCATCTACTGATAAGTTGCAGAGTAGTGCTCCCGAAATTTGTGTAAATAAGGATAGTGTAAAAAAGGCAACTCCAGGTTCACCTAAGAGGCGAAAAGTGATGAAGACAAGGATTGATGAACGAGGAAGAGAAGGTATATACATAAATGCAATCAACTCACCATGTTCTTTTTCCCCTTGTAGCATAAAAGTTAAAAACTTTACATATGACTATGACTATAATTTTGGGTGATCCTTATCAAAATTTTCATTAGCTATAATCTTTTATATTATATATTTGTATTTCTCTCTTAGTTATGTTTATTCTTCAGTAACTGAAGTAGTCTGGGAGGGGGAGGAGGCAGAGGCAGAGGCAAAGAAAGCTGATACGGTTACAGCAAAGAAAGCTGATACAGTTCCAGCAAAGAAAGCAGACAATAATACATCTACGAATGCTGTCAACAGGTTAGTGAATGAATGGAAATTTGGAAACATTCAATACTTCAAAAAAAAGTTTGCTGATCTATGGCAAGTTTTAAGGTTGACTGTTATTGAAGACTAACTTTATTAGTTGCATTTCCAGTGCACCGGCAACTAAGAAGCCAGCAGCTACATCAAATACTACTGGAAAAGGAGGAAGCAAGAAAGCAGCAAACTCAAAAGATCCCAAACAAGGCAATATTCTTTCATTTTTCAAGAGAGTATGAAACCATCTTCACAAAAGAATTACAATATTCATGGGACATTACTTCTAGCAGGATAATTCATCAATGGTACTTCCTTTGTGACTGAAGATTATGCATTATGTAGATCTAGTTCTATTTTAGTTTTGAGTGTTTTTTGTAATCTGTATTCCAGATAGTTGAATGTGTTATGATTTTCTTTTTTTCTTCTACAAGGTCTGTATCCTCTGCTCTCTATCTCTCTAATCAATTATTTTTCTCTCTCTATCTCTCTCTTCCTTGTGGTGTGATGAGAGTAAACTCTAGAGCATATGATACAAATTGTAGTAGGTGATTTCCACAGTTAATTGAGATTGGAATGATACAAATTCTGAATTTCTGAATTTCCATTTGTCAAAGTCACTATGTGAGCTTTCTAATTTTTATCCAACTTAAATAGACTGTCTAACTGCAATGTCTAATTAAATTTTTAACGGCATTGATTTTGAATGCTGTAAGCTTTTTGTTTTCCTCGTAACTCTTCCTGCTCGGTGAAAAGGAGATTAATTTTCCCATGCGCATGCATGCTAGGCACACGAATCTTCATATCAGTGTTGTTTAACGATGTTTATTTTTGTTCATATACACAGGTTTAAATATCACCAAATATATAAAAACAATTCCCCCTAGAGGAAATCTGTTCAATGCATTAATATAAGAGTTATTGGTTTTGTGTTCGAGAATTTTTTTTTGGTGTCCTCTACAATTTAAGTTTTCTACCCATTGTTTTTTCACTGTAATAAGGTCTTGGACTCCAAGGCGCTCAAAGCTATCTCCTCAAGGTTTTTCATGAATTGTATTTTCATTTTAATGTAATATTTATTTTATATAGATATAAATGTCCAATCATATCCATTATTTTAAAATATGGTATAATTGTAGTTTTGATCTTATTTTCATCAATTCACATAACTGGTCCATTATTTTAAAATTCGACAGTTTTGATTTCTCTTTTAGTTTTTTAACTAAAAAAAAATAGTGATTTGACATATTTTAAATGATGTAGTGTATAATATAGAACCATTTAGATACATTAATTATCTATATGTTTTTAATTAAATTACAAAGTAATTAATTTTAAAAGTTGAAAGTGAAGTTTTTAGAGAATTTTATTTCAATTTGATGTGTATTAATCATTCAAGATCATCCTATCATGTCACATTCTTTAAAACATGTCGCATCACTGTTTTTTTAGTTTAATATCAGATAGAGAGATCAAAACTGTTGAAAATCAAATAGGTCAATCAATTTCACTAAATAATAAAAATAGGGAGATCAAAACTACAACAAAATCTTAAAATATTGTACGCACATATTTATAATATAGTTAAATAATTTTTTAGTCCTTATAAAATTACTGTATTTTACTTTTAGTCCCACTAAATTTTTGTGCACTTTTTAGTCCCTATAAATATCATTAGTATCTAGAGTAAGGACTAAAATTGAAAAATGTGATATTCATATGGACTAAAAAGTGCAAAAAAATTTATACAAATTAAAAATAAAATGCCACAATTTTATAGAAACTAAAAACTTATATAACCATTTATAATATAATATAATATAATATAATATAATTAAAATGTAGTTGTAAATTTTTTACACACTAATTAAATTAAATTATTTTCTAAATTATTTGTCACTAGTTTTATCTTCTCTAAATACCCTCATTTAACCGAACTATAACTCCAATTTATGTGCGAGCCTTGTTGAGACAAGATATCGGTCTCAATTAAGACTAATTAAAAATCAATGGTTGCTCATCTACCTTATATTGTTTATTTAAAATATGTAAAAAATATTATTTGATTGGAATTTTCAATAAATTCATTAATTTCATTTTTTACTATTAGATTGACGTTTTTCATTACCAGATAGTAAGATACTGAGAGGACGGAATGAGCGATCGCTTAAAATTTTCCTTTTATATTTAAAAAAAGTTGTAACCTATTAAAAAATTGTATAATAAATATACTATGTGATATTTTTTTATAAAAAAATATTAAATTAAAGAAGACAAATAATCTCGTGTAAAGTTATGGAGACCCATCATTTTCATTGATGATGTACAATGAAATTTATGATTTAAACTTCAGTCACAACAAATTCTTTGATGATGTACAATGAAATTTATGATTTAAACTTAAGTCACAACGAATGTGAGGGAAGGTACTACCATATGTGTGAGTGAGCTGCAATTGATTTGAATACGTTGTAATTGAAGGTGCAAACACGAGAAGGGGGTTGAATTGTGTTTGACTAACTTGAATACTTTTCCTGTTTTTACACTTTTAAAACAAAACTTGATGTATGAATAAAAACAGAGTTATCAGCGGATATAAAGTAAAAATAAAACACATAATTTTTATACTGGTTCACCGTTAACGAGGCTACGTCCAGTCCCTTCACCTTGAAGGACTTCACTATTTCAAACCTTGAATTACAACCGTTCTACTGACCCTCCAAGTCAGTCTTCTCAAACAGTCTAACAATCCTAGACTCTTGAGGAATATAGCACATGTCTTCAGCCAATCTGACAATCCCAGATTGTAGAAGAAATTTCAACACTATGAATCTAATTGCCAAGTAACCTGCTACCCCTTCTGACTCCCTCAGATTGTAGACTCTACTTCAACAACTTAGATTTGACACAATGGAAGGAAAATAACACGAGTACTTGCTTCTTGAAAGCTGGAACTCACAATTGACCTCTCTGAAAATTTGAGTGTTTGCTTTGGAAGTGTATGACTCTTTTGTGATTTTCGATGCAAAGTATTCTGCCTTGAGCATCCTTTTAGAGATGCAGATTTGAGCCTATTCCAATGCTTAAATTCGAGCTGAATCTTGCTGGATTCTCTGTAAAAATAACTTGACCAATTGAGCTTCATTTAAATAAAAAACATATCTTTTTTAAGCTTCAGATTTCTTTCAAAAAATAACTGGCCAATCAAAACTTTAGTTGCTTCCCGCCACAACTCCTGAATTCCACAATACCTCACTTTTATTTTTGTAACAAATCTTTTTAATACTTTGATTAAAATAAATTAAAATCTCCACCGTTAATCCTCTTGATTAAATCTGGACCATTGGATTCTTCTGCACTAGTCCACATCTGGACCAAACTAATTGATATGCTGTGATCCTCTGATTTCGGCCATCCCTGGACCACACTTCCTAACCCTCTGATCTTCTGATTTCGGCCATCTTGGACTTGCACCTAATATGCTACAATCCTCTGATCTCGGCCATTGCTGGACCACACATCCTGACCCTCTGATTTCGGCCAACACTGGCCCATGGTCTGATCTTCTGATCTCGGCCAACACTGGGCCAAATAATTAATTCTGAACCATTGATCTGGAAATCTTCCCTCTGATCTGGACCAATTCTGGACTTGGTCTGGATTAAACTAAAATTAAATATGGATAAGTAATATTTCAGTCTGGACATTTTACCTTTGATTTTAGATCAGGTCTGGATCAATTCTGGAAATCATTTCTTCTGGTCTGGACTTAGTTTCATACCCTGAACCATGTTATCTTCTGATCTGGGTCAAATCTGGATTGATTCTCTTGTTTTGGACTCATTAACTTATCTTCTGGTTGAGTCTGGAACAAGTCTGGGCTGTTTTAATTTCTCACTGCCAGGCCATCTTATGGTCAGAATAACTTCTAGAATAAATCTGATATTTGATTCCTCTTGGTCTGGAAAAACTCTCCCTCTGGCAGGCTTTCCTCTGGTATGGTCTAGGTCTTCTTCTGACATTGCTTCCTTTTGATCTGGGCAAGCAAAAATATCTTCTGGTGATCCTGGAGTATCTTCTAGTAATTCCAGGATGCATTCTAGATGCATCTTCTGCCTCTGCAAACTTCATTTTCTGGTTGTATTTAATGTAATAATTCAAGGTACAAAATAAGATTACATTCAGTCCTTTTGTAAACATCAAAATCCTAAGACTTAGAACCAACTTGGTTCCAACAATCTCCCCCTTTTTGATGATGACAAAACCTTAACTTATTTTGCTAACTTGTAACTCGAAGACTTGAATTACTCCCCCTCAGACCAATCTCTCCCCCTAAGTCTGATACTCTCCTTTTCAACTCCTTCTCCTTTCACTCTTTCTTTTCTTCTCTTCTCCTCTCCTTTTCAACTCCTTCTTTATTCTCTCTTTCTTTTCCTTTCTTCACACTTCCTCTCCTTTTCAACTCTTTCTCTTTTCACTCTTTCTTTTTCTCTCTTTGTTTTTCTCTCTCCCTGTTTCCTCTCCTTTTCAACTCCTTCTCTTTTTCACTCTTTCTTTTTCTCTCTCCCTGATTCCTCTCCTTTTCTACTTATTTCTCCTCTTTTCATCTATTTCTTTTTCGCTCCTTCTTTCTTTTTATCTCTCCTTTTCTACTTATTTCTCCTTTCTCTCTCTCTCCCCCTTTTTGTCATCAGCCAAAAAGTGGTCCTACTATTTTTGTATTTTTTGTTTTTCTCTTTACAAATTACAGAAAGTAAAACAGAAAATAAAAGACAGAAAATAAAATTACAAGAAATTTAAAAACTCCTAAGATGACTACTTGAGCTAGTCAGATATGGAGGTAATGCTGAGATGCTTCTTGATGAACTTGAACCTATCTTCTGGTAATGCTTTGGTGAAGATGTCAGCCCATTGATGATCAGTGTCCACAAACTGGATGCTTAAAGTCCCTTTTTGAACATGGTCCCTAATGAAATGGTGTTTTATTTCAATGTGTTTGGCTCTGAAGTGTAAGATAGGGTTCTTGGTTAGGTTTATGGCTGAAGTGTTATGACAGAACAAAGGGATATTGGTTTCAAAGATGTTGTAATCTTCAAGTTGATGTTTCATCCAGAGTAACTGTGAACTGCATCCTGCTGCTGATATATACTCAGCTTCAGCTGTTGACATGGCAATTGTGCTTTGTCTTTTGCTTGACCAAGAGATCAAATTATCACCTAAGAAAGTGCAGTTGCCACTTGTACTTTTCCTTTCCAGCTTGTCTCCAGCATAGTCGAAATCACAAAAACCTGTGAATTTGTAGGTGGGGATTTTCTTGTATAACAAAGTAAGGTTGGTGGTTCCTTTAAGGTATCTCAAAATTCGTTTGACAGCAGTTAAATGGGATTCCCTAGGGTCAACTTGAAAACGGGCACAGACACAAACACTAAACAAGATGTCAGGTCTAGAAGCAGTTAAATAAAGAAGGGATCCAATCATACCTCTATATGTTTTCTGGTCTACCTTTTGGCTGGTTTCATCTTTCTCAAGTGAGCAGGTTGGGTGCATGGGGGTGGCCATAGGCTTACAGTCACTCATCTTGAACTTTTTAAGAAGTTCTTTGGTGTATTTAGATTGGTGAATGAGTATACCTGATTTACCTTGATGAATCTGAATTCCCCAGAAGAACTTAAGTTCTCCCATCATGCTCATTTGGAACTCTTTCTGCATTAGGTCAGAAAACACTTCCTGTTGACTGTATCCTTGAGCTACAAGTCTGGCTTTGTTCCTTACCACTTCACCTTTTTCATTGAGTTTGTTCCTGAAAACCCACTTGGTTCCAATAATGTTTTTGTTTGGTCTGGGTACCAGATCCCAAACATCATTCGTTTGGAATTCATTCAGCTCTTCTTGCATTGCAAGTATCCAACCTTCCTCTGCCAAAGCCTCATCAACATTGCTTGGTTCAATTGTTGAGAGTAAACCAAACAGACTAGTTTCTCTACTTGATGATCTGGTCTTTAAAGGTTCTTCTGCACTGCCAATAATGAGAGATTCTGGATGTGAAGACTTGTACTTCCATCCATTCTTTCCCTCTAACTTGTTTTCAGAGTCAGCATGTTCTTCTTCATCTTGATCTTTCTCAGATTCTGCTTCTGGTTCAGCTTCTAGTTCTTGTGCCTCTGGTTCACCTGCAATTTCCTCATCTTGCTTTGACCTTTCAAAGTCAAGCTGTTATCATCAAACTTAATGTGGATTGATTCTTCCACAGTGTTAGTTTCTTTGTTAAACATCCTATAAGCTTTTGATCTCTTAGAGTAGCCAATAAAGATACATTTTTGAGATCTAGAATCAAACTTAGCTAGGTTATCTTTAGTGTTCAACATAAAACAGATGCAACCAAATTGCTTAAAGTAGGAAATATTGGGTTTCTTACCTTTCCACAGTTCATAGGGAGTTTTATTTAAGATGGACCTGATATAGACTCTATTCTGAATGTAGCAAGTTGTGTTGACAGGTTCTGCCCAAAGGTAGGTGGCAACCTTCATATCATTCAGCATGGTTCTGGCCATCTCCTGCAGTGATCTGTTCTTCCTTTCTACCACTCCATTCTGTTGAGGTGTTCTAGGGGATGAGAAGTTGTGAGAGATCCCATTCTCATCACAGAATTTTTCAAAATACTTGTTCTCGAATTCACCTCCATGATCACTTCTGATGGTTATGATCTTAATACCCTGTTCATTCATAACTTGCTTACAAAAAGAAATAAATACTATGTGAGATTCATCTTTGTTCTTTAAAAATTTTACCCAAGTCCACCTTGAGTAATCATCAACAATCACAAAACCATATTTCTTACCACTGAGAGAAGCTGTTTGAACAGGACCAAACAGATCTAAGTGAAGTAGTTCAAGTGGTTGAGAGGTAGAAACACATTTTTTAGTTTTAAAGAGCTTTTAGTTTGTTTACCTCTTTGACATGCTTCACACAGAATCTCAGTTTTGGAACTTACCTTGGGAAGCCCTCTTACCAACTGGAGTTTGCTCAGTTCGGATATAAGCCTAGGGTTTGCATGCCCTAACTTTTTGTGCCAAATCAGATTCTGTTCACTCACAGACAATAAACATTTAACCTGTTGCTTAGCAAGACTGAACAAATCAATTTTATAAACATTATCCTTCCTAGTGCCGGTAAATAAAACAGTTCCATCAATTTGACTAACAGCTTTGCAAGTTTTTTTATTAAAGATGACATCATAGTTGCAGTCACTTAATTGACTTATGCTCAGAAGATTATGTTTTAGCCATTTAACCAACAGAACATTTTAAATAGAAAGGGGAGAAGAAGTGTTACCAACAATTCATGTACCAATAATCTGACATTTCTGGTTTCCTCCAAAGGAAACTTTGCCTCCATTCTTCATAGTCAGATCCAGAAACATAGATTTGTCTCCTGTCATGTGTTTGGAGCAGCCACTGTCAAGATACCAAGTTTTGTGTTGTTGATCAGATTTTGCCTTTTCTCTGTCAGAATCAGAGTCAGACTCAGATTCAGACTTAGCTTCTGTTCGAGCCATTAGAGCCAGTTCTTCTTCTGGCCTGTTTGAGCAGTTTCCTTGATTCTGCTTTGGTTGATACCCCATGTTCCTCTGATGATTCTGGAACATGTTTTGATTCTGGTAAGTTTGGTGAATCGGGTGGTTCTGATGAATTTGGTAATTCTTGTGATTCTGGTACTTCCTGATCTGATTCTGGTTCTGGTTCCAGTGTTGATTTTGATTCTGGTTCCAGTACTGATTCTGATTCCAGTACTGATTCTGATTCTGGTTCCAGAGTTGATTCTTGTTCCAGTTCTTGTGCTTCTGATACTGATTCCAGTTCTGGTTCCAGTTTTTGTGCTTCTGATACTGGTTCCAGTTCTGGTTCTGGTTCCAGTTCCTGTTTTGATTCTGGTTCCAGTTTTGGTTCTGATTCCGATTCTGGTTCTGGTTGAGTTGACCAGACCTTCTTCCATCAGACTCAGATTGCCTTTGTCTTGTTGTAGCAGGATCATAAACCTTCTTCTGCTTGTGCATAGCCAACATCCATTGTCCAGGCACCAGTGTTGGTGTCTCCTTCTGGTTGCTCAGAATATCTGCAACATAGATAATTTGATCTTTTGGTACCCATAACTGATTGGGTCTAGGTTTGTTAGTCTTAAGAACTTTCTGATCTTGTTCAAATATTACCATTGGACAAGATAGTTCAGAGTGACCTTTCTTAGCACAAACAATACATAAAACATCAGAATGAACAGCTTTACTTTCAGTAGTTGTTTCTGTAAAACCAAAACCTCTTTTTCCAGAGTTACTGTTTCCATAAATCATAGATGCATATTTACTTCTTTCCATTCCATTTGAAATGAAGTTTTGAAAAAATTGCTCATGCACATCAGATTTACAAACAGTTTCAGAAGTGGAACAAATATTACTTTTGAGAGTTTGGTTTTCAGACTTGAGTCTTGCAACTTCAGTTTTAAAATCTTTGTTTTCAGTTGCATACTCAGAATTTTGATTCTTTAAAACTTGGACTTCTTTGGTTAGATTTTTCTTATCTTCCCTAAGAGTTTTCAGTTTTAAAGACATCTTATTATTTGCATTTAACAAGTCTTTTAAAGTTTCAATTAGTTCAGATTTAGATAGATCAGAAAATACCTCACTGTCTTCATCTTCTGATTCTGTTCCAGAGCCTGAGCTGTATCCAGAGCTTGAGTTGGTATGAGCCATCAGAGACAGAATTGCTTCCTCTGATGTGCTTCCAGATTTTCCTAAATGATTGCTTCGATCATTCTTCCTTCTACCTGTTTTCCTTCTTGAATTTGTGCCTTTATGAGGTCCAAAAGCAGACCTGATGTGTGCCTTCATTGCTGTTTCTGCCTCTTCTTCATCAGACGATTCTTCTTCTGATTCTGATACATCCCAGGCTGCCATCAGACCCTTCTTTCTGAATCTGGAACTCTTCTTGTGTTGTTTTCCTTTTTCCAGATTAGGACATTCTGACTTGATATGTCCAGGTTTATTGCATCCATAACAAACAATATTCTTCTTGTCAGATTCTTCCTTTCCTCTGTTGTTATGTTTCTTCTTGAAGCTTCTTCTCTTCCTGTTTTCCCAGATCTTAACCATCTTTTTGGTTAAGTAAGCCATATCATCACTGTCACTGTCACTATCCTCTGATTCTGATGCTGCCTTTGCAGCTTTCTTCGATTTCGACTTCAGAGCCAGATTCTTCTTCTTCTTTGGTTCTTCTTCTTCCAGTTCTATTTCATGAGACCTGAGTGAGCTGATCAGGTCTTCAAGTCTTAAGTTATTCAGATCTTTGGCTTGCTGAACTGCAGTAACCATTGGTCTCCACTGTTTTGGTAAACTTCTTAGAATCTTGTTGACATGATCTGCTGTTGTGTAGCTTTTCTTCAAGACCTTAAGTCCAGATATCAGAGTCTGGAATCTGCAGAACATTCCATCAATGTTTTCATCATCTTCCATCTTGAACATCTCAAACTGTTTGACCAGTATGTTAGCCCTTGCTTCTTGAACCTGCTGGGTTCCTTCATAGGTCAGAACCAGACTGTCGAATATGCTCTTTGCTGTTTCTTTATATGTGCATCTGTCAAATTCCTTGAATGTGATGGCACTGATCATGATGTTTCTGGACTTGTGATGAGGTTTGTGTAATCTGCTCTGATCTGGTTTCATATCATCCATGTCTAGTTTTTAGTTGGATCTTCTAGATCACTAGGTACAGTGTATCCTTTGACTATCATCTTCCATAGTTCAGGATCTTGAGATATGACAAAACTTCTCATTCTATCCTTCCAATACTCAAACCTTTCTCCATCAAACAGTGGTGGTCTGTTGATGTTGCCTCCCAATTCTTCTCTGGATTCTGCCATGTTGAACCCCTTGGACCATTCCTCAAACACTGTTAAGTGCTCAGCCTTAAGACCGAGCTCTGATGCCAATTGAAGGTGCAAACACGAGAAGGGGGGCTTGAATTGTGTTTAACTAACTTGAATACTTTTCCTGTTTTTACACTTTTAAAACAAAACTTGATCTATGAATAAAAATAGAGTTAGCAGCGGATATAAAGTAAAAATAAAACACAAAATTTTTATACTGGTTCACCGTTAACGAGGCTACGTCCAGTCCCTTCACCTTGAAGGACTTCACTATTTCAAACCTTGAATTACAACCGTTCTACTGACCCTCCAAGTCAGTCTTCTCAAACAGTCTAACAATCCTAGACTCTTGAGGAATATAGCACATGTCTTCAGCCAATCTGACAATCCCAGATTGTAGAAGAAATTTCAACACTATGAATCTAATTGCCAAGTAACCTGCTACCCCTTCTGACTCCCTCAGATTGTAGACTCTACTTCAACAACTTAGATTTGACACAATGGAAGGAAAATAACACGAGTACTTGCTTCTTGAAAGCTGGAACTCACAATTGACCTCTCTGAAAATTTGAGTGTTTGCTTTGGAAGTGTATGACTCTTTTGTGATTTTCGATGCAAAGTATTCTACCTTGAACCTCCTTTTATAGATGCAGATTTGGGCCTCTTCCAATGCTTAAATTCGAGCTGAATCTTGTTGGATTCTCTGTAAAAATAACTTGACCAATTGGGCTTCATTTAAATAAAAAACATATCTTTTTTTAAGCTTCAGATTTCTTTCAAAAAATAACTGGCCAATCAAAACTTTAGTTGCTTCCTGCCACAGCTCCTAAATTCCACAATACCTCACTTTTATTTTTGTAACAAATCTTTTTAATACTTTGATTAAAATAAATTAAAATCTCCACCATTAATCCTCTTGATTAAATTTGGACCATTGGATTCTTCTGCGCTAGTCTACATCTGGACCAAACTAATTGATATGCTGTGATCCTCTAATTTTGGTCATCCCTGGACCACACTTCCTAACCCTCTGATCTTCTGATTTCGGTCATCCTGGACTTGCACCTGATATGCTACGATCCTCTGATCTCGGCCATTGCTGGACCACACATCCTGACCCTCTGATTTCGGCCAACACTAGGCCATGGTCTGATCTTCTGGTCTTGGCCAACACTGGGCCAAATAATTAATTCTGAACCATTGATCTGGAAATCTTCCCTCTGATCTGGACCAATTCTGGACTTGGTCTGGATTAAACTGAAATTAAATCTGGATAAGTAATATTTCAGTCTGGACATTTTACCTTTGATTTTGGATCAGGTCTGCATCAATTCTGGAAATCATTTCTTCTTGTCTGGACTTAGTTTCATACCCTGAACCATGCTGTCTTCTGATCTGGGTCAAATCTAGATTGATTCTCTTGTTCTAGACTCATTAACTTATCTTCTGGTTGAGTCTGAAACAAGTCTGGGCTGTTTTAATTTCTCACTGCCAGGCCATCTTCTGGTCAGAATAACTTCTGGAATAAATCGGATATTTAATTCGTCTTTGTTTGGCAAAACTCTCCCTCGGCAAGCTTTCCTCTGGTATGGTCCAGGTCTTCTTCTGACATTGCTTCCTTCTGATCTGGGCAAGCAAAAGTATCCTCTGGTGATCTTGGAGTATCTTCTGGTAATTCCAGGATGCATTCTGGGTGCATCTTCTGCCTCTGCAAACTTCATTTTTTGGTTGTATTTAATGTAATAATTCAAGGTACAAAATAAGATTACATTGAGTCCTTTTGTAAACATCAAAATCCTAATACTTAGAACCAACTTGGTTCTAACAGTAATAACAGTAGATGTTGGGTGGGCTCACTCGCAAGTGGAACCTACCAATTTTAATATTATTATTATTATTAGCATTAGCATTAGTAATATTATTGCTATTAAAGAAAAAAAAAGGAAAATGTATTTTACTGGGTTTGGCCCATGTGAAGAAGAAGAAAAAAGAAGGGATTTTGAAATCCCTAATAAAAATAAAAACAAAACAATGTCGAAGGAAGAACATGAAGAAAGGCATGCAATGGCAGTAACAAAAATAGGGAAATGAAGGAATAATTAAGTTCCAGTGGTAACATATGTGTAGAAAATTTGCTCCGTTTGATCTACAATTTTAATATGTTATTTATACCACTGAGTTTGTTATTTTAATATACAATTTTATTAGTTTTACCTTCTCTGGGAGTTACTTTGGAATATCTACTTTAGTAGAAGGTTGTTGTGTTGTTTGATGTTTCCTAGTGTTATTAAGAAGATTCTGGTACACTCATTATTATAGTGGAAGTTTTACTGGACTAGGTCCCGTGATTTTTATTCTCTCAATTTGAGGGAAGTTTTACACATTAAAAATTGTATTTGTCTTATATTTAATTTTCTGCCAATTATTGTTGCTATTTAGAATTGTATTTTATGTTTGGTCATTTATCTGCACATGTGGGGGAAAAATATTTTGTATTATTGAGATAATTATCTTTGGTTTTTCCCAACAAAGTGGTATCAGAGCTCGGTTCGTTTGATTTGTGCATTTAAATGGAGGAGGAAAGTAAATGTCCGAATATGATTAAGTTCAACTCTTCTAATTACACACTTTGGAAGTCTCTCATGGAAGACATGTTATACAGTAAAGGTTTGTATGATCCTATTGAGGGTGACACTGCTAAATCCACAGATAAATCTGACGCTGACTGGAAGAAGATGAATAGAAAGACAGTGACGTTGATCAGATAGTGTATGAACGAAAGAATGTGCAAAATAAAACATTCTTGATTCGGAAGCTGGTGAATATGAAAAACAAATATGGGGATTCAATGGCAGAGCGTGTTAGTATTTTTCATAATACAGTGAATCAGTTGACAACGGAAGATATTAAATTAGATGATGATTTGCAAGTGTTGTTATTGTCGAGTTCCTTGCTTGATAATTGAGAAGTCCTTGTTGTGACATTGACCAATTCAGCTCCAAGTGGAAACTTAAAAATGTCAAAAGTTAAAGAAGAAGCTCGAAGAAAGGAACGTGGTTTGATTGGTTCTTCCTCAAAGTCAGAAGCACTAGTTACAAAGTCACGGGGGATAAGTCAATGTAGATACTTCCATAGGCGCAACAACTCGGAAAGTCATAGCAAGTCCAGAAGCAAGTCGACGACTAGAAAAGAAGTGATATGCTACCATTGTGGCAAATTAGATCACATAAAAAGAAATTACAGGTTCCTTAAGAGAAATCAATCAAGGGAAAGAGATAAAAACAAAGAGAAGAAAAATGATAAAGATACAACAACAGTTGCATCTGTTAGTAATGTCTACATTGTTTGTGATGATAATGAAGGTCCAAACACGAGAAGGGGGGTTGAATTGTGTTTGCCAAACTAGAATTCTTTTGCTGTTTTGTTGAATGTTATGTGAATTATTTGATAAATAATTAATCAGACTCAGCAGCAGATAATAACAACATAGGAACACAACGATTTATCCTGGTTCACCATTAACTTGGCTACATCCAATCTCTTCACTCTGAAGGCTTTAATCCTTTAATTCAAAACTTTTGAATTACAACACCTGACCCTCCAAGTCAGTCTTCCCAAATAGTCTGACAACCCCAGACTTTTGAGGAACGATAACAGCACCTTGACTCTAAAAGTCAAGTCTTCTCCTACCAATCTGACAACCCCAGATTTAAGAAGGAATCTACACCTCTGACGGGTTTGATTACAAGGGTTTGGAACTCTGCAAAGTTGCTTCTGGAAAGCTGATTGCTGCACTGATTCTTGCATTCTTTTGTTGCTTTTGGAAAGCTGATTGTTGCACTGAATTTCTCTCTCGAAAACACTTAGAAAATATTGCTTTTGCACTCAAGTATTTCTCTCTATTGAACTCTCAAATAACTTTGAATTTGAAGCTTGAGTTCTATGTTTTTCGATGCATATTAATGTTGCATGGAGCCTTCTTTTATAGCTGAAATTTGGGTTGTGTCCAAGCTTATTTTCAAGATGAATCTTGCTCATATTTCCTTTGAAAATTATGTTGGCCAATCCTGTTTCACTTAATTTCAAACCGTATCTTTTTAGCTTCAGATTGCATTTGAAAATTCTGTTGACCAATCTTGTTTCTCTTAATTTCAAATCGTATCTTTTGAGCTTCAGATTGCATTCGAATTTCCTTCAAGTCTTCATTGATTTTTTAATCAAATCCCCTTAATGCTTCATCAACAGAAGTAGGCTCAATAGATGAGAGTAAGCCAAACAAACTGGTTTCTTTAAGTGATGATCTGGTCTTTAAGGGATCACTTGCACTCCCAATGATTAGAGTTTCGGGATGTGATGACTTGTACTTCCATCCACATCTTTTTTCTGACTTATCTTCATATTCATCCTTTGAAGATTTGTCGAGTTCTTCTGTTTTGCTTTCATCCTCCACCTTTTCAAGTTCTCTTGGTTTGTCTGCATCAGCTTCCTTTGGTTCTGGTAAACCTGCACTATCATCATCTTGCTTTGACTTTTCAAGGTCAAGCTATTTGTCATCAAATTTAACATGTATGGATTCCTCCACAATATTAGTTTCCCTGTTAAACACTCTATAGGTCTTGGATCTTTCAGAGTAACCAATGAAGGTACACTTTTGAGATCGTGAATCAAATTTTCCAAGATTATCTTTAGTGTTCAACATATAACAAGTGCAACCAAATTGTTTAAAATAAGAGATGTTAGGCTTTTTACCTTTCCACAGTTCATATGGTGTTTTATTCAATATGGATCTAATATAGACTCTATTTTGAATATAACATGCGGTATTAATTGCTTCTACCCAAAAGTGTTTTGTAGCATTCATATCATTTAGCATTGTTCTGGCCATTTCTTGGAGTGTTCTATTTTTTCTTTCTACAACTCCATTTTGTTGGGGTGTTCTAGGAGAAGAAAAGTTGTGAGAGATTCCATTCTCATCAGAAAAACTTTCAAAGAATTTGTTCTCAAATTCTCCTCCATGATCACTTCTAATTGTTATAATTCTAAGATCTTTTTCATTCATTATTTGTTTGCAAAATATGATAAACACTATGTGGGATTCATCCTTACTTCTTAAAAAATTTACTCATGTCCACCTAGTGTAATCATCTACAATAACAAACCCATATTTCTTTCCACTTAGAGATTCTATTTTTACTGGCAATAGATCTATGTGAAATAGCTCAAGGAGCTTTGAGGTAGATATTGAGTTTTTCGGGTTGAAAGAATTTTTTGTTTGTTTTCCCTTTTGACAAGCTTCACACCTAATTTCAGTTTTGTAGCTGAGCTTAGGTAGACCTCTCACCAGTTGAAGTTTATTTAGTTTTGAAACTAATCTAAGGTTAGCGTGACCTAATCTTTTATGCCAAATTAATTTCTCTTCATTTAATGACACTAGACACTTAACCTTTTGTTTCTCTAGACTAAACAGATTTATTTTGTAAATATTGTTTTTCCTATGACCTGTGAAGAGTATTGATCCATTCTTCTGACTAATAGATTTGCATGTTTTTTGGTTAAATATAATATCATAATTATTATCACTTAATTGACTAATACTTAATAAATTATGCCTAAGACCTTTAACTAGTAGTACATCTTTAATAGAAGAAGTACCATTACCAACCGTGCCTCAACCAATGATTTGGCCTTTTTTCTTTCCTCCAAAAGCCACTGTCCCTCCTTTTCTCAAAGTTAGTTCTTGGAACATAGACTTTTCTCCTTTCATATGTCACGAGCATCCACTGTCCAGGTATCATAACTGGTGTTGCAACTTGATTGCTGAAGACATCTGAAACAAAGATAATTTTGTTTTTAGGTACCCAAATCTGGTTGGGTCCTGGTTTGTTAGTCTTCAAAGGTTTCTTGTCTCTCCTTGATTTTATCATGGGACAAGACAATTTTGAGTGACCTTTCTTGGCACAAACAGCACATAAAACATCAGAGGAAATAGGTTTAGTTACAGTTACAATTTAATCAAATCCTATGCCACTATTTACCACTGTTATTAACTCCATAGATCATGAAAGCATATTTGCTTCTTTCCATACCATTAACAATAAAATCTTGTAAAACTTGTTCATGCATATCAGAATTACATACAATATTTTTACTTGATGTTGAACAAAGATTACTTTTCAGAGTTAGATTTTCAGACTTAAGCTCAGCAATATCAGTTTTAAGAGTTGCATTTTCTGTTTTACATTCTGCATTTTGATTCTTTAAAACATCAATTTCTTTAGTTAGAGTTTTATTTTCTTCCTTAAGTGTTTTCAGTTTTAAAGAAAGTTTGTTATTGATATTTAAAATGTCATTCATTGTAGTAATTAAATCAGATCGAGCGAGTTTAGAAAATACCTCTTTTTCATCTTCTGGTGATTCACTTCCAGGATCAGATTCTGTATCAGATCCAGAGGCAGAGCTTGTGCGAGCCATCAGAGCCAATTTTGTTTCTAATTCACTTCCAGAATCAGAGTCTGGGTTGGATCTAGAGGCAGGATGAATGTGTGTCATCAGAGCCAATTCTACTTCTTCTGATTTCCTTCCAGAGTTGGATCCAAAGGCAGAATGAGTGTGAACTGTCTGAGCCAATTTTGCTTCTTCTGATTCACTTCTAGAGTCAGATTTTATGTTGGATCCAGAGACATAATGAATGTGAGCCATCATGGCTAATTCTGCTTCTTCATCTTCAGAAGATTCATCAGAATCATCCCATGTTGCCATCAGATTCTTCTTCTTGGGTCTGGAGTATTTCTTCTAATTTTTCCCTTTCTCCAGATTTTTACATTCTGACTTGATGTGCCCAAGTTCATTGCATCTATAGCAGATGATACTCTTCTTGTCTTGTCCATCCTTTCCTCTATTGGAATTCTTGGAATACCTTGAAGGTGCAAACACGAGAAGGGGGGTTGAATTGTGTTTGACTTAACTTGAATACTTTTCCTGTTTTAATACTTTCAAAACAAAACTTGATGTATAATTAAAACAGAGTTAGCAGCGGATAAAAATAAAAATAAAAACTCATAGATTTTATACTGGTTCACCGTTAACGAGGCTACGTCCAGTCCCTTCGCCTTGAAGGATTTCACTAATTCAACCTTGAATTACAACCTTGCTACTGAACCTCCAAGTCAGTCTTCTCAAATAGTTTAACAATCCTAGACTTCTTTGAGGAAAAACAACTCCTGATCTTCAGCCAATCTGACACCCTAGATTGTAGAAGAATTCACAACACTATGAATCTAATTGCTAAGTACCTTGCTACCCTTTCTGAATCCCTCAGTTTGTAGACTCTACTTCAACAACTTAGATACAACCCTATCTAATTGCCAAGTAACCTGCTACCTCTACTGACTCCCTCAGATTGTAGACTCTACTTCAACAACTTAGATTTGCCACAGTGGAAAGAAAATAACCGAGTACTTGCTTCTTGAAAGCTGAAACTCACAATTGACTTATATGAAAATTTGAGAGTGGTTGCTTTGGAAGTGTATGACTATTTTGTGATTTTTGATTCTGAGCATTCTGCCTTGAGCCTCCTTTTATAGATGAAAATTAAGGTTTCTTCCATGATCAAATTCGAGCTGAATCTTGCTGGATTCTCTTCCAAAAATAACTTGACCAATTGGGCTTTATTTAAATAAAAAACATATCTTCAGATTTTCTTTCAAAATAATTGGCCAATTAAATCTGTTGGTTGTTGCCGCCAATGCTCCTGAATTCCATGCTACTCCACTTTATTTTTATAACCAATCTTCTTAACACTTTAATTAAAATAACTTGCAATCTCCATCGTTGATCAATTCTGGACCATCAGAATTTTGAGCTCTAGTCCACATCTGGTCCAAGCCAAATGATATGTTGTGATCCTATGAATTCGGCCATCCCTGGACCACACTTCCTGACTCTCTGATCTTCTGATTTCGGCCAACCTGGATGCGCGCCTGATATGCTGAATTCTTCGGGACTCGGCCATTTTTGGACTTGCACATTCTGTCCCTCTGATTTTGGCCAACACTGGGCCATGGTCTGATTTTCTGATCTGGACCATCACTGGACTCAAAAAATTATTTCTGAACCATTGATCTGGATATTTTTACTCTGATCTGGACAGATTCTGGAATTTGGTCTGGAACAAACTGAAATAAACTTGATCAAAAAATATTTCAGTCTGGACATTTTACCTTTGATTTTCGACCAGGTCTGGGTTGATTCTGGAACTCATTTCTTTTGTTCTGGACTTAGTTCCATGCCCTGAATCATGCCATCTTATGGTCTGGGCCAAATCTGGATTGATCCTCTTGTTCTGGACTCATAAACATACCTTCTGGTCAAGTCTGGAACAAGTCTGGGCTGTGTAATTTTTCACTGCCAGGCCATCTTCTGGTCAGAATAACTTCTGGAATAAAATTGATATTTGATTCCTGATTGTCTTGATCAACTCTCCTTCTGGCATTATTTCCAATGGTATGCTCCATGTTTCATTCTGATTTTTATTCCTTCTGATCTGGGCTATCAAAGATATCTTCTGGTCATGTTTTGACAATCCTAGAGTATCTTCTGGTCATTCCAGAATTCATTTTTCTGGAATCCTTTGATCACTGCTTCTGATTCCTTCAGTTTCTGGGGCATTTAACTTAATAATTCAAAATACAAAATATGTTTACATAGAGTACATTTGTAAGCATCAAAATCCCAAGTACTTAGAACCAACTTGGTTCCAATAATCTCCCCCTTTTTGATGATGACAAAACCTTAACTTATTTTGCTAACTTATGACTCAAAGACTTTGAATTACTCCCCGTCAGACCAATCTCTCCCCCTAAGTCGGATACTCTCCTTTTCAACTCCTTCTTTATTCTCTCTTTCTTTTCTTTTCTTCTCCTCTCCTTTTCAACTCCTTCTTTTTGCTCTCTTTCTTTTTTCTCTCTTCACATTTCCTCTCCTTTTCAACTCCTTCTGATTTCACTCTTTCTTTTTCTCTCTCCCTGATTCCTCTCCTTTTCAACTCCTTCTGATTTCACTTTTTCTTTTTCTATCTCCCTGATTCCTCTCCTTTTCAACTCCTTCTAATTTCACTCTTTCTTTTTCTCTCTCCTTTCTTTTTCTCTCTCCTTTTCTACTTATTTCTTCTTTCTCTCTCTCTCCCCCTTTTTGTCATCAGCCAAAAAGTGGTCCTACTATTTTTGTATTTTGTTGTTTTTCTCTGTACAAATTGCAGAAAGTAAAGACATAAACTAAAAGACAAAAAATAAAATAACATGAAATTTAAAAACTCCTAAGATGACTACTTGAGCTAGTCAGATATGGAGGTCATGCTGAGATGCTTCTTAATGAACTCGAACCTATCTTCTGGTAATGCCTTGGTGAAGATATCAGCCCATTGATGATCAGTGTCCACAAACTGGATGCTTAAAGTTCCTTTTTGAACATGGTCCCTAATGAAATGGTGTTTTATTTCAATATGTTTGGCTCTAGAGTGTAAGATAGGGTTCTTGGTTAGGTTTATGGCTGAAGTGTTATCACAGAACAAAGTGCAGTTGCCACTTATACTTTTCCTTTCCAGCTCTGTATGTTTTCTGGTCTGCCTTTTGGCTGGTTTCATCTTTCTCAAGTGAGCAGGTTGGGTGCATGGGGGTGGCCATTAGCTTACAATCACTCATCTTGAACTTTTTGAGAAGTTCTTTAGTATATTTTGATTGGTGAATGAGTATACCTAATTTGCCTTGATGAATCTAAATTCCCAGGAAGAACTTAAGTTCTCCCATCATGCTCATTTGGAACACCTTCTGCATTAGGTCAGAAAACTCTTTGCACAAAGTGCCATTAGTTGATCCAAATATGATATCATCAACATAGACTTGAATAATCAGAATATCATGTTTAATGGATTTCCTAAATAGTGTATTATCAATCTGGCCTCTATTAAATTCATTCTTAAGCAGAAAGTTACTAAGTCTATCATAGTATGCCCTTGGTGCTTGTTTTAAACCATATAAAGACTTTTTAAGTTTGAAAACATGGCCTGGAAAATCAGAATTTTCAAAACTAGGGGGCTGTTTGACATAGACTTCTTCACTTATGTAGCCATTTAAGAATGCACTTTTGACATCCATTTGATACAACATTATATCATGATTAGCAGCATATAATAAGAGAATTCTAAATGCTTCTAACCTGGCCACTGGAACAAAAGTCTCAGTGTAATCCATACCTTTCTGTTGACTGTATCCTTGAGCTACAACTTCACCCTTTTCATTGAATTTGTTTCTGAATACCTACTTGGTTCCAATAATGCTTCTGTTTGGTCTGGATACCAGATCCCAAACATCATTCCTTTGAATTTCATTCAGCTCTTCTTGCATTGCAAGTATCCAACCTTCCTCTGCCAAAACTTCATCAACAATGCTTGGTTTGCATCAGCTTCTGGTTCTGTAAGAGCTTCTGATTCTGAGGAATCAGCTTCTGGTTCTGGTGAATCTGTAACAGCTTTAGATTCTGGTAAATATCCAGATTTCTCTTATGACTTATCTTGGCTATTTCTGACTTGATCAGATTTATCTTTTGAAGATTTGTCATGTGTTGCTGACTTGCTTGTATCCTTTACCTTTCCAGGTACTTCTGTTTCTTGTGCTTCTGCTCCCTACACTATTTTTATCTTGCTTTGATTTGTTAAGATCAAGCAGTTTGTCATTTTACATAATGCAAATCAAATAAGTTAAAACTTAACTCAATACACCCAAACCATTCGTTCTGCTTCTACTTCTGCTCCCTTTGGTTCTGATGAACCTGTACTATCTTTATCTTGCTTTGATTTGTCAAGCAGTTTGTCATATACCATAATATAAATCAATTAATTTAAAAATGAACTTAGTACAGGCAAACCATTAATTCTGCTTCTGGTGATTTCTGCTTGTTTTTGAAACCACTAGAATGCTGTTTCTTCTGAGTGTTCAATTCGTGTGAATCACCTGGTTCCTCTGATGTTTTGAAAACTTACAGAATACTTATCTAGCTTTGATTTGCTAAGATCAAGCTTCTTGTTATCACAGTAAATATTAAATAATAATAGTATTTACAGCAAGATGTAGCCTCAGGTTTACTCTGAAAATCCTCTTGCTTCTGATTTTCAGATTCCTAATCTATATGTTCTGAGATTACATGGTTTGGATGAGGGAATTTGAATTCCTTCCAGGTTTGTAGTCTTGATGAATCTCACTGGAGAGTTTGAAGAACTCTCTTGATTCTGATTCTTTAATTTATGTTTTGGCTCATACACCATATTCCTCTGGTGATTCTGGAACTTATGGTGATTCTGATAATCATACTTATTTTGATAATTAAAGTAGTTCTGATGATCATACCTCAACCTTTGATATTGATACCTGTTCAGGTTTTGGTTTTGGTATTGATTCTGATTCTGGTTCCAGTTTCTGTGCCTCCAGTTCTGGTTCCAGTGTTGGTTCTGGTTCCTGTACCTTTGATACTGGTTCCAATTTTGGTTCTGGTTCCAGCTTCTGTGCTTCTAGTACTGGTTCCAGTTCTGGTTCTGGTTCCAGTTCCTGTTCCTCTGATACTGGTTCCAGTTCTTGTTCTGATACGAGTGATATCCATGATATTTCCTGTTCCTCCTATAATTCTGGTTCTGGTAGGTATTGTGTTGACCAGTTCTTCTTCTACCAGAGTCACTTTGCTTCTGTTTGGTAGATGTTGGAACATAAACCTTCTTCTTCTTGTGCGTTGCCAACATCCATTGTCCAGGCACCATTGTTGGTATCTCCTTCTGGTTGCTCAGAACATCTGCAACATAGATAATTTGATCTTTTGTTACCCAGAACTGATTGGGTCCAGGTTTGTTAGTCTTAGCAGCTCTCTGATCTTGTTTAGATTTTACCATTGGACAAGATAATTCAGAGTGACCTTTCTTAGCACAGATAATACATAACACATCAGAATAAGCAGTTTTATTTTCAGTACTTGTTTCTGTAAAACCAAGACCTCTCTTTCCAGAGTTGTTGTTTCCATAAATCATAGATGCATACTTACTTCTTTCCATTCCATTTGAAATAAAGTTTTGAAAAAATTGCTCATGCATATCAGATTTACAAACAGTCTTAGAATTGGAACAATTATTTTTTTTCAGAGTTTGGTTTTCAGACTTGAGTCTTGCAACTTCAGTTTTCAAATCTTTGATTTCAGTTGCATACTCAAAAATTTGATTCTTTGAAACTTGGACCTCTTTGGTTAGATTTTTCTTATATTCCCTAAGAGTTTTCAGTTTTAAAGATATCTTATTATTTGCATTTAACAAGTCCTTTAAAGTATCAATTAATTCAGGTTTAGAAAGATCAGAAAATACCTCACTGTCTTCATCTTCTGATTCTGTTTCAGAGTAGTATTCAGAACCTGAATTTGTATGAGCCATCAAAGACAGAATTGTTTCCTCTGATGTGCTTCCAGACTTGCCTGAGTGATTGCTTCTATCACTCTTCCTTCTGCCTGTTTTCCCTCTGGAATTCATGCTTTTATGAAGACCAGAAGCAGACCTGATGTGAGCCATCTTTGCTGTTTCTGCCTCTTCTTCATCAGAAGATTCTTCCTCTGATTCTGATACATCCCAGGCAGCCATCAGACCTTTCTTTCTGTATCTGGAACTTCTCTTATGCTGTTTGCCTTCTTCCAGATTAGGACATTCTGACTTGATATGTCCAGGTTTATTGCATCCATAACAAACAATATTCTTTTTGTCAGATTCTTCCTTATCCTTGCTGTTATGTTTCTTTCTGAAGTTTCTTTTCTTCCTGTTTTCCCATATCTTAACCATCTTTTTGGTTAAGTATGCCATATCATCACAGTCACTATCACTATCCTCTGATTCTGCCTTTGCAGTTTTCTTCTGTTTCGATTTCAGAGCCAGATTTTTCTTCTTCTTAGGTTCATCTTCTTCCAGTTCTATTTCATGAGACCTAAGTGTGCTGATTAGATCTTCCAGCCTTAAGGTACGCAGATCCTTAGCTTCCTGAATTGCAGTAACCTTTGATCTCCACCTTTTTGGTAGACTTCTCAGAATTTTCCAGACATGATCTTCAGTGGTATAGCTTTTGTTTAATACTTTCAGTCCTGATACCAAAGTCTGGAACCTGCAGAACATTGTGTCAATGTCTTCATCCTCTTCCATCTTGAACAGCTCATACTTTCTGACCAATATGTTAGCCTTTGTTTGGTGAACCTGCTTGGTTCCTTCATAGGTCAGAACCAGACTATCAAATATACTCTTTGCTGTTTCTTTATTTGTGCATCTATCAAATTCCTTGAATGTGATTGCACTGACCATCATGGTTCTGGACTTGTGATGAAGTCTGTGTAATCTGATCTGATCTGGTTTCATATCAAACATATCCAGTTTCTTAGTTGGATCTTCTGGATCAGTAGGTGCAGTGTATCCACTGACTATCATCTTCCATAGTTGAGGATCTTAAGATATGACAAAGCTTCTCATTTTGTCCTTCCAATACTCAAACCTTTCTCCATCAAACAGTGGTGGTCTGTTGATGTTGTTTCCCAATTCTTCTGCCATATTGAGCCCCTTGGAACTTTCCTCAAACACGGTTAAGTGCTCAGCCTTGAGACCGAGCTCTGATGCCAATTGAAGGTGCAAACATGAGAAGGGGGGTTGAATTGTGTTTGACTTAACTTGAATACTTTTCCTGTTTTAATACTTTCAAAACAAAACTTGATGTATAATTAAAACAGAGTTAGCAGCGGATAAAAATAAAAATAAAAACTCACAGATTTTATACTGGTTCACCGTTAACGAGGCTACGTCCAGTCCCTTCGCCTTGAAGGATTTCACTAATTCAACCTTGAATTACAACCTTGCTACTGACCCTCCAAGTCAGTCTTCTCAAATAGTCTAACAATCCTAGACTTCTTTGAGGAAAAACAACTCCTGTTCTTCAGCCAATCTGACACCCCAGATTGTAGAAGAATTCACAACACTATGAATCTAATTGCTAAGTACCTTGCTACCCTTTCTGAATCCCTCAGTTTGTAGACTCTACTTCAACAACATAGATACAACCCTATCTAATTGCCAAGTAACCTGCTACCTCTACTGACTCCCTCAGATTGTAGACTCTACTTCAACAACTTAGATTTGCCACAGTGGAAAGAAAATAACCGAGTACTTGCTTCTTGAAAGCTGAAACTCACAATTGACTTATATGAAAATTTGAGAGTGGTTGCTTTGGAAGTGTATGACTCTTTTGTGATTTTCGATTCTGAGCATTCTGCCTTGAGCCTCCTTTTATAGATGAAAATTAGGGTTTCTTCCATGATCAAATTCGAGCTGAATCTTGTTGGATTCTCTTCCAAAAATAACTTGACCAATTGGGCTTTATTTAAATAAAAAACATATCTTCAGATTTTCTTTCAAAATAACTGGCCAATTAAATCTGTTGGTTGTTCTCGTCAATGCTCCTGAATTCCATGCTACTCCACTTTATTTTTATAACCAATCTTTTTAACACTTTAATTAAAATAACTTGCAATCTCCATCGTTGATCAATTCTGGACCATCAGAATTTTGAGCGCTAGTCCACATCTGGTCCAAGCCAAATGATATGCTGTGATCCTATGAATTCGGCCATCCCTGGACCACACTTCCTGACCCTCTGATCTTCTGATTTCGGCCAACCTGGATGCGCGCCTGATATGCTGAATTCTTCGGGACTCGGCCATTTTTGGACTTGCACATTCTGTCCCTCTGATTTCGGCCAACACTGGGCCATGGTCTGATTTTCTGATCTGGACCATCACTGGACTCAAAAAATTATTTCTGAACCATTGATCTGGATATTTTTACTCTGATTTGGACAGATTCTGGAATTTGGTCTAGAACAAACTGAAATAAACTTGATCAAAAAATATTTCAGTCTGGACATTTTACCTTTGATTTTCGACCAGGTCTGGGTTGATTCTGGAACTCATTTCTTTTGTTCTGGACTTAGTTCCATGCCCTGAATCATGCCATCTTATGGTCTGGGCCAAATCTGGATTGATCCTCTTGTTCTGGACTCATAAACATACCTTCTGGTCAAGTCTAGAACAAGTCTGGGCTGTGTAATTTTTCACTGCCAAGCCATCTTCTGGTCAGAATAACTTCTGGAATAAAATTGATATTTCATTCCTGATTGTCTTGATCAACTCTCCTTCTGGCATTATTTCCAATGGTATGCTCCATGTTTCATTCTGATTTTTATTCCTTCTGATCTGGGCTATCAAAGATATCTTCTGGTCATGTTTTGACATTCATGGAGTATCTTCTGGTCATTCCAGAATTCATTTTTCTGGAATCCTTTGATCACTGCTTCTGATTCCTTCAGTTTCTGGGGCATTTAACTTAATAATTCAAAGTACAAAATAAGTTTACATAGAGTACATTTGTAAGCATCAAAATCCCAAGTACTTAGAACCAACTTGGTTCCAACATACCTCTGGGGAAACTTCTTCTTTCTGCTCTGCCACATCTTCAGAACCTTCCTGGTTATGAAGGTAATGTCTTCTTCTTATGGTTTCTGATTCTGGTCCTCAGAATCACTATCTTCTGATTTTGCTTCTGCTTCTGCTTCTTTTAGAACCTTCTTCTTTTTGGATTTTAAAACTAGGGTTTTGTTTTTCTTCTTGGGTTCATCTTCTTCCAGCTCTATTTCATGTGACTTGAGGGAGCTGATTAATTCTTCCAACTTCAGAGTGTTCAAGTCCTTTGCTTCCTGAATAGCAGTGACCTTTGATCTACACTTGGTTGGCAGACTTCTAAGAATTTTCTTCACGTGGTCAGCAGTGGTATAGATCTTCTTGAGTATACTTAATCCCAAAACCAGAGTTTGAAATCTAGAAAAAATTGCTTCAATGTCTTCATCTTCTTCCATCTTGAACAACTCGTACTTCTTGACTAGAATGTTGGCCTTTCCTTCTTGGACTTGCTTGCTGCCTTCGTAAGTCAGAATCAGACTATCATAGATGCTCTTTGTTGTTTCTTTGTTAGTGCATTTGTTGAACTCCTTGAATGTGATTGCATTGATCATCAATGTTTTGGATTTGTGATGCACCTTGAACATCTTCTTCTGGTCAACATCTATATCTCTCCTGGGAATTTTAACACCATCAGCATCTTCTGGAGCAGTATAGCCATCTTCCACCAAGTCCCAAAGTTCAGGATCTTGTGAAAAAAAAGAAAATCTTCAACCTGTCCTTCCAGTACTCGAACTGTGCCCCATCAAACAGAGGTGGTCTGTTGATGTTTCCTCCAACAGCTTCTTCATTGAATCCAGACATGTTGAACCCGTGGATCTTTCCTCAAACACTGTAAAGTGCTCAATCTTGAGACCGAGCTCTGATGCCAATTAAAGGTGCAAACATGATAAGGGGGGTTGAATTGTGTTTGCCAAACTTGAATTCTTTTGCTGTTTTGTTGAATGTTGATGTGAATTATTTGATGAATAATTAATCAGACTCAGCAGCAGATAATAACAACATAAGAACACATCGATTTATCATGGTTCACCATTAACTTGACTACATCCAGTCCCTTCACTCTGAAGGCTTTAATCCACTAATTCAAAACCTTTGAATTGCAACACCTGACCCTCCAAGTCACTCTTCCCAAACAGTCTGACAACCCCAGACTTTTGAGGAACGATAACAACACCTTGACTCTACAAGTCAAGTCTTCTCCTACCAATCTGACAACCCCAGATTGAAGAAGGAATCTACACCTCTAACGGGTTTGATTACAAGGGTTTGGAACTCTGCAAAGTTACTTCTGGAAAGCTGATTGTTGCACTGAATTTCTCTCTCGAAAACACTTAGAAAATATTGCTTTTGCACTCAAGTATTTCTCTCTATTGAACTCTCAAATAACTTTGAATTTGAAGCTTGAGTTCTATGTTTTTCGATGCATATTACTGCTGCCTGGAGCCTTCTTTTATAGCTGAAATTTGGGTTGTGTCCAAGCTTATTTTCGAGATGAATCTTGCTCAGATTTCCTTTGAAAATTCTATTGGCCAATCCTATTTCACTTAATTTCAAACTGTATCTTTTTAGCTTTAGATTTCATTTGAAAATTCTGTTGACCAATCATGTTTCTCTTAATTTCAAACCGTCTCTTCTTAGCTTCAGATTGCATTCGAATTTCCTTCAATTCTTCAGTGATTTTTGAATCAAATCCCCTTAATACTTTGATCAAATTTCTATCAAAATTCAATCAAGTCTTATTCGAATTTTAATCAAATCTTCACTGATCTGCACCATGATTTAAATTCTGGATTGTATGATCTTCTGATCTCGACCAACTTTGGACCATGTGATCTGATCTGTACCATTATGTGATTTTCTGATCTGGACCATTGATCTTCTGATTTGGACCATTAATTTTCTGATCTGGACCATTGATCTTTTGATTTGGACCATTGATCTTCTGATCTGGACTAAGTCTTATGTTCTGGATCATGCTATCTTCTTGTCTGGACCAAGTCTTTTTTTCTGGACCATGCTATCTTCTGGTCTGGACCAAGTCTGACTTATATTTCCTTTTGGTCTGGACCAAGTCTGAACAATGCTTCCTTCTGATCTAGGCCAAGAATAATATCCTTTGATGATGTCATTGTTTCTTCCCTTTGATGATGTAACACCCCGAGTTTAAAACACAGCGCGAGTGTATTTTTTTTTAAAAAAAAACGAATACATAAATAAAAGAGTTTTCAGAATTACGTTTCAAGGAAATTAAAATCAATTCAAATGAAATATCATTCGACTTCGTAATAAAAAGTAATAAGGTAATTAAAACAACATCACAATTAAATCGAATGAGATATTTGTGGGAATTTGATCTTGATAATATACTAAAATAAAGATACATCGACTGGATTCTCAATCCACCAAAATATTTATCAGAGTGCGGAAGAGTTTTACAGTAATTCCCAAAATGAATATTTACAACCATTGAGCTCAAAAACCCTATACATAAGTCTAAATTGATCATACACTAAGCTACAGTAGCTCGGTTTCCACCGTATCATCCACAAGTCTTATCTTCACCAAGCTGTCCATCCCTTTGCGTAGCCCACAAAGTAATGATCAAGGGAAATTAACGATGTTCCCTGTCGTTAGTGTGACCACCAGGGGTACGGGTTTGAATCTCATCTGAGGGCAAAGCCCAATTTTCCACAAAAATTGTAAAGGGTCACCAACCGAAATTAACAATTACCACATAGCATTTAAATCAGCAATCACAAACATATTCATGGCATATCATATAACAATGATGATAAACAAGGATGCTAAATTTTGAAAATACATGACAATTGTACTTATTCAAACAGCAACCAATTTAATATGAAAGTCATGTTGCAAGCACAAACATCAATTCAGTAATCACACCAATTGATCAGAAATTCCAGACTTGATCAAGTACTTACACACACAACAATTTTAACCATCATTATATAACCAAAACGTGACCCACCGGTCAATCACCTCGATGCAATATGTATATGCTCATGTATACATTCTCTTGGATTCATCAAGGTGCAGTCGCTCAACAGACCAGCACATTTACATATGTAAGACTTTAACGGCCCTCAAGACCAGGGTGCAATCGCTCACAGATCAGCACCAGTGCAGTCGCTCACAGACCAGCACTCGTGCAGTCGCTCACAGACCAGCACTCGTGCAGTCGCTCACAGACCAGCACGTTTGACATAAACCAAGGTACAATCGCTCACAGATCAGTACCTAGTGCAGTTGCTCACAGACCAGCACTCGTGCAATCGCTCACAGATCAGCACGTGGTTGCGCATTTCAGGGTACAGACGCTCAAAGTCTAGTACCAGTGCAGTCGCTCACATACCAGCACTTATATACCAAGGTACAATCGCTCACAGATCAGTACCTAGTGCAATCGCTCACAGATCAGCACTCGTGCAATCGCTCACAGATTAGCACGTGGTTGCGCATTACTCTATGGCCCATCGCGGGTACCACTTGACTATACAATGCATGAATATGCGGTGTTTCACTTCTCTGGGAACAGTATGCAAAATCAGGAAATTCATGCCTTTCAATCATATTTAAAATAACTCAGCACAGTCAAAATTATCATCATCACAAACATGACCAAACAGCCAAGTAATCATCAACATTTGAAATGTTTTCCCAACCTCTTGAAAATTTCAAACACAATGTTAAAAACTGAATTTTTTGGAATTTACGAATCTGTATTCGAATACAGCTTCTATGTATTCGAATACATAAGCCAAAAACAGAACCAGAATGATCAGCCTCAGAACATCAGAAACCGAACCAGAATGAGGATCATCAGAAGCAAAACAGAATGATTCACACTAGAATCATCAGAAGCAGAAACAACAGAATGATTCATACCAGAATCATCAGAAGCAGAAACAACAGCATGATTCATACCAGAATCATCAGAAACAACACAGAATGATTCATCCAGAATCATCAGAAACAACATAGAATGATTCATCCAGAATCATCAGAAACAACACAGAATGATGTTGGAACCAAGTTGGTTCTAAATAATCTGGATTTTGATGTGTACAAATACACTTGATGGAATCTTATTTTGAACTTGAATTACTACAGTAAAAACCATCAGAAGATGAATGTATCAGAGGATACATTCTGAATTTACAGAAGATGCATTTCTGGAAATATCAGAAGATAAACCAGAATGTCTAAAACCGACCAGAAGATAACTTTGGAGGCTTATATCAAACAGAAACAAAATCAGAATAACATCTAGAAAACACCAGAGAGAAGCCTGCCATAATATGAATTGCTCCAAAAAAGAATGATTCAAATATCAGAAGCAATCAAGAAGTTATACTGATCAGAAGATAGCCTGGCAGTGTAATTTCAACACAGTCCAGACTTGTCCAGAAGTGACCAGAAGATATCTTTGATGGACTATATCAGAGGGAATAAATATCAGAAGATTCTTTGGACCATACTAATGTGAAGCCTGTCATGTGTAGAGTTGTTCCAGGCCATAAGTTGTCAAAAGCAAGAAGTAATCCAGGAGATAATTTGACCAGAACATGGCATGACAGTCGAATTTTTGAATAACCCAGACTTCGCCCAGACTTCATCCAGAATTGATCAGAAGAAACACAGAATGATTCATGCCAGAATCACCAGAAGCAGAAAACATGATGATTATCAGAATCATCAGAAGCAGAAAACATGATGATTATCAGAATCATCAGAAGCAGGAAACATGATGATTATCAGAATCATCAGAAGTAGAAAACATTATGATTATCAGGATCATCAGAAGCAGAAAACATGATGATTATCAGAATCATCAGAAGCAGAAAACATGATGATTATCAGAATCATCAGAAGCAGAAAACATGATGATTACCAGAATCATCAGAAGCAGAAATCCTTCCTCTATATTCGACAATAGGGGCTCGTAGTCGAATACAAGTTTGAAAACTTAAGTAAAACAGAAGCTTGACAGGTTGTATTCGAATACACTCATGTTGTATTCGAATACACCTTCGAAAACCAGTGAAATTTTCCTAAGACTTCAACACATTTCAAACTGTTTTCTTTTGAAAAACCAACCTAACACCAGAATCATAATTACCCCTCTTTAGAAACCTCAAAACTCAGAACATTTTCATTAAACAACAACAACAGATTTTTCATAAATAACACTTCCACCATTTTAAATCCCTTTTCTTTTGAAACCATCATCAACACCAGATTGTTTAACAAAACACAGCAAAAACACAGAATCACTAAAACCAGAAAGTCAACCACAAAACAGTCCCACACAAACTAACTCAAGCATTTGGATCATCTCCAATACAACACCAACCAAGTCATCATTCAAACACAACAGAATGATTTCTTACTCAACACAACAAAGAATACATCATCAACAAAGCAACACAATAAGTTCTTTCACTGAAAACAGCAGGAACATCAAAACAGTTTGATTTCCAAAACATAACACAATGTTTTTCACAACATAACCCAATAATCATTCATCACACATGCATTTACAGCCCTAAATGCAAATCTAGAAAGTTGGAAGGTGCCCTTACCTTACTTACGTTCCCTTAACTCGTACGCTTCTGCGACAAAAGTCGACGATACTCCCGTTTCGCGTTCGCCGCTACGAAAGTTAGTTCTTTAGCTCCGTAACGATCAGAGGAATGACTTTCGTACTCGAAACTTTCTAATTCGACACTCAGATTTTCAAGAAAATGGCTTTTGAGTAAACTGTTTTTCTTCACCAACACTCAGAAATATCAAAAGAAGAAGAAAATGATAAAGCAGAAACTGGCGCGTAGAGGAAAGAAGAAAGAGCTTCTCACTTAAATATCTACATAAATGCAAACTGACACAGTCAGAGGAGAGAAGGCTTTGTTTCTTTCTTAATAAATATCTACGCCACCTCACCCAACACTTGTATTAAAATATCTTTTGATCCTCCAGCACTTAACCCGTTTCATCGAAATTAGCAGAGAATATCTTAATTAACGGCCCGATAATTTAATTACTCGAAATTAAATTAATTCATCCATTATCCAATAATTTTAATTCCACCTCCAAAACAAATATATATATATATACACAAAATATATATATATATATATATATTGAATATTTTACAAATATTCCCAAATACACTTAAAATTAAATCTGAATTTAATTTTAAAATTAAGGGTCTTACAGATGATATCCTCTGATTCATGATATCCTCTAATGTTTGCCTTTGATTCTTGCTTCTAATGGGATCCTCTGGTGATATCTTTTAGCCGAATCTTCTGGTGGCATTTTTATCTTATGGTGACGTCATCCTCTGTTGACATCTTCTGCTTATAATTTATATCTTCTGGAGGTATCTTCTGGTTGTATATTCTGGAGGTATCTTCTGATGACATCCTCTGGTGACGTCATCCTCTAATTTTGCATATCCTCTGATTTTTCATTCTTCTAAGTCAAAATACGATTTACATAAAATACTTTTGTTAACATCAAAACTTTAATTGAAAGAACCAACTTGGTTCCAACAAATAATTGCATAAGCCTTGCATGTCAGGA
Source organism: Cicer cuneatum (assembly GCA_037974295.1). NCBI lineage: Eukaryota > Viridiplantae > Streptophyta > Magnoliopsida > Fabales > Fabaceae > Cicer > Cicer cuneatum. The sequence continues at coordinate 56,607,314 of JBBPBO010001984.1, forward strand.
TTCAACTTGGATTATTGATTCAGGTGCCTTATATCATGTTACTCTTATGCGTGATTTCTTCTCATCTTATAGTGTTGGTGATTTTGGCATGGTAAAAATAGGAGATGAAATAGTATGTAAAATTATTGGTATGGGAGATATTTGGGTTGAAACTGAGATTGGTTGCAAGCTTCAATTGAAGAATGATATACATGTTCATGATATTCGTCTCAATTTGATTTCGGTGAAAGCCTTGGATATTGAGGGTTATCACACTTACTTTGGTGATGGTGGTATATGTAAAATCACCAAATGGTCTCTAGTGGTTGCAAAGGAGCAAAGTTTCACTTCTCTCTACAGGATGTCTACGAAGCTATGCAAGGAAGAAGTGAATGTAATTGAAGATGTCTCTTTTTATTTATGACATATGCGCCTTGGTCACTTGAGTGAGAAAAGACTCAACATACTTGCGAAAAAAAATTTTCTTCCTGTGAAAGGTACATCCGTAAAAACTTGCACTCATTGTTTTGTTGGAAAATGTAACACCCTCTAAATTTATTATTTAAAATATTTAGGACCTATGAATATTTTTTTCAATTTTAATTTATGTATGATAATATGATAATTATTTGCCTTATTAAACTTAATGTAGTTGATAAGGTTGTTAGTAAGAACTATTTAATCAAGGGAGGAGTTCTCTCTCTCTATCTCTCTCTCTCTCTCTCTCTCTCTCTCTCTCTCTCTATATATATATATATATATATATATATATATATATATCGTTGATAACATATCATCATGTCATGACATATGCATCTTCATGGGAGTTGCTTTAGTGATAGGTTTGTTTGTCCCATTGATATGAGTGTTCTTTCTGTGTGGAAGTTGCCTTAGTGGCAGGTTTATATTTGAATCATATAGTTTTAGGAGCATGCATTGTGCATATGTTTTTGATATACAATTTGCCATTTTGCGCATTTTTTCATTTAAATTGGAAGTTTTTACTTTTATATGTTTTGTGTTATTCTTCTATATGTTCAGCTTTGGTTTGATGTGGATGATGGAGAAAAAAAAACTAACTCTTACAACAACATTTTATGTACTAATGAGTTCAAGGAGATTCAAGAGTAGATGAGTATTAACGTGCGGCAAACATAAGGTAAAAATGAGTTTTTCAAGACAACTTTGTAATAATAGAATTGTCGCAATATTTCTAAGTTTATTTTTAATCTTTTGTCACCAACTTCGAAAATGCACTAGAATTCAATAAATACGGAAGTGTGTTCCCTTCCGTTAAAAATAATTGCTTTTTCTTTGTTTTAGCTTTAAATAAATATTTTCTTAATAATATTAAATAATTGTGATCGTTACTACTTATTTAAATAAAAGTGTTCGGCATTCTTACAAAAAAAATTGTCCTAAATTTTTCTAAGCAATAAGTATTTTTAAGTAACACTTTGGATTAAAAATCCAGGGCTTTACAGAAAACAACATAGAGTTTTTTTTCATAATGCTGGTCCTCACAGGAGGCAAAATATTATTGATTTAGTTCATACTGATGTTTGTGCATGATGGATAGTAAGTCTCTTGGTGGTGCATCATATTTTGTTACTTTTATTGACGACCACTCTAGAAAAGTGTGGGCTTTACCTTTGAAATCTAAAGACCAGGTACTTGGAGTCTTCAAGCATTTTCATGCAAGTGTTGAAAGAGAAAAAGGAAGGAAATTGAAATATGTTCAATCAGATAATGGTGGTGAATACAGAGGTCCGTTTGAAGAGTATTGTAGAGCAAATTCTAGGCATGAGAGTTACTCGTGACATGAAGAATAATAAATTATGATTGTCTGAACACAATTACATTGAGAAGGTATTATAAAGGTTTAACATGAGCAATTGCAAACCTGTTAGTACTCCACTTGATATTCATTTCAAATTGAATTATGATCAATGTCCTACAAGTGAGAAAGACAAAGAAGAGATGAAAAAGGTTCCTTATGCATCAGCAGTTGGTAGTTTGATGTACGTTATGATATGTCAGATATTGCTCATGCACTTGGAGCTGTTAGTCGGTTTCTCTCTAATCCTGGTAAAGATCATTGGCAAGCAGTGAAGTGAATTCTCAGATACCTCAGAGGGCACTTCCAAAGTGTATTTATGCTATGGAGGTGGTGAACCTGTGTTGGATGGCTGCACATATGCAGATATGTCAGGTGATCTTGATTCTAGAAAATCTACTTCTGGTTATATGATGATGTTTGTAGGGGAGTTGTGTTTTGGCAATCGAAGTTATAAAAGTGTGTTGTTTTATCCACTACTGAAGCTGAGTACATTGCAGCAACCGAAGCTTCCAAAGAACTCTTATGGATGAAGAAATTCCTACATGAGTTAGGCCTTAAGCAAGACAAGTTTGTGTTATTCTGTGACAGTCAAAGTGCGATCCATCTCAGCAAGAATACGACTTTTCATGCAAAGTCGAAGCATATTGAGGTGTGGTATGGTTGGATACGAGATGCACTAGAAATGAAATCATTTTCAATTGAAAAGATTCATACCAATGAGAATGGTTCATATATGATGACGAAGGTCTTGCCTTTGTCAAAGATGATATGCTGTAGAAAGAATGCCGACATGGTTGAGCAATAACTTCTCACTTGAGTCGTGAAGGGGATATTTGTTGGGTGAGCTCAATCCCCAAGTGGAACCCACCAATTTTAATAGTATTATTATTAGCATTAGTATTATTATTGTTATTATTATTAAAGAAAAAAATATATCTATTTTATTGGGCTTAGCCCATGTGAAGAAAAAAAAAACGATTTTGAAATCCCTTATAAAAACAAAAACAAAACAGTGCCGAAGAAAGAACGTGAAAAAAGGCACGCGACGGTGGTAACAAAAATAGGGAGATGAAGGAAAAATTGAATTCTGGTAGTAACAGGTGTGTAGCAAATTTGCTTCGTTGGATCTACAATTTTAGTATGTTATTTCTACCACTGAATTTGTTATTTTAATATACAGTTTTATTAGTTTTATCTTCTCTGAGAGTTACTTTGAAATATCCGCTTTAGTGGAAGGTTGTTATTATTGTTGTTTGATGTTTCCTAGTGTTAATAGGAAGATTCTGATGTACCCATTAATTATTATAGTGGAAGTTTTATTAGACTAGATCCCGTTGTTTTTATTCTCTCAATTTGAGGAAAGTTTTACACCTTAAAAATTGTGTTTGTCTCATATTTAATTTTCTGCCAATTATTGTTGCCTATCTAGAATCGTATTTTCGGTTTGATTATTCGTAAAAAATATTATGCATTATTAAAATAATTATATCTTATTTTTTCCAACCCAATTAACTTAATCTCCTTAAGTATTTGTTTATTCAACTATGCTTAGTTGCCGTGAAACAAAAAGTGAGTTGATTGTGATATTCCTTCCAATTTTATATTACAAAAACAAAAGGCCTTCGCGTTACGCTTGCCAAAAGGGTCTAATTCAAAACATTCTCACGTGTACGTAGAAAAGAAAGTTGTTTTTAAGCACTAAAAGATTAACTAATATAAAATTCAACCTTAACTTGCCTATAAATACAAGAAAAAATCTTGGTAAATTCACAACACTTATTTCTCATATTCATCTACTAATTAATCAACTTTGTTTATTCTCATTATCGTCACATTGAACTAGCTATACCATGGTTACCAATAATCAAATACATTATTTTTCATTCACATTTGTTCTTTGCTTGGGATTGTGGGCTTTTCAAGCCACATCTCGCACTCTACAAGATGACTCTATGCATGAGAGGCATGAACAATGGATGGGACAATATGAAAAAGTTTACAAGAATGCAAAAGAAAAGGAAAAACGTTTTGGGATATTTAAGGAAAATGTGAATTACATTGAAGCTTCCAACAATGTTGCAAATAAATCTTACAAACTAGGTATTAATGAATTTGCTGATCTCACCAACCATGAGTTTGTAGCATCTAGAAACAAATTCAATGGTTATTTAGATGGCTCAAACACAAAGACAACTACTTTTAAGTACAAAAATGTGAGTGCAGTACCATCCACAGTGGATTGGAGACTAGAAGGAGCGGTGACACCTGTAAAGGATCAAGGTCAATGTGGTAAGTTTTTATGTAATAATCAAGATCTAGTTACGTTTGTTATCCTTTTAATTAATGTTATGTTTTGTTTTGTTTTGGCTTCTTAATAATTATCTTTTAAGTAGTTTTTATAGCCCATCAATTATAAAAATTAAGCCACTATGGTCCAACCACCAACATTTGGGACTTAATGATAGTTTTGAGATATGAAACAATTTCAAAAGTTTATGTCAATTTTAAAAAAAAAAAATCAATGTAGTTGTGATTTACTTTTTGTAGGATGTTGTTGGGCATTTTCTGCTGTTGCATCGACTGAAGGAATTCATAAGTTGAGTACAGGAAATTTGGTCTCTTTATCAGAGCAAGAACTTGTTGATTGTGACACAAGTGGTGAAGACCAAGGTTGTGAGGGTGGACTTATGGATGATGCTTTCAAATTCATCATTCAAAATAATGGACTCAACACTGAAGTTGAATACCCTTATCAAGGTGTTGATGGAACATGCAATACAAATGAAGAAGGCATTCATGTTGCTACTATTTATGGATATGAGGATGTCCCTGCTAACGATGAGCTAGCACTGCAAAAAGCTGTGGCTAATCAACCAGTTTCTGTAGCTATTGATGCTAGTGGCTCTGACTTTCAATTTTACTCAAGTGGTGTGTTTACTGGTTCGTGTGGAACTGAGTTGGATCACGGTGTTGCTATTGTAGGTTATGGTGTTAGTGAAGATGAGACTGAATATTGGTTGGTTAAGAACTCTTGGGGAATTAAATGGGGTGAACAAGGGTACATTAGGATGCAAAGGGGTGTGGATGTTTTAGAAGGACTTTGTGGAATTGCAATGCAAGGATCTTATCCAACTGCATAATTATAGAATTGAAACACCATTTTTTCTAAATTATATATAGTTCTAATGTATTTTCTTATGCACCTCATATATTTCTCTCATACTTGTATTTGTTTATGACTTCAATGTATCGTCTACATGAATTGTGTTGTACTTATCAGTTATTATATACAAATGAAAAATGAGTCATTTTTATTATGAATGATGTGATAAAGTAGTTTGGTGATTTGGAAGAGCGGCATTAGGGTTGGAAAAAGGAAAGAAAACATAGAGAGAGAAAATTGGCATGACAAGCTTAGTGTTAGAATATAGAGGACGTGTAAGATATAATGATGAAAATTAAAAATAAGTGTCTTTTGTGAACATCTATAATAATGACTCGTCATAGACACCTCTTAAACATGACATACTAATACGCTTTGTATTTAGACAAGTGTAATTTTAATTTTATATCTCATAATGAAATTTTAATTTGTGTCTTAATTAAACATATGAAATTATCGTAAAAATTTATAGAAGTATTTAAAATGCACAAATGAATAAGATTGATATTAAATTAAAAATCAAACATGTGTAGAATCTTTAGTGTTATTCAATGATTCTAAACTTTATTATTCTAAGTCATGCTAATAAACTACCCTTACAAGTATGGATGGGAATAGGTTAGGCCGTCCGACAGGGCCTATGACCTGACCTACTTATGATCTGGCCTGTTTAATAAGAAGGCCAGATTCAGGCTATTTTTAAAGCCTATTTTTTTAAATAGGTCAGGTTCAAGTTTATATATGTTATTTTTTATTAATATTATAGTTTCCTATTTTAAAGTATATGTATATATATATAAATATATATATATATATATCTTATTATTTATTAATGTTATTTATTAATATTATTGTTTCCTATTTTAAAGCCTATCAATTAGGCTATTTTAATATTATTTTATTATATTAGATTTGATTATAATTTTATTAGTTTTCCTTATATAAAACTTTCTAGTTTAGCCTAATTAAAAAAATGTAAAATATAACATTTAAATATTTTAATGTGAATAAAGCTTTTAAATAGGCTTTCAGGCCACGCCAAATTTTTAAAAAGACCAGGTCAGGCCAAAAAAAAAACCTATGATAGGCCGTAGGTCAGGCTTAAACCTAAAAAATTAATCCTAGGTCAGGCTCAGGCCTTTCAAAGTTACTATATTTACTCCTTACAAGAAATGAATAACATTGCATCTTTAGTGTTCTTCAATATCACAAATGAATAAGATTGCAATATTAAATTAAAAATCAAACATGTATAGAATCTTTAGTGTTCTTCAATGATTCTAAATTTTATTATTTTAAGGTCATGCTAATAACTACCCTTACAAGAAATCACTATTGGAGTGATTTTTGACCAAATCACAACCATAAATTTGATCAATATAAAAGATTTAAAATTTAGCAATGAAAAAGGGCTCGCAGTTGAATTATTGGTTCAAGTGTAAGGCTCTTATGAGTGAACTAAATAAAGCTTAAAATGCATACATGAAAGATTTTAGAATGCTTAATAAATCATAAGATTCATAGTTTTTTTATAAGCATATTTAAAATGCATACATGAAAGTTTTTTAATAAGATATTTAAAATGCATATATGAAAGTTTTTTTATAAGATATTTAAAATGCATACATGAAAGTTTTTTTATAGGATATTTAAAATGCATACATGAAATATTTTAATGTAAAAACACTTATAAAATAAATGTTGAGTCATTATCTTATTGCACTTTACTCATCTAAAAAGGAAGATACACGATTGAGTTTGTATTTGCCAAAGAGTGATGATACTTGTCATCATGTGATTCAGAACAGACATAATTTCTTGTTCAGTTGATTGAGGAAACATATATAAGGTAGATTTCAAAGGTGAATACAGTTGGAAATGGAAAAAAGTTGCTACCCTATGAAAGTTACCAAATCAATGAGATAAAAATATACATGATTTACAATATGCTTCCCATGAATGTTACTATATTTACTCCTTGTTATTTAACTGTCTTGAATCAGGTTAGTTGGCTCGCTCAAAACATACTTGGGTAGCTCATACTTTGCGCCTGTAAATATTGCAGCAAGAATCAGAACAAGAAAAAACATTGATGAAGGTAAATACTGCAACAAATTAACATGTTATTATAGACTCATCATAACAAACACAAGGTGCAATGGTACAATTTCTGAGCATTGATTTCCATGAACTAAGTCAAGTATTTTAAATTGGATCCTCTAAAATTGGATTTACAGTGCAGCTGGCTGTAAACAGTTAGATTAAGAGAGAGTCAGCTTCATGGTAAAGCCGTATGTAGAGAATTTGGGTTCCAAGCATTTTCAAATTCCACGGATTGCAAATAATTTTGATTCATTAGTTTCATTCTCATCATGCCAAGCTAGTTTTACCTCTTTTACTGTACTATACTTTTCAAAAGCCTGTTTGAAGTTTGTAAAAGAATCTTAAAGACCCTTCAAAAGAGGCAATTATGTTGTAGCTAAGGTGAGAAATGTAATGGTGGGGCCACTAAGAAATAGATTGTCTGCAATCACATTATTGTAGATCTGAACCATCTGATCAGGATTGGATAGACCACGTTCCAACTTTGCATTTTGAACCTATTTTGCAAAAGCCGAAATTCAAGTTGTGTGATTAAGATCGGTTGGATGAGATCTCGTGATAGCGTAAATGCGAGGTTATCCTGACTATAGGGAATATGAGTTTTAGGCTACCGAGTTTTCAGCAAAAAGTACAATGTATTCAACCACCATAACTCACAATAAAGGAGGGTGTCACATGATACATGGACCACAGATAATTAAGGGGAAAAGTATGGTAGTGCTCACATGGTTCATGGACTTGGCACAAAAGTTTTTGCATCCTTTTCATTTTTTAACTTCCAATTTCTTAAACACCACTCAACTTTAAAATCAAAGGAAATTGAAACAACAGATTTCTTCATCTTTGTATTAATGACAGACTCAAATTATACTAACTAAATCATATTATATAACATAAATCTTTTTTATTTATGATTTTATTCAAAACATAGTAAATACTAAATAGCTGAATGCAACATGAACTAATTATTACTTACCTCTTTCATCATAGCATACTGTCAAATCAGAACTTTGGACAATGACCCCAGCACTATCCACAATTGCCTGTGCTAAAGATAGATCAGCTTCTGCAGCAGCTCGAAGAGCATCCCAAATCTCTATCCTCCAGAAAATCAGATGCGGATTTCAATTGATTTATTAAAGCAATAAAGCAGAAATGAAACACAGCAGAATGATCAGCTGCACCGAAATATCTTCTAAACCTATATGATCTTCGCTTTTTTTCCCTTTTCAGGATAAGAGTTATGTTGTTGTATTGTGAAATGGAATTTGTTTGAACATCATTCTTGGCCTTGCAACTTAATTATTTATGGAAGATTTCTTTATTTTACAATAATTTTCGAGAACTAAATACAATGGCTGATTACTTGTTTTCTTGATTTTCTAGATACTTGGTGAAACCTAAGCCTTTTGCAAGAATGGATGAAGCCTTTTGATTATGATTTGCAATGACAGAACAAGAAAAAAAGTTAGAAGTTGAAGATCATTCCTAAAACATTAGGAATGACTCTTCATTTTATCCATGAGTCCTAGAAAAAAAGTTGTGCTAAAAAGAGATTAAGCCATAAAGATATTATTGAAAACCTCTATTAACGCAACATGAAGCGCTTCAAATTACTCAATCTACAAGGTTCAATCTCTTCTAAGTTCTAACACAACCAGCCATCTGTTCCCTTTAAGTTGAAGCTTCATGTCCAACTTCTTTTTCGGTTATTCCAGATAAAACACTTCAATCTCTCTGCCAAATCCATGGTACTATCATGTGAACAAAACAAACAATAACGAAAACTCTCTAAATAAGACGGGAGAATTGTTGTCGATGGTGGAATAAACACGCCACTGCGTCCTATGGCGCTGCCATGCCAAACATCCCTTCACAAATTACCCATGGCCGCCATTTTACAACACTAAAACATTTTCACATTTCTTCTTGTTAGTTAAATACCAATGCACAATTCAAGGTCAGCTTTCCATGTGTTATCCGATTGGAAGATGAACTAATGGAATTACCGGTTCCAGCTGAGATTATATGTTACCTTACACGATTAATAATTACCAAACCTATTGTACAACATCCTTATGAGACAACCATACTAAATGAGATCATTGAAGTGAAATGGCAAGCTTCGAATTATTAATTTAAATCAGGCAAAATAATCTAAACAAAGAAATCAGAGTAGTGCAGTCAACTATTGGAAGTGAACCAATTCTTAGAAAGCAATTATTTCCATTTAAACTCCTTACATTCTAAGCCAATTTAATCAGAAATGAGGCTTAAAAGATTCCAAATAAGATAATTACCAAGTTGCGATAATACCTTTCCGGCCACCATAGTGAGGAGCTGTGTCCCAAAACTCGTCACGCAATTGTATTAGCTGAGTCTTTGTTATGGGCTGAGGATGCTTCCAAGGCTTAGGCTTTCGAATCTTTTTAACAGTCCCTGTCAAAATTGTTTGAAAGTTTATGTTTGTGTATATGGAAGCCGAAATTAAACTTTATTCTAAAACTAGAGCATTAGTATCAGGAACAAGCCACTAAAGATAGTTCCACCTTAAGAAAACAAAATGAAATGAAAAATCTAACCACAAGCATCTGAAATAATGAATGACGATAAGGATCATCGTTACCATAAGTTATAATCACAGCGTTATCAATGGCAGGTGGTAGACCATAACAGAAAGCCAAAATTCTGCCATTTATTTCCATATACACCATAAAGCGCTATGATGCCGCTATACTTCAAAAATTTGCCATGGCAGTTGTTAAAAAATCTGCCATAGCAATCTGCCATGGCACTGCCATAACCGATATTTGACAAAACTGCATAATCGTCATCTAATAACATTCTATACTTTGTGAACTACTGCTATTCAACAAAAATATCAAAGATCCAAGCTACCTCAAACAGAAGTAGGATCAAATCCATAAAAATTCGAATAATTTTCAATACCAAACAAAGGTATTGAACTAATTAATAATTATTTACCCTTTCCATTACACAAATCCAAATTTCAGCACCTAATTCACATTGAAATCACGAGGAACCAATTTCCATCCTCAATTTAATCACTAAATCAGAGAGAGAAAAAAATTCAAAACAACAAATAAGAAAGAGAGATAAACCAAAACACTTAATCTCAGCACATTGTAGAATTCACATATTTGCCACACCATTCTAACTCTTATCCAAAGAAAGCTATAAGCATCAACCCAAACAAATTAAAATCACATCATATCACAAAATTAGACTGAAAAAAAATATATTAAAAAACAAATGCTATCAATTGTCACAGAGGGTATGATTTTCAATCTTATTAAATTTAATATAAAAAATATAGAGTCTAAAATAAATAAAGTAAATAAAATATATACAAGGAAAAAAAATTGTCTGGGCTGTGCCCTATGAAATTGAGCTCTTCTTCCTGTTAAAAAATTATAGCAATTTCCAAATGGGGTTTCAAAATTATAAAACAAAATCCAGAAAGAACAGATTTGACGCCGACCCAACATGAAATTCTTGAAGATTTATCGAAACGCAATGCAAATTAGAAAAAGGTTTATGAAAAATGAAAGGAAAAATTACCATCAGGCTTGGAGTGAGAGGATCCAGCACAACCCATTGAAGAAAAAGTAAAGCTTTGTTGGAAGAAGGTAAAGAAAAGATGTGAAATTGGTTCAGTGTGATTGCAAGTCAATGACGTAGGGATACTAATGGCTTCACTCTACAATGTTGCTTTTTGTTCGAGAAGCTATTACTTCTTTTACTCCCAATTATAACAAAATTATTAACAAACGTATTTATTATAGTTTACTTTTTTAATATTTTTATAAATATATCCTTCAAAAAAAAGTATAAGATATTAAATACATTTATTAATATTTAAAAGATAAATATTAAATAAAGATAAAAAAATTGTTTAAATAATAAATATATTTTAAAATCCATAATTTTCTTTTATAAATAGGATAGAAAAATCTCTAAAACTTTTTATTTTACATAATTGAGATAGGAGGTAGTAATTTTTTTATAAATTAATGTTTACACTACCCAATAAAATAAAATTGTAATTTCATATTTATAATATTTATTTGGAAATGAAATTACAATATACTCTCGGACACTTTTATAATAAAGTGTCATTTTAATAAAAATAAAATAAAATTTATTTTAAAAAAAACATATAATTTTTTATTTTTAGGATAATTTAATTATTTTCTAAACTCTCCAATCAATGCTATATACAATATTTCTAAAATATTAATTACGTTTTACATCTATAATATATTATATATATACCAAAATCTTAAAGAACATGAAGATGGAGTAATAACTAATAAGTGAAGGGAGAGGATGTTATGTTAGATTGCCCTTATTAGAATTATAATTGGAGTGTGATGTGTAACACTCTCCTTCATTATACGTGCCCTATTGGATTGCCACCTTTCTTTGGGGTCAGTCAAACACAAGCTGCCTTCCACTTATTTTATGCGGCCCCTCTAATCATTTCACAATCATGTGCTTCCACTCCTATTTTCTTCCACTTTTTTATTTTTTTTAAATATCATATCAAATTGATTTCACTAAAACTATTCTTTTCCACTATGTGTCCATGTCCTGATTTAGTTATCATCATGTTTAAATCGAATATAATACACTTAAAATGTATTAAAATTTATGTAAGGTGTAGATCTTAACATAACTCTTTTATGTTACATTCAAATATAAAATGATCTAATTTATTCATACTTTAACATTTAGAAAAATATCAATTAATTAGTTAAATGTTACATGGTTTGGTAATAGAAGTATACTGTAAAATGTATGAATACTTTAATAAAATATTAAATTCAAATTAAAAATAATTTAAATAATAAAAATTATCTATTTTTATATTAAAATATATGTCATGCTTTTATTATTAGTTGCAATTATTCTATTATGTTAATAAGTAAATATAACAGGCCTAATTTGCCAAAGATACTTTAATTTAATTTAAAGTTTTAAATGAATCTATTATTATTTTTTGATAAAAAAATGCCATTTATCTTTCTAAACAATTAAAATATCATATCTTTAATGGTTTTACATACAAAACCCGTAAAAAAATTGTCTCATTTTGGCCTTTTTTAAAATGTAATTTGTCAATATACATTTACTTTGAAATTCTAGATCAACTTAATTCCAATAAAGTATTTTTTTTAACAAAATATAAATAAAAAATACATATATCTGAATTAAATATTTATATTTTTTACTTATATTTTGTTCATGCGTGTAAACAAAAATTATCTCATTTATTTGATACTAACCAAAATTACATCCAAGTTAAAAATTAAGGCTAAAATGGCACTGGAATTTTAAATTAAAGACACAATAACAAGTTACATTGCAAATAAATTATTGTAGTTTAGAAAAATACGTGTTTTCTTTTATCTAAATATTAAAAGATAAAAATTTGTTTGAAGTTTTATATTAAGTTAAATGACATTGTGCACGTTTTACTAAATATTTTATCCGACTACTCAACTACTCTAATTAATATAAATATTTTAGTATTTACATATTATTTAAAAAAATTAATATAACTAATATTTTGTTAGGAAATATTACACTTATAAATAACACTATAATGAGACGAGAGAGTGACACTTTCCATTTGAAGGGGAATGCATACATTAAAATTGATTGTTAGGAGATAAGATTATAAATTATATAATTACTCATGAATAATAAGGATTACTAGAAGAAAAAAAAAAGTTAATAGAATGTTGTGAAATAGAAAATTTTATCCGAAATAGATTTTTTTACCTTTGATAACTTTTTCTATATTTCTTTTATAATCGTTATTCCCTTTTATCTAAATAAATTTATTTTAATTTCATCATCTCTATACACTAAAGTAATCAAAGTTACCAGATTTTAAAAAAAAATTTGACAAAAACCAAAATTTAAAATTAGAAATCTTATTGTAAACATAAATGTGGTGTGAATGACTTTTTTTATAATAAAACTTTAGAATAAGAGAATGATACTTCAACCTAAATGACTTTTTTTTTCTCTTTCTTTCTAACTAATAATGAGTACCGCAATTAGTGAAGATTATACTAATATAATTTAATAAAATAAATTGTATCAAAATAATATTAATATTTTCTTCAATAAATTAGTTTCTGTATTCACAAGGATTCAACATCAAACGCATGTTGAATCATAAAACATTAGATACACAAAAAATGGGATTGTTTTGGCACCCTTCAACAAAAGCATCTAATAGCATTGTACATGCAATCATACTCAACTTAACAAATAAAACTAAATCATTCAATTCACATTCATAATAAAAGTTTGAAAATTAGAAAATTGTGCTCTGTAAGAACAAATAAATTTAAATAATATTATATAGTATATATAAAATTATTAATTTCAATCACAATGAAATAACGAGAGAAAAAAAGTATGTACAAGTATAATATTGTACTTCATATGTCTTACAATGAGTGACATTTAATATTTTTATATACATATTAAAAAATATAATAATTAAAAAAAATAAATAAACTATTTTATAGAATTATACATTTTAATTATTGACAAGTTTTTCTCTATTATCAATATAAAACATAATAATATTTAAAAAAAATTATATATATATATAATAATTATTAAAAGGTAATATATGAAGTGACACTGCAAGAAAGTATCATTCTATCATTTAAGGAGTAGTGATGTTTCAAATGTATAATATAATTAAAAATAAAAAATAAAGCTAGAAAGCATACAAAAATAAAAATGGAGCAACATATTGAATATTATTACCCGACCCGCAGCAACCTTAATTCGACACTAATCCTGTCATCATCACTATCACCTTCTCTCCGGCACCACCTGCTTACACCTCTCTCCCTCTTTCAGGTTTTAATCTCTCTCTCTCTCTCTCTATCTCTTTTGTCACTTCATTGTCATCTCTCGTGTAATTTTACTCTTTCAATTGTTAATTAGCTTTTTACTTCTTTATTTCTTTGGTTTTCTTCTGATTTATTTTGCTTCGGTATGCGCTAGATTCGACTTTCAGTTATGCTTTGCTCATTCTCTCTTCCAGGATTGTCATTAGTTAATTAGGGTTTAATCACACTATTTTTATTTAATAATTACTTTAGAACACACTATACCATGCGTTTGAAAATCGATTAAAGCAGTTCTAGAAATGCCCTAATCTTTTCAGATGGGGTGCACTGATTCTTACGATTTTGGATGAATGCGTATTGTTCAATGCCCCAATTTATTTCCAATTCTTTTCTTTTTTTTCTAATTTTTTTTATCCTAGGGTGCTTATACTTGCAAAATATGGAAATTGTGATGTAAAATACGGCGTACTTTGTTTTTTTTTGTGAATTTTTGAAATGTGTGTAAGATAAAAAGCAAGTGAGAGATGGAGATAAACACATATGTTATCTGTATTTTGATGTTCAAATTACACAACTGATATAAGACAATAATATATCCTCTCAGCCATTGTTGTCAAATAGCCGCTATAGCTGTGCTTTAGTGCTATAGCATAACGCAGTTGTTCCACAATACACTATTTAGTACATAGTTTTGTCAAATAGCTACTATTGCGGCACTTTAGCACTATAGCTTCACAGGATTTGAACAAACCGCTGTTTTCCACGATCCGCAATTGACAACATTGCTCTCAGCATTTTGTTCCTAAACATGGTTCTGCTTCTGCATTCAAAAGCCTTAGGGTAATACAATTGCTGATTTAGCTCATGCTTTTGTTCATTGACATCTCTCTTCGTGGATGTGTAGCTTGACAAGTGATGTTATCTCTGTTTTAAGTTTTCTATTCCTTTTTCTTGTCTTGAGCTACCCCCACCCCGATCCCTGCTCAATAGTCACTACCTGGTGTTTCTCATTTTTGCTTTTGTTATTTAAAATTCTTTCATACTACTAGAATAAACTAGAACGATTCTATCTGTATGAGGAGTTAGTTATAAGATACTGCTTCTAATTGACTTGATATCCCTAAGCTGCCATGTTTGGGCTTGTACGGAAAGGATCTGGGTAACATCGGTTTTTGTTAAAAATTTCGGCCTATAGTAGCACCGATACTTTTGATCGAAGACATATCCTATTGTCCAACACCGACACAGTAATTATATTCAATTAATTCATTTTTTCAAATTATTACTAGTGTCAATGAGTCAGTGTCCCGTGTCTATGTAAGTATCTGTGTTTCATGTGTTACTGGTTTCAAAGTCACTTGGTTAAAAGATTCTTATAAAACAGTTTGCATCGATAATGTGCACAATTCACAATGGTAGTACTTTATAAGCTATGATTCAAGCCCAATTTCATTAATCTACTTTGTTTGTGTGGCTAATTTTAAATTGAAGTGTATAATGGGAGTTGGAATGGGTGAGAATTAATGAAATCCTTTTCTGTCAATGAAACCAAATCTGTAATTAATATAATCACTGATGTTCTGGTACTGATATCAGTGTTACCACTAATAGTGGCAGGCTTGTATAGCAACGGTAGAACTCTTGCTCACTCTTTCCACAGATCAGATATAGAAAAAAGGATATCCCTGGTTCATCCCACCTTTTCCCATTCTCTTTCCTGATTCTCTACATCCCTCCTTTGATATCATGCAAAGTAACTGCGCACTTAGCTGTGGGCGCACTTACATAATTCATACATATATATTAAAAAAATAATCCCAATGGCTGGGGGAACATATGCAAGTACCAAGTTAAGGACCTCAATGATAGGGAGATTAAAGAAGAAAGATGTTTTCAATATGGGAAATGAGGGGTGTTTTGAAGGAAACTTATTGATGATATGAAAAACAGCTTGTACTTGTTGCAACCAAGGTGTAATTGTGAAGCAATCTTCTGTTTTCTTCCCCTCTCTTTAATTTGTTTCTGTCCTGTGTTTTTGTTTCTCTCTCTCTCTCTCTCTCTCTCTCTGTGTCTTAGTCACACATCAAATGAGCAACTCATATCTAGTCTTGTATTCATGAATTACATGAAAACATAAATGAAATCATTAGTAATTTTAATTTATCAAGTTGACTGCCTCTTTGTTATATACTAGTTGAAACAAAGATTTTATCAAAAGTTTAAAATAATTACCACCATTTATTGTTGCTCAATACGTTAATTGTTGTTGGAAATTGTAAATTTGAAAAGGGGGATACCCATTTATTCCCTTCAACCTTTGAAAGACACCAATTTTTATTAGTAAATTCATCTTTACTATCAACAAACAATCTGTCTATTGATTCGTTCACAAAAACTTTATAATAGAAACATGAGTACCTATGCTTTATCCACTGTACAAAGTCACTACTTAACACGGTTGTAGGGATTCACTGCCAAAGGAAAGTTGAGGAATCTATTTGTAACTTATTAGTCTTGCGAATTTGGAGAGGAATTTATCCAATTTTCTTAATATAAGAAAATAATAGAAAAAGACACAGACTGAATGACCGACAATCAAGTATATTTTTGGACGTCGTGTAAATATTTCTCTTTCGGTTGTAAAGTAACAACTGCAATTCTGCATTAATTATAATTCCTTTACTTAATAATTTCTCATGATAGAATAAAATGTAAATGAATTAGGGTCTGTCATCTATTCATAAACATATTTTATGAAAAGGGAATTATAGACTTTGATGTAGATTCATTGTCATGTGACAAGTACATGCAGATAGTTTAGCAGAAAACAGTGTTAGGTCATAAATTCAATCCATCACGCAATTGAAGTTTTTATTGGAAGCAGCCAAAATGTCGCGGAAGGGTTTGATGGAACAGGATCTGAGTAAATTGGATGTGACAAAATTGCATCCACTGTCTCCTGAAGTCATATCTCGGCAGGCTACTATTAATATCGGTAATTATATCAGTTGTTGAATTTGTTGCTGCCAAATTAGAACTTGAACAATTTTCTCATTAAAAAAATATGTAAGCTTCTTTTCCATTGATGACTGTTATTGTTAGATAATTGATGCATAATAAATTAAATCCTGGCACAGGCACCATAGGTCATGTGGCACATGGCAAATCAACAGTTGTGAAAGCAATATCAGGTGTTCAGGTATTCCTTTGTCTAAATCTTTTTCTCTTCTTTGGTTTTGTGTGTAGGGGTGAGGACGGCGGTGTTCGTATTGTATATATGTAATTCTTGGCACATGGTGTTTTGGAATGGGAATGATTCTGAGTCAAGGACCTATTTAGATGCAGATGATTTGTTTCAAATAGAAAGGAAGTGTTTACTGTTTACGTAACTCAAAATGTGATGTTTTACTTAATTCAAGTAGCACGCAAGTTATGAAGCTTGTGAAATCTGACATATGATAGATTTATGAAGTTTGTTAATTTCACTTGATTGGTTTATGGAATTTAGAAAGTGGTTATCTTCTCATACCTTTATCCTAATCAATTGCATTTGCTACCCTCTGCTTTTGCATCTTCAGTTTTTTAAAAAACGATTAACATATGAATGCCATAATACTGCACTATATTCTTTATGCATTTCCTTCGAGCTTTTTACATTTATGCTGTTGACCTCCGTGGTTTCCCATGAATGTTGTGCAGACTGTGCGTTTTAAAAATGAGTTGGAGCGTAACATTACAATCAAGCTTGGCTATGCAAACGCAAAAATATACAAGTGTGAAGATGATCGATGTCCAAGGCCTATGTGCTACAAGTGGGTATTTATTTTCCATTTTCTGTTATAATATCCTTATCAGGTTATTTAAACTATTGGTGATGTGACCAATTTTTTTTTTCCTACAGGGCTTATGGAAGTGGAAAAGAAGATAATCCTTTGTGTGATGTGCCAGGGTTTGAAAACTGCAAGATGAAATTGCTGAGACATGTTTCTTTTGTTGATTGCCCAGTAAAGTTTTAAACTTTCATTTGTTTTGTAGGGCTGTTTTATGCATAATTTCATTATATTTTTAATTTAATGTAGTATTACTTTCATATATGTGCACATTTCATTTCACATTTTTCTGTCCTTTCAAATTGTCTTTTCTCTCCTTAACATTATATATACTGTCTCTCAATTCTCTTAATCCCAGTAAGAGACATGTATTGCAGTGTATGTATGTATGTATGTTAGAGGATATGTACGCATATCATACTATCATGATATTATCTGCTATATCTAAGATTATCTCATAGGATTAGTTTTGTTGTTTTAGAGTATCTTAGACTATCTGTTGAAGATTAGTTTCCATATCTTAGACCATGTAAGAGTGGACACGACATACCATGATACCACCATTTAACAACACTGCTTATAGATCTATGTGATATTTACTTTTACTCCTTCGATTGTCGTAGGGTCATGATATTCTCATGGCTACAATGCTTAATGGAGCAGCAATCATGGATGGAGCTTTGCTACTCATAGCTGCTAATGAAAGCTGTCCACAACCACAAACCTCTGAGCATTTAGCTGCTGTGGAAATTATGCGTCTTCAGCACATGATAATCCTTCAGAACAAGGTAGACCTAATTCAAGAGAATGTGGCTATCAATCAGCATGAAGCAATTCAGAAGTTTATACAAGTAAGTTTTCTCTGAAAAGGTTTCTGCTATGCAAGAGAATCACTTTTTGCCAACTTACACAATACTCTCTCCCTTTTTGGTGGCTTACTAGGGAACGGTTGCTGATGGTGCACCAGTGGTACCTATTTCAGCCCAATTGAAGTATAATATTGATGTTGTGTGTGAGTATATCGTGAAGAAGATCCCAATCCCGGAAAGGAACTTTATCTCTCCACCTAATATGATAGTAATTCGGTCCTTTGATGTCAATAAACCTGGTTTTGAGGTTGATGAAATAAAAGGAGGCGTAGCTGGTGGAAGCATTCTGAGGGTAAGTCTTCTGATGAATATTCAAGATATTGTGCTTAAGTTTTACGGATGGCACTTTTCCTGCAGCACATTCAGATGCTAGTTTTCCTATTAAATTTTTGAATGATTTATGCCTTAACTTGTATAATGGATAGTTTTTAAATGTTTAGTCAGTGCTAGAATTTCGAAATGCTTTGCAAATCATGCTGTGGGCAAGCGCACTATGAAACATGAACACTCAACATATGAGAAACAAGCTGCCTTGTAATTTGTTGCAACTTTTTGGAAATTAGTTTGTTCTTGAGATGATCCAAAATATCTTCAAAAACTGTGTATTTGTTTCCAAACCAAAACGAAGGAATGAACTCAATATCACGTTTTCATCTAAAACCAACTTGAGTTTGTTATGATGAATTCCCAAGTGGCTGAGAGGCTATGGATCAAGTTATTCCTGGCCAGAGTCTTGAATCAGATATATTGACATGTTGTATTGAAACATGTCTGATAATTTGTTCTTTGCAGGGTGTTTTGAAGGTCAACCAATTCATTGAAGTTCGACCTGGGATAGTTGTTAAAGATGAAAGCGGAAATATTAAATGCACACCTATATACTCTAGAATAGTTTCATTGTATGCTGAACAAAATGAGCTTCAATTTGCTGTGCCAGGAGGCCTAATTGGTGTTGGGACTACAATGGATCCCACTTTAACGCGTGCTGACAGGTTGGTAGGGCAAGTTCTTGGAGAGGTTGGATCACTGCCGGACGTTTTTGTTGAGCTTGAGGTAGGTGGCTACGCCTAATGGTTTATCATTTTATGCATTCCAATCAACTTGGGTTGTCAATCAACTTGCCCAGTTTCGCCATTCATGGGACTTTTGGGGATAAAGAGCTTTATTTATAGGTGAATTTTGCATTTGGTCTTGCAGGTGAATTTTTTCTTGCTTCGACGGCTTCTTGGAGTCCGAACAAAAGGGTCTGAGAGACAAGGAAAGGTATCAAAGCTGGCCAAAGGAGAAATGCTGATGTTGAACATAGGATCAATGTCAACAGGTGCCAGAGTAATTGCTGTGAAGAATGACTTGGCAAAATTACAACTTACATCTCCTGTGTGCACTAGCAAGGGTGAGAAGATTGCACTGAGTCGACGTGTCGAAAAGCATTGGCGTCTTATTGGGTGGGGTCAAATCCAAGCTGGAATTACTCTCGACGTCCCTCCTGCACCCATCTTGAGTTGAAGACGGACAAGAAAGAGAAGACAAAAGAAGAGACAGACTACAAGCAAGCGCCTTTTTTTTATAAAATCACGAGATGAATTTAGACATGTGGGAAGGGAGACAATTTTTGGGAACCATTTTTGTGAGGTGGAGAAGAAAACATTTGGATTATCAATTTTTGTTTTCGCAATGTGATTTACTTGTTTTATTCCTTACTGTTAACCTATTTTTGAAGTTGTATTTAATGATGATTGCGTTTAGAAGGAGAGCATGTGTGCACTGTTCAGTGCGCGCTGTTTCATTACGCATTATTGGTTCGCCATGCAATATAGCATATAACTGGAACTGTAGTTCCAAAGTAATTTTCACTGTGATTTATCAAAGCTACAAAAAGTAACTTCAATTTTGCCGCACCTTTAATATATTTTCTAGTGAAGCATTCCATGTCCTACTGATGTGCATAATTTTGATTAAATTCGAGTTTGTTTGGTTAAATTCCAAACTCTTGATTAGAGTTAAGAGAGGAAGGAGTGTAATGAAAGATTCTCTTCAAATGTATATAAGCTTGATTATATTTTTCTTGATTTGCTTTTTACAAAAAAATGTATGGACATGGTTTTTTGGTCTCTTAAGTTTTAAAAATTTCAATTTGATTCTCACGCAAGTAACAATATAATTAAGTCTTGAATTAACGTCGTGAAAGAATTTGTAATGTTAAGTAAAGAACTAATAGAAGAGACCAACAAATTTCACCATGCAGAAATGTGTTGTAGATTATCACCCCTAATGTTGTTTGGATTAAAGGGCGTGCAGGTAACAATAATATTCTCTTTATGCGAGATCAACCTATATTTTATTCGTTGGGCTCTATAACACGAAGTGCTTAAAATATAGGACTAGAGATACATTATTCAATAAAGCAAATGACCTTATTTAAACAATTAATTAATTAATTTGGTTTTCTTTCTTTTCTTCGTTGGGCTCTATGCTTTTTTCTCCATATTTGATGCAATGGATATAATTAGACTTAGATCCTAGCTCGTCTAGTATATACTATATAACTTTTTAGTATATAAATAATATAAAAACACACCTACTCAAAAATATGACATTAGTTAGATATTTATAAAAATATATAAAAAAATGCTCATATAAGGAAATAAAAAATAATATTTGAGTGGAAAACTTTATATTGTATAATTTTAAAGTACGAATTATACAACTACAAATTATATTTAGATTCTTAATAAGTACCTTAAGAGCCCTTTTTAATATTTTTCATAAAAAATTGACGCTTGATTAATTTATTTACGATGTGTTTGGATGAAATAATTTTTAAGAAAATTCAAATTCTTCAATACAAATTACTTTATTTAGATAATAAATTTGAAGAATTTTCTAAATGAAAGAATTTTCTAAATGAAAGAATTTTGATGAGGTATTTTATTAAAAATAAATTTAGATAATTTCAAATTCTCTTTACTTTATGATATATGGATCATGAAATAGTCCTTATATTTTCTTTTTTCAAATTTACAATTTTGAGTCTATATGATTCAAAATTTGCATATTAATCCTTAAATTTTTTTTGCAAATTGGTCCCTAAAAATATACAAAATAATCCCCAACATTTTCAAAATTTCAGTTTTTGTCAAATTTAATTTTTATTTTTGTCCCAAATTTTTTGAAATTTATAATAATACCTCAATTTTTAAATAATAATTTATTTATCCAAACAATAAAATTTAAAAATGAGAATAATTCAATTGAAGAATTTAAATTATCTAAAATTCTAATTTTCCTAAAAATTTATAATTACTCCATAAAAACACACTCTTAAAGAAATAAAAAGATCACAACTCTTATGCATCCTGCTGAATTTACGCTTAACCATACAAGTGCGTGCACTTAGTAATTACTCTCTTGGACTTTTGCAAACAACTACATTTTTTTTTTGTTTCATAACAAACTTTACAATAATTTCTTTAATAATTACTTTATGATAAAATTTGGCTCATAACAAAGAAATTTTTTGCATTCTAAAATAATTGATCCTTATATTCATAGAAGTTATCCTCCTCCTACTGCGTTCTTGCCCTGAAGATCGATTGAAATATTAATGAAACCACCCTTACCAAATTAAGCACATGCAAAAGTAGAATAGAAAATATTTTGTATATAAAATGTAATTAATTAATGCTTATTTTGCAACCTCTTCGTTTTATGCATTCTACTCACCGAACACATTCTCGACTGCCCACTTCATTATATATTTTTAATTAAATTAATATATGCTTCTACGCCACAAAGATCACAATTGTTGGTAACATCAAATATATATAATTGAATAATTGATTTCAAAGACTAAAAGAATAACATAAGGAACATAAAATTATGTAAAGTACTACACCTAGTAGTTTTTTTATAGAAATAATTAACTAAATTATATTTTCGGTGTATTTTGTATATTCTTTGGGTTGAATATTTTATGAGGGAGGGGTGGTCCAATGGGGCCATGGCCTCCCTTCCTTTTTCTTAATTTATTTTATGTATTAAACTTACCTTTAATCACCCAAAAAAGCAGTTTCTAACACATTAAACAACTAAGACAAAATTGCATTTTAAGAATATGTGATGAGACCTTGAAAATCAGCATAAGCTACTAACGTTGGAAAATAATATTGAAACAAATACTCGTTACTTTAGAAAGATTTAATCTTCATTGTAAAATAGGAACTACTATTTTTATGTTGCAATCTATGATAGTGCTGCTGGTTATTTTTCTTCATTTAATTTTTGTTACTAGTTAGTTGACACTTTTAATCCTAATAGCATTTTGCACTCGATGTAATTTGAAAACTTTGATTTACCTTAGTAAATTATACCTTTTAAACTTGACAACTCTGGAGTTGAATTTCTTACCCCCCTGATTTTATACAAATATGGGTTTTGTATTAATTATAGGTTCTTTTAAATTAATATTTTGAAAGATCTCAAATGTTATTTTTGGTTCTGTGTAGTTACGGCTGACCAAACTTTTTTTTGACACCATTAAAAATTGCATGATCTTACAATTACCAAAGCAAGAGGTTTAATTGGTGGATTTTTTTCAATTATATCCTATTTTTAAAAATAATTTAAAATATTCTAATTTGAAATTAATATATCAAAATGTTCTATTTTTTTATATTTTTAGGAGGTTGCATAATACTATGCAACTATATTTTACACTGACAATTTTTTTCAATTAAGAAGTTGCATTTTGAAAATGCGACCGTCTATTGATTTAATATTTTATTATTTTTTAGTTTGTTAAAAAAATAAATAAATAAGGCAATAGATGCTCTCATCTTAATATGCAACCTAGGAGGAAAATTTTCAGCGTAATAGAGAGTCGCATCTCCGCTCTACAATTTCTTGAAGGCCAACAAAATAGAATATTTTAGTACATTAAATTAATTTCAAAGTATGATATTTTAGATTTTTTTTAAAAATGATATAATTAAAAAAAACCTTAATTGATTCCGAAATTTATACAAATTGAGGTTTAATTGGTTCCGAAACTTATACAAGAATTGATATGCATAATTGACTAAATAAAACAATATATTATTTCCAGCACATATATAGCTTGTTCTTTAGAGAAGACAAAGAATAACAAAAGTATTTATAAAGGAAAATATATCTTTTAATTGATTAATTGCATTTCATTTAACTATGTAATAATATATTTATGTTATTCTCCTACTCAAACCATTCAGATCTATTATGACCATTCATATATACAAAAAGGGGGACATTAATAAAATATTCTTCATGATTAAGAGTTGCAACGAGTGTTGTGAATATTGTTTACATGATTAAAATATTTACATGCAAAATATAGTTAATAAGTAATGCAAAATATAATTAATAAGTAAAAGGCCAATTTAACATTTAGATCTCTGACAAAACTATCAAAATGGATTAGCTCATATAAACTATATATTTTAAACCAGAAAACATGTAGGACTTGCTAGTTTGTACGGGCCACATGTAGTCCCTAGCTCACATAAACAAAAAAGTTAAAGCTTAATATATTAAATTCTAGTTATACAAAAATAATATATTAATTATTTTTTTTAACAAATTAGTTGTTTATCTTTTTTAATGTTAAATTTGTCTTTTATGTTTATAAATATTTATAGTTATTATCCTAATTTTAAATTAGTAAAATTTAAAATTCTTTTAATTTTTTTCAATAAATTTGTGTAATTCTTCGAGGGTTTTGACTAGAATAATCATTAGAGCAGAAGTCCACAATCAAATTTTAGAAAAATAGTTCAACAAGAGCTACTTTGAGTGAGTTAAATTTTTAGGATTATTTAAATTAAACGTAAAATTCTATTCGTCTATGTCATGAAATCACATGACAATTTGTCACATTGTTCTTTATATGATTGATAACAAAACTCACAGTACCATTTTAAAAATCTCTAATTAAAAATGATTGAAATGAAGTTATGAATAAAAATAGTTAAACATTGTAATTTTTACAAATAGGCTTGACTGCAGTTTTAGTCCCTATGTTTCAACAATTTTTGGATTTTGGTCGTCCTATTTATAAATCAGCAATTTTGATCCCATAGTTTTCTCAATTTTTGAAATTAAATTTACCATTTTTTACTTATATTTATGTGTCATGATTTAATATGATGTGGTATTTGTTAAATTTAAAAATTATTGTCACGTCAGATTATATTTAAATATATAAATTATATTTATAAAATAAATAATATTTAAATATTAAAATTGATTAAAAGTTTGAAAAAAAATATCTATAAAATACCAAATTATAACTTGTGAAAACTAGAAAAACCAGTAAAAAATTCAGAAAAACCAGAAGAAAAAACAATGAAAAAACCATAAACAAATTAGAAAAACCAAAAAGAAACGCAGTCGATGATTCACAAAATACGATTACAAGTTAAATGATGAATGATAAAACGCAAAAACGTAGAAGAACAATCACCGTGACGTATGATGAAACGCAAAAACGCAGAAGAATAGCAAGTAGAATGATTACGAGTTGACGAAACAGATACACCACAAATGAATCGCGAAATGCAGAAGAAACATGATGAATTGTGAGTTGACGAAACAGATGAATCGTGAGTAGAACGCATAAAATGTTCAGCCAGGGTTCTTGGTTTTTCAATTCTTTTCCTCTTTTATTTTGACTGGAGTCACCTTTTTGTTTTTAAATAAAACATAAGTTTGGTTTTTGAAACAATACACAAATTTTTTACTTTGAAAAATAATTAGATATTTCAATTAATTAATAATAGTTTTTTACAATAATATAATAAATTAATATAACAATATTTATCTGTTACAACAATAATTTTTAAATTAACAAATATCACATCATATTAAACTATGTCACATAAGCATAAGTGAAAAATGGTAAATCAAATTTCAAAAATTGAAAAAACTAATCAACTAAAATTGCAGATTTAAAAATAGGGGAGACCAAAATCCAAAAATTGCTAAAACATAGAGACTAAAAGTGCATTTAAGCCATACAAATATAAAATATTAACCTAATATAAAATAAATTAAATAATTAATTTAATATTTTCATATAATTTAAAAGATTATACGATGTATTGTTAAAAAACTAAAATATAAATAATCTGCTGTACTTGTTGGATCGAATTTGTTTTTATACTCCCATAAGTAAATAGGTCAAACAATTCTAAAAGCTCTTTGAATGTTTTGTAACATTTAATTAATTATGCCATTACAAATAACTAAATATTGTCTAATACTAAAATATGAGTATATATTAACATAAACTAAACCACAAGATGAAATCGGTTGACCTCAATTATTTTCACTCATATACTGCTCTCTTAACCCAACCTAATTTTTAGGTTATTCTGATTGGATATATATTAAATAAAATTATAATTTGAAATTGAATATTGTTACTAATTCACAAATTTTAACACATTTTTTTATTAATTAAAATTTAAATAAGTTTCAACAAATTTTAACGAAACGTATACAATTTGATGATATATTTGAATTTCAATTAATAATTTATTTTATTAAAATACGTGTCTTATCTCTTTAAAATATATAAAATTATGAATGTAATAAAAACAATCAATTTTTTTCGTTTTAAAAAAAATTCTATATCTTATATTAATTTCAAAATTAAATATATTTAGAAAAATTGAAACAAAAGTATATCCAAAAAAATTCACCGGCAAATATGTTTACATTTACACTTAAATTAATTAACTCGACCTCTAACGTTTTAAATTATAATTAACTCGACCTATAACGTTTTAAATTTCCAAAGCCAACAAGTAGGTTCGGACAGCTTTCGATCCGTGTCCTTTTTTGTCACTCCATACATTTTCTCTCTCTCCTCCTCTGTTTTTCTCCCCGCTCTCTCCCATTCTCTCTCGACTCTTGAGCTTTTATTCTCTCTCTCCACTTCTCTGTTTCTTTACAACAGCACAAAAACTCAACTTTTCTAATTCTCTCAGAGAAGCAGCCAAACAAAGCACTCCATTGAAGACCCTTCAATAGACACTCCCACTCCAAGTCTTTGATTTTTCCCTCATTCACACTTTTCTAGCAATATTTTCTACATTGAGGTATAGTTTCTAAAATAAAACAACATTACCCTTTTTGTTCTCTCTCTCTACCAATTTAGATATTGTTTTAACATATACCACTTTTAATGAGACTTATCTAAGGTGAAAGTGTTCATTTGTTATTATTTTTTTTAATAAACTTTCTTAGGGAATAGTTTCCATCTTTAAATATATTTCCTTTTTATTTTAATTTTTGTTTGTTGTGTTTTTTGGAGACGCGTTTTGATGATTCTTTTGAGTGTAGTTGTTATCGTAGTTGTTGTTGGTAGTAGCGTTCATTGTTTTGCCTCGTTCGGGTGTGGTGTTGTGTTTCGTGTTAGGAGAAATGTCTTTTTTTACGGCAATTTTTTTTTAAAGAAATGCTATATTAATAATTTAAAGGTAGAAATTTTATTTTGAAATTTTTGTTTTTAATTTTTTTTTAAATTTAAATATTGTAAAACAATATTTTATTTATTTTATTTTTGGTATTCTTAGAATGATTAATTTATTTTTTTACATTTTGATATTGTTGTGAATATTTGATGTTGATGGATGATAGTTCTTGGTGGTTCCTTGGGCTTTTGGTTGTTGCAGGAGGGTCGTACTTGGAGTTAGAGTTACAACATTTAATAGAGTTTTAATTTTTCTGTCTGTTCTCTTGAGATTTACGTTTCGCAATGACAACTTGACCTTCAATTTCTCCTCATCATATTTCTCAAGGTACGTTACCATTTGGTTTTGTGATTTTTACTCAATTTACTTCATGTTAATTTTTTATTTATTAATAAAGGGTATTGTTAACAACTGATTAGCAGAAACTAAAATTATAAATTTTAAATTGAAAATAGAAATGCTAATTAATGTCATATTTTTAGAATATTTCTTAATAAATTAAAAATATAGTTTTTTTATTAATAATATATTGAAAATTATATTTTTAATTTTTTGAAATTTAAATGTGTTCTTTTTAATTTAAAATTTTTAATTTTAGATTTCTAATTGAAAGCTCTGAGAACACTTATTAGTTAAATCTTTAAATTGGCAAAAGAATTATATATATTTTCTTTGATATATCTAAATAATTTTTATTTGAATATAATTAATTTAGTGGGTATGTGACAAGTGATAGACTAAATTTTACTTTTTATATAAAATTTAAAAATTATATATAACTGTATTTCTTGATTAACATGAAAAATAATTTATTTTTAATGTACTTTTTTAAGAAGCAAAAATAGTTTTTTTTAATGAACTTAATTAATTACTCGTTGTTGTGATAATAATAATTAATTTTACTTTTACATTTTAGGAAATATCTATATGCAAAAAAGTGAAGTTGCAAATTTGTTAAATAAAAATTGACGTTAAATTTAAAACATAAAATGTGTACGTGTATTCTTACTTTAGAATATTATAAGTTTTAAAAAATTTAAGAACTGTACGTGAAAGAAATAAGTTTATTTTTGGTTTACATGGTTGCTAACTACACTGCATGTTTCATGCCGTGTGGATTTATTTTCTAATTTGCAAAGACAGAATCTCAAGTTGTATGATTTTGACTTATTTTTGATATAAAATAAAGAGGCATGTTTAGTCAAAAATAAATAAATAAATAAATAAAATAAAGAGGCATGTGAACGTCTGACACAATGGATGTTGAAATGACATAAGCCTTAGAAAGATGTTATCTGATACAGTAATTTACATGTAAGAAAATATTCTTACATTTTTTATATTAAATAATAAAGCCTTATGACTATCAAAGTTATATTATTAATAATTCAATGACATATTATATATATCAAAATTTACCTGTAAATAAATTATAGTTTATATTGCATATATAGATAAATTAAATAAAATTAATAGTAAAAAATTTGTTGCACAAATTAAATAAAATTATTAATAAAAAATTTATAATATCAATACATATTCTTTATTGTATCATAAAACTTATTTTAAAAATTGCTGATTGCCATTTTTGTCCCACCCTCTTGGTTACCTTTTAAGTGCTTTATTCAAATGCAGTTTGAACAATACTCGTTACAACCAACCTTCATTATTACAAACATTAGCGAGACTTTCAATTTGAGTAAATATTATTGAATAAAAAATTTAATTTACACGCAGCTTGAAAAATATTATACATATATTATAACTATCTATATTTTTTTATTTTAAAAGTAGTTATTATACAAATTAAAATATTTTGAAACATTTGATAATTATTAATTCTTTACAATAATATTGTATATAAATTAAATCTTTAAATATAAAATAGATGTTGAATATTTATATATCTAATATTTTAAGATTTTTAATTAAAAATTGAAGTCATTTATATAATTATTTTTGTTCATTGTGATGATCACCGGACACTCATAGTTCAATTATTATGTACTTTAAGATCTAAACTGAAGAAAGATTGATCCCTCTAAAACTAAATTAAGGATTTATTTTTATTTTTGCTAAACCTATTATGAACCCATTCATCTCTCTCTCACACACACATATATTGTGACTAATTAAAAATTACATTTTAAAAGTATATACAATAATGTGTTTTCTATCATAATAGTAATCCATCTTTATTAAAAAGTGTATCGGCAACACTTTAAATATGTGCAACAAACATTCAGTATATTGACTTTGTATTACAATTTTTTTCCAATCCCGTCATTTGTACTGCTTAATTATAATATAGTTTTTGTTGTTTTATTTCGCCAAAAAAAGTTTAATCGATCAGTATATTCTTTTTTTTTTTAAATTAATCAAAATACTCTAATTTAAAAAATATATACTAAAATGTCTTACTTTTATTCACCTTCACGAAGTTGTATCTCGTACAACCTTCTACACATTTTATTATTATTATTATTTTTCTTTTCATTTTAATAATTTAGTTATTTAATAAATTAAAAAATTTAAAAAACAAAATATTATTAATAAAATACATTAAATTAAAGAAAAAAAACAAATGTGGTGGTTGAGTAGATTGTGAGAACAATTAACGTGTCTTATTATTTTTACAACTATATGGAGATAAATTTATATTATTATAATAACTTTATTATTATAATAAATAATTTAATTGTCAAAATAAAAAAAGATAAATAAATTAATCGTCGGAAAAAAAGGAGGAGGAAATCATTAACAAAATAGAGAATTAAGTGGTTGTTTTATCCGCAAAATAGGAGAAAGTTGTTATAATAATATAAATTTATTTACAAAATAGGATAAAGTTATTAAAATAAAATAATACGTAATTTCTTTTGTCACATCTACTCAACATTTTTTTTCTTTAAATTTAGTATATTTTATTTTATTAATAATATTTTATTTTTAAATTATTTTAAATTTATTAAATAACAAATAATCAAATTGTTAAAATAAAAATAATAATAATAATAGGAGAATATAAAAAGATCCTTTAGGTGATCACATAGCGGGGAGACAGCCTTCTGAAAGTGGAAAAAAGGAGAGATTTTGGTATATATATTTTAAAGTAGAACATTGAGGTTAATTTAAAAAAAAAGGGATATATATACAAATTAACCATAAATTTTGAATCATATCACTTTTAAAATTGATTTTTTAGTTTTTATTAATTAATTTTGATAATAGGACACTCTTATCATTAATGTAATGACTCATAGGTAATTATTGTAATTAATTTTATTTATATATTAAAAATAATTTTATTTTATTTTATTTATATATTAAAATGTTTAAATTTATTTATTTAATTTAACAATTTTAATAATTTAAAATATTTATATAAAATATTTAAATTTTTGTTTATTTTATTTTTAACATTTAAAATTGTTACATTTTTAATATTATTTAATAATTATTTTATTTATACATTAAATATTAAAAATAAATTTATATGTATTTTATTTATATATTAAAATATATAAATCAAAACTTAAAGTATATAATATTTATTTTTTATCCTACTATAAAATTAACATATTTAAATAAAAATATTTAAAAGTTTATGTATTTTTAATATTTTAATATATAAAATAAAATAAAAAATAAAATTACTTATAATAATAATATGACAAATCTAATTTGTGCCATCTCATTAATGAGAATATCTTATTATAAAAAATGATACAATAAAGAAGATAAAAAATTAATTAATAAAGAATAACAATTGATTTTAAAAGTAAAATGACTAAAAATTCATTTTTTTATTTAAAAAAAGATCTAAAGTGTTAAGCCTTCGAATTTTGTGACATTCATACAAGATTTAACTTTAGAAGAATCATTCTAGTCGATTTTGTTTTAGAATAATGTGTGTAAAACAGTAAAGTAAATAATTATAATATTCTTTCTAATAAAAAAAATAATATTTGTACGTTTTATGAAAAAAATACTCTTGAACCGATTTTTTTTATCATTTTATTTTGTACACTTCTATACGGTTCAAGTGGTGGAAGTTGTTTTTTTCACTGGAAACACATTGTTAAGTACAATCATCACAACATCGTACGATATCTATAAACCATGTACTATGGTGAATTTTGCAAGAGCTATTTTTTGGCCTTGGGTTACATGTAAATGATAAACAAGTTAGGTGTAAAGATTATATGTGATTTTAAGTGGACATGAATTTGACACGTTATTTATGTGGAAGGTTATACTAACTAGTTACATAAGTAATTTTATTTTTGAGAAGTCATATTTTGCCACACAAATTTATATTAAATTAATTATAATTTTATTTTTAAGAAGATTTAATTCATAAACCATTT
The DNA here is from genome assembly GCA_037974295.1 of Cicer cuneatum. Classification (NCBI taxonomy): domain Eukaryota; kingdom Viridiplantae; phylum Streptophyta; class Magnoliopsida; order Fabales; family Fabaceae; genus Cicer; species Cicer cuneatum. The sequence continues at coordinate 56,638,883 of JBBPBO010001984.1, forward strand.
ATTTAATAATAGTAATTATAATTTTAAGTGTATATTTAAACTTAAATTCTAGTAAACACCTCAAAAAATAATTATAATTTAAAACAATTTGAATAATATATATTTGTATACATAAAAATATTGTGGTTAATAATATTTTAGTTTAATGGTAGTTTTTATTTTAAAATTTGATAGTTTTTATACATATTTAGATTTTTTAACTAAAAAATAATAATTTAATATAAATTAAAGACTAAATAACACATGTGGTTCTTTAACTTAATTTCAGTTAACGTTTTAGTATTTTATCTTTTTTTTCTTTCTTATTTGGTCTTTTATTTTAATTTTAAGTGATAATTTGATCTTTTATGTTTTAAAATGTCAATATTATCCATTTTTTTTACAATAAATTAAAAAATTCATCAAAATTTTCTATCAAAACCCATAAAATTAATTATATTTTTTAATATAATACAAATTTTATCAAATTCGTAACTCAAATCTTCAAATAAACTCATTTTCATTTTTTATTTGATGTTGTTAGAGATGAAATTTTAAAAATCAAATAAAGAATACAAATATGAGTTTATTTGAATATTTGAGTTACAAATTTGATAAAATTTGTATTATATTAAAGAATATAATTAATTTTATGGGTTTTGGTTGAAAATTTTGATGAATTTTTTGAATTTTTGTAAAAAAAGGATAATATTGTTAACATTTTAAAACATAAAAGATTAAATTGTCACTTAAAATTAAAATAAATGACCAAATCAAGAAAAAAAAAAGATAAAAGACTAAAATGTTAACTGAAATTAAGTTAAGGGACCACGAGTGCTATTTAACCTAAATTAATGATGTGACATGCCATATTGTAATGTAGAATTGTTTATATACGTTAATGATTTATATGCTAATAATTAAATTACAATAGTGAATAATTTAAAAAATTGAAGATGAAATTTTTAGAAGTTTTTATTATAATTTATGAGTATAAATTATTAAACATCAATTATATTATATATTATATTATTTAAAATATGTTTCTTTTTAAATTTTTAATTCAGAATTTCGAGAAAAAAATCAAAAGTATTTGATTTTAAAATAAGAGGATGAAAACGGAAATTAAGTCTAATATTTAAAAATTGTACTTAATTATAATTAAATTTAATTAATCACATTAAAATATATCAATAATGTATGGTGTCTAATTTTGATTTCAAATTTTAAGGCAAAACAAAAAACTAATTTTTAAATTTGATGTGAACACACCGCCTTGTCCCATTGTGTTTTTGGGAGACTGGAAGGAACATTTTTGATATGTCATGATTATAAAGTTGGATGTTCCTTGTCAGATATTTCACTTTAAATAAATATAGGTTCTGCTGCAAACACTGTTAGCTATGTATATATATCTTATATCTTACACTGTGCTACTAGATCTTCAAAGATGCTTGCTGGATATGCATTATATGTAGTGTTCACAGGGAATCCTAAGGGAAAAACTTTATTTGATCCAACAAATTATATACCTATTAAATTATTTAAATTAATAAATTTCAAATATTTGTTCTGAGAAATAAATGTATGGACTAACTCATTTTTTAATGGTTCTAACGAGTGACTTAATTCAAACACGATTTATCAAAATCTAATCATGACTTTTCAAAAGTTGTGTTTTAAGTTTTATTTGTTGTTTAGTTGGATTTTACCATTCTTTTGTAAATCATTCCAAGGGAATTGAATAATCATGTCTATGGTGAGAAACTTTAATCATTTTTGTCATTATTGCTTACATAATAAATTCATGCTAAAGAAACTAGTTTGCCAATTTCACATTGAGAATTAGATATGATTATTTGACTGATATCTTGGGCCTATTACTCCAACGCTCCTTGAAATGAAATGAAACAACAAAAAGTCCTCAATTTGTCAAAGCGTAGTAAAAGTATGTGGAGATGATAACATTGTTTTCTTTTTGAGATGTGGTGTCGACCTTGTGCTATTTTAGATTAAGAAAAAAACAGAGATGTGCTATTTTGGGTATGTTAAGGATTATTGTCATTTAGATATTTTATAATTAAGTTGATTTAATTACTAAAACTTTTATAATTTTTAAATTTGCTTGATATATAATTCTTATTTTTCATTTATAGGATTGTGTTACAAATTGCCACGTTGGACAAAATGCCTAGTATTACGTGGATAAACTACAATTTTGTGCTTTTTAATGTATCTAACCTTAGATCTTGTCCTTGAGTTTTTATTCCTTTGCTTTACTTGCTTTGTGTTAGAAACTAGTTTTCGAATCCTTTGAAATTTTGCATATAGTCAAAATTCAAGTTGTGTGTAGTTTACTAGTTTCAACCTCGTGACTATATGAATCAATTGTATCTGAAGATTAAACGATCAAAATTTGATAAAATTTAACTCGTATTATTTGATTTTCTTATGCATTCACACCGCACACAATTCACGTGACACTATATTCTATTTTATCTCTTTTATTTAATTTTGTACACCGACGAAAATAAAGAAACACTACACATCTTAATGTTCAAACATAATTTACCAAAATATTATATACATTTATATATATGAAAAACAAAAAGAAAAATTCCATTCTATACTAAAGTCCTCGTTCTATGTGTTAAAGCATATTACTTTTTTTATAATAATTTTTTATCTGAACATGCTCAACATTATCGACGTCTCTCGTTACTTTATTATATTTCTGAATCATTTTAAAAGATATTGTCCTCACTATCACTAGAATAATACATTTTTCATTTTGCAGATGGAATCTGTGAAGCCATCAGCAGTGACACCTAGCAAGAAATTAGCTAGAAATTTTGCCAAAGTTCTTCATCTTAGAGCACTAATTGGAATAGCATCAATTCATGATGGTTTGAAAAATGTTACAACTATATCACACACTAATCCAAAAGAGGAATTGAACAATGATGATGATGAAGATGAAGAACAACTTCAAGAGAAAGTTGCTTTAGAATCTATGCTAGCGAAGATTTTCGCTAGCATTTCGACATTTAAAGGAGCATATGCTGAATTACAAAATGCTCAATCACCTTTTGACCCAGATGGAATTGAAGCTTCTGATAAATTACTAGTTTCTGAGTTGAAACATTTGTCTGAGTTGAAGCAATGTTACTTAAAGAAACAGTTTGATCCGTCGCCAATGAAATCAATTCTGGAAGCAGAATCAAAAGAAGTAAAGGGTGTCATAAAAACTTATCAGATTACGGCGAAAAAGTTGGAACCACAGGTTAGGCTTAAAGATTCTGAGGTTGTGTTTCTTAAAGAGAAGTTAGTTGAAGCTAAAAATCATTGCAAGTTAATTGAGAAGAGATTGAATCAAAGTGGTCCATTATTTGATAATAATGTTCAATTATCAGGGTTAAGTACTAGTCATTTTGTCGTGATTCTTCGACACGCGGTTAAATCGATTCGAAACTTTGTTAAGTTGATTGTTGATGAAATGAGGTATGCAAATTGGAACATTGATGCTGCTGTTGATGCTATTGAAAAGAATGTGGTTTATTTCATTGAAGATCATAAGTGTTTTGCAATTGAGTCTTTTGTTTGCAAAGAAATGTTTGATGGTTTTCAATTTCCATTTTTCAATCTTGAAAATGATGACCAACAGAATAAAAAGTGCTTTTTTGAGAAGTTCAATGAGCTGAAATCAATGAAGGTGAAAGAGTATCTCGCTATGAATCCAAGTTCATCATTTGCAAAATTCTGCAGGGTAAAGTATTTGAGACTTGTTCATCCTAAAATGGAGTTATCATTTTTTGGCAACATGAATCATAGGAACTTTTTGAGTACTGGTTGTGAGTTTCCAAAAAGTGATTTTTTTGCTTCATTTGCTGAAATGGCTAAGAGGATTTATCTGTTACATTGTTTGGGTTTCTCATTTGAAGGTAAAGTTGAAATCTTTCAAGTTTTGAAAGGGTGTAGATTTTCTGATGTGTACATGGAAAGTGTGAATGATGAAGAAATGTTCCAAACAACAACAACAATTGAAACAGAACAACATGTTGGTTTCACTGTGGTTCCTGGTTTTAGGATTGGTAAAACTGTTTTACAGTGTCAAGTTTACCTCACACAAGCTGAAAAATTGAAGGTGGGGCCCACAACATAAGAGGAAGGACATGGACGAATGTGATGTTGTTTTGTAGGGACTGAAAAGTTTTGCTAGGATCAATGGGGCATTTTTGTCCTTTTGTGTTTTGGCTATTTTAGAAAAAAGAAAAAAGCTAGTGGACTATAATAGCATTGGGAAGAACCCTTTTTTACTTTAGAATCTTTTTATTTTTATTTTTAATTTATGCAGATTTTATTTTATTTGTCAAAGACATCCCCCCAAATTTTGTTGATATCAGGGCGGTGACAGGGGTTGTCTAGCTGTTATGCATCTTTACCAGACATTGGATGATATAATATTATGTATATAATTAATGATAAATATTTAGGAATTTTATAATCTTCTATTTCTTTTTATTTTTATGTTCTGCCTTATTTGAATGTAATCTTTCTCTGTGGATGCTTATGTTTCTATGTCTTATGTAATGTTGGAATAGGTTTTAAATGCAATGTTGGAATAGGTTTTAAATGCTAGCAACTCTATGCAATTCCTTTTATCAAGGCTTCTTACTCTACTCATTCTAAGTCTTGGTTACAGCATTTCGTTTTATTTTACACAATAAAAAACAGATGTTTAGAAATTAGAGACCTATATAATTTATTTTGCAATTATATCGTTAGATGTACTTTTTTTATAACCCTCTAATTTTCCGAGCATCGGGAGTTTCTTTTTTTTCTTTTAAATATATATATTTTTTTAACTTTTCAAACTATTAAAATGTCCTATTTTCTTTTTCACCTTTAAGATGTTGTATGTTGGCCATGCAAATGATAATATTTTTTTATGCGACTATCTATTATTTTTTAATTTTTGAATTTAATAAAAAATAATATATTAGGAGATCGCATTTTTGTGATGCGATTATCTATAAAAAAATTAAAACATTATAGATGGTCGCATGCATCTCGACAATGCGACTTTTTACTGTAAAGGAAAAATCAACATTCAAGTGGTCACAAGACGGATATGCGATCTAAGAAGTAAAAATAAAACTTTTTGGTATATAAATTTTAATATTGTGTATATTGGAGAGTTTTTTTAAAAAAATAAAAGATATATATGAAGAAAAAAACCGCATCAGGACTCTAATAATACGAAGTTTGACTATAAAATTAAATAAAATCTGATAAATAATTATTTTTATAATAATTTAAATAGGGACTTTTTTGTAACAATTTGTCTTCGGTTAAAGTTTATTAATCACTTAGCAACTACTTAGTTAAATATTGACGCGTTTTCATGTGAATTTTAATGCTGTAATATTTATATTATTTACATCAAAAATATATTTATTCCTCATTTATGTATAAATATACTGAATAGATAAATATTTAATCCTCGTACAAATTTTTTAATTATTAATGAGTTAAAATAAAGGAAGTACAACACATTTTTATTGAATGAAATTTTATGTGCATTCTACAACTTTAAGAAAGCCCTACCACATACAATGGGATCTAAGTTATTGTTTCAATATCATAACAGAAATATAGAATATGTTACTAGCAGTACTATTGTGATTTGATTTCAAGAAAAACAAATATAAATAACAATGTCGATTTTACACTTGTAAAAATATATAACAAATGGGTATTTGAATTGTGTGTCGTTATCACAACAATACATCTCGACCATTAAATTGAATTAATTATTTTAAAGTATAGAAAACAAAATTGAACTCCATTTTAATCGGACGAACGGTCAAAATGCTGTGTAATTTCGAGGCAATTCAAATCTCATAAATGGACTTGACAAATTTATACTAGTATTTTACAGTACTGTTGTGTTGTAAGAAGCATAATGGGTTAGTGAATGTATTGAAAGTTAGGTCCCACGTGATGCTAATTTTATCAAACCAAGGTCTGAATTGAAGGGCCATGTGAAGACAATGTTTGCAAACCCTTCATGTATCCCATAAATATTATGTGATCCTCAATGGATATACATCATCTTGTAACAAAATTTTATTTATGTGTCCTAACCGTTAAAAATACTATATGCTAATAATCCATCATCATTTATATTTCAAGTTCGATACTTTAATGTTAATATATATTGTGTTTGATGTTTGTGTGAATATTCGTACTAGTAAGTTATTGAGTGCACATTGGTCTGTGGCTCACATGGTTAAAAGGGAAAGTGGAATAAGATTAGTCAAGTACTATATTATTGTCGTCTTTAAATCTTAGAAAAGGGGTCAATTTTTTCGGTTATTTGTTTACATTTATTGTATATAGTCCACGTGGCAAAGGGAAAAGGGTAGATTTGAGTTATTTTTCAATGTGTTATGGGGCTTGGTCTTCTTTTTCTTTTACTATATGCAGTGTACTATCAACATAGCACCGTCTTTGATCAGAAGGGGGCCAAGGGCATTTAATTGAAGCTATAGTTTTGGTGTGATAGGACATGCTCTTAAAAGCTTTGTTATAGCAACTAATTAATGACAAAAAAAGTTGGCAGATATCAACATAGTGGAATAATGTTTTACGGATGGCTTTAACGAAAAATTCATTTATTTTTTGTTGTTTTAAATATTTTGGAGAATATGTACTAAAATTAAAATGATAACCTCTAATAAAAGTAAAAAGAATTTAAAACAATCTAACCTTTTCAAAAATCTTTATATATTATTAGTTTCTACTTTTTCTTTAGGCAAAATTTCTCTCATTAACTTAACTCCATAAATAATTCATTATCATTAGTATTATATTGCTTTATTATATTTCAACGTCTATTTAAAATGACTACAACAAGATTTCAAAATTAACTTCAAAGTTGTGTCATTCAATAACTGCAACTTATGAGAAATAAGTAAGAAAAAAAAATATTTTTTATACTTTTAGTATTACTCAAATTTATTATTAAGAGAAATAAACAACTTAATCAATAAGATAAATAAATTAACCCTCAAATATTTCTCTTCAAATAAATCAACCGATAGAGTATTCAAATTCTTAACAAATTATCTCTTTTTTTTAATTATTCGTCTTAGAAAAAATTCCAAATCAAACTTCAATTCAATAGCAATTTTTTTAATATTATCCAATACATAAAATTTAAAATGAAGGGGAGAAAAATAGAGAAACGTGTGAACAGAAAAAAAATTCAAACCACTATAGTTGAGTTGGGAGCCCCTATCCACGACTAACCCTAATATATGATCCTACTCGGTAACGCTTACTGTGATTCATCCTAATTTAAAAAATACACGGTGATACCAAATATGGAATAAGTGAAAGGACTAGACAGGTTTTTGGCTATGGCTATTGGCCAAAGTAAATCATGTTTATATAAAATCTGACTTCTTTTCACATATACTAGACCATAATTTTTTGAGACTGATTTAGTAAAAAATATCAAACTACTGCCCCATTAATTAAGTAACATAAACATATTATTATAGAATAGATTTTATATTTTGTATAAAATTAAAATTTAATTATTATTATTAGTATAAATAATTTTGAGTTTTATCAACAGTTAGATTATTAGTAATATTTAATATTTAACATAAATATTTATAATGTCACTATATGAATGATCATGATTTTGTAACCATATAAAAGTTTGTACACTATCTATATATATATAAATTAAACTCGTTAAATTATAAACTTATTATTTTTTAATGGTTATGACGCGGAAATATAGACGAATTCTTATTACAAGTTTGTAACTATATGTAGTTTTGTGGACTTAGTTGAATCTATGAACCTAGTTTTCAAAAAGAAATTTCGACAATTATTTTTTAATTTTTTAAGAGAAATAAATTTTTTGATTTTTTTTTTAATTTTTTCGATAAAATAATTTTTGATTTTTTCTAATAAAAAAATAATTTACGAAATTGTTTTGATTCTAGAAAAAAATCGGTTTTCTTCAAGAAAAGTTTTTGATGTTTCTCACAATTTTTTGATAAAAAAATGTTTTAGATTTTTTTTTTGATATTTTCCAAAACAAATAAATTTCAAAAATTTTCAAAAGAAAAATCTCAATTAACAAAACATTAAACTTATTAGCAGCTCACTTAAATCTAAAAAAATAATGAAATAATAAACTAAAATATTAAAAAATTTATTTCAATAAAGAGTCTAATATTATGAGCTTAATAGAGAATTTTCTGAAGACTTTAGACTTCAAGACTCTGTTGACAACTCTACTTATAATTGTGCTAAGATGCATCTTTTTGCACAAATTTGGTAATTGCATCCATTCTACATAAGGCCTGATTTCTATTTACTCCATTCTTTAATTTCTATCTCTTTCATTTTATGATTTCTTTCGATGCTCAAAGAAAAAACTGATATTACCAAAGACTCTAATATCAACTCATGGTTCTAAAAAAAGAGCTTCACGTCCAAAGAAAAGATTTCATCTTTGGCAAAATGATGAAGATGGTACTACAAATGAAGAGGAAATCATGGGGTGTAGTGAGAGAAAGAGAAAGGGACGTAAAGGGTATCTCCTCATGAATCTTCTAGCCATAGACTCTTCTAGTTCATGAGGTTACTAGATAAAATTACATAAAAGAAAATGAAAGATTTAAAAACTCTTCTAGTTTTCTTTCTTTCGTTCGAGAACCACACCAATAATGTGATTAATATAGTTTAGAATCTTCATATGACAGATGCAGTAATATTTGATATGTTGAGATCCAAATTCAAATAAAAGAATTAAACGTGAACCACAGCACATGTAAGAGAAAATGTGAATTTCAAAGTGGGCCATATTTTATTTTTTTAAGAAACAGCTAAATATGATATAAATATTAATTTATAGTAAAAGACGTACTAAGAATTGTAGAACAAATGCCATTGTCATTAACAAAATATTCTACACTGTTGTAGCCGTGGTTGCTCTTAAAACAAAAAAAAAAGTTTTATTTTTTTATTTTTTTTTATTAGAGATGCATGACTTATAATAACTTTTTTATTCGAAGTTACCTCTTTAAATTATTTCTTCTTTGATTTTATTTAAATAAGTAGATTGCACATATATTTAGTTTTTCTGTAGTTTTTTTTTTGTGATTTCGTCATCGTCTAAGTGTGACGTTTTTTGGTGTTCCTGTCTTGGTGTCATATTGTTTGGTGTTCTCATCCGTCTTGGTGCGATATTTGTTTCATTTATATTACTATAATAACTTTGATCTATTATACATTTCAATTAATGACTTTGGGGTCATCAATGTTACAAATTCAAAAACATAAATATTCAAAACACTTGAATTTTGTCATATTTGTAGACATTGTGTTATTTTGTACTAAATTGTCGTTTTGTACTATTAACTTAAATGCTATAAATTTGTTCGTAGAATTTCATTCTTATTGATTTTAGTGATTTTGAATTTATATTATTATTAATGTATTTACCAATTTGAATGAATAAATATCGTCATTTTAATATTAAAAAAAATTGTATAATAAAAGTTAGATACAAAACATAAGCATAAGCATAGAATCCTCATAATCAATAGTTTGGTGCATTGTTTAGCGAAATACTCTTTATGTAACACACTCTTGAGGTGTGGATGACAAATGTACTACATTGCCTCAAAACATTTGTATTTGACTGATTTAAAGAATATTAATACTATGAGGTGATGAAAGATTAAAGTTTACTCTTTTTCCTCTATGGATTTTTTTTCCATGGGAGTTTTTTATTCTAAAGGTTTTAATGAGGTTATAAACCTTTCTGATTTCTCAAAAAAAAAAAAAAATCAACTCCAAATGAATAACAACCAAATTACATATATAAATCCATTTATTATTTGCACCCCAAAATCAACTCCAAAAAAAAAAATCAACTCCAAAAAAAAAAAAGCCATAAAAAAATCCATTTATTATTTGCACCCCACTTGTTTATTTTGTACACCATTTTCCTTTTTTCCCTCAACATACACTCCATTTGCATAAATCATGCTATTATCACAGTCGAGATGAACTTGTTCCTAGGGTGCTGATCCCCCTCTATTTTTATTTTTTTATTTTTTTTATTTTTATATTTTAGGTTGATACAATTTATCTAACGAATTTTAATCCCTAACAGTATTATAACTTCTTAATATGAATTTAAACCACTGTTTAACATGTTACGAGTCTAACCCATCCATCGCTCTACCTAATTCTATTATATTATTTACACTGATCTGTATTTTTAAAAGCAAGATTCCTGCTTGAATCAAGGGATTTACTCATTTTCTCTATTGATCCAAACTCTATTATAATTGGTATTAGTCCTTCAATTCACAACCATGACAATTTGTTACTACAGATGTTTTTTTTAAGAATTTTGGTAAAATAGCCAAGCCTTTAACATACATGTCGCAGAGAGATAACTTTTTATGGACTGCTTAATTTATTGATGCTTTTCACACTTTGAAACATGCTTTAGTAAGAGTATTAGTACAATAATATTCAAACATTTTATATTTTATTTTTTCTTTTATGTTAAATTGGTCTTATATTGAAGCTTCAGCCTTACAAACAGTTTTCTCTCTCAGGCAACAAATCTTCCACAAGCTGCTGTAAAATTCTTTGGACCCTTCCAATGGGAAAGGAAACAATATTCAACTATTAATTCTATTATCTCCTTCTTATTATATCATGTATCAAGTTAGATTCTCTACACTAATTCTTATTCTCAATTGAAGAATGATCTCTACTTGAATCAAGGGATTAACTCGGTCTTCTTGATATTCCAAACTCTATTACATTAGATGATTTGAACTTAAGTATAGATTCTCTACACTAGTTATATGTTGTTTTGTAATCTTCTATTATGTTCGACACTTCTTGGAGTTCGATGCTAAGTTAAATTATTATAACCAGAGTTGGTAAACAAGTAGACAATCCAAGTTAAGGACCTCGAAATTGAGTCAAAATAGGCCTCAAAATTTTTTATTTAGTAATGAATGAAGGCTTTTGAATTTGAATGTAATAAAATTTGATTTTTTATAAATATTTTTTAGATTTAAATATAATTTTGTTTATTTATCTTTTATTTAATATTTATTTTAGTTTTTTATTTTTTAATTTATTTTGGCTTTTTTTATCTTTTATAAATGGTATATTTTAGTCTTTTTCAACATAATTTTTTCATACATCTGTACATCAACTATTGAGATCAAATCTTGGATCAGTTGTAAAATTAAATGTGCAATCTTAATAACAATGATGTGAAAATATAATAAACTCTTATAAATATTTTTCGTTTCAAAGAACTTATGTATGCTTCAAAATTTTCAAGAAGAATTTTTTCAAGTGCAAGCCTATTTTTGGATTAAATGGATTTTTTTTTAAAAGAATATTATTATGGAAAAATATTGTCAATTGTTAGAAGGGATTTCAATGACGGTATGTTGTTATAACTTTTGCTGTAATTGTGACAAGAATTAAAATACACCACTTATAAAATATATACAACCAAAATGAATCAAAATAAAAATAAATGACCAAAATGAATATTAGCTAAAAAAATAAATGACCAAATTATATTTAAGCATATTTTTTTATAAGCCATGTGTTATATTTTCATTTAAAAAGATTTTACTATAACATTTGTTTTAAGCCTCTAAAGATGTTGGGGTGACATGTGATCGATATCCGACTTTTCTATAAAATATGTCGTAAGTCACATGTTAAATAAATTTATATTGCATTTTTCTTTTGTCTTTTTTGTGATTTCTTTGTCTTAATGCGACATTGTTTTGTTCGTCGTCTAGTGGTGACATTTTTTATTTTTCAGTCTTGTTGCAATGTTCGTTTGGTTCAAATTGGCATAATAGTTTTGATCAATTACAAATTATAAATTTTAATCAATGACTTTGATGTCGTCAACGTTGTAGACATGAGTGTTCCAGACACTTGAATTTTTTCTCCATATTTGTTTGCATGTTCTCGTTTTGTGCTATGTTGTCGTTTCATGCTATTAATTTGTGCGATGTGAGTTTGTTGCAGATTCATCTATTTTTATTTTAGTGAATTTGAACTTGAATTATATCGATGTATTATACCAATTTGAATGAATGAATATGTTTTTTTTAGTAAAAAGAATTATATTGTTGCATCCTTTTCATATTAAACTTGATAAAAAGGGAGAGAAATATCCTATTATAGATTTATAGGCATTCGAAAGCAGTTAAATAAGAAAAAATATATCGCTTAGTTATTTAAATTACATGAAAATATCAAATTGATTCTTTAATTTTTTTTTCTCCATCAAGTTAGTCATTTATGTTTGTAAAAGTTATAATGTTGAACTGTTTTTAGTCATAACCTCATTTCAATCATTTTTAGTTAGAGATTTTTAAAATGGTACAATGAGTTTTATTATCAATCATATAAATAACAACATAATAAATTTCCATATAATTTCATGACATAAATTGAGAGAATTTTGTGTTTAATTTCAAGAACCCTGAAATCTATTTCACTCAAATTTTCTCTTGTTTAATTATTTTTATAAAATTTGATTGAGGGTTTATGTTGTTATGATTATTGCAATCAAAATCCCTTAAGAATCACATGAGTTTATTGAAAAAATTGAGAGAATTTTGGATTTCAAGTTTTCTAGTTTGAAATTAGGATTACTGGTGTAAACATTTCTAAACATAAAAAACGAATTTGATACTAAAATAAAGATAAATGACTAACTTGTTACAAAAAGAGACAAATGACTAATTTGTTATTTTCATATAACTTAAAGGATGACATGATTTATTTTACCTTTAAATAATGTGTAATACAAAGACTTCGATACACATCGTCCAATAAACTAAGTTATTTATGTGTTTAATTACGAAGACTAATTTATTAAAGTAATTGAAATTTATTTAAAGAATTAATATCTTTGTGACGTATGTTTTTCATATACATAATCCAATGATGGAACCATCATGTTTTTCATATACATAATCTAATAATCTAATGATGGAATCATGGACCAATTAACTGCTTAAAGAATCTAAATATTCACACCAAATTGATTCATTGTTTTTTTTAATATATATTTAGTGTCCTTAATTCATGGAATTATGATAGAAGACTTTTGATGATATATATACAATATTATCACATTATATTACATCTATTTAGCACATGAGAAACATTAACCCGATGTCACTAATATAGAATATGAAAAGGAAATTAAGCTAACGTTAGAACAGAACTTTATGATTACAAAGATTGCATATTTTGCTATCATGTATATAAGTATGAATAATTAATATTGAAGATATCACTAGTGTCCAGCACCCGGGCTAGGATTAGAAGATACAAGAACTCTTTCATTCTTGGCAAGATGAGCGACAAGCCTTCCACTTCCATGAATATTGAAATTATTAATAACCTTTCCTAAAGTTAGGGTACCCTTTAAAAAGGTCATCTTTTGTGTCTCTATTTTGAGAATCTTTCGGGCATCTATAGATGATGGTAAGGAATACATTACCAAGAAAAGCAGAGTGATGAGTAAAATGGAATTCAAGCGAGCCATGTGTATGGTGAACACTAAAAGAAAAGGATAAGGTAGGTACTAATGTGTTTGTGAATTTTCTATATGCGTTGAAAAGAAGAATGACTTATGTGCTATTTATAGGATTTGAAGTTTCATGTTACTTTTCTCATGTGTATTTGTTATTTGTTGAAAAGAAGAATGCGTGATTTGTGTGTGTGTGTGTTTTTTTTTAAAATATTATGTATGCATTATATATAGAAAAACAACGAAAATGCAAATAAGTATTTCAATGGTACAGGTTAAGGAACAAAATATAGAAAAAGTCCATTAAAAATGTATTGAAACTTATAACTCTTTCAAAGTTTAAAAATTATTAATGTTAATACAATTTTCATTTTTGTGTTTTTAACAAGTATTTATAGGAGACTTTTACTTGGGCACTTGTTAACAGGCAAATAACAATTATATATATATCTCGTATTCTCTAACACTCGTTTAAAGTTTTATATTTATGTTTCTCTTCTCATCTCATAATTAATTTATCACATCATTTTCTTTTATCTTTTTTTCTCTCTCTCAAGATATTGCTATTTATATGGAGTGTGCACCAAACATATGGGCACCCCATATCAATATATACATCTTGCAAGAGAAAAATATGAAAGAAAATATCGTGATAGATGTAATATGTTTATATGATGTGATAGAAATAGAGAGGTAGAGATGTTTTGAATATTGTTTATAGAGCCTCAAATTGTAACACAACTCGCTATTTTGGTAAATTCATCATCATCATTAATGTAAAGTAGAAGATAATAAATTAGAAATACCGATAATTACATCAATATTTAAAAAATGTAACTTAGTACATATATCATTTTCTCCTTTTTATTTATATGTTTTTCTTAATTATTGAGGAATAGAGGAAGTATCAAATACTTTCTATAAAACTTGTGTGTCATTTTTGTTTTTTTTTTTTTTTTTTTTGCATGTGAGAAGGAATAGAGAAAGAATAACATTATAAGATTTAATTTCAAATTCTTATTTTTATCTACACATTGAAATGTGTGTGTGAGAGAGAGACGTGAGGATTACGCTAGTTTGTCAAATGAACACATGCTTGAAATTTACAATAAATGGGTTCATAGCACCACAAATAAGAATGATAGTGTCCTAGAATTTCCATATAGATATTGGGTTAGGTACACATGAATTAGACTAGCCTTTGTTTCTAATAAGATATATTGGAGAGACATTCATTCTTCTTGCTTGTTTACTCCAAACACCTTGGAGTTTCTTGTAAAGTTGAATATTCTAATTCTTCAAAACGCAATTTGTACCTTTTAATTCATCTAACAAAGTTGTAGTTCATTGGCTAATAGTACTTCATCTTATGGCCGCCACTTTGACATTCCATAGTGGTCCTATTCTTATGGAGCCATCATGAAAATGGTTCAAATTTGCTTCATGAATCAATTATGATGCCAATTTCCTTTGACTTAAAAGCAATGGATGGCTTAAATTATTATTTCCACCTCAATGCTTCCAAAATTGGAAGAAATATATTGAGCAATTTGAATTGATATTGCAACAAATTATATTCAAATAAATTACTTATGTGGCGACAATTATGATCACAATTCAGAAAGATAAAAAGACATTAATATGTTGTTATAATTAATGTTATAAACCATTTTAAAACCTTATTTATATATAGTAATAAAGTAATTTAGGTCAGTGATAGTGATATTTTTTCAGGTGTGAATTAAATTATATTGATTGATGACTTTCTTCTCCATTGAAAATTGATAAGGCTTGATTGAAACAAAAGAAAAAAGTTACAAGCAACTGCAGAAAGTGATGGATGAATTGAGGGAGATTAGTGACTCTTTTGCTTTTAAAACTTGCATTTATGTAAATCATACTTTGTGGAAGTTTGCTTGTATTTGGGAAAAGTATATGATAGCAAGATTAGGGTATATATTTGTTAGTCCTCAGGTACATGTATGCATATTACATATAGCTATCAAAAATATAAAAATGGTAATGTCAATTGTTGCTCATTGACGTAGTCGGAATTACAAAAAATTAGCAAACATTAATCCTAAAAAAAAGAACAAGTTCTAGAATCCATCAGAAAAGAGAAAACTCTCAAAATTAATTATTTTATTAAAAGATACCTTTTGTTACAGCATAGAAAGTCTTTAAATAGATAATAGAAACCCTAGTGCAAAAATTAGGTAAAACAGAAAAAGCCCGAAATTACAGGAAAAACTAAAACGGCTGTTTTGAGGCCAAGACGAGTCCAAAACGAATCTGGAGCCTATACATCATGGCGAAGCGATGTGTTGTGTTTGTGGCGCGATTCCCTTTCCGGAAAGGTATAATAATAGGCAATCTAACACCAGACGATCGTTTTCCGCATTTCCTGCTGCGTTTTCCCGCAAAGCCGTTTTTTCTTCGATTCTTACCGCGAACCTTCCTACATCACTCATACTTTGTTTGCCAATTGTCAAATGAGCGAATATAGTTCTTTTAAGTAATTAAGGAAGATATTCATTTTCTTCGTCACTTGGTCAACTCTCTTAGTTACTTGATATGCTAATATAGTTATATCAATCTCTTTTATTTTTGGGGAACACTCCTATACCCTTTAAATAGGTTGGATATTGATACTCAAACATGTTAAATAAATGAAAAATATGTATATGTATCAATTTATTAAAAGAAAAATAACTTCTGCGGTCTCTTAATTTAATTTCAGACAATAATTTAGTAATTTTTTATTTATTTAATCATTTATTTTATTTTAAGTAACAATTTGATCATTTATGTCTTAAAATGTCAACAATATTATCATTTTTTTTACAGAAATTCAGAAAATTCATCATCTTCTTTAAACAAAGCCCAAAAAATTTATTATCAATTTCAAGAAAATTCATATATTCATCAAATCCATAACTTAAATCTTTAAATAAATTCATATATTTATCTCCAACAACATCAAATCCGTCAAATAAAGAACTTACACTTTAAGATTTGATCCCCAAAGCACTAATGCAATAACCTTTTCTAAATCAAATCTCTAACCTAATTCTTAAAATGTGAATTTTTTATCTGATGGATTTGATGTTTTTGTTGTTGAAGATGAAAATATGAGTTTATTTGAAGATTTGTGTTATGAATTTAATGAAAATATGAATTTTGTAGAAGATGATTACTAGTTTTCTGAGTTTGGTTTAAAGAAGATGATGAATTTTATGTAAAAAAAAAAAAATATTATTGACATTTTAAAACATAAATAATCAAATTATTATTTAAAATTAAATAAATGATCAAATCGAAAAAAAAGAAGAAAATAAATGACTAAATTATTCCATGAAATTAATTTAAGGAGCCACATGATATATTTTGCTTTTATTAAATCATCAATATTATTTGTAAATTTTAAAGACTTAATTAAACTATTTTCTGCAATTATTCAAGTTTCTACACCAAAAAATAAAAGCATAACTCTTATTTGTGACGAGGTGCTATAAACTAAACCTAAAATATCAATTGCCATAATAATATAAGATGAAAGACAAACCATCCTTACAAAATTTTGTAAAATATTGTGCAGAGTATCACGATAATTTATCATAAATTTATTCATGTAACTAACAAAGATGCTAATACTACTAATAAGTTCACATAATATATAAGATTCTATACTTCTCTATTATTTTAAGTAAAGTTTAATTATATTATTTTGAAAATTTTTTTAATGGATACCGATACCCATCTTTCTTTACCGGTACATAAGAATTTATCTATCTTTTTTATTAAAAAAATTTGGACTAGAATGAGAAAACATTACCCTTAAACCAGCAAATCTTTCAAAAATTTAGATTTTGCCGCTCATGCACTATTTAAAAAGATGGAAAAAAACTCTTCTACTACACGAAATTCCACCATAAACCATAGTTAGGCCATTTTATAATATTCCCTAAATTCTTCTTAAGAATCCTACCTTTTTTTCAAATAATAAACCATTGTGTTCCATGAAAAGTGTTCAACCTCAAATTATACAATTGAATTGGATTTATGTGGACTAGGTCCACACTATCAACATATAGCGTAACAAATGATACTTCTATCTAATGTTTTAAAAATTCAACTGTAAATTGTTGAAATTGTAATTTAAAATGATAGTTAAAAGTATTGAGAAATTTGTTAAAAGTTGTTAGGATTTGTTATTAGTTTGTTATAACAGTTTCCTCATAAATGTTCGAATAAAACCATAAGCTAGGGCGGTTACTTGTAATGTAAGCAATAAGACATTTTTTATTCTCTTCATTCTTTTCTTCCTCTACTCTTATATCCTTCAATCTAAATCAATTAAAGGCCTATAAAATAAGTGTTCTAACAATTGGCATTGAGAGATGGGTTCGAATTCAAAGGGGAAACATGAATGATTATGAGATTCTTCAAGAACTTGGGAAACATGAGTGTAACTGCAAAAAACAGAGAAACAATCATGAAAGGATTAGAAAGTTTTCCATCTAATTTTCCAATTCTTGATGGAAAAAATTGGGAGAGATGATGTGCATCAATGAAGTCATTGCTTGAAGCTCAAGAAATGTATGAAGTGGTACAAGATGGGTATGATCAGCTTGGTCAAAATCCAACATATGTGAAGCGAACAACATTCAAGGATTCAAAGAAAAAGGATTGCAAGGCTCTATTTTTCATTCAGCAAAGTGTTGAGACCAATAACACTGACAAAATCTCAAATGTCTCCACATCAAAGGAAGCTTGGGATATCTTGGTGAAATATTATACTGGTGGTGAGAAGATCAAGAAAGTGAAGCTTCATGTCTTGAGGAGACAATATGAGTTGCTGCAAATGGAAGAAGATGAAAGTGTGGTTGACTATTTCAATCGTGTGCAAACAATTACAAATTAGATGAAGACCAATGGTGAAGTGATAACTGATGTGGTGGCTATTGAAAAGATCCTAAGAACTCTAGCACAAATATTTGATCACATAGTGGTGGCCATAGAGGAATCAAAGGATCTTGAGACATTGAAGCTGGAAGACTTGCAAGATTCATTAGAAGCTCATGAGTTGAGGATGAAAGAAATAAGTGCACAAATACACATGTACAAGCTCTATAAGCTCAAGTCAGTAAGAAAAACAACCAAGATGAATGGAAATACTAAAAAGGAAAAGAAAAATCCAAGTGGCACAAGAAGCAAGATTCTGATGAAGGTGCTGGAAATTAAAAGAATCAAAACAGTGGTGACAATTAGAACAAGAAATCAAATGGAAATACATGAGTTAAGAAGAAATTCAATAAGAAATGGATTCAATTCTATAATTGTTAGAATTGAGGACATTTTTCTGATGAATGTAGAGCAAAGAAGATAAAGAGAAAGGGAGATTAAGATCAGGGAGAGGATTCAGACTCGGATGATGTGCTATTGATGGCTGCTACTACCTCAGATGATGAAGGCTCTGAATTATGGTACCTTGACACAGACTGCTCCAACCACATGACAAGTCATAAGAAATTGTTTGTAAGTATTGATGAGAAGATGAAAAGGGAGATCAAATTTGTTGATAACAACACAATGACTGCTGAGGGTTTTGGAAAAATATTGATTTAGAGAAGAAATGATAAGCAATCATGATATGTGATGTTCTTTATGTACTAAATATGAAGAACAATTTGCTAAGTCTTGGACAACTATTGGAGAAGCGGTATTCAATGAAGATGGAGCATGGTCAAACGAAGATGTTTGATAGTTCAAAAAGACTAGTTTTGAAGGCACTACTCTCAAAGAACAGAACATTCAAGATTGAGATTCAAATTAGTGAAAATCAGTGTTTGGTTACTGAAGTCACGAGTGAAAACTTGTTATGGCATCAAAGATTTGGCCACTTGAATTTTAGGAGTCTCCAAATGTTAAAAGGCATGGACATGGTGCAATGAGTCCCTGAAATTCATATACCAAAGCAACTGTGTGAAGAATGTTGTCATGCCAAGTAACATAGGAACTCATTGAGGTTTGAAGTTCCAACTAGATCATCGAAGAAATTGGAGGTAATTTTTTGTGATGTTTGTGGTCCATTTGAGGTTTCACTAGGAGGAAACAACTATTTTGTGTCATTTAATGATGAATTTACAAGGAAAACATGGATCTACCTAATCAAAAGAAATAGTGATTATGGCATATGGATGAGGTGAATATAAATCCCATGAGTTTCATGGGTTTTGTGAAAAAGAAGGAATGATACATGAATTTAATACACCCTACACACCACAACATAATGGTGCTACAGAAAAGAGAAATAAGATCATCTTGAACCTAGCAAGGAGCATGTTAAAAGGAAAGAAACTACCTCACATGTTCTGGGGAGAAGCAGTATCAACTGTTGTCTACATCTTGAACATATGCCGTAGTAAAAGATTGGGTGCCAATACACTAGAAGAAGCTTGGTTTGATAAGAGACCAAATGTGAGTCATGTAAGAATATTTGGCTCATTGTGCTTTAGACATGTGCCTGCTCAAAATAGAAGGAAGTTGGATGATAGAGCTGAGCATATGGTGTTGTTGGGTTATGATTCAACTAGAGCCTACAAGCTCTATGATCCAGACAAAAGAATGGTGGGTATAAGTAGAGACATACTAGTGGGTGAATCCGAAAGATGGAATTAGGAGATAGGTGCCATAACCAGCTCAATCAGTGCAGTGATAGTTGATCTTAAGGATGATCAAGAAACAAGTGTAGTTGCACAACCAACCCAGAACGAGTGAGAAGATCCAACAGGGCTAGACAACCTTATGTAAGATTGCACAATTATGAAGTAGAGTCTGATTCATCAATCAATACAGATGGAAGGTTGATGCATTTTGCATTATTGGCTGAATCCGAACTAGTCAGTCACAATGAGAACATAAGTGATCCAAAGTGGAGACTAGCAATGGAAGATGAGATTAGTACCATTGAAAGAAACAAAACATGGGAGCTGATGGCATTACCTATGCACAGAAGATCAATTGATGTGAAATGGGTCTATAAAATCAAAATGAAGTCTAATGGAGAGATTGCCAAGTACAAAGCTAGACTTGTAGAAAAAGGGTTCCTACGAAGACCTGTATTGGACTTTGATGAAGTGTATGCACTAGTGGTCAGGATTGAAACTATAAGGCTTGTAGTGTCAATGGCTAGCTACAAAGGCTGGTCCATGCATCAACTAGATGAGAAGTCAACATTCCTCAATGGACTATTGGCTGAAGAATATGTAAGACAACTACCAGGATATGAAATAAAGGGAAAGGAAGACAGTGTGTACAGGTTGACAAAAGCCTTGTATGGCTTGAAGCAAACTCCTAGGGTATGAAACAAGAGAATTAACATATTTCTCCTAAAATAACAGTTTGAAAAATGTGTGAATGAGCATGGAGTCTATGTTAAAAGGTCAACAACCTTACCTACACTACTAATATATCTTTATGTTGATGACCTATTAGTAACTGGATGTGATGAAGCTGTGATAGCACAATTTAAAACAAGAATGAAAGAAGAGTTTAAAATGTCAAATTTCAGTGTATTGTTATATTTCCTTGGAATTGAGTTTGTCACCATGAGAAATGGAGTATTCATGCACCAAAAGAAGTATGCTAATGATGTATTAAAGAGATTTAATATGCAAGATTGCAATAGCACTAGTATTCCTTCAGAAACAGGGTTGTCAATGTCAAAGGAAGAAGATGAAGAGTTGGTTGATCCTACATTGTTCAAGAAATTTGTAGGATCATTGAGATATTCGTGTAACACAAGACTTGACATATCCTACAAAGTAGGGCTGATTTGTAGATAGATGGAAAAGCCAAGAGTACCTCATTATTTGGCAACAAAGAAGATTTTGAGATACACCAAAGGAACTAGTGAGTATAGCTTGCTATATCCTAGAAGTTCAGATGAAAGTGTAGTTGAATTAGTAGGATACACTAATGTTGATTGGTGTGGAGACAATGGATGATAAGAAAAGCACTACGAGCTATGTGTTTATGGTAAATAAAACACCAGTTTCATGGTGCTCAAAGAAGCAAAGCATAGTAGCTCTATCTTCATGTGAGGTTGGATATGTAGTTGCATCAATGGGAGCTTGTCAAGCTCTATGGCTGGCAGAATTAATGACTGAAATGGGATTGAGAAATGAAGGGCCATTAAGGATGTTGATTGATAATAAATCAGCAATAGACTTAGCCAAATATCCTATTGCACATGGAAGAAGCAAGCACATTGAAACACATTTCCATTTCCTAAGAGACTAAGTGAACAAAGACAAATTGAAGTTGAAGCATTGCAAGACTGATGAGCAAAAGACTGATATTCTCACAAAGTAATTGAAGAGATTGAAATTTCAAGAGATGAGGAGCAAATTTGGAGTAATGCCTTTAACCATTATGAATTAGGGAAAATGTATAAATTGCAATTCAAAATGGTAGTTAGAAGTATTAAGAAGTTTGTTAAAAGTTGTTAGGGGTTCTTATTAGTTTGTTATGACAGTTTCCCCATTAAGTGTTTAATATAAAACCATAAGCTAAGACAGTTACTTGTAATGCAAGCAATAAGACATTTTTTATTCTTTTGTTTTCTTTCTTCCTCCACTATTAAATCCTTTAATCTAAATCAATTAAAGGGATATAAAATAAGTGTTCTAACATAAAGGAACCGACAATACTTACAAACTATGATTTAATTGGTTCAACTAAATACATTGCTACATAATTAATACAAACAATAATTTACAAAGTAAAATTCATAAAATAAAATTCACAAATAACTACATAAAAAATCCTTAACAAATATAAAATAAATAAATAAGTTGACAAAAAAAAAAAAAAGAATGTATTTCAGGGAACATCATAAAGAACAAAGAATAGCATATCCCTTTAAAAAAAGAAAAGCAAATGGACTTATCAACCGTACAAGGATGGCTTAAGGCCCAACACTTTTACTTTCAAAAAGAATAACCCTAACCTATTTAGGAAAACTATTACATATCCACATAATTATTACCTATACCCCACATTTTACTCAAATGATTTGTTTTATCCTTTTTTTAAATAATAAAAATTAAAATATTTTCTACTCGTTAATTCAATTTATGTTTCAAAAGACTCAAATTTTTAGTTTTTTCAAAACACATTTACTGTTTAGATTTTACTGTTTAGAATAGAACATGTATAACAATTCTGCCATCAAAACGATATCTATGGAGTTATTTAACACAAGAACAATATAAATAATTCTAAAATAAATATTTGTCATTAATACATAAAAAAATATGAGATAAATATTTATCATTGATAATTATTAAAGAACACGATATAAATATTTGTTATTGACAAATATAAACAAAATATTGGATAAATATTTTTAATTAATGCATAGAAGTTATTTAATGAAATGAGAAATTACTAGTTGCCACAAAATTATGAAATTACTAATTCCATCAATGAAATTTTTTTATACTATAATCAAATTTTTAAAATTAAATAGTTAAATTACGACAAAATTAATAGAAAAAGTTAGACATCGTGTGAATTTATTAGTATCAGTAATTAATATTTTTTATAAAATTGTTAATATATTTTTGTATTTTCAATGTAACTAAAATAATTATGATAAATTTATTTTTTTAAAGTAACTAATACTTGAGGGGCTAACTCAGCTTTGTAATTTCTAGGTACTGAATTTAAATTTCTCAGAAGCTTTAAATTAGCTATTAGTGCCACTTTAGTTACTAAATTTTTTTCCCTTTCCCATTTTTTTAAAAAATAAAAATAAAATTATGATGCTCTAAAAAATATTAATATACCAAATTTTGTAATTATTGTTCATCTTCTTTCTTACGTTACTTCAATATTATATTTTGAATTTTTTAAAACTTAAAAAATTCATTAAAGAAAAGGAAAAACAAAAGGACATAAACTTTATCCAGGTTAAGTTATATTTAAATTTAGTTTATAACATTTTTGTTATTAATAAGGGTCGCATTTTTTGAGAAACTTCAATAACTTTTAACACTTATTCTAAGGATGATTCTTATAACATTTTTTAATGTAGTTTGCTTGTTACCTTTATCTTGTTCTTTTTTTTTTTTTTT
>JBBPBO010001984.1:56664245-56727350 GCA_037974295.1 Cicer cuneatum
ATTATATTATAATTATTCTCAATTTTATTTTGAACTTATTAAAAAAATATATTAAATTTAACTAAATGATTTGAAACATATATTCTATGTGTGAATTGTACGTTCTAACAACTTTTTTTGTAATTCATTTTTCAAAAATAAACATGAAAAAATTAAACTGTTAAAAAATTATAGTAAACATATTATAATTGTTTTTATATTTACGTTGATTGTATTAAAAAATTATTAATTTAAACTAATTCTTTAGTGAAAAATATTTGTCTTGTGTACGGGTTTTATAATAAATTATATGATTAAATAAATTTTTAGTCCCTTTAAAATCTCATTATTTTGTTTTTAGTTTTTATAAAAAAATTATAAATTTTTAGTCTCCTTAATATTTTCGTTTTTATTTGTCCCTGATTCTCTTGGGTATCTTTTGAATTTTTTATCTAATTATGCGTCACATTTAACCTCTACTGTTCTATAGACTTAAAAGCTATTAATTGTCATTTAATATCAACCATATATCGGTACATCTTTACTTGATCCATCTTAAACAAATATTTATATCTTTTCTCTTTTCCAAATTCAAAGACTAAACATTAAATCTAAAGTGCTCAACTACATATTCAAAGATAACAGTAGAATAACTTGAATAAATAAATGTTCAATATGTCATAAATATATGAACCTATAAATATTACAAAAAGCATAATTGATTGTTATCTAAAAGTTTTTTAGTTCATAATGAGCTTGCAAATGAACATGGTAATGGAGAATGACATTAAAGTAGACATTATATCGGGGAGTTTTACGTAAGTAGTGACTAAATATAAGAAACACAAGTTTAATCAACATCTACTACAAATCCTACTTCAACTTGATTTGCTATTCTGATTCCTTTAACATAAAATATTGTAAAACTATTTACAATGGTGATCGATGGTGATGAAAATTATGGAATATGGTTGCGATGAATGTGTGACGACTAATGTTTAAATTTTTAGGTCTAAATTCTATATGCAACCCTAAAAAATTGTCTCACTTTAACATGACAACTGGTAGGAAATTTTTCTCTCTTTCTTTTTTACCTCCTTTTTTTTTTATCTTCTAGTGAAAAGCAATCTTCGACCCATTAAAATAATGGTTGACGCAACAGCAACATCGTCAATATACGTCCTTGTATTGGGGCTACCCATTTCATCCTAAGACCAAATATAACTTTCATGGGACATGTACCTTCATTACTTTGTTACTCACCAAATCTGTCACATTTAATGCTGCAGCATTCTATAGCATTTTAACCCTGGGACATTTTCTTCATATTCTACATACAAAAGTAACACACTGAACATAATTTATTTTGAAAACAACAAATAAATGTAACTCCACCTAAAATAATCTGAATACCTATACTATTAACTAAACATCTAATATATTTATTATAATTACTATAAAAGAGAAGATAATCTTAGTTTAAATGTGGTGAATAACTCTTATTTCTAAGAGTTATCGCACCTCCAAACTTAAACTACTGCTCATCCTCAAATAATGGAATAAGAAAATAACGAAAAAAATCAAAACAACTTTGATAGTTAATCACATGCACTATACAAAGGTCCCTAAATGGGTTGATATCAAAATAGAACGTATTAGAAGCTTTAGGAATTTTTTTGATCATATCCACAAAATCTTTGTGTGTGAAGTTAACACCCTAAGTTTGAGTCTCAACATTAACATTATTAGAATTAGCTTAGCAAAAACAAACAAGTTGTTACCTACATCCATACTCATCATTAACACAAGAAAATGAAGCATTGTGTACCATTTTGCAAAGAGAGCATTTACTATTATCTTGCTCAACCTTTCGACATGAATGTTGGTTTCAAGATTACTAAATCACTACTAAGTAAAGTAACACATTTATTTACATTTCTCTCTCTCTCTCTCTCTCTCTCTTTTAGATTAATTTTGATACACTATCAGTGTAAATTTTTTTACATTGTCAACCAATCACAAACTTCCATTTGAATAACTTTTAAGATTCAAAGAATTAAAGTCAAATATTTTTTGTGATTAACTAACATTACAAATCATTTTTACACCATTAGCGCATATCAATAAAATCAAAAAAGAAAACTACAGAGCTAAAATTACAAGACTTTCATCCCTTATTACAATACTTTCTCTTGAAATTTTATTTATTACTTTTTGATCGACTTTATTATTTAATATAAGACTTTTTAAAAAATTCATTCTTTTTAACTGATTTCTTTACAAAGGTATATGTATTCAATTTAGGGTAAAATATATTTTTAGTTACTATAAAATTTTAAAATTTCGTTTTAGTCCTTGTAACAAAATATTATATTTTTTTAGTGCTTACAAAATTATTATGTAAGTATTTTTAGTCCATATTGGAACATCAACATATATTATTGTATTTTTTTCTTCTTCATATATATGTTTACAACACTACAAAAAGTTTCTCTACAATAAATGAGCTGAAAAATTCAATTTCTAGATCCTTATTTTAAAAATCTTATATATATTTAAAAAATTTATATTTAATTTATCCTAAGTTAAAAAAATACTAAGCACAAACAAACTTCACTCCAATAGCATCAGTTAGGAGCACCAAAGACAACTCACGTGGCACCTCATGGATGACAACAAGATGTCTAGAACTACCAACACCTTTCTTAGCTAGTAAACCTACTGTAACATTACCCTCACGAAGTATGTGACTAACAGTGATAACCCAATCTCTCTAAAGCAAATGTTTGGTAGCCGTAACCAATTTCCCATATCTATGATGAACATTCAGCTCATTCTGAATTAAAGACGATACTGAAATTAGAGAGGCACTGAATATGCTTATAACTTGCATCCGAACATAGCTATAACTCTTGGTAGAAGGTCATAATCTCAACTGTGTAGAACACATGGAACATTGACATGGCCAAAGAAACCAATGATGAAGGTACCTAGATGATCACAAATAAGACCTCCAAAGTCACCACTATTGGACTTGTGGAACACACTACCATCAACATTAAGAGCAACATAGTTACCAATAGAACGACAATAGGAGACATACCTAACAATATGGGCAGATGTAGTAAGAGAAGGCATTGCAAAAGCCTTTAACTAATGATGAAAAAGCAAGAACAAATGTGCACTGATGTCTTCAACCGAATGAAGAGTATCTTCAAAGATATTTTTATTACGCGGGCACCAAGTCTTCCACATGATGATAGGACCAATGACACCAAGCTCCACAATGAGATTTTGAAGCCAAGAACGAAGTCTGTCTAGATTAGAGTGAGATAGTAGTCCCAAATAACATTCACACGAAAGCACAAGAACAAAGCATGCCACATATCTTCAGTTCATGCATTACAAATAAGGAAAACATTAGTAGAAATAAGACAATGAGCCATAAGATCATATCTAAAGGGAACTGAGTTGTGGCACAATTGCCACAAGAAAAACTCAATATACGATGGCACGTGAAGTTGCCAGATCCAAATCCAAGTGGCCTCCCTAAGCAAAGGTGTGTGGTCACCCAAAAGCCACTCATAACTAGCTTTCACAGTATACAACCCTGATATATAGTCACTCAAAACTTAGACATTCGGGAACCATGCACCAAAAACGGGGAGGATAGGTGGACCCTATCCTTGATGACATCCTCAAAAGGAGTATACAATTTCGAAAAGTTCCAAGAATGTTCCTCAACTATACATTTGATGGACCAATTCATGTCATGATAGTGAACATACGAGGCCTAATTACAAAGAGGATCCTTATTCAACCATGAGATATACCAAAGACTAGACGAACAATCACCATTCTTCAACTGAACACCATCCTTCAAGATCTCAGTAGCTCGAACAATCGAGTTCCAAACAAGAGAGCCCTTGTGTTTAGTGCTATTAAGGACCACCCCTGATCTTTTAAATAAATGTCATGAAGAAGTTGCACCCAAAGTTTATTTGTAACATTAAGCATCTCCCAAGTCAAATTGATAAGAAAAGCCACAGTTTGGTGTTGAACAATAATGGCGCAAAGGCCACCATGTTTCTTATGACGAGTCATTTTGTCCCAACTAACGAACAAATATGCAAGTAACCTTATCAAGGTAGTCATAGATAGACTAAGGATACCATTGGATTTGCATCACATAAGATGAAATTGAGTTAATAACTACATTAACAAGCACAAGATGATTAAGCTTTTTGAGGATCCTTCCTTTCCAATTTGCAAGCTTGGACTCCACACGATCAATGACGTGCAAGAAGTCTTGGTTGGTAATTTACCTTGGAACATTTTAAACCCAAGATATTTGTCAATGATGGAAGTGAATGTCATAATAGTAATGCTCGTGATCTTTTTCTTTTTAGAGTTGGAGACACTTGCAGAAGAAAAAATAACAGTTTTTTTTAGGCTAACTTTTAACCCTGACCAAGAGCAAAATTGCTCAAGCACCTTGCTTATGTGACGATCCTGGTAGATTTTTGTTTTGGCAAAAAGGAGAACATCATCTGCTAAAACAAAAGAGAAAAACTAGGACCATTGCTAGAGAGTTGGACATGCGCCTATCAATTAGCATTAACATCATTTAAGATCATCCCACCTAGTCTTTCCTTACAAAAGACAGGGATAGGGGGAAAGAGGGTTTCCTTGACGCAAACCTCTACTAGGAGTAAAACTATCAGTCTTGTTACCATTCCAAAGTAAAGAAATAAAGGATGAAAAGACACCATGCATAATAAGAGAAATGATAACCTCATGGAAGGAAAATAACCGCAATATATGCTTAAGAAAACCTGCATCATTAAGTTCCATAGATCATTTCCTATATCCGCCCAAAACATTTTAAAGAAAATAGGTTGAATTCCATCAAGACCAAGAATTTTGTAGGATTTCATACTTATAAGGGAATTATACACCTCGTATGTAGCAACACCTTTGTGAGAGAAGCGTTTTTCTCCTTAGAAAAGACACTCAAAGGTTTGCCATAATGATCATAACCCAACACCTCTAGAGTACCAAATAAACCTTTAAAATATTTCACAAACTCATTTTGGAGAATGTCAAGATCAATGCACCAAGTACTAGGAGCAATATGTAACCCATGCATTTTATTTCTTTTCCATCTCACCACAATTTGGGCATGGAGGAAAAAAAATTATATCTACCTACCTTGATTCAGTTTTCTCTAGATTTTTGAAACCATAAAGTTTCTTCTTGGAAAAGAACATTTTCATAATCTTGAAGCAACTCATTCTGAAGTAAGGTGAATCTATTAAAATCAACTTCCTCAAAAGTGCATTGGATACCCCATAGTGTAGCCTCTAACTCCTTTTTCCTTCTAAAAATATTACCGTAGTAATTATCATTAAATATCAAGAAATTCTCTTTCACACTCGCAAGAGTTGTAGCATCTCCACCATTCCCATAACATATATTCCAAGCATTAGCAATCACAATGGGATATTGAGAGTGAGTACACCAAGCAGCTTGAAATCTAAAAGGATGCTGATCTTTACAAGTAGTCTGACGATAACAAAGAAGTAGAAGGTTATGGTCCGAACGTCTATGCACAAGGTGTTCCACAGCCGCTTCTTGAAAACTCATCGTCCACTCCAAGTCACAAACCTCTATATCTAGCTTTTTAGAAATAGAATGATCTCAACACACTAACGATGCCAAGAAAATTTCGAACCGAAGTAGTTTAGATCCATAAACCAACACCTGTCTAATATATCACTAAACCTAATGGCCCTATCCTTGGAGAAAATCCCACCATATTGCTCAAATGGCAGAAGGATTTCATGTAAGTCACCAATAAGTGCCCAATGTAAGTAAATCCTTGATCTAAGGTCTACTAAATACTCCCAAAAGAAAGAACATCTTGAAAAATTTGGACTAGCATAAGCACCAAAGCAAGCCTAAAAGTGCACACCATGTGAAATCTTAATAGTAATAATACATTGAAACATGTAATCAATGATGTCATATGACTATCAACTAGAGAGGTTAGCTAAAGCCCACACTCCTCCTAAATGACCCACAACCTCATCCACCGCAAGACACCTAAACGCAACTTTCTTCCAAAAATTATTAGATGTTGAAAAAGGAGTATGAGTCTCAAAAACAAAAATTAAACTAGGCTAAAACTTATTAAAAAGGTCACACATGTGGGTCTTGCTTTTCGTACTAGCAAAGCCGCAAACATTCCAAGAAATAAAAGAAAAATCTTTGAACACAATCATTAATAACAATAAAAATAAAGCACAAACCAAATATGTGAGACCGATCATTACAAGTCAGGGGTTTCCACCCCAAAATAACCCATCACCCCATTCTCATCATCCTTAACACCTTTAAAATGATAATGTTGATTGTACCAATTTTCCAACCTTTCTAAAACTGGATCTAGTGGTTTGGGACTTTCAACGAAATCATTGTTACCACCATTTTTCATATTTGCCATGCCTATAGGAGAATGACCAACGATAGCAATATTATGGGTGTTTTTTACAATCTGTTTCAAATAGTTATTAACGTGATTCATAGCCATATCCACATTAAGATGCATATTAAGATCATTGGTTGGCCCACATTTTTCCAAATCCAATTCACGCTTATTTGAATGGATATCAATGTCGCCATTGTATGCATTGGATTTCTTTTCACATTGTATGTCGTTGGCGTTTAGTGCAGGTCCATATTTTTTGGAGTACCATGCACACTGGTACCTTGAGTGTAAGTGATGTTGTCCATTCCCACTTCCTATCCAAATTTTAAAGGCGTAAATTTGTTGTTTCCACCATAATAGGTAGCACCGTTTTTAATCCCTTGGCGCCCCGATTTATTACTCTAATTAGTTTCATTTTTACCATTAGCTGGCCTTCTTTTGTTAACTATCAACCAATCTCTATATAAATGTCTATTATCCTGATTTTTAGGGATAACATTAAGTGGCTCCTTAGGGTTAGAAACAATTGTGTTGACTTTTCTCCCATGTCTTTGATCGTGCCGTCACTAGTAGATTAGATAGAGATGTCAACTTTTTTTTTTCTTGACAAAATATTTCCGACCAACATGTCCAGACAAGCCATATTTAGTGCAAAGAAGATGCAACCCCTCATACTCCACATTAAACCAATAACCACAAAATCAAAACTTATCGGACACCGAAAGATTAAGACATATATCCACACACACTCGAGCATAGTTTCCACGGGTAGCATAAATAGATTGAAGGCCAACCTTTATGGGTGTTCCAATGGAAGTGGCAAGGACAAGAATTATACTCTCAACATAATACTCCATCTCTAAGTTCATAATACAAACCCATACAAAAGTCTTGTTAATCACCACTTCTAAAGCAATAAAATCTGCTTTCCACTCTTGAGTCGTGAGACAATGATAAAAAATCATCCAAGGGCCTTCACTCACATCTTTTTCTCTGTCAACGATTATGTCGAAATGCACCATGTAGAATGAATATCCAACGTCAACCATATCAAACCCACCACAAATCTTCTAAAGTCCCTTCAAGCGTTTCTCATGGTAAAGAAATCAATATCGTTTTTCAAGATATTCACTATGATCGCATCTTGGTAATGTTTCCGCCACTCACTCACCACATAATCATCAACAAAGCATCTTAGTCTCAACCTGTCACCTTCTTCAAAAACAATCTTCGCAAGCTTATTTCCAATGAGATCCACCACTTCTCATCGTGGTGTCGGAATAGTGTTTTCCATCAGGTTATCTCTAAAAGAGAACAATTGTTGTTGAGGACTACCACCTCCATCCCAATATGGGGTTTCAATGGAACTATGTCACATTATTGTGTTCTGACAATAGCAGTTCACTAGCAAATTCCCACCTTCATGTGATTCTAGATAAGATGTAACTAATTTCATATTATTAGTCTGAAGGTAATTATGGAAAACTAACACATGATTTTAACAAATATAATACTACAACTAATTTTCTTGATCGAAAAGCTTATGTGCATGTTTTTAGTGAAATTTAAACTATTCTTCTCTTAAAATATGCATAACTATCAATAATTTTCTCAAATCCATGTTCTTTTTAAAAAATTTATAAAAAAAAGTATTTTATATTAAGAATAGAAAAAAAAATACACTTATATTTTATCATTTAAATTCAAATTCTTCTATTATCGTTAAATAAAATAAATAAATTACTCGAATTCAATAACTTGATTTATTATCGATTCTATTATATTAACTAATTTATAAATAATTTATTAAAATACAAAATCTTACCAAATAGACCTCAAAATAAAAAATCTTACCAACTAACTAATCAGCGACATATTATTTTGGCTGACTAAAAAAAAAAGATTATTTTGGTCAGTCTCTTTTAACGGTACAAAAAACTCGTCAGTGACTAATACTAAATGACAAATAAATCAAAATATAATTATTTAAAATGAAAAAGAATAAATTTGCGGCGCTTTTTTGTACATTCTCCCATTTCTCCACTCTACACTCTCTTTTTTCTTCTTTCTCTGCACTCTTCGTAGTTTCTCTCTCTTGTTTTTTGAGTAATATCACAGAGCACAAAGCAGAGTCGAAGAAGAACAGAAATGGCAGGTTACAGAGCAGACGATGACTACGACTACCTATTCAAGGTAGTTCTGATCGGCGACTCCGGCGTCGGCAAATCGAATCTTCTCTCGCGTTTCACGAAGAACGAGTTCAACCTCGAGTCCAAATCCACCATTGGTGTTGAGTTCGCTACTCGTACTTTAAATGTTGATTCTAAAGTCATCAAGGCTCAGATCTGGGATACTGCTGGTCAAGAGAGGTCAATTTCATTACTCTATCGTTTTCTCTTTTCATTTTCGTTGATTTGTTTTGTTTAAAAAATTGAAGATCGTGCTTAAGTAACAAATTTGTTGATTTTGCGTGTTTTGATTTTTGGAGGTTAATTTTGTTAGTGGATCTGATCTCGTGTTTATATTGTAGTATAGTGGATCGTGATCTGGTGTTGTTGAAGTACTTTTCGATTGATTGAGTGGTATGGTGTGTGTTCAATTTGAGAAATATAGTGTCATTATTGTTGATGTTAGCGAACAAAAGTGGAAGAAGAAGACGTTAATTTTTGTTTGTGGAATTATCATTGGTAAATAGGTAATTAATACTTCTATTAGGGGTAAGGAAATAAGTGCTGTGATGATTTTTCCAGATTAGCGGTGGAATTTGGACCATTTGTGAGGAGGTCCAATATTTTTGACTTTTTGTTTATAAGTAAAAGCAAGAGTTGAATTTCGTCAAAAACAATAACAAGAGTTCAATGGATATAAATTCTAACACTTGTCGTCATCTAGTATATGATTTTTTTGTTGTTAAACTACCATTTTAGTCCTTTAAAGTACAGTACATTGTCATTTTAGTTTTGACTCAACAAAAATTCTAATTAGTCGTCGAATCATCAAAACCTAAAAAATACAATTTACTGTCATAAAGTCTTTGAAAGATACAATTTGCTGTCAAAATATTTCATGACCGTTATAACGTCAGGAACTAAAACTACTGACATTTTGATGATTCAATGACTAATTTGAGTTTTTTGCTGAGTCAGAGATTAAAATGACAGCGTTTTATACTTTCATGGATTAAATTGGTTGTTCACCAATTTTTTTTTTTGGGTCGGTAGACAAAGTAGCAAGCACCACTAATAAACTTACACACACAAAATTGAGATCCCAGGTTACCACAAAAAATATTCAGCCTACCAATATTTGCATTGCCAGTTGAACTAGGTTTTATTGACAATAGATCATTTTAATTTTGGCACATAATACTAACTTTAGGGCATTTAGTTAAGGAATTAAAATTAAAAGATTTTTATTGGCAAATGTAGGTATTGTAATTTATAGTGCATTGAACTTAATTATATGGTTTCCAAAAATATTTCTATTTCTTGTTTAAACCTAGTCAGTGAAACCCTTTCATTATAGTGCATTGAATTGAATTATATGGTTTCCAATAAAATATTTCTATTTCTTTATTTTTTTTCTGACTAAAACATATTTCTATTTCTTGTTAAACCTAGTTAGTGAGACCCTTTAATTACATACTCTAGCCATTCCTTTTGAATTTTTGGTTTTTCAGGAAAATTTTGTTCCCATTTTATTGAGTAGTTTTAAACTTCACGTCTTCAATTGAATGATGTATATTGTTATGGTAACATTAACATTGAGTTTAGTATCCTATTTCATTGTTACAATAATAACTAAATTTATTTATTTGATGGAATTGAAACTTGCCGTCTTAAAACTTCTAACTAATATAGATGTCCAAATAAATTTGAATTTGTATAATACTTTCTTGATGGTTGTTATGTTTTATTTTTTGTATTAGGAATGCATCCGGCAAGGACACCCTATTCAAATGACTAGTATTAAAAAGTAAAACCATGTTAGGTTGAACTTGCCCTCGTACTTTTCAGTATTTGACTAGATTGTGCTACATGTGCCTCTTATAATGGTTTTTTTGTTAACAACCAAAGTTAGTTGTTAGTAATTGTTAGAA
This sequence comes from Cicer cuneatum, assembly GCA_037974295.1. NCBI lineage: Eukaryota > Viridiplantae > Streptophyta > Magnoliopsida > Fabales > Fabaceae > Cicer > Cicer cuneatum. Next base: position 56,674,814 of record JBBPBO010001984.1, read on the forward strand.
AGTTAGTAGGTGGAGATCAAACTCAGCATCTTATACCTCTCAATCCCCAAGTTCCTTCTCCATTATCAGCAAACCACCTTATATCTCCCTCTTAAGCAATGCTATAGCACACTGATTTTTCATTAGTTATGTTTGGTTCAAACAAGGGAGGAGGAAAGGAGCAGTTTTAATGTAGAAAAACTGAAAAAGTCTAAATCTACCTTTTCACATAATTTAATGTACTATCTCCGTCTCAAAATATAAACAAAGATGGTTCAACCAAAGTGGATGTCTTTGACCTAAATTTTTGACCAAATACATCAACTTTTGTGATTCATTTTTGCTTATATTTTGAAATGCAGGGAGTAAGATGTTTTTAGTCAATGCCTCTAAAAAGTTTATCAACACATATTCTCTCTCCACCAAATCTGTTCCAAAGACTATGTGTTAATTAGTTGTGTGTTGCCAATAAAATATTGATCTTCTTGTCTTTAACTAAAACTATTTAAACTCTACTTTCTCCCTAATGAAATATAAGCAAAATTAACACATATTTTGAAATGAAATATAAACAATTAACAACAACTTCTCTCATATTTAATGATAGTATCTTTAAAATATCCATCATTTAATTTAACTATTTATATTTTCAATGATCCAATTTATTGGTCATAGAGAATAATTTAGACTATAGAATTAATTTTCTATTGGGATTGCATTGATTAATGTAAAAAACTACCGTTTTTTGGTTTATAGATAAGATGATATAATTACTACTAAAAACTCACATACAACTACGAGGTCCCAAGTTCGAATCTGGGATATGATGTCCAACCTAACAAATTGGCATTTGCCAGTTGAGTTTGGACTTAAAGACAATCAACCTAACATGTCTTTTAATGAATATTTCATTAAGCTTTATTTCAATTTTTCTATTAGTATATTCCACTTTTGTAACCGAACCTTGTAGTGGGAAAAGCTTTCTTTGCTGGTTGTGTTGTTCAATTTTTAACATTATATTTCATGAGCTGACTGTAGAGTAATGAGAATTGAGAATTATAGCATAATTAGCTTGGTTTGTGATCTTAGTTTGATACATAAGCCTTATTTTGAAATATAAGGCTTGTTTGGTTTCAAAAGAATGTTTTCTGTTTTTATTTTTATACATATTAAAAATTTGCTACTTTGTTTTCACTTTATTTTTCTTTTTTCGAACATTTTCTTATAGAAATCTTTGGAAAGAAGAAATAGAGTGAAATAAGGTGACATTGTTGTAATTATCAGTAAACACAGAAAAACATTTCTCCAAATCAAGCATGCTCTTATTTTTGCATTTCCATCTAATAGTTGGTAGGGATTTGGAATGTTGCTATGTGTGGGTTCTTCTGTTCTTTATGCTTTGGTCATCTATGATCTTGGTCAATCAAACTGTCCCATATATGAAGCATATGGGTGCAATTGTTGCAAAATAAAGTTAAGCATCAACCTCGGTTAAGCATATACTAATAGAATTTGGTTATATTCTTTTCGCGGGCCAGCTAATAATTAGGTCATAATAGAATTTTGAAGAGTTATCAATTTTTCTCCTCCAATGTTTACTACATAGAATGTGTTAAACTTGATGCAAATAAGTTGCATGTATCTTAACTCCTAAGGAAAGTTGTCTATGGTAGGCCGGGGTGGAGCATAGTGTCCTCAGAGCAGGGTCCTGTCTCTGCCAAATGGAAAACTACTCTTTTACATGTGACGAACTGTTGAGTTGTGGGTTTATATAGAGTTTGAATTGTTGACACATGATGATATTTTAACCAGTTATAATCTTCATTGTTCCTCTCATTACATACTCATCCCATTTCAACACTGCAATCAATGCAAGATGGTAAATAGGTTTACACTACAGTAATAATATATTGGCCTCTTGTTCAGTTTATCATCAACGATTCGCTTCAAGAGTTAAACAATTTCATATGTAGTCTTTTCATAAAGTTTTTCCTTGAAAACTAAATTCTCCTTCTCCAAAAGAAAAGAAAAGAAAAGAAAATCCCCATCTAGCATCCTGCTAGTTACAATAAACTACTACTGTTGAAATTTTACTTCAGACATTACTGGAGAGTTTGTAATTTTCTAGAAGTGTCTTTATTAGAAAATTGATAGTTATGTTGCGTTTGATCTGAAAGATTGAAATCAGATGTGTGGTAGATATTTGAAGTGCTATGTTTTTGTCTAAGATATCTTGTTGATATTTTTCATTCCAAAGGCTTTGTCGAATCCAATTCAATATTGTCCATATCACTTAAGCATATATACTGTGTTTTACCATCTATAGATACTTTTGATTAAGTAATAATTCCGTTCCAACAATGTTTGGATTATTTTCTCGTTATTAACACGTTCCCTGAAGAATAATGGAACACACTCTCAGTTTTATTTCTTAGTTAATTTCTATTTTTGAGCTAGGGGTGGTTAGCTAACCAGAATTATGGGGTGAGATACCTCTGGAATCTGATGTGCCGGTTATTGAATGAATGTAAAACAGTACAACAGGATAGTTAGTTTATTTTTTTTATATTAGTTGTTCAGTTAGAGGAGTTAATACTCTCTACTTTCCATCTTCATATGGTATATATACTGTTCAAGGGAACCGTCAATTCAACGAGGATTTTCAGTTTATCAAAACACTTCTATGGTATTAGAGTCTAGTTATTATTAGTAGTAGAAATCTAAGGATACGCAATTTTGAATCATCTTGATGTGTCCCAATAACATCACGTTGCCTCTAATCTTTGTTTAGCAGAATTGTCAAATATGTGATTATCCAACTTACAAATGGTAGGTATGGAGTTGCAGTATCATTCAAGTTCTGTAGCCAAGGGCTTAGAATACAATACGTCTTGTCTTGATTTCTGTAGATTTTCCTTGTACCTAAACCACCTTAATGAACACAATGGCTGTTAGTTTATTTTTTTTATATTAGTTGTTCAGTTAGAGGAGTTAATACTCTCTACTTTCCATCTTCATATGGTATATATACTGTTCAAGGGAACCGTCAATTCAACGAGGATTTTCAGTTTATCAAAACACTTCTATGGTATTAGAGTCTAGTTATTATTAGTAGTAGAAATCTAAGGATACGCAATTTTGAATCATCTTGATGTGTCCCAATAACATCACGTTGCCTCTAATCTTTGTTTAGCAGAATTGTCAAATATGTGATTATCCAACTTACAAATGGTAGGTATGGAGTTGCAGTATCATTCAAGTTCTGTAGCCAAGGGCTTAGAATACAATACGTCTTGTCTTGATTTCTGTAGATTTTCCTTGTACCTAAACCACCTTAATGAACACAATGGCTGTTAGTTTATTTTTTTTATATTAGTTGTTCAGTTAGAGGAGTTAATACTCTCTACTTTCCATCTTCATATGGTATATATACTGTTCAAGGGAACCGTCAATTCAACGAGGATTTTCAGTTTATCAAAACACTTCTATGGTATTAGAGTCTAGTTATTATTAGTAGTAGAAATCTAAGGATACGCAATTTTGAATCATCTTGATGTGTCCCAATAACATCACGTTGCCTCTAATCTTTGTTTAGCAGAATTGTCAAATATGTGATTATCCAACTTACAAATGGTAGGTATGGAGTTGCAGTATCATTCAAGTTCTGTAGCCAAGGGCTTAGAATACAATACGTCTTGTCTTGATTTCTGTAGATTTTCCTTGTACCTAAACCACCTTAATGAACACAATGGCTGCATTGTTGCTTACCAATCCATTGTTGTGAGTAATGATGTGTAACAAATAGCCAAAATTTTTATCTGACTTTACTACCAAATTCATGTTAATAATTCACATTTTTTTTATCTGCAGGTATCGCGCCATCACCAGTGCTTACTATCGCGGGGCAGTTGGTGCACTTCTTGTATATGACGTCACACGCCATGCAACATTTGAGAACGTCGACAGATGGCTAAAAGAACTGCGAAACCACACAGATTCGAACATTGTTGTGATGCTTGTAGGCAACAAGTCAGATCTTCGTCATCTTGTAGCCGTATCAACAGAAGATGGGAAGTCTTATGCTGAGAAAGAATCACTTTACTTCATGGAAACCTCAGCTCTTGAGGCTTCTAACGTAGAGAATGCATTTGCTGAAGTTCTCACTCAAATCTACCGTATTGTTAGCAAGAAAGCTGTAGAGGGCGCTGAAAATGGAAACGCGTCTGTGCCAGCCAAAGGAGAGAAGATAGATCTTAAAAATGATGTTTCTGCCCTGAAGAGAGTTGGTTGTTGTTCAAGCTAAAGATTGGATAATATAATTCAATTGATTGCTATCGGCTCTGTTGTATGTGTAATATTTATTCTAAGAGAGAGATACGAACTAGAAGAAGAAGAAGAAAAAAAAATGTAATTTAATTTTTCATAGCATGTTAGACTCTGTGTGTAACCTTAAAAAACAGGTTTGATGTTTCAATAGGAGTTGCTGGGGAAGCAAGTTGACTGCTACGCGGCGTAGTTTGTACTCTGTAGTGTAATATAGTTGTTTTTCAAATGTTTTCACCTGCAAAGTGATTCAAGATTGGAAGTAATTGAATCATTTGAGTTTGTCCAGACTTTGATGCAGAAAACTTGCTTTGACCAAGTGCAGATTTAAGTTTTTCCTGAAACTCAATATCAACGTGGAGTTTGAGGTGTTGTTATCCGCCGCAGTCATGTACCTTTTCCACTAGTAAAATTATTATATTTTTAAATTTGTGTACTTATTTATTTAATAGGCTAAATAGCATTCGAAGTCCCTTAATTTAATTTCACTTAACGTTTTAGTCATTTATCTTTTTTTCTTTCTGGTTTGGTTTTTTATTTTAATTTTAAGTGACAATTTGATTTTTTATGTTTTAAAATATCAACAATATTATCCTTTTTTTTACAAAAATTTATTAAAATTTTCAACCGAAATCTATAAAATTAATTATATTATTTCATATGATACAAATTTTATCAGATTCGTTCAAATAAATTCATATTTTCATTCTTTATTTTACTTAAAATTAAAATAAAAAACTAAATCGAAAAAAAAAAGATAAATGACTAAAACGTTCACTAAAATTAAAATTAAAAGACCACATGTGCTATTTAGCTTATTTAATATTATGATATATTATCATTTTTTGGTTTAAGAGTCTAGCGGAAGATTTTGTGAAGATACAGAGTTCTGTTGTTATGAACCCGCGTTTCAACATACAAAATGTCATGCAATATTTTTACCATTTCAACTGCGTTTGCGAGACTTATAAATTTTAATCTCCTTACTATTAAAAAAATAATTTCAACATAATTTTATTTTATTAGTTTTTAATTATTTATATTGGTTCTATTGCATTATTGACTATAATAAATATGATTTTCCTAAAACAAAAATATCATTTCTAATTTTGTTATATATACAAGGACGAGGTGAGTGCCAAGCAGAGATGGAGACCCAAGTTTTAACTTTATCAAAAAAAGGGTGCAAATTTTTCGCAAGAGTTTGAGAGGAAACTTTTACTCAATCCCTTACAATTATAGTTATACCTCATAAATTTTTCAAAATGTCAAAATTATCCTTCATTTTTTTTTTATTATTTTATCAAATTAAAATTCACATTTCTTTTACCTTCTAAAGATTTTCGAATTACAAAAAAAAGAAAATTTCCGATACGTAAAAGTTTTCTGGTAGTTACCTGAAAACTTTTTTCAAGTTTTCCGGTACAGAAAGCTTCTACCGGAAAACTTGAAATTTTTTTCTTCTGAAAAAGACGCATACATTTAACATTACTAGAAATCATACTAATTTTCTATTTTTTTTACCTTCCTGGAAAGTTTTCCAATAGTGTTAAATGTACGCGTCTTTTCCGAATTTTTTTCCATGTTTTCCGGTAGAAGCCATCTGTACGCGGAAAACTTGAAAAAAGTTTCTCAAGTTTTCTGGTAACTACCAGAAAACTTTTACATACTGGAAATCTTGTTTTTTTGTGATCCGGAAATCTTTAGAAGGTAAAAAAAAATGAATTTTAATTTGATAAAATAGTAAAAAAAATGAAGGGTAATTTTGACATTTTAAAAAATTTGTGGGGGTATAGGTATAATTGTAGGGGTATGGGGTAAAACTTTCAGTTGAGAGAGGAGAAAAATGTAAAAAAGTCGCTTCCCACTTATGTTCTTTTCCATCAGTTTTTTTTTAATAGCCCAAATTTAACTTTTTTTACCAGTATATTCTCTTTTGAAAAATATACATTAAACTATCCTATTTTTTTGACATAGTTAGACGACTTTCTTAAGGAACTCCAATTTTGCAATGGTGACTTTCTTATGGATTTGTTTATTTTTTTAATTTTTTTCTTTTTAAATAAAGAAGTCGTCTTTTGAAAAAGAGACTTTTTACATTCAATTTTTTTTAATGTTAACGGAAAAAATATAATTAATATAATTCATTAAAATTTCTTCATAAAAAATATGAGAAGATACATCACACCTCAAGTCAACATTTGTTTGATTTTAGATAGAAACAAATCCGTTAAAAGTGCTTATAATAATCTAAATAATGGTTGACATGATCCTCCGTCAACACATGCGCACTGCATCTGATATATTGTACAAAATTTCACGAGAGAGTTCAAGGACAAAGAACTTCAAAAAAAGGTTTGTATGAATAATGATATAATTATTCTTAGTATATTTTCCATTTATCACTTTATAATACTTGACAATTTTTACCTCAATTATAATACAATATGCATTAAATGAGTCATCATTCAAATATTCCCGCCATGAAATTAAGATGACAAATCCAAAGGCTTTAAGATGGGTCAATAATATTCCCCAGAACAATGGACTATGGTGCATTCTCAAGGTCAACGACGGGGACACAGGACAACAAACATTGCCGAGTCAATAAATGCAGTGCTCAAGGGTACACACGATATCTCAATCACTGCTTTGGACCAATCAACTTACTATAGATTGAGAGTTTTATATGCAAAAAGGGGACAACAACCTCAAACATCATTAGCTTTTGATCCAGTATACACAGGCAATTGCATGGACAAGATTAAATATGAAGTTGGTATGTCTAACACGCACCAAGTCATACGATTCGATCGAAATTGTTATTCTTTCATGGTGCATGAAATAGTAAACCCAAGAAAAGTGCGACCAATTGGTCATTTCGAAGTCAACCTTCAAAGAAAATAGTGTGACTGTGAAAAGTTTCAGGCTATACACGTGTCTTGTTCACATGTCATAGCTGCATGTTTTTACGCTCGTCAAAACTATTTAGTGTATGTGCCTGACATGTACAAGGTTGTTAATGTATTCAACATTTACAAAGAAGAGTTTTCACCTATATCCAATGAAGGATATTGACCCACATATTAAGGAGAAACAGTGTATCACAATTCTGAAATACAGATAATTAAAAAATGTCGTCCAAATAGTACTCGGATTAGAACTGAAATGGACATTAAAGAAAAAGTGTTAAGAAAATGTGGACTATGTCGATTAAATGGTTATACTCGAAAACATTGTCCAAATGTTACGAACAAATCTAGTCAATCTACGTAATTTTTGTAAAATTTGTGTTGTTGATTTTTATGAATGAATTTTAATAAATTATATATATATATATATATTTATTTATTTTTTTCGTTAACTTTAAAAAAAGTTGGATGTAAGAAATTCCTTTTTTAAAAGGTGATTTCTTTATTTAAAAAGAAAAAAGATAAAAAAAAAATCCTTTAAGAAGTAGTCATTGCAAACTTGAGCTTCCATTAAACGACTTTTAATTATATAAAAAAATAAGATAATTTGGTATATAGTTTTAAAAAAGAGTATATTAATATTTTTTTTTTAAATTTGGATTATTAAAAAAAAAACCTTTTCCATACCATTTATTGAGGTACTTGTGTATATTTTTTGGGTGGTGGTCAGAATTTTAAATAGAATCATACAAGTTACCAAGAAAACGATAAACTTGAAATTTATTTTCGGTGTATGTATTTTAAAGCAATAATGTCGAAAATAATTGAAAAAAATGAAATGAAATAGAGTTGAGTGAAGAAAAATAACTATAATATTTGAGTGTTGTTAATTTGGACATGTGTCCTTATTAATATAAAAGGAATTTGCTCTTCGCAATACCGTAATTTCCTGAATTTAAATATCTTTTTATCTACACACTATAAAATAATTCCTTTTTTAAAAAAAGAAAATATATAAAAATCATACTTATTTTAGACATAATAGCTGGTCCCTCAACTTAATTTCATGTAACGTTATAGTCATTTATCTCTTTTCTTCTTTTCATTTTAGTATTTTATATTTTTAAATAATTATAACATTTTTAAGTAGGTTTTCCGTTAAGACAACGTTGCCTCTCCGTTTTCTTCTCTTTCACATTTCAAAAACCATTATTTAGTCTTCTGGTTTTCTTCTTCCCCCATGACAATCCATTTGAACGATAACAAGAAAGAATCGAAGAACACACTGTCAATATTCCAAATCAACAAGAATCGAATAACCTATTTTTAATCTGAAACAAAAACCGTAAATCTAATAACCCTAATATGAGAAAACCAATCTAAAAACCAAAATCTCGAAATCCAATTTAACAACCTCAAATAAAATAATCGAAAACCATAAAGGTATTGATGCTTACCACAAAATTCCTACAACTCAAAATTTCTTCCTTTGTTCGGACCCCATTTTGTCACTGTGTGCATAATAAGTTTCAGACCACAAACACAATTTGAATTCTCACGAATTCTATTAGAAATGAAAGAACCATAATAGTAGAATTGTGAATTTGACCCATTTGAACATGAGACGACCATAAATTTCGAGTTTTGGGAACCGTGAATATGATTTTTCATAGTGGGAGAAAAGAAAACCAAACAATGATTTTCGAAATGTGAAAGAAAAGAAAACAAGAAGAAAATGGAGCATGAAATTTTTTAATGTTGCATTAACGGAAACCCACTTAAAAGATAAAGTTGTAATTATTTAAAAACATAAAGTTCTAAGAAAAAAAGAAGATAAAAGACTAAAACTTTACTTAAAATTAAGTTAAGAAAACACATAAACTATTATTCCCTAATTTTATAATGGTAGCTAGTTGTACGTAAGACATTCTCACTGTATCTTTACTCTCTGATGCATTTTGCAATAATTATAGTTTTCTAATAATAAATGTTGCTTATTTTGTAATCATGTAATAATTGAAAAAAAAATGATGGAATATTCTATTATTAGTTTGAATTATATACGATTTCGAAAATTTGAATCATGCTTATTTTGTAATCGTTTAATCTGAATTATAGTTTTTGTTTCGTAATACTCGTTTCTATCAGACAGTTTTCTAACACTTTTTTAATTTTAACTTTAAGTTCAAAGTTAAATTGACATTTTTTTTTTAATATTTTGTTATGTAAATCTCGAATTTAAATTGTACATAATACATTTTTTAATCCATAAAATTGAATGAATGTAAAAATATAATGTAATTCAAACAAAAATTATTGTATTTTATTTATTAGTTATTCGACCTCTTTGTGTGGAAATCATAAAACTGTATTTGTAGACTAGTTATTCAAATGCACGGAGAATATGAATATGTGCAATTATCTAAAGCTATTTATCGCAACAACATACATTTCCCATACAATTGCCACCTTTAGGGTAGCTATTATCTGTACAATACTTGAAACAAGCTTCATCATTATTTGGACATGGTCCTTTGCCAAAGCAAGCTTTATAGCCAATAACTTCACTCATTACTCCTGCTAATAATTAAAAAAAATGTCATTAGAAACGTAGAGGGAGCATCATAGTTTTGTAGACACACCAACACATGGTGTCTACAACAAATTTCAAGAAACATTATATTTAGAATTTAGTAATATATATTTTTAATATTTTTTTGTTAATATTACCAACTAGATCAGAATAAACTTTTTTGACACATCAAATAAATTTTACACATTTTCACTGACATATAGTACCAATTTTATCTATTTAAAATGCACAAAAATTGAGTCATGCAAATAGTTTGTTACTGGAGTTCATGAAGACCAATGCAATGCATAAAATTGCAAATATACATTGTTGATAATTGATGTTAGACTTAGTAGTCATTTTGGAAGCGTGACAAGCATTGCCTTGCCAATGGCTATTTAAGATGACTGTGGAAATAAATGCTAATTAAAAAAAGATAAAGAAATGACTCATGGTCAAATAAGATTAATTACACTAGAATTGCAGTCCAATTAAACTTCATAAAATCAATTACATTAATAAAGACATTCAACATATCTTTTTGTTAAAAATAATACATTCAACATATAATTAAAACATATGCACAAATTTTAATACAAATTATTCAAAAATATCTTATACACATTGTTATAAAAATTAATTTTAGAATTCAAAAAGTTTAAACATTTTTTTGGACGAAAAAAAAAATTAAAGTTAAAAGCATAAACGTTCCTTAATTTTATTTCTAAACTAAGTAAATTTTTTTTTGACAAAAATAATATATTATTTAATAGTAATCCCTAAATAAAAAAATTATTTAATTAAGTATTTCACAGATTATTTATATATTGTAAAATATACAATTTCAAGATTTTAAAAAATTTATACTTTAATCGAATTCTACTTAAAAATACAAGTTTTATATTAAATCATTTTATTTAGTTAAATATATAGTAAATCATTTAATAAAATCTTAAGCATAATTTAATCAATTTTATTAGATTTCATTTAATTTAAAATTGATAAATTTTACTTTTTAGCATTTCTTATATTATTCTTTGTTAATAATTACTCAATTTTTTAAAGGGATCGATGTAAGTTGATAGTTTGAAATGATCTGTTTACTATAGTTAATTTATATTTATTTTTGAAAAAAACACTAATTTTTTTAAAAAAGAATTAGAGTTCAAAACAATTTAAAACTTTATGCTTAAATTTAAAAATGATAAATGTCATTATAATTTTCTATACGTTAACTAAAATATAAACTTACATTCAAACTTTTATTTTTAAAGAAAAACATTCAAAATTTAATAAAAAAGGTTTACAAAATTTGAGGTTACTCATACAAATTATTCAACAATTTTTAAAATTTAATAATAGAATTTAACTTCTTCATAAACCTTAGTGAGAGTTTGATTTATTTGTAAAGGTTTGATATTGTAACTTCAAGAAATATGATTCAAATTTTGTATTAGACAATTGTGAAATGGTCATTAGTGTCATCGTCATTAATAATAATTTCCTCTTCTCCGAAAAAAAATAATTAATCATAGGTCCCCCTTTGATTTCTTAAAATGATGTTCAAGTTTTCTCTAATGATCATAGTGAATTTCGCAAGTGTGTTATGCAAGTCTTCAACTTTATTTTTCAAAACTTTATCTTTCGGACAATTCATTATTTATTTATTTTTCTTCATATTTATATAACATAATAAGGTACTAAAATAAATAAATAATTATCCAAAAGAAATAATATTGTAAAATCCTGAAAATAAAATCTTACAGCTGAAAATTCTATAACAATCAAATATTCAAAACTTAGTATTTAATAATAATTCCAAAATAAAATACGATATAGACACTATGTATATTTATTCTTGATCTACTAACACAATATAAGAAAATTACTCTTTTCAAAGAAGACATGACTTCTTAACTCTCGACGTCCTTGACAGTCTTAGTATTTGAAAATATCACTTTAATGAGATACTGAATCCCAATGAATAATACACACAATTTTAAAACCAATATTGTTTTCAACCGATGTGGAAACCGAAAAAATCGATCATGACACCCGCGTTCTTCCAAATTATTCTTTAGAAATATAAATAATATAGATAATTTTTCTATAATAACCAATTACTTCCAATAATTAATATAAACTCATCCACTTTAAAAAATAACAATAATTCACATTTATAATAATCAAATATACATATTTATTCTCTAGAAAATCAATCAATCAATTCAATAGCGTCTCATCGTTATATGGAGATGTACTACTTTCGTGAAGTGAGTATTATCTCATCATGTGGAGCACCAACTCATCTAGTATGGGGAACAAGAGCCATCTGTATGGAATTTAAAATTCATCTCATGTGAGGTATAAGATCCATCTATATAGAGCACGTTGCTCGTCCGAATAAATTACTGTTGTTGGAACTAAGTTGGCTTTATACTTAGAGTTTTTGATAATAATAAAAGTATTTTATGAGAATAATATATTTGACTTCAAAGAGTATGAAAGAAGATCTGTATTTTTGAAGAAAATCTAATATAAGATTTGATTCAAATTTATAAATTGAAGAAAATCTAAAATATGATTTGATTCAGATTTATAATTGAAGAAAATATAAAATAAGATTTGATTCAAATTTATAGATTTATAATTGAAGAAAATCCTTTCATCCAGACCCTATAATAAGAGAATATGCAAATTCAGAATCTGAAAACACTACAAGAAAAAGTGTTATTACCTACGGCAAATTTTATCTTTACCCACGGTAAGTCTGTAGGTAACCTAAAATTACCCACGGATTCCCACGGACACGGGTCCGTAGCTATTTCGCTCGTAGGTAAATATTTACCCACGAACAATCAGTAGGATATGTGTACTTGAGGAAAATCTGTGGGTAATTTACCCACAGATTTTCCGTGGGTAATATGAACATAAATTAAAAATTGTGACTAAAGCTGATGATATGTCAATGACTTTTAAAACTTTCAACCCCTACATATTTGAGGCACCAAAAGAAATAACCTGCAACTTAAGTATAATAGAATAGAATATAATTGGATACATACAGCTGACATAAGTTGGTAAAGGATTTAATGAAAGCAATGTATTAAACGGTTTTAAAGAACCATTATAAGAAATAGAATGAATGTGCTTAGAAACAGAAATAGAATGAACAGATAAGAACATACTGTAGGTTGATGTATTAATCTACTCGGGAAGCTGTTTTATATCCACCTCAAACCGGGACTGAACCTGAAATACACAACAAATAAAATATGTAAACACCAGTTGACCTAGAATCAGTATTATTAGGGATGAAAGCAAGCCAAATGTGTAGCAAGAAATTATGGCAGATGGCATTGCAGAAAATGGACACATGATGGCCATGTTAAAATACAAATATATCTGCCACCATAATATAAATATTACAACTACAACTTATTTCATGTTCTTGACAAAACTAAGGATGATATTTCTGTTGACATCACTTCAAATCAGGTAAAAAAATATGAAAAACCGGGCACATGTTGGAAGGGTTGGAATATGCCCTAGGTATTAATAAGAAGAATGTGGGATAAATGACTCAGTGAGGTAATGCTGGAGATGCAAAGACAACAGGCGAACACTTGATTTAACAATAAAACAAACTCCAAATTGGTGACAAAAAAGAGTCAGTTGCCATACATTATTGAGAACATCCACATCACTTGAACATGAAATAAATGTAATTGCAAGGCCTTTGGTGCCAAACCTTCCAGCTCGGCCAACCTGTTTAGAATTTAATACAAAAATTGAAATGATAATTAATAACACTGTTATAATAAAGGGACACATGTAAACCAATTTTAATAATTAAATGTCAAAAAGTTCAGATCTAAATTGTATCCTGTGCAAGTATGTGTCTGCACCGTCAGGCATGTCATAGTTTATAACTATATTCACACGTTCAATGTCTATTCCCCTGCCAACCAAATCTGTTTCGACAAGAATCCTTGTATGCCCCTCCTTGAACCCTTTATAACGCTTCAGCCCGCAAAAGCCATTTTTCAAGGTGTCAGTTTTTATTGCTGTGTTGCGAATGTTCTTAAATTATGGACTTCCGGGCAGAACCCCAAGTACTTTGCTAGTTGGCCATACAAAGAAGGGTCTTAATAATGTAAGTCCTAAGGCACACAGGGAGCAACTAAACAAGTCAGATCACAGTGTATATAAGCATCCACACTTGCGAAAATGGGACTGCTCAAATGTGAAGCCCAATGGAGCTAGGTATTCTCAATGTATCTCTGATAATGAATCTTCTACTATCAATGTTACATCTTCAGATTCAGATTTAGTGATGGAGATGGATCAGCTAAACAGAGTGCTAGAGGGCAGAACTCTAGGGTTAGAGTTGCTGCTATAATTTGTATACAGGTAAATTCTAAATTTGATGTCCTCTCACCCTTCTGATGTACTTTCTTTCATGAGAACATGGATCCTAATGTTGAAGTTACTGATAGATTTGCCCAAAATTGATATCTAAAATTTTGTTTAAGATTCTAAATAATAATAATTTTCTAAATAATAATAATTTTAAGATTCTAAATAATAATAATAGTAGTAAATTTAGCTAAAAAAACAAGAAATTGGGTTGAACAGAAGATGAAGCAGAAGCTGAACAAAGCAATGTTTTCGTAGATCAGAATAATCAGAATAATCACAACACAATAACCCTAAATCAGAACAAAGCTCACAAAGCTTCAAAACCAAAAGATGAAGTAGAAGCTGAACAAAGCAATGTCTTCATAGATCAGAATAATCTGAATAATCACAACACAAAAACTCTAAATCAGAACAAAGCTCACAAAGCTTCAAAACCAGAAGATGAAGCAGAAGCTGAACAAAGCAATGTCTTCGTAGATCAAAATAATTAGAATAATCACAACACAAAAACCCTAAATCAGAACAAAGCTCACAAAGCTCTAGAGCTGCTAAATCATAGACCCTTGCTGCTTTCTCTTCTTTGTCATAACCACCTATAGCATATTCATAAAAAGTAAAACAAAATAATTTATCGGATTAATATTCTAGAAAAAAATATAAAAAAAATGAGGGAGTAGAAAATAATTCGAAATAAACAAAGATCACACTTACCTAAATAGACTGATCGATGATGGAAATTATGAGAAGCAAAAGCAAAAGCCAAAGCCAAAGATGAGAAAGAAAAAAAAAGAATGTGTGTTAGCTAATTAATATTTCAAAATATAAATTTGATTTTTAATTCTAAAGAAAATATAAATATATAGTTGTTGGTTGAAGTTTATTTATTATTACCTTGAAGACCTTTTCTTGATTGTCCAGTCCATCTATGTCTATAGATAGAAATTTTGATTTGGTAGGATAAAAAATAAAGAAAAAGGATAAACACATTGTTATTTCAGCACTTTATTATAACACATAAATATATGCATATATATATATACAAGACATGCAGTAATTAAATTGAAACAAATTATTAATATAACTATTAATCAAACCTTGTTACACCATGATATATTGATGTTCTTTGCCCAAAGGTATCTAAAGCTCTTCTAGGTGAAGCTGCTTCAACGGTGTTAGTATTATTGTTATTATTATCACCACTACAACCACTGGTTTCACATGTTGAATCCTTACCACTTCCCATTGACAATGTCAATGATTGAAGATTATTGTTACCATTTTCTTGATATTCATAATTGCTAGAACAAGTTGATATCATTGAGTTTTGTACTGGCATGAATAGGTAATTATCTGAGTGATTATTTGAGTTATTAATTTCATTATAGGCTGCAAGATCTGACTTGCCATTTTCTGTCTTGCTCATACCAAGAAAATTTGCAACCTTTGGACAGGATAGCATCAACCAATGTCTTCAATTGTAGTTGGTCATTAATGACTGGCATATCGGTCATTGGTGGAGGATCAATTTGCTCCCTTCCTTCAGTAGTTGTTTCACTTGTTTGAGATTTCACTTGTTCAAATTTTGCTTTCAAATCATCAATTTGCCTGCAATAGAAATACATGCATTTCAAAAACAGTGTGAAGATGTGTCAAGATTCACTTTAGAGAAAAAAATTGCTCCAATTTAATATCACAAATCAACCACCACAAAATTATATGTGTAAAATGCAAGAGCAAATAACACCTTTCTAAGTTTTCTTTCTCTGCAAGGCAAACCTCTAGCTTCTTCCGAATTGTATCCATTTCTGCCTGGTTTTGTATAGCCTGCCACAAATAAGATTATATTAAATTGGAGAGAAAGCGACAGATGTTTGACTACAAAATTGTATTGAGCAAAAAACACAGTACAAACTAGAATGGTCTTTGACTTGAATGCGGAGAAACTCATTTTCCTCCCGAAGAGAAGACTGCCAACGCGACTTTGGACTTGGCTCCTAAAGATAAATGTTAAGAAGAATTAAATAAATAAGTTGAATACATGAAAATTTTGCTGAGGGGGTGAGACGAGGTGTAGCGCAGTCTGGTCAGCGCATCTGTTTTGGGTACAAAGGGCCATAGGTTTGAATCCTGTCACCTTGATGTGATAGGCTGAAAGTGCACAGCCCGACAAAACCTCTTTAGGCTGGCGTGGCACTGCTGGATGCTTCTGATCTGGTGAAGAGAGAATGGTAGTGACTCTCAATAGGGCAAGCACCCAATACCTCGTCTAGTCCAAAGCTCTTGCTCAAGCAGTTCAACCCAATTGAATTGAGTACCTACGACTGTGGAATGCTTCAATGCAAGCAAGCACAAAATTTCAAACATGCGAAAATTGAAAAGTTACACATATAATCTGTTAACAAATCAAACATCTAGATAATTACTAGGGTTCTTTATTTAATTGTTGGCCATATGATCAAATTGATGTATGCCGTGAGAAGAGCCAAAATATGTTAATTGTGGGGGGACTCAAATAGTCAAACCAAATTTGACTTTGGCATGAAAAGAAAAGAATGGTCTAGACTTTGATGTTGGTCCAAGATTGGTGTTTACCCTAACAAAAGTTAGTAGACAAAGACGAATGTGAAGACAACTAAATAGAAAGTAAATTTAGAGCTGCATTATGTATTCTAACAGTTGAGCACCAGTATCATTCTTCGATCTAAACTGTAAGAGGCTTACATTTTCAGGAGATTCAAAATATGTCGTACATTCTAGAAAACCCAAATAAATCAGAAGAAAAACCCTAAATCAGAAGAATCAAAATCAAAGCTCACAGTAGAACACATTCAAATTTCTTGAGATTCTACTATGAATAGAATCGATAAATCAATCAAATAGAAAGAGAACTCAAATATATTTCCAACAAATAGAAAATCAAACCTGAACGGCGCTGAAGGTCGACAATGTCGCGAAGCTCGTACGTGAAAGTTACGAAGACGGTGAAGTTGTGACGATGGTGGCGATGGCGGTGAGGTGTAATGGTAATGCAACGAGGTTAAGATTGACGTTTGGTGGCGGCGAGGTTGAACGTATATGATTAGGTTTGGTGGCTATGACTTGGTGGTGGCCATTTTGTTTCTGTGAGCTCGCGTTTATGAGGCATTTGGTGGCTATGACTTGGTGAGTAAATAGGAACAATTAATTTCATATAATACTTTATTTTTGTAAAAAAAAAATTTTCCGTAGGTATACAAATATTTTCTTGTAGTGAAACCAGAAAAGAACAAATAAGAGGGTTTTTTTTTGAGTGAAACTAAAATTGTCGACATATAGGTTATATCTTTCTTTAAATATAATTATTGTTGGATATTATGTTTACTATCATAACAACAAGCTTGTGAAGGCGCAAACACGAGAAGGGGGTTGAATTGTGTTTATCAAACTTGATTACTTTTGCTATTTTGTTGAATGTTAGTGTGAATTATTCGATAGATAACTAATCAGATTTAGCAGCGGATAATAATAACATAATAACACAACAATTTATACTAGTTCACCGTTAACTAGGCTACGTCTAGTCCCTTCCTCCAGAAGGCCTTTTCACTAATTCAAACTCCTTTGAATTACAACACCACTGACCTTACAAGCCAATCTTCCCAAACAGCCCGACAACCCCATACTTTTGAGGAACAACAACACCTTGACTATACCAGCCAAGTCTTCTCAAACAGCTTGACAACCCTAGACTTTTGAGGAACAAAAACACCTTGACTAAACCAGCCAAGTCTTCTCAAACAGCCTGACAACCCCATACTTTTTAGGAACGATAACAACACCTTGACTCTACATGATAGATTCGCAAGAAAACAGAAATCGATAAATAGTAAAATTATAGGCGAAATGGGGATTTATTGATTTATGAAATAATGGAATGTTCTGATACAATGTATAAACCAGAGCGTATCTCCTCCAGAGAAAATAATATTCTCCTATTACAATGATAACAATAATTATTGCCAGTAATGCTCCACTACCCTTCTTAATTTATTCCTCCATGTGTAACTGAAATTCCTAGCATTCAGAGAGTTTTTCTGCCATGTTATCAATAGAATGAGTTTTTTCTTTTTTACCCTTATGGACATACGTTCTCCACACAGCAGGTTTGGGCCTTTCACTAGTGTTAGGCCCAATGATTCTATCATTACCGCCTTTAGAAGATGCAGTCTTGTCCTCAAGGCTGAAGGATGGAATTTGACTTTTTAGTAATAACTCATCCTCCCAAGTTGTGTCTTATAGAGCTCTTCCTTTCCAACGCACCAGCCATTGTCGCACCAGCTGTCCTTCTTTCATCACTGATCTTACAGCTAATAATTCTTCAGGTTCTTCCCATTCTTCTGATTCCATTTCTAACCCGTCTGGTAGTTGAGGTTCAGCAGAATAGTCTACAATAGCTTTCTTAAGTTGTGAGATGTGAAACACTGCATACACACTACTTCCTTCAGGTAGCTTTAACTTATAGGATATTGCCCCTATTTTCTTTAGGATAGGAAATGGTCCAAAGTACCGTGGAGCCAGTTTTTGATTAATCCTTCTAGTCACCGTATGCCGTCTATGGGGCCGGAGCTTCAAAAATACCCACTCACCCACTTCAAATGAATATGCTTTTCTTTTCTTGTCTGCATATCTCTTCATCTGTTCTTGGGCTCTGTTCAAATGGTACTTAAGTTGACGTAAGGCCTCATCACGATCAACCAATTCAGCTGCTACTGCTTCTACTTTCGTTTCTCCTTGTAAATATCTAACCACGGTGGGTGGTTTTCTTCCATACACTTCCTCAAACGATGTAGTCCCTGTAGACACATGGAATGTGGTATTGTACCACAATTCAGCCGAATGAATCCATTGTGACCACTCCTTCGGTTGCTCCGATGCAAAACAACAAAGATATGCTTCTAAGCACCGATTTACCACCTCTGTTTGCCCATCCGTCTCCGGATGATATGACGAACTCATACTCAACAACGTTCCTTGTAAGCGAAACAACTCTTTCCAAAATAGACTCACAAACAATGGATCACGATCACTAACAATGGATCGTGGAACCCCATGAAGACGCACCACCTCTTTAATAAAAATTTCGGCTACCTTCTTCGCAGTATATGGATGTTTTAAGGGAATAAAATGTCCATACTTAGATAATCTATCCACCACTACAAAAATAGCTTCAAATCCCTTTGACTTTGGGAGACCAGTGATAAAATCCATCGAAATATCATCCCAAATTTTGTCCGGAATTGAGAGGTGCTGTAACAAACCCATATGAGATGACACAACATACTTTTGATGTTGACATACGTCGCAACTCTGTACAAATTCCAGAACTGACTTTCTCATTCCTACCCAATAAAGATTTCCTGCCATTCTTCGATACGTGCGCAAAAACCTTGAATGGCCACCAGTTGGAGATGAGTGAAATTCCTTCAACAATAAAGGTATACAACCTGAATTTGAGGATAACACTAGTCTGCTGCGGTAGAAAAGTCTCCCTTTGATTAATTTGAAGTCTGGCTGGGATGCAGGGTCCTGTTGTAGCTATGTAATCACCTTATGTAATTGGGGATCATTCATAACTTCCTACTGAATTTGTTGCTCTTGCATACATATGGGAAAAGAAGTCATCCCTTTCAACTCCACTTCCTCGTGCATTCTTGAAAGAGCGTTAGCAACTTTATTATCTGGACATGGTTTGTACACCACTTCGAAGTGATAACCCAATAATTTTGCTATCCAATTCTGCTAATCAGCCGTAGTGATGCG
This sequence comes from Cicer cuneatum, assembly GCA_037974295.1. Taxonomy (NCBI): domain Eukaryota; kingdom Viridiplantae; phylum Streptophyta; class Magnoliopsida; order Fabales; family Fabaceae; genus Cicer; species Cicer cuneatum. Next base: position 56,694,821 of record JBBPBO010001984.1, read on the forward strand.
TTGTTCGAGCAAGTGTCGTAAGCTCTTTTGGTCGGAGTACACCACAAATCTTCTTCCCAACAAATACGGACTCCAATGTTGAACGGCCAATACCAATGCCATTAATTCTTTCTCATACGCAGACTTGTTTAAATTATTCTTGGATAAAGCTTTGCTGAAATAGGCTATAGGCTTCTTTTTCTGCATTAAAACTGCACCTATTTGTCGTTCGGATGCATCGCATTTGATCTCAAAAGGTTGTGAAAATCTGGTAGTGTTAAAAATGGGGCTTGCACCATAACCCTTTTTAGATTCTCAAAAGCCTTCAACTGTTCTAATCCCCAATGAAATCCTTCCTTCTTTGTTTCTGTCAATGGGTTAGCTATCTTTCCATAGCCAACAATGAATTTCCGGTAATAACTGGTCAGCCCCAAAAATCCGTTCATTCCTTTGACATTATGAGGGATTGGCCACTGCAAAATGCTATTAATCTTAGCTGGATCCCCAGCCACACCCTGTTCTGATATTACATGACCCTAATATTCCACTGTTCTACTAGCAAAATTGCATTGTTTTCTATTAACGACAAAACAGTGGTGCTGTAAAATCTCCATCACTTGATATAAATGTGCTAAGTGTTCTTTCCACCCCTTACTATATACTAGGATATCATAAAAAAATACCAAGACATACTTATGGAGGTGCGGCTTGAAAATCTGGTTCATTGTGGATTGGAAAGTGGCTGGTGCGTTCGTCAATCCAAACGGCATCACTAGAAACTCATAGTGTCCTTCATGAGTTCGAAATGCTGTCTTATGCACATCACATTCTTTCACCCTTATTTGATGATAACCGGATTTCAAATCAAGTTTTGAGAAATACTTCGTTCCATGTAGTTCATCTAGTAATTCGTCAACTACAGGAATTGGATATTTATTCGGCATTGTAACCTTATTTAATTCTCTATAATCAACACACAGCCTCAATGACCCATCTTTCTTTTTAACTAAAATGATAGGACTGGAAAAGGCGCTAGAACTGTTTCGAATTATACCTTGGGTCAGCATGCTCTGAACTTGTTTTTCAATCTCTTCCTTATGATGGTGAGGATAACGATATGGCCTAACACTCACAGGACCTGCATCATTCTTCAATTCAATCGCATGAGTTATATCTCGTTCCGGAGGCAGCCTTGTATTCTCTTCAAAAACTCCCTTAAAATTCTCCAACAAGTCTTGAAGCTCTTGTTGTTGGTCTTGATTTAGCTCCTGTAATTCTTCATTTGATGTTTGAACCAATTCTTCTTCCAATAAGCTATGTAGTGTTTCAATTTGTGCTTGAAGTGCTTTAGAATTGGCCGATTCTTTTGTGGTAAAGAACTGACCTGTAGTTCCACCATTTTTCCTTCCCATTGAAAATTGATGGTCATTTTCTCCCAATCAAAAGTAACCTTCCCATATCTTTGCAACCAAGCCACCCCAAAAATCATATCTAAATCACCCAATTCCAAAACAAAGGCATCAACATTAGTGGTGAAATCATCTAATTGTACTTGCAATTTTCTACATTTCCCCTTAGTGGACACACGGTGGCTGTCTCCCAACCTTACTCCCATCGATCTTCCTTGTTCCACTGTTAACCCCAATGCAGTAGCAACACGAGGTGAAATGAAATTGTGACGGGCAAACCTATCTTCAGGTAGTGGTTTAGTGAATATGTCAGTCCATTGATGTTCAGTGTCTACAAACTGAATTTTGAGTACTCCTTTTTGAACATAACCTCTGATAAAATGGTGTTTGATTTCTATGTGTTTAGCTCTAGAATGTAGGATAGGGTTTTTGGTTAGGTTTGTGGCTGAAGTGTTGTCACAATATAAAAGGATGTTTGTTTCCATGATTTTGTAGTCTTCTAGCTGATGTTTCATCCAAATGAGTTGGGAGCTGCATCAAGCTGCTGAAATGTATTCAGCTTCTGCTGTTGACATGGAAATGATGCTTTGTCTCTTGCTTGTCCAGGATATTAAATTTTCTCCTAAGTATGTGCAGTTTTCACTTGTACTATTTCTTTCGAGTTTATCTCCAGTATAATCAGAGTCACAATATCCACTCAGTTTGTATGTAGGAGTTTTCTTGTAGAACAAGATGAGGTTGGTAGTGACTTTTAGGTATATAAGGATTCTCTTAACGGCAGTTAAATGGGATTTCCTAGGATCAGACTGAAATCTAGCACTTACGCATACACTAAATATGATATCAGGTCTCGAAGTAGTGAAATAAAGTAGAGATCCTATCATTCCTCTGTCCTGAGTCATCTTTTTCAAGTGAGCAGGTAGGGTGCATTGGAGTAGCCATAGATTTGCATTCACTCATCTTAAACTTCTTGAGAAGCTCTTTTGTATATTTTGATTTATGAATGTATATACCTTTTTGACTTTGCTGAATTTGTATTCCTAGGAAGAAATTAAGTTCTCCCATCATGCTCATTTGAAATTCCTGATGCATCAATTTAGAAAATTCTGGCCACTGGAACAAAAGTCTCAGTGTAGTCAATATCTTCTTGCTGACTGTAGCCTTGTGCAACAAGTCGTGCCTTGTTTATGACAACTTCTCCTTTTTCATTCAACTTGTTTTTGAAAACCACTTGGTTCTAATAATGTTCTTTTCTGGTCTTGGAACTAGATCCCAAACATCATTCCTTTCAAATTCATTTAACTCCTCTTGCATGGCAAGAATCCATCCATCTTCCCTCAGTGCTTTATCAACAAAAGTAGGCTTAATAAATGAGAGTAAGCCAAACAAACTGATTTCTTCAAGTGATGATCCGATCCTTAAGAAATCACTTGCACTCCCAATGATTAGCATTTCGGATGTGAAGATTTGTACTTCCATCCATCTTTCTTCTGACTTATCTTCAGATTCATCCTTTGAAGATTTGTCAGGTTCTTCTGTTTTGCTTTCATCTTCTATCTTTTCAAGCTCTCTTGGTTTGTCTACATCAGCTTTTGATTGTGGTAAATCTGTATTAGCTTCTGGTTCTAGTAAACCTACATCGGTTTCCTCGGATTCTGGTAAACCAACTCCGGTTTCCTCTGGTTCTCGTAAACTAGCATCAGTTTCCTCTAGTTCTAGTTAACCTGCATCAACTACTTCTTGCTTTGACTTTTCAAGTCAAGCTATTTGTGATATAACATATTACAAATCAAATAATTTAAAAATGAACTCAATACAACCAAACCATTAATTCTGCTTCTAGTGGTTTCTGTTTGTTTTTGAAACCACTGAAATACTGTTGCTGTTGAAGTGTTCACATCACGTGAATCACTTGGTTCCTCTGACAATTTGAAAACCTGCTGAATACTTATCTAGCTTTGATTTTTAAGATCAAGCTTCTTGTTATCACATTAAACATAAATATCAAACAAGAATAATATTTACAGCAAGATGTAACCTCTATGTCAACAATTTCAGTTTTACTCTGAAAATCCTCTTGTTTTTGATTTTCAGATTCTGAATCTGTATGTTCTGTGATTAGATGGTTTGGATGAAGGGATTTGAATTCCCTTCCTGGTTTGTAGTCTTGATGAATTTTACTGGAGTGTTTGAAGAACTCTCCTGATTCTGATTCTTCTCTTTCTGCTGATATATCAGGTTCCTCTGATAATTCTGATTCTCCTGGTTCTGGAACTGATGGTAATTCTGATTCTTTTGGTAGTTCTAGGTTTATTGATATGAGTGATGTCTCTGTCTATTCTGATTTGTGTGATATGTGTGATTTCTTTGATATTTCCTGTTCCTCCTAAGATTCTGGTTCTGGTTCTGATAGGTATTGTGTTGACCAATTCTTCTTCTACCATTGTCAATTGGCTTCTGTTTGGTAGATGTTGGAACATAAACCTTTTTCCCTTCATATATTTCCAACATCCATTGACTAGGCACCATGACTGGTTTTTCACTTTGGTTGCTCAAAACATCTGCAACATAAACAATTTTATCTTTTGGTACCCAAATCTAGTTGGGTCCAAGTTTGTTAGTCTTGGAAAGCTTCTTGTTTTTCCTTGTATTTAGCATAGGACAAGGCACTTTGGAATGACGTTTCTTGTAACAAACAGCACGCACAATATCAGAGGGAACAGGTTTAAGCACAGGTTTAGGTTCAGTTATAGTTTATTCAAATTTTATACCTCTATTTCCATTCATACTGACTCCATAAATCATATAAGCATATTTGCTTCTTTCCATATCATTTGCAAGAAATTCTTGAAGAACTTGTTCATGTATATCAGAATTACTTGTGGTATTTTCAATTGATGTTGAATTATGGTCATTTTTCAGAGTTAGACTTTCAACTTGAAGTTCAGCAAAACTGTTTTTCAAATATACATTCTCTGTTTTCAATTCTGCAATATAAGTTTCAAGAATGACAGTTTCTATTTTAAATTCTGCAATCCGATTCTTTAAAACATTAACTTCTTCTGTTAGATTTGTATTTTCCTTAAGAGTTTTCAGTTTGAAAGACAATTTGTAATTACTGTTTAAAAAATCATTCAAAGTAGTAATCAAATTAGATCGAGTGAATTCAGAATATACCTCAGTTTCATCATCTTCTAATTCTCTTCCAAAATCAGATTCTGTGTTGGATCCAGAGTTAGTGTGAGCCATCATAGCTAAATCTGCTTGTTCATCTTAATAAGATTCATCGTAATCATCCCATGTAGCCATCATGCTTTTCTTCTTAGTTCTGAAATATTTCCTCTGGTACTTTTATTTTTCCATATTTGGACATTCTGAGTTGATATATCCAGATTCATTGCATCCGTAGCAGATAATGCCTTTCTTGTCATGTACATCATCAGTTCCTTTGTTGGACTGCTTGGAATATCTCTAGGAAAATTTATTCCTTCTGTTGTCCAACATCTTTATGAACTTTCTGGATAAGAAAGCAATCGCTTCTTCCTTTGAGTTCCGACTTTGATTGTCTGAATCACTATCTTCTGATACTGATGCTGCTTTCAGAGCCTTCTTCTACTTGGATTTCAGAGCTAGAGTTTTGTTTTTCTTCTTGGGTTCATCTTCTTCCAACTCAATTTCATGTGATCTGAGAGAGCTGATTAATTCTTCCAGCTTTAGAGTATTCAGATCTTTAGCTTCCTGAATAGCAGTGATTTTTGGTCTCCACTTGATTGGCAGCTTTCTATGTATTTTCCGTACATGATCAGCAGTAATGTAGCTCTTTTCTAGTACCCTTAATCCTGATACTAGAGTCTGGAATGTGGAAAACATAGTTTCAATGTCTTCATTTTCTTCCATCTTGAATAACTCGTACTTCTTGACTAGAATGTTAGCCTTTGCTTCTTGGAAATTTCGATTAATCTGTTTTGAGCATTTTGCTCCGCTTCTGTTTTGAGCATACTTTTAGCTAGATTATGTTTCTTGAGTCTTTTGCTCCAATTCTGTTTTGAGCATTTTTCTCAGATTTTGTTTTGAGCATATTTTTAGCTAGATTATGTTTCTCGAGTCTTTTGCTCCAATTCTGTTTTAAGCATTTTTCTCAGTTTCTGTTTTGAGCATATTTCTCAGATTCTGTTTTGAGCATTTTTCTCAGATTCTGTTTTGAGCATTTTTCTCTGACAGATTCCTCTAATGATATCCTCTGGTGACGTCATCCTCTGATTTCTGCTTCTGGTGACGTCATCTTTTGGTGACATCCTCTGGTGACATCATCCTCTGATTTCTTCTTCTAAGTCAACTATGTTATTTTCATAAAATACATTTGTTAACATCAAAACTTTAATTGCAAGAACATACTTGGTTCCAACAGCTTGGTCATTATTTCAAATGGAATTTAAAAGTGCTTTTCTAAATGGTTATATAAGTGAAGAAGTCTATGTTAAACAACCCCCCAGTTTTGAATGTTCTAAATTTCCAAATCATGTTTTTAAACTTAGAAAATCTATATGGTCTAAAACAAGCCCCTAGAGCATGGTATGATAGACTTAGTACCTTCTTGCTTAAAAATTACTTTGAAAGAGGACAAGTAGATAATACACTCTTTAGAAATCAATAGGAGATGACATTTTTAGTATTCATGTTTATGTTGATGACATGATTTTTGGATCTACTAATGACACTTTTTGCCAAGAATTTTCTAAATTGATGCAGTGTGAATTTCAAATGAGTATGATGAGAAAACTTAAGTTCTTCTTAGAGATACAAATTCAAGAAAGTCCAAGAGGTATATACATTCATCAAACTAAATATACAAAAGAGCTTCTCAGGAAGTTTAAGATGACTGATTGCAAACTTATGGCTACATCAATGCACCCTACTTGTTCACTTGAAAAAGATGATTCAGGCAAAAAAGTTGACAAAAAAAACCTATAGAGGAATGATAGGATCCCTACTTTACCTTACCACATCCAGACTTCACATCATGTTTAGTGTATGTGTATGTGCAAGATTTCAAGCTGAATCTAGGGAATCATATTTAACCGCTGTTAAGAGAATCTTTAGATACCTAAAAGACACTACCAACCTTACCTTGTTCTACAAGAAATCTCCTAAGTACAAACTGAGTGGATACTGTGATTCTAATTATGCTGGAGATAAACTTAAGAGAAAGAGCACTAGTGGCAACTACACCTTTCTAGGTGACACCTTAATATCTTGGTAAGTAAGAGACAAAACACCAATACAATGTCAAGAGCAGATGCTTAGTATATTTCAGCACTGACTGCAGTTCACAACTACTTTGGATGAAACATCAACTAGAAAACTACAAAATCCTAGAAACCAACATTCCCATTTATTGTGATAACACTTTTTCCATTTTTCCAAATCAAAAACCATATCCTACATTCTAGAGCTGAACACATAGATATCAAACACTACTTCATTAGGGTCTTTGTTCAAAAAAGGGGTACTAAACATTCAGTTCGAGACACTGAACACGAATGAGTTGACATATTTACCAAACCACTACCTAAAGATAGGTTTGACTTCATCAATAAAAACTTAAACCTTAACTTCATACCTGACTGATGTTGTGATAACTTCAAAGTAGTTTAGCTTTATATTAGTTTTTATATTTTCTTGTAATATATTTATGTTATTAAAAAAATATAAAAAAAGAGAAAAACAAAATAAAACGAAAAAGAAAAAAATAGACAAAAAAAAGGAAGAAAAAAGGAAAAAAAAAAGAGTAAGTTTCACTTTCAACTATTTTTGTCTGATGACAAAATGGAGAGAAAATATATTTAATAAAGTGGGGAGAAAATGATACTTAGACTTACGGGAGCCCTAAGTTAGGGACTCAAAGAAATATAAAAAAAAGTTGTGATAAAAATACATGTTTTGTCATCATAAAAAATGGGGAGATTGTTGGAACCATGTTGGTTTTATACTTAGAGTTTTGGTGATAATAACAATATTTTATGAGAACAATATATTTGACTTCACAAAGTATGAAAGAAGATTCGTATTTTTGAAGAAAATCTAAAATAAGATTTGATTCAGATTTATATATTGAATACAATCTAAAATAAGATTTGATTTAAATTTATAATTGAAGAAAATCTAAAATATGATTTGATTCGGATTTATAATTGAAGAAAATTTAAAATAAGATTTGATTCAAATTTAAAATTGAAGAAAATCTAAAATAAGATTGGATTCAAATTTATAGTTGAAGAAAATCTTTGACCAAGTTGAAAAGAAAATATTGTCAAGATTTTAAGAAGATTTGATCAATATTTGAAAAATATTTGGAGAAGATTTGATCAAGATTTGAAGAAGATTTGATCAAGATTCATCTACAACAAAATATGAACATAATTAATATGAAGAATTTACAACTCAATCTGAACAAAATACAAACATAATCATTATGAATAATTTACCAACTCAATATGAAGGAGATACAATTCAGAATTAAACAAGGACTAAATTGAAGCCAAAATTTTAACTATAAATAGATACTCAAGGCTGAAGAAGAAGTGCATTGAAAATTAAAAAAGAGTATAAGAACTTATAAGCTGAAAATTTCAAATCCATCTTGGAGTTCAAGGAGAGAAACACTTGTTCAAGTTAGAAATATTTTCTAAGTGTTCTTTACTTTGAGTGTGAGAGTTATTAGTATTATCAGGTTTGTTGGAAGCAACTACTCAAATTCCAATCTTTTGTATCCAACCCGATAATAGTTTAGTTCTTTCTTCAATCTGGGTTTGTCAGGTTGTTAGGAGAAGACTTGGCTTGTAGGGTCAAGGTGGTTTGTTCCTCAAAAGTCTGAGATTGTCAAGCTGTTTGGGAAGACTTGGCTTGTAGAGTCAAGGTTGTGTTGTTCCTAAAAAATATGAGGTTGTCAAGCTGTTTTGATAGACTGACTTGGAGGGTTAGGTGTTTTGTAATTCAAGGTATTTGAATTAGTGGATGAAAGCTCTCTAAATGAGGGGACTGAATGTAGCCAAGTTAGAGGTGAACCATGATAAATTTATGTATCAAATTATTTATGCTTTCATTGTTTGCCGCTTCATTACCCGATTGCTTCTTATCTAAGTTATTCATAAAAACCAACCAGCCTTCATTAAATTAGCAAAAAGTTATCAACTTTGGCAAACATAATTCAACCCCCTTCTCATGTTTGCACCTTCAATTGTGGGGTACAAGACCCATCCTTATGGAGTATAAGCTCATCTCAAACCCATACAATAAAAATAATTCCTTTTTTACAAAATAATATTTACAATATAATATTTCATTTGAACATACACTAACAACAGTCATGCAATGACACATAATAAAACAATCCTTTAAAGAATACATATTCAATAATCATAAAAAATGGCAATTCAACAAACAAAATGGTAAATAAATCAATTCATACTCTAACATTGTATTTCATAAAATCCCAATTTTAATAGAGTTAGGTTTTTAACAAAAATATACCATTCAAAATATCTAACTCTTTTCCCATCCCAATTTTAAAGAATGTGATTACTCACCTATTGAGTCAAAGCTGAATTGAAATTGACCAATATTTCCTTGATTAATTTATTCATCACTGTCCAAAGGTATATGCCTATCGTTTTCTAATTGTTGCACGAATTTATGGTCAACTTTGATGCCTCAGTAATACTATTTCATATGAATTTTGATCTTGATGGACATATAGTATTTGCTAATTAATAATTAGATAACAAAATGTTGTTATAATAGCTTTGTTTGTTACTATCTATTGCACATAAGTCTTTAACAAAAAAAAAAACAACTTCCTATTATTACCTTATAAGTCTCTAATAAATAAAACAACTTATAACTCTTAACTTATTTTAAGCAAATTGGTTATTGAATAAACTTTTTACCTATATATACATTTATCAAATACTTAAAACATTATTTGTCTTAAAATAAAATATTAAACAACTTTTTTCTAATAATAAACTTAAAAACACAACAATAAAAATCATAATATATAATTGATTATTTTCAATTTTAACAATTTAATAATTTCTAATGTATAGTTTTAAGATATTACATTTTCTCTCCTCTTTAAACAAATTTCGTCTCCCAAATTTATGTTAGATTGAATAGAATTAAAATGAAGCAATTGGTGCAAACATAAAGAAGCTTATGTACTTACACTGAAAAGATTTGATTACTAACACATGACTTCTTCCTCTATTCTCAGGTAGCCTCCTCTGGGGTTAACCCTTCCCATAACACATTTACTAACAAGATCATCTTATTCCTTAGAGTTTTGGCACTCTTGCCAATAATCCGAGTATGTCTAGGTTTAAAGATTAAATTAACTTTAAATTGAATTGACTCAGGAGCTATCATGTGTGAATTATCCGACACATATGTTCGCAATTGAGAAACATGGAATACATTGTGAAAATTTGATAATTGTGGTGGAAAAGCCAATTGTTAAGCAATGAACCCGAGTCATTTTAAAATTTGGAAATGACGCATGAAATGAGAGCTTATGCATGTACCAGTCTTAGGAGCGAGTCTCAAGAATACATGTGCCCCTTCTTGAAATTCCAAGGTGATTTAGTTCAAGTCGTGTTCCTACAATTTACCAAACAAAGTAGCCAAATCCATTGAAGCTAAGTCCTTAGATTCCACAATCGTAGTTACTTTATGTAACAATCCCATAAATCTAAGTGACTACTAGTATTAATATGTAATGTATAGTAATTATGTATTAGTAGTAAATAGTAATGTAGAAGATAAGAATTGAATGAATTTATAAGTAAATGAGTATTTTAATCAAACCAACTCATAACCTTGCTACATAAAGGTTGAGTCAACCATATTGGTTAAAGAAGATAAATTCGCTTCTCCTTTCCATTGTGAATCATAGAAGTAAGAGAGAAAAACTTCCATTTTCTCTCATTCAATTCATCTTTCATCTTTGTATCAAACCTCCCAAACCCAGAGAAGAAGAAGGGTTAAAGAAGGGAGCTACAACTACTACTTAAATGATTTGGATAAACATCACTTCTGACTTATTCTTTAGAGTTGCGAATGCATAACTTTAAGAACTTTCAATGGATATATGAAGCAATAGTAATCCTTTTAAAATAAATTTATTTAATTAAAAAAATTGGAAATTAAATACATCAAATGCATAATACATCATCACAAGACACATTTGGTTAAACATTCTACTATTACCAACTTAAAGAGAAAAACTGAACGACAAACAATCTTTAAATGATAACTGAAGGAATGACATGCATTTTCAAATGAAAGGTCCAATATATATTTAAAAATTGAAATATCGATTTATGGTGTTTTTATATTGAAAAGTTACTTAAATACCTCAAGCAAAAGGCATAACCCTCAAATTTTAAGAGGTATTTTTGAACTCATTATGAGATGCAACACTATAGCAATTGTGTCATCTGCTATTTTGGCCTCTATAATGGCCACTACACTAAATTGCTCTGCTACTGCATGTCATGTAACGGCTAGGAGCCGCTTCACTACACCGCTAAGCATAAAAGTTGAACATCTGATCTAATAGCTAAGCATAAACAACAACAGAAGAAACCCATAATTCTACTAAAGAGATGAGAGATAGATATATTGTACACCGTATTTATTCCTCATGTTAACCATAAAATAGTAACTTTGCATACATAAATTAATAAAAAATACATACAGAGATAAACCACCCTCTATCATAACATCATTAAGATATATTTATTAAAACTGCAGGGCAATCAAGCAATTACTCAATTAAACCAATCAAACAATTGCTCAATTAATCAGACAATTGAACATAAATCTTTAAATTGTATAAAATAAATGATTGTAAAATAGTCATTAGTATCATCTTTATTAATAATAATTTCCTCTTCCCCAATAACATATGATTAATTTTTAATTTCATTTTTAAAATATTATTTATATTTTTTAGGCCAAATAACACTCGTGGTCCCTTAACTTAATTTCAGTTAACCTTTTAGTCCTTTATTTTAATTTTAAGTGACAATTTGATCTTTTATGTTTTAAAATGTCAACAATGTTATCCTTTTTTTTTTTTACAGAAATTCATCAAAATTTTCAACCAAAACCCATAAAATTAATTATATTCTTCAATATAATACAAATTTCATCAAATTCGAAACTCAAATCTTCAAATAAACTCATATTTCCATCTCTAACATCATTAAATAATGAATGAAATTTGATGAAATTTTTGTATGAGTTTATTTGAAGATTTGAGTTACGAATTTGATGAAATTTGTATTATTTTAAAAAATATAATTAATTTTATGGGTTTTGGTTGAAAATTTTGATGAGGTTTTTGAATTTTTGTAAATAAAAAGGATAATATTGTTGACATTTTAATACATAAAATATCAAATTGTCACTTAAAATTAAAATAAAGGACCAAATCGGGAAAAAAAAAAGAAGATAAATCACTAAAACGTTAACTGAAATTAAGTTAAGGGCCCACGGGTGCTATTTAGCCTATTTTTTAATTTTTCGAACTTTGTCACATTTTTTAGGTAATATCCATGTAGGAAATTCTTAATATAAAATGTAGAAAAATAAGATATGAAAAAATATATTTATTTAAGGTCTAGTTAAATATCGTATAATATATTACCATAAATTTTCTTTAAGTTTTAGAACTCAACATAATTTTAATATTCCTCCTTAAATATAAAACCATAAATTTTTCTTTTATTTTTGACTAAATTAAATTTTGTTTATTGCAGAATCAAACCTAAACAAAAAATCTGTTTTTTTTTTAATTAAAATTTTTAGATTTTGTTATAATAAAGGTACAAAAACTAAATTAAACTATAGCTTAATTATATAAAGAGATCATTTAAAAAAAAAATTCTATGAGCATATATTTTTATAAACAAATCTTAGTAAATTAGTAGAGTTATGTTAGATTTCCAAATTTGAATAATTCTCTCTAGATATATATTACTTCATCAACCAAACTGTTCACTTTATTATATTTGACTTACTTTGAAATTGATAAAAGTTTCCGTAAAAAAATAAACAAAAATTCCTTTCTGAACGCATGCTTTACATATTACTTTAAAATTGATTTATTTTGTAGTATGACTATAAATATCCCCTAATATGTGTTACTTGTTCATTCATATCTTGAAAGAGAAAATGACTTCTGGCATCATCCGTGTCTATTTTTTAATCGCATTGCTATGTATTGCTTCCACTTTGACTCCAGGTAACACACATTTCTAAAGATTTTAAAGAAAATATAGAATGATCAATAAATATACTTGTTAGATTTTAAATAATTTAACAAATTCAAAACGTGATGTTAGTAAAGTTTATGACAATATTCTATTGATTGTAGGAGGAGCAATTGACGCAACAACTTCCTGGACTTATTGCACTGGCAAAGGGCCATGTCCAAGTGATGAAGATTGTACTAAATATTGTTTGGAATCAACGTTTCTTCATGGTGGCAAGTGCGTAGGAAATCAATGTTGTTGTATACAATAATTATACCTTCACAAAGTATGAATTTTCTATCAAAATAAATGAAAAATAAATAAATACATTTATTATATTATTTTCTTTTCACTGGATTTATTTTTATAAGTAAATTTTTTATTAGTGAATGTCCAATTTCAATTTTGATTTCAAGGATACATTTTCTAAAATTGCATATGTACTATGTGTTTGATATATTTAAAAGATTTTATGGAACATTAAACGGTGTTTTTAGAAAAATTTCTTAGAGCCACTGAATGCATAACTTTATTTGCTTTCAATGGATATATAAAGCAGTTGTAATTCTTTAAAATAAATTTACTTAATTAAGAAAATTGGAAAATAAATACATCAAATGCATAATGCATCATCACAAGACACATTTGGTTAAACATTCTACTATTACAAAGTTAAAAAGAAAAACTGAACAGCCGAAGGAACGACAAACATTTTCAAATGAAAGGAGTCCAATACATATTTAAAAATTGAAATATCGATTTATGGTGTTTTTAAATTGAAAAGTTATTAAAATACCTCAAGCAAAAGCCATAACCTTCAAATTTTAAGAGACATTTTTGATATTTTTAAACTCATTATGTGATGCAGCACTATAGTAGCCGTGTCATCTGCTTTGGTTGCTATAGTGGCCACTACACTAAATTGCTCTGCTACTGCATGTCATGTACTAGCGAGGAGCCGGTAGCTAAACTGTTATAGGTTTATGGCATGAAAGTTGAACATCTGATCTGATAGCTAAGCAGGAACAACAACAAAACAAACCCATGATTCTACTAAAGAAGTGAGAGATAGGTATATTGTACACTACTTTTATTCCTCATGTTAACTATAAAATAGTAAATTTGCATACATAAATTAATCAAAAACACATATAGGTTTATGGCATGAAAGTTGAACATCTGATCTGATAGCTAAGCAGGAACAACAACAAAACAAACCCATGATTCTACTAAAGAAGTGAGAGATAGGTATATTGTACACTACTTTTATTCCTCATGTTAACTATAAAATAGTAAATTTGCATACATAAATTAATCAAAAACACATATAGAGATAAACCACCCTCTACCATAACACCATTGAAAGATATTTATTAAAACTGCAGGGCAATCAAGTAATTACTCAATTAAACCAATCAAGCAACTGCTCAATTAATCACACAATTGGACATAAATCTATAAATTGTATAAAACAATTTGTGAAAGAAAGTGAAAAGAGAATCAGCAACTACTTTTACTAAAACTGAAACAATTTCAAGATCATCCTTTGACTTCAAAAAAATTTGATGTCATAAGGTTGCTTAAAGATAATTTTCCTCTGTCAATTGCACGAATTAGGCATCTGGCCGATTCTAGCAATAGGGCAAATAAACAATTATGAAAGATATTCAAAGGCAAAAATAATTATGAATCAATTACATAGTTCTAACTAACTGAGTAACAAAAATCAACAATTATGAATAAAAAGCAAGTTTTTAATTCATAACTCAGCCAAATAAACAATTATGAATCACTATACGAATAGCCCTAACTAATTACATAGCCCTAACTAACTCAACCAAATAAACAATTATGAACCACTAAACAAATTTTTAATTCATAAATTTTTTGAAGGAGTTGCGGTGAGATGAAGAAATGGAGCCGCAAAGAGGCGGCTGCGGCGATGGATGAAGGAGTTGCGGTGAGATGAAGAAACAGAGTCACAAAGAGGCGACATCGACACAGGAAGATGCGAGAAGGGAGAGCGAGAAATGCGAGGTCGCAAAGAGAGTGAGAGGGTTCTTTGGGGGACTTGTATTAAAAATTAGAGAAATTTTATGAAAATATTTTGATCTTGTGTAACATCATTAGTGATGTAGTTTCTTCAAATCCTAAAACTACATATTATTTCAACTGATTGCAAACGCATTAGAGTGTTTTAGGGAAAGTTTTATGATAAAGCGGGTTTTCTTTTTGTTTAATTAGTTTAAGTTTGTTTTTTTATTTTAACAATTTTGTTTCTTTTTATTTAGTTTTAGTTTTAATGGGCTAATACAACAATTTTTTTTTTGTTTGTAAATACGCTTTTAAATTATCATGACTCTATGACAGCGCTTTAAAACACGTTGTTATTATACTTATGACTACACTTTTGTAAAAAGCGCAGTCAAAGACTTTATTATTATATAAGTCTTAGTTTCTACGTTTTTTATATATTTTAAAAACACTTTAAAAAACATGTACATAAGACAACACTTTAAAAAACATGTACATAAGACAACACTTTTCAAAAAAACGCGGTCTAAGACTCGTGTATTTTTAAAATATAATACAACAATGTTTTCAAGGATACATTTTCTAAAATTGCATGTGTACAGTGTGTTTAATGTACTTAAAATATTTTAAGGAACATTAAACCGTGTTTTTAGAAAAATTTCTTATTCTCATGAGGAATCGTGAAGATAACCTCTCATTTGGAAGTGTTTCAGAAAACATAGTCAAAAGATATTTATGAAAACATTATTTTGTTTGAGAATTTTAAAATACGAGTTTGAAAATTTCAAATTATAATTGTTTAGTCCCTTATTTTATTTTTCTTGGAAATGAGTTAATGAGTTTTAATTTGTTTTTTCTTTTAGAATTTCTTATCTGGGGATTTTATTTGATTTTATTTTTTACTTTTTAATAACTTTTTTTCCATTTTAGTTTATTTATAATTTGAAAGGTTTTCGTTTACTTAAATAAAGAATAATTTAATCCTACTGTGAGTAGTCACAATAGGCATATAATTTTTGTTTTAATTTGTTAATGTACATAACCCTTGATACATCTAGGATGATTCATAATCGAATTTAGTTGTTAGAATTTAAATAACTAATCCAATCATTTTCAAAAAATTTCTAAGATTCTAAGATGATTGACAATGTGGACGTAACTTTTTTCTTCTTCCATATTTTGGATCTTTTTGTGGGTTTAATCCTAAAGAGCTCATACTCATGGGTTAACGTGTTCATTCTTGCTCTTTTGACTTCGGTAGTACCTTCATTAAGTCACTTGAAGGGTGTCCCACATTTCTTCTGCATTTTTACAATAACACATTAGATAGAACTCATTCAAGCTCAAGGTTTCTTTTTCATCTTTGGTCAAAGGGTCTTTAGGTTTGTCCACCTCTAGGTTAGTCCACCTTTCTTTCCAATAACTATACCTATCTCCATTGAAAGTTGGAGGGTGGTTAAAGGTATCATTGTTTGAATCCATGTTGGCTTTGAGACCAATAGTCTTTACACAAGAGTAAGGTTCGAATATCACTTGTTGAACGTAATTTCAAACACAAGACTAGTGAATTATAAACTTTAAAAAATTGAAGATAAAATAAACACTTCAAAATTATTGAGTAATTTTAAGTGTGATACTTACCAAAAGAATAAAAATTAAATAAAAGATAAATAAAGTACGAGAAATAAATGTGCGGAAATAAAATAGAGAGATGAGAAAGAGGACTCAAGGATTAATATTAGTTTAGCCACTAACAATCTAAAGTCTATGTCCAATTTCTCAACTAATAAAATTTTATTAATATCAAGCTTTTAACAAAGGATTAGAAAGAAAACTTTGACAAACTACGAGAACTCTTCAAAAAAATCCTTTGGAGAAGAGACTCTAATTACAAAAGATATCATATCTCGTGAACAATTAGGATTACTCCTAATAATGGTATAATAATAGAAAATAGTGATTTACACCTTGAGTGTAGATAAACAAACTAAAGCTCATATGTAAATATTACAACTCAAACAATATAGTAAAAATAAAGCTCTCAAAGAAAATTATTGCAGTGAGTAGTAAGAAAGTAAGTGTTGGAACCAAGTTGGTTCTAAGTACTTAGGATTTTGATGTTTACAAAAGCACTCCATGTAATCTTATTTTGAACCTTGAATTATTAAATCAAATGTCACCAGAAGCTGAAGTAATAAGAAGCAGAAGATCAAAGTGTTCCAGAGATTGAATCCTAAAGGTACCAGAGGATACTCTAGGATGTCAAAACACCACCAGAAGATATCTTTGCTGGCCCATATCAGAAGGAAGCAAAGTCAGAAGGAAACCTGGACCAGACCAGAATGAAGCCTGCCATAGGGAGACTTGATTCAGACAAGTAGGAGTCAAATGTCAGATTTATTCAAGAAGTTATTCTGACCAGAAGATGGCCTGGCAGTGAAATGATAAACAGTCCAGACTTGTTCCAGACTTAATAAGAGGATGAATTAATGGGTCCAGAACAAGAGAATTAACCCAGACCAGAAGATAGCATGGTTCAGGGTATGAAACTAAGTCCATACCAGAAGAAATGATTTCCAGAATTGATCCAGACCTGATCCAAAATCAAAGGTAAAATGTCCAGACTGAAATATTATTTGTCTAGATTTAATTTCAGTTTAATCTAGACCAAGTCTAGAAGTGGTCCAGATCAGAGGGAAGATTTTTAGATCAATGGTTCAGATTTAATTATTTAGCCCAGTGTTGGCCGAGATCAGAAGATCAGACCATGACCCAGTGTTGGCCAAAATCAGAAGGTCAGAATGAGTGGACCAGCAGTGGCCGAGATCAGAGGATCACAGCAGATCAGTTTGCTGGACCAGGATGGCCGAGATCAAAAGATCAGAAGGTTAGGAAGTGTGGTCCAGGGATGGTCGAAATCAGAGGATCACAACATATCAATTAGTATGGTCCAGATGTGGACTAGCGCAGAAGATCAAATGGTCTAGATTTAATCATGAGGATTAACGGTGGAGATTCTAATTTATTTTGATCAAAGTATTAAAAAGATTTGTTACAAAAATAAAGTGAGGTATTGTGGAATTCAGAAGCTGTTGGCGGGAAGAATCTGAAGACATGATTGGCCAGTTATTTTGAAAAAAAATCTGAAGCTTAAAAAAAGATATGTTTTTTATTTAAATGAAGCCCAATTGGTCAAGATATTTTTGCAAGAGAATCCAGCAAGATTCAGCTCGAAATTAAGCTTGGAAGAGGCCCTAATCTGCATCTATAAAAGGAGGTTCAAGGCAGAATACTTAGCATCGAAAATCACAAAAGAGTCATACACTTCCAAAGCAAACACTCAAGTTTTCAGTGAGGTTAATTATGAGTTCCAGCTTTCAAGAAGCAAGCACTCGTGTTATTTTCTTTCCCTTGTGTTAGATCTAAGTTGTTGAAGTAGAGTCTACAATCTGAGGGAGTCAGAAGGGGTAGCAGATTACTTGGCAATTAGATTCAAGGCGTTGTAATTCCTTCTACAATCTGGGGTTGTCAGATTGGCAGGAGAAGACTTGACTTAAGAAGTCAAGGTGCTGTATTCCTCAAGAGTCTAGGATTGTTAGACTGTTTGAGAAGACTGACTTGGAGGGTCAGTGGAACTGTTGTAATTCAAGGTTTGAATTAGTGAAATCCTTCAAGGTGAAGGGACTGGACGTAGCCTCGTTAACGGTGACCGGTATAAAAATTATGTGTTTTATTTTTACTTTATATTTGCTGCTAACTCTGTTTTTATTCATACATCAAGTTTTGTTTTAAAAGTGTAAAAACAAGAAAAGTATTCAAGTTAGTCAAACACAATTCAACCACCCCTTCTCGTGTTTGTACCTTCAGTAAGAAGACAAGAGAATAGAATAGAAGAGAAGATAAGAGAAAATAGTGAATTAGTGTGTAAAATATGTTCAGAATCACCTCCTATTTGTGAGAGTTTGGAGTCAACCCAATTTAGGCAAGGGAAAAGGAGGCAATGATGAGCAATAAACATTATGATTTTTCATTGTGATTTTCTTCTAGATTCGTCATCATAATCGATTATTTTGACTCATAATCGATTATTGAAATTTAATCAACACAAAACTTACTTTTGCATCTATAGTCGATTATTTTCACTAACATAATCAATTATTTAGATGATTCTGAAAACACGAAGGTGACTTTTGCAATCATAACCCATTACGGTGTTAGTTATAATTGATTATTTTAATTAAAACATGCCAGAAACATGTCTTTTCCAGATTTTAATAAAAAAAATTTTGAAATGCGGTTTTTGTAAAATATTTTTGATAGATATTTTTTGTGCATGTGTGAATAATTTTCAAGAGAGTTTCTTCAACTACTAACATTTTATCCTAAAAACAAAACATTTTATCCTAAAAACAAAGAATACATGAAAATAAAAATTGAACGCGCACAATCTGCTTTCACAGTTTTCTTTTCACTTTTGGTTTTATCGTTTATCTTAGAATTCCTTTTGTTTATCATCAAACTAATATTCCTGTCAAGTATATATTCTCATTATGTTGTCTTATCTTAAAAATAATTAAATGTCAAGTCCATTAATTAGATAAATGGTTAAATATCTTTAATTAAATTTACTCAATTCCTATAACATAAATAAATTTTAAATAATTTAATATTAATTTTAATTAAGTATGATTTTATTTAGAAATATTTTTTAACAACTCTTCTCACTACCTTAGAAATATTTACAAGAATAAGATAGTAAGATTATTAAAAAAAATTGTTAAACATTAATACATAATTTTCTAGTAATATTTAAGTTATATTCAAAGTTAAGGTGAGTAAGTGGTAGTATTAACAAGTACAAGTGTCTAGAAAGGAAAATACATATCACTCTTCTCTTTCTACCTCTCACTCATGGGCATATACCAAACCATTAAACACTTTCCTTTCTTTCACCACCAACCCTACTTTCTCTTCAATCATAAAACGTTCCTTTCACTTTGTTACTATTCATCATCGACATTCCACTCCTTTTCTCTCCATCATCCTTCAATGGCAGCAATGATATGAAATTCTCTCCATCCAATCTGATCTCGTGTGTAACGCCCTAAATTTTATAATAAATTACTTTATTAACTAAATAGGATTCTAAATAGTTAATTTGATGTTAAAATTATTTTAAAACATATGATTAAATTTGTGACTAATTTTTGTTATATAGATGTTTTCTATGATGTGCTAATTTGATACATATTATATTAAATGAGTGATATAAATAATACATATTTTATTTTATTATTTTATATATTCTTCTAAAAATAATAGCATTTTAGTGTAATATTTTAAAGAATAATATTTTATGTAATTTTACGTGTATATATGCGTAACCAATTAATGTAATATTTTTCTGTGTGTTTGACTGATGTTAAGTATGCATGTAGTTATATTTTAATTATTTATAACTATTTTCTATTTTTAGTTATTTATTTTATAAATAATTATCTTAGAACAGTAGTGATATGCGTTTAATTTCCTTTATTTTTATATATAATAATTGGTATGACATTGTGATTTTATATATATTTATTATGATTTAGTAATTAATATAAAATTTTGATGTTATATTTATTTATTTTATAATTTCGACTATTCTCCAATGACGGTAATATTTTAATTTGAGTATTTAAAAAAAAGTAAGTATTATTACCGTGATTATTTGGAATATGAGAACTTTAGTTATTAATGTATTTTAAAATATTAATTACTTTAATTATTTTATTTTATACAATGTTAGTTTTGAAATATTAGTAATATTTTAGAAATTAAATTGTGTTTAAAAAAATGTATATAAATAAAAATTAGTTTTGGTCATGGTTGGTTTTATTTAGTGCTGTAAAAGGATACAATAGCGCTAGTGAAAATACAAAAAAACGCTCTAGTATCTAGTGTTGTAAAATGATACAATAGCGCTATTAAAAATACAAAAAAAACGCTGTAATATGTCCCATAGATAGCACGCTTTTTATAATAGATTTACAATGCTTTTTCAAAAAAACGTTGTAATAAGTCCCCATATATAGCGCATTTCTTATAATAGATTTACAGCACTTTTTCAAAAAAGCGTTGTAATAGATCTCATATATAGTGGCACTTCTTATAATAGATCTACTGCGTGTTTTCAAAAAAACGCTGTAATAGATTCAAATCTCGTATGAGATGATAGTAAAATAGCCATTTGTATCATCATTATTAATAATAATTTCGTCTTTCTCAATAACAAATAATTAGTCTTTAATTTAACTTATTTAAACAAATCATTTAAAAAAAATATTTCTATGAGCATATAAGTTTTATCAACAAATGTTAGTAAATTAGTAAAGTTATGTTAGTTTCCCAATTTTGAATAATTCTCTTTAGAAATATCTTACTTCATCAACCAAACTGTTCACTTTATTATATTTGAGTTCCTTTGAAAGTGATAAAAGTTTCCGTAAAAAAAATAAACAAAAATTCCTTTCTGAACGCATGCTTTACATATTACTTTAAAATTGATTTATTGTGTAGTATGACTATAAATATCCCATAATATGTGTTACTTGTTCATTCATATCTTAAAAGAGAAAATGGCTTCTAGCATCATCCGCGTCTATTTTTTAATCGCATTGCTATGTATTGCTTCCACTTTGACTCCATGTAACACATTTCTAAAGATTTTAAAGAAAATATAGAATGATTAATAAATGAACTTGTTAGATTTTAAATAATTGAACAAATTCAAAACTTGATGTTAGTAAAGTTTATGACAATATTCTATTGATTGTAGGAGGAGCAATTGACGCAAGAACTTCCTGAACTTATTGCACTGGCAAAGGGCCATGTACAAGTGATGAAGATTGTACTAAATATTGTTTGAAATCAACGTTTCTTAATGGTGGCAAGTGCGTAGGAAATCAATGTTGTTGTATGCAATAATTGTACCTTCACAAAGTATGAACTCTATCAAAATAAATGAAAAATAAATAAGTACATTTATTATATTATTTTCTTTTAACTGGATTTATTTTTATAAGTAAATTTTTTATTTGTTAATGTCCAACACTACACCAGAAAAATTGATGCTTTGACAATTCAAAAAACACTGTGATTAAACCAAGGTGTAATTTCATTATTTGATAATTAACAAACAATACTCATTAAATTAAAGTGTAATTTTTTTATTTGCATTAAAAATCAATACTCAGAGAATGTTTTGTCCACAAAATGAGATTATGAATAATCAAAATACAAAATGCAAATAGGATAAAATAGAATAACCATCATTAAACCAAGGTGTAATTTCATTATTTGCATTAGAAAAACTCCTAAACTACCCAACTTGCAAGAGAGAGAGGAAAAGCAAAGGTTATTGCAGACTCATGAGAAAGGAAGACCCTTTAAAGAAGATTTTTATCCATAAACCTCGCGAATTTGAATGCGGTGAATGGATTCCTTATGCCAGATTGGTTATGTGCCGCTTTGGGTTGGGTTAAGTTCTAAACCCGTATTTTTTTTTATTTAAATCGAACCTGACGGATTATACATAAATAATAGTCTGTTTTTTATTTTACGGAAAAATATATTGAATGAAAATATATTCGATATTATCTATTGCACATAAGTCTTTAACAAACAAAACAACTTCCTATTATTACCTTATAAGTCTCTAATAAATAAAACAACTTATAACTATTACCTTATTTTAAGCAAATTGGTTATTGAATAAACTTTTTGCGCGTATATACATTTATACAATACTTAAAAGGTCATTTGTCTTAAAATAATATACTAAACAACTTTTTCTTATAATAAAATTAAAAACATAGCAATAATAATCATAATATATAATTTAGATTATTTTCAATTTTAACAATTTAATTATTTCTAATGTATAATTTTAAGATATTACATTTTCTTCCCTCCTTAAACAAATTTCATCTCCAAAATTTACGTTAGATTGAATAGAACTAAAATGAAGCAACAGGTGCAAACATAAAGAAGCTTATGTACCTGCACTAAAAAGATTTGATTACTGACACATGACTTCTTCCTCTATTCCTAGGTAGCCTCCTCTGGGGTTAACCCTTCCCATAGCACATTTACTAACGGGATCACCTTATTCCTTAGAGTTTTGGTACTTTTGCCAATAATCCGAGTATGTCTAGGCTTAAAGATTAAATTATCTTTCAATTGAATTGACTTAGGAGCTATCACGTGTGAATCATCCGACACGTATGTTAGCAATTGAGAAACATGTGGAAAAGCCAATTGGTAAGCAACGAACCCGACTCTTTTTAAAATTTGGAAATGACCCATGGAATGAGAGCTTATGTATGTACTAGTCTTAGGAGTCACTCTAAAGAATACATGTGCCCCTTCTTGAAATTCCAAGGTGATTTAGTTCAAGCTCGTGTTGTTACAATCTACCAAACAAAGTAGCCAAATCCATTGAAGCTAAGTCCTTAGATTCCACAATCGCAGTTACTTTATGTAACAATCCCATAAATCTAAGTGACTAATAGTATTAATATGTAATGTATAGTAATTATGTATTAGTAGTAAATAGTACTGTAGAAGATAAGAATTGAATGAAATTATAAGTAAATGAGTATTCTAGTCAAACCAACTCATAAACCTTGCTATATAAAGGTTGAGTCAACCATATTGGTTAAAGGAGATAAATTCCCTTCTCCTTTCCACTGTGAATTAGAGAAGTAAGAGAGAAAAACTTCCATTTTCTCTCATTCAATTCATCTTTCATCTTTGCATCAAAGCTCCCAAACCCAAAGAAGAAGAACGGTTAAAGAAGGGAGCTACAACTACTAGAAGCAAGAGTCAATACTTTTCTGCTTTCTCTCTCATTCAACTTCAAACTTCGGTGAGTTCCCTCCCCACCTTTAATTGCATGTTAGGATAGTGATTATAATAGATTGTGGCTGAAAATTGATATGATTAGAAGGAACAAAATCTTGCATGCAAATTGAGCATTTTTATGGGTATTCAATTTGAAAAACTTCATGTTAGAAATCAATGTTACAACTTGTATTAGAGTGAAATTTATATTTATATACACTAGATATTGGATTGCGATTGATTGGTTGAAACATGCATATACCTTGAGCATTAATTGATAGTGTGATGACTTGCATATAAGATATTTTATAAAGATATAGTTGCTGTCCCGCAAATCCCATATGCAATACATTTGGTATTTAGTCTGTAACTTTTTTCTTTAGAAATCGTTTAGAGTTTACTTTTGAACAACTGGAAACTAGACTTAATTTCTTTCGTAAGATACTCTGGTTTCACTCAGTTTAATGATAATTGACAGAAAAAATGGGTTCCAAGTTAGACTAAAGATGTTGCCCTATTTTTGGAATCTTTATGTATTGTTTTGACAAACTATACTAATTGGAAACTTAACTTAAAAAATGGTAACTATATTTATAAAATACATATCATAAGTTCACTCAAAACAGAAACCATTTGATATTTTAATTGAATTGTCAAAGTTGAAGTAAGTTATGCACAAAACAAATTATCACATAGCCGAGTTAAAATGGGTATAAGAGGAGTTATAGAAACCGATTTTGAGTGAAACCAATTGCATTGAAAAGATTACTCATAGTACTTTAATACAATGAAGTTTAATAATTTTATATCAACTTTACAATCTGTAATGATTTTATGAACACAGCTGCTGTGATATAATTTTATGGGGTGTTTTAGATACCCTAGGCTAGGTTCTTGGTTAAGTACATTAGTCTTATGTATAATAAGTTAAAAGAAATTATATAGAACATTATAGAGAGTATAATGTTAAATTAAGAAATGAGACATATTATGCTCGTGCCATATATATATACACGTAATTAAATACTTTTATAATAAAGTATTACTTCATACCAGTGAGTAGAATTTTATTATAAATTCAACCTGTACTGTAACTAGGATGATTGAGACGCCGATTATCGTTATTAGACAATTGGTTATGCCTAGAATTTCTCGAACTAAATCACATATGAGGAATGGAGTATGCAACCTTCAGAGTTATATATTCTTATTAATTTATTCTAGTCTGCCTAAGTCCAAGTAAGTAACCCGGCCGCAGTTGAGGTGAATAAGTTAATAGAGTTATAATTTTTTTTTTATAATTCACAGATTATAGAATTAAGTTATTAAAGATTATGCGTTTAGGTCTCACGAGTCAACCTATGTTAATTCTGCTGGAACTCACTGAGACGTAGTCTCATCCTTTTTATTGTTGTTGTTTTCAGTTAAGCAGATAACAAAGGATAAGGGGAAAGGAAAAGCAACATAAAAAGATTTAGTAGAAGCTTAGTGGATGTTGTATTAGACATGACATTGTCGACTTTATATTTTATTTCATCTAAACTTATGTATTAAGTTAGATGTTGGTGATATTGTGTTTTCATCATGTAGACTTAATTATCATGTACATTAACGTATCATCATATATTATATTCTAGATTATTACTATAAAGTGTTATACTTTAGGTTGCCATATACAATTTAAGCATATAAGAACTTTGTTAATCAAATCGTCATTTTCAAATAATTTTCAAGAGTTCTTAGATGATTAACAATGTGGACATAACTTTTTTTCTCCATATTTTGGATCTTTTGGTCGGGTTTAATCCTAAAGAGTCCATACTCATGGTTAATGTGTTCATCCTAGCCTTTTTGATCTCGGTCATACCTCATGGGTCACTTAAAAGGTGTCCCACATTTCTTTTGCATTTTTACAATAACAGATTCAATAGAAGTCATTCAAGCACAAGGCAGTGGTGATAATGTTCTTAGGTCTCAAATTGTACTGCACTTTTTCTTTTTCATCTTTGGTCATGGGTCTCTAGGTTAGTCCACCACTAAGTTTGTCCACTTTTCTTTCCAATAAATATACCTATCTCCATTGAAAGTTGGAGGGTGGTTAAAGGTATCATTGTTTGAATTCATATTGGCTCTTGAGACGATTAGTCTTTACACAAGAGTTAAGCTCGGATATCACTTGTTGAACAAGTGACTCCAAACACAAGAGGGGATGAATTATAAACTCTAAAAACTTGAAGATAAAATAAACACTTCAAAATTATTGAGTAATTTTAAGTGTGATACTTACGAAAAAAAATAAAATTAAATAAGAGATAAACGAAGTGCGAGAAATAAATGTTCGACAATAAAATATAGAGAGCATAAAAAGGAGACAATGATTTATACTAGTTCATCCATCAACAACCTAAAGCCTATGTCCAATTTTTCAACTAATAAAAATATTATTAATACCATGCTTTTAACACATGTTTAGCAAGAAACTTTTGACAAACTAAGAGAACTATTCAAACAAATCATTTGAAGAAGAGACTCTAATTAGAAAAGATGTCATCTCTCTTGAATAATTAGGATTACTCCTAATAATGTTATAGCAACATAAAAGAGTGATTTACACCTTGAGTGTAGATAAACAAATTGAAGCTCATATGTAAATATTACAACTCAAATAATGTAGTAAAAATAAAGCTCTCAAAGAAATTTATGGTAGTGAGTAGTAAGAAAGTAAAAAAAACAAGATAAAAGAAGAGAATATAAGACAATAATAGAGAAGAGAAGAGAAAATAGTGAACTGGTGTGTAAAATATGTTCAAAAACACCTCCTATTTGTGAGAGTTCGGAGTCAACCCAATTTTGGCAAGGGAAAAGGAGGCAATGATGAGGAATAAGCATTATGATTTTTCACTGTGGTTTTCTTCTAGATTTTTCATCATAATAAATTATTTTGACTCATAATCGATTATTTTTGAAATTTAAATCAACACAAAACTGACTTCTGCATCCGTAGTTGATTATTTTCACTAACATAATCAATTATTTAGATGATTCTGAAAATACGAAGGTGGCTTTCGCAGTCATAATCCATTATGGTGTTAGTCATAATTAATTATTTTAATTAAAACATGCCAAAAACATCTAAAACATGTCATCTGCATCCATAATCGATTATTTTTACTAACATAATCAATTATTTAGATGATTATGAAAACATGAAGGTGGCTTTTGCAGTCATAGGTGATATCTTATAGCGCTTTTTTCCCTCTAAAATGCGCTGTTGTAGGTATGTAATAGCGCTTTTTTCAAAAAGCGCTGTCGTAGTTATATAAAAGTGCTTTTTATAAAAAAAAAACGTTGTCGTAGTTATTTCATAGAGCTTTTATAGATGAAAACTAATAATTTAAAATTGTTCGATTATATACTACTCCCAATCATCACCAATAGGATTTAAGAAGCCTGTAAGTTAAAAGACTAGAACCAAGCTATTAATCAAATTGTAAGACATTATACAACCATTGCTCCTTTGACAATTCAGAAAACAATATAATTTAGCCAAGGTGTAATTTCATTATTTGATAATTAAAAAATAATATTTAATAATAATCCCTTAATAAAATAATTATGTATTAAAATATTTTACAGATTATTTAAATGTTTTAAATTATATTATTTCAAGATTGTAAAAAACTTATACATTAATCGACTTCAACTTAAAAATACAAGTTTTACATTAAATCATTTTATTTAGTCAAATATATAATAAATCATTTAATAAAATCTTAATCTAAAGTTAATTAATTATATTAGATTTTATTTATTTTAAAATTTATAAATTTTACTTTTTAGCATTTTTTATATTATTCTTTGTATACAATTATTTATCTTTTTAACGGGATCAAGGTAAGTTAATAGTTTGAAATAATATGTTTACTATAGTTAATTTATGTTTATTTTTTTTGACAAAACACTGTAATTTTTTTAAAAAAGAATTAGAGTTCAAAAAAATTTAAAACTTTATCCTTAAAATTAAAAAGGGTAAATGTAAATATAATTTTGTATACATTAATTAAAATATAAATTTATATTAAAAAATTTATTTCCAAAGATAAAACATTCAAAATTTAATAAAAAAGCTTTCCCAAATTTGAGGTTATTCATACAAATTATTCAAAAAAATTTAAAAATAGAATTTAACTTATTCATAAACCTCTTAGTGAGAATTTGATTTATTTGTTAAGGTTTGGCATTGTAACTCAATGAACGTGCTTCAAATCTCGTATGAGAAACAAAAATTCCTTTCTGAACTCATGCTTTACATATTACTTTAAAATTGATTTATTGTGTAGTATAACTATAAATATCCCATAATATGTGTTACTTGTTCATTCATATCTTGAAAGAGAAAATGGCTTCTGGCATCATCCGCGTCTATTTTTTAATTGCATTGTTATGTATTGCTTTCACTTTGACTCCAGGTAACACACATTTCTAAAGATTTTAAAGAAAATATAGAATGATCAATAAATGAACTTGTTAGATTTTAAATAATTTAACAAATTCAAAACCTGATGTTAGTAAAGTTTATGACAATATTCTATTGGTTGTAGGAGGAGCAATTGACGCAACAACTTCCTGGACTTATTGCACTGGCGGGCCATGTCCAAGTGATGAAGATTGTACTAAATATTGTTTGGAATCAACGTTTCTTCATGGTGGCAAGTGCGTAGGAAATCAATGTTGTTGTATACCATAATTGTACCTTCACAAAGTATGAATTTTCTATCAAAATAAATGAAAAATAAATAAATACATTTATTATATCATTTTCTTTTCACTGGATTTATTTTTATAAGTAAATTTTTTATTAGTTAATGTCCAATTTCAATTTTGATTTCAAGGATACGTTTTCTAAAATTGCATGTGTACGATGTGTTTGATATATTTAAAAGATTTTAAGGAACATTAAGTTTTTAGAAAAATTTCTTAGAGCCACTAAATGCATAACTTTATTAGCTTTCAATGGATATATGAAACAGTTGTAATCATTTTAAAATAAATTTACTTAAGTAAAAAAATTGGAAAGTAAATACATCAAATGCATAATGCATCATCACAAGACACATTTGGTTAAACATTCTACTATTTTTCACACAGAATTCCTCAAAATCATGTGAGATATATTCACCACCTCCATATGTCCTTAACACCTTGACATATTTGACACACTGTTTTTCAAACTTCACTTTGAAATTCTTAAAAATTTAAAGTGTTTCATCATTTGTTTATATCAAGTATATCCACAACATTCTACTAAATTCATCAACAAATGTTATGAAATACTTATTACCTCCCAGGGATGGAACCTTAAATGGTCCACATATGTCACTATGAACCACTTTAAGACATTATTTTGCTCTTGCTGGCACCTGTGACTTGAAGCAATTTCTTGATTTTTCTCCTACCATACACACGTCACACACCTTCTCATGAATATCAATCACACGAATGCCGTTCACCATGTTCTTTGTACCATGTTGTTGTTGGCTTCTAAAGTTTAGATGACCAAATCTTAAGTGACACAACCAGCTCTCATCAAAGTTTTCGAATTGATTGAAATAATATTTGAAACTAACAAGAGTAACAAAATTGAACTTTTATAATAAGAAAAATGACAGGGATGAGTTTGACTTCCAGTCCAACCTTGGTTTCGAATTTGGTCCTAGTTACTAAATTCCTTTATTGAATTATTACTAAATTCTCTTTAGTATTCTTGCCTTAATGTCTTAGTGACAAAACCTTTAATTCCAAAATAATCCATAATTCCTTAGTGGATTTAAGATTAGAATTAAGCCTTACAGTACAAGAATTCTCTTATTAAACTACTACCTCTACAACTAATTTAACTGGTTTCATGACCTGCATCTATCCCTAGACTACAATATCATGAATTTCTCATCTCAAGCATTCGTAAAGTCCACTTCCGTTTCAAAATATGAATCATAAAACATTTTAATGTTGATCAAGCAATAAAAAGCATCAAGCACATAGATGAGAAAAATAATTCAATAAACTTATTCATGTGACTAGAAATTAAATCAGACAAATAATGGTTTCGTTTTGTTTCACTCATCCCTAAAAAATATGGTTTAGTTACTCATGACATAGATACAAAAGATAGAGATTAGAGAAGAATTACAAAAAGTATTCGTGAATGATTCTTGATAAAACTCCCTCAATGGTGTTCGAAACAGTCGTCTATGAGTTTCTCTACCAGGGCATAAGTTTCCAAAATTGCCAATAGCCAAAAAGATCCATAGGAAGTGAGAAAAACATGTTTTTCTACATTCTGCAGCACGCCACTCGCCCTAGGTGTGGGATTTGCGCTTCAAGCGCACAACATCTGATGTCTGACATTTAGTGCATTTTGATCCTCTTATGAATCCGAATGTTTTTCTAGTGTCTGCATGAAAGTTGTAACTATGAATCTTAGCTTTCATTTGCACTTGGTTTGACTCCAATTGGACATCTACAACTCCAGATGTGGCAGAAATGCTCCACGTTGGTCATGTTGACTTCTCACCAAAATTCAGCATTGCATTAAAACAAAAAAACAACGCAAAACTACAAAAAATCTCTACTTAATCAAGGAAATACGAACATAAATATTTTATTAAATCCAAGAACTAAAATAAACCAATTATATAAAATAACTCCTTAAATTAACTAATGATTGAAGATAAATAAGATTAAAAACAGCGAAAAATTTGCATATGATGAAGAGTTATCACCTTCAATGTTCTATCATCAACAAATTTGATCTTTCTTTTCCTTTATGAGTCAATGTCCACCAACCATTCTTTGTGACTGGTCATATGATTGGAGCAGCCAACATCAGGAAACCAAAATTGAGATTGAGAAGGTTCTTCATTTGTTGTAGCCATCAACTAGATTGTGTTTTAATCTGAGTCATCTTCTTGTGCAACACAAGCCTCATCTTCACTTTTCTAATTTTGTTTTCCCTTTCAAGACCAACATTCATCAGCAAAATGATCAATTTATCACAATTATCGCATTGCACATTTTTCTTATTAAAGTTCTTTGTTTTGCCTTTGGGTTTAGCATTTCCACCTCCTCCTTTTGACGAGGATTCAGATTCATCATCACATTTCTTGAACTTACCTTTGTTGTTCTTCTTCCACTTCTTTTTCTAATCACCTTTCTTGTTTATTTGAGCTGGCAATGCTTGATCTTCAGACTTCCCTCCACTTCTTTCATTCACTCTCAATTTTGTTGTATGAAGGCATTTATGAAGAATTAATGTGACCCTGCAATCTTTTTTCTTGTTTTCTTTATAAATCGTTATTTGCACTTCTGTTGGATTCATTCCCAATTCATCAAATCCTTTCTCTATGACCTCCAAGACTTCTTGAAATCCAAATATGGCACAAATCTAAATTCTTCATCTATCCCAATCTTTTCCATCAAAGTGTGGCATATGTGCTGAATAAATGTCATTGTTTCCATTAGAATTCATCCTCACTTCACTTGTGTTTGTATATAGATAGGATCAAACCAATGGCTCTGGATACCAATTTTTTAGCTTATTGTTGTTACTTGCACTCAAAGAAATTAGTAAAACTCAACAATAGAATGATGAAAAGACTTATTTATTTCATAGCTTGCTAGTCTATTTATACATGAATCATTCTTATTGAATTATCACATATGGTATCTAAAATCTAACCAACCAACTAACTGATTGATTAGTTAGTTAGTTATAACATCCAACTATTACATTACTTGAATTACAAGTCAACTAATAAAGAGAAGCAACAACACACACTTTGGGGATTCTGGAGTAGTTAAAGTTGGAGAAAAGTGTTTCAATATTGGGAGTAAACATTCATTCTTTGTTAGGGTTTCATTTTTCTCTCTTAACTTGATGAACATTATTATTATTATTATTATTATTATTATTATTATTATTATTATTATTATTATTATTATTATTATTATTATTATTATTATTATTATTTCATTTAATATACGTCTATGAGTAACTAAAGTCTGTCCAGGGTCTTTGGTGGATTTTGTGATTGAGATACTTTTTGTTACGATACCTAAGTTTTAATTATAGTTTTGTTTTGTATTCTTATTGTTTATCTTAATTAAATTATCCTATTGTTTTATTTATATGTTTCGGTTGATCAACATTTGCATGATTTAATTGATCAATTAACTAGTGATCAACTACAATTAATTGTAGATCTATAGGATACTTGATATTAGAATTCTTGTACGATGAAATATAACTACTTTCAATCATTCGACCTCTTGTTTTTTTATACTTTCTCTTAATTATATTTTTTCTATGAGGAATTAAAGAATTAATTTAGAGAAAAGAATAATACACTTGATAACGATCATTGATCAAACTTTGTTAATAATTATAGAAGAGGGATTGATAATTTGGGATAACTTATAAATGAAACTATAACACTAGGTCTTCTCTCCATTGATTCTAATTTGTATAACTATATAGTATCATTTTAATTTTTACGCCTTTGTCACGTTTTCGTTACCGTGAATCAACCATAATTTTCATTAGTATACATAACATAAAATCTTGATCAATTGATAGTTGTTAAATTAATTTATATAGATAAAATAACTATTTATACTACTTCTGCGATAGAGTACACTTGTTCTAAGTTTATTTTTAGCGCAACCCATTTCACATCATTTCATTTTTTATTTACTTTAAAACTGATAAAAAATTTCTTTTTTTTTTAAACACATTGTTTACATATTTTTTGGTAAACCATTCTTTACATATTTTAATTATAATCACTTTGACACATTTTCTAAATTAGACTCCATGTACCTAAGACATTCTAAATTTACCCCAAAAAA
>JBBPBO010001984.1:57365960-57396294 GCA_037974295.1 Cicer cuneatum
CATATTCCATAATTAGATCAATATTATAAATTTGCTTTGTTTTTCATAAGTATTATTTTATTGCGAAAAAAATTACAATTTCTTAAAAAAATAACATTTTACTAGCATAATAAACAATAATTAAAAAAAGATAACTACAATAAAAACATAACATTTATCATGATTTTAAAAAATAACTACATTTTAATTTGAGTAGAAATTTTACTGTATAAATATTTTATTAACACTTTTTTTAACAAATCTTACTAAAATTAAACTTTAAAAATAATATTAAAACCAATTTTAAAAATAATATATTTGACATTCTAATGTAAAATATTAACGTTCTAAAAATATTTTATAACCATACAACTTTTTTTCATTCAATACTGAATATATAAAATACTAATATAAATTTAAAATATATTACATACTAACTTGATGTAGAGTAGTGTCAGACTTGAAACTCATAAACAATAACAACTTTTCTCAATCAATACAATAACACTTTTGTCAAAATGAAAATTAAATAATATTAATTAAATAATTAACTTCAAATAAAAAATTCATTAAAAAACAAAACATAAAAGAGAAAAACATTTGTAAAGCAAGATAGAGAAAAAACTTAAAGAGAAGTTTGAAGTAAAAAATTAGAGGAAGAATAGTGGAATGATATATAAAGTGAAAGAAAAAAAAAAGAGCATTTGTGAATGGCTAAGAGTGCATCAGAAAGGGAAGTGTAGTTTGTGGCGGCTTATGCCGCTAGTAATGTCTAATGGTAGAAAGGGAAGTGTAGTTTGTGGCGGCTTATGCCGCTAGTAATGCCTAATGGTAACAATTTTGTGGCGGTATATGTCGTCACAAATGTCTATTGACATCTCAAATCAATCAAACCTGTTATGAGGATCAAGGCTGCCACAAACTCAAATAAATTTATCCTCCAATATTTTTGTGACTGCTTTTGGCCACTACCAAAATTGTAATTAGTAAAACAAAAATCTATTTGTGAGAATTTTTTCAAACACTAATTACAATCAATTTAAATATAAGTATTTGTGAGAACTTTTTAAGTCAATAATTTATGATGTTTTTTTTTAGCCACAAAATCTTTTTTAAGTTGGACACAATATGTTATTCTTGTAGTGATAGTGGAAACATTTTTTTTTATGGATGAACATAGTATCCCCAATGGATCAAGAGTGTTGTTTTGGTTTTGATTTGATTTTTTCTAACATCATTGTGCAAAAATCAAAACTCTTAAAAAAATAAAAGATGCGAAAATTGTGCACAATGAACTTGGCTTGATGATACCATCAATGTAGTTTTGCAGAGGAAAACTTGGAGAAGAAAGTGAATTACACAAAATGATTCTTCTTATTCAATGATGGAATCGAGTCCTAAATTTATACAATCAATCAAGTGAATAAAAAACAAAAATAGTACATGCAAAATAGAAAACGGTAACACACGCCAAACTAAAAACTAGCTAACTCCCTAACAAACTATTAATCACCATAATTAAGGAAGTAACCAAGTTAGTTAACAAGCCACCCAATTTATCGATGCCTTTATATTTTTTTATTGTAAATATTTGTCCTTGTAACAACAAAGTTGCTAAAACACAATTCAACAAAAATTTTGCTAAAACTTAATTGGTGAACCTCAACTTTATAATAGAACCGATAGCATCTTACCTTAAAATTTGAGTATTTTATCAAGCAAGGTAAAATATTTATATTCCTTCTAGTGATACTTCAAATTCGATAGTATTTTAGCCAACAAAAGACACATCAAGACAACTTCAATATTTAAAATTGGGACAACCTAAAACATCTCAAACAAATAAATACTATTCACTTAGTACCTTTTGCATTTATGTACTCACCCTCTCTAGATTTTTTTTACATGGAAGTTTTTTATTACTATATATTGAAAAAACATAGTCATATGAAGAATTCCATTCCATTGGTGGTAACATTATTCTGACAAATAAATAAGGAAATACTAGTTAAGATACCATTGTAACATGGTTCCTTAATTCCTTACTTGTCCGAAATCTAGTTAACGGTAAGTTTGTTCAGTAAAATCTGGATAGCCAAAAGATCCTTCTATTTCTAACCATAAGATTCTTGAATACAATACCAAACATGGATACCATTTTCTTAGGTTATATAGCCGAAATTGCAGTGGTTACTACTATTACATGAACGTGCCGTTTATGCCACTCATGCTTATATTTTTTGGACATTAATTATATTTTTTGTATCATTAGCACTAGCCTACCAATATATAGCTATTAATGCCATGAAGTGTACTTTTTTTATGTATTCAATAAAAATAATAAATATGTGTGTTACCATATTTATGTTTGACAAAAAAGATAAATGAGAAAGTCTCAAAGGTTGCATTGTATAAATGTCTATGACTATGAGTTGCTACTTGCTAAGCTAAAATATAAAAATTGATGGATGTGTCATGTGTGTATATATGTACTTTGATTGTAGTCTTATCTATGATTCACATCAATTCTCGAATAATGGTTCACTTCTATGTGACTTTGACCTTGAAACCCTTTCGGTATATACAGCTGTTGGGTTTAGTAGTGACTAGTGATTGTTGAACTAAAGATGAAAGGAGAATTTTTAATCTAAGAAATTAATTAATTTGATAAAGAAATATGGTTGACGGGTGTAAATTTAAAAGCTCTTTTGTGAATAATAGTATTGCTCATGAAACTTTTTGGTTGCTTTATTTGTAACACCTTTTTTTAGCATCATTATAGTAATGAGTAGTTAGCCGCTCACATAACTGACTACTCAAATAGATAGAGTAGTAATTATTATTATTATTATTATTATTATTATTATTATTATTATTATTATTATTATTATTATTATTATTATTATTATATATAATAAAACAAACAAAACAAATACAGTACTGCATCTCAATATATATATACATATATATATATATAATATTGCATAAAGTAGTATGGTTCTAATTCGTATTTGGTAGAGTTGGACAATGGTCAAGTTTAGGGATGGCAATTAGACTTAGATCTAGTGGGTACCCGCAAAAAAACTCATAATGGGTAGAGTAAAAACCTGCATAATAGGTATGGGTATGGAGACGGGTAATTACCCGCAAAATTGAACGGGTATGGGTGCAGGTACGGGTACTATAATACCCACCCGCTCCGCACATATATTATTATTATTATTATTATTATTATTATTATTATTATTATTATTATTATTATTATTATTATTATTATTATTATTATTAGTATGTAAGTTTGTTTGAACTTAAATAAAAATGATTTTTGTTTTAAATAATTTAGAGATTATTTTTTAGAGATTTTTTAAAATATGATTTTTTAACTCCCGTTTGTTTACTATTATTAAAATGAATTTTTTTGTACAATAATTTTTAACATGTTTGTATACAATTTTATAAAAATAATTTTTTTAAACTAAAAAATTACCATAAATGACATAAAAATGATTTTCAAGAAAACATGTTTGTTTGAAAAAATATTTTTTAAATACATGATTTTTCTAAATACACATATGTCTCTCGACTATCTTATGCATCTCTATCTCCCCTTCCAATCTCTATCTACTATTTCTCTCACTCTACTATCTCATGTCTCTCGACCTCTCATTTTTATTCCAAACAAATCAACGATTTTAGGTCATTCATTTTATAATTTTCGGATCCTCCTGAAAAATAAACATATAAGTAAATCATTACAAAAATATGTTAGTAAATAGTAATAGATTTTGGAGGTCATGTTCTAATCTTAAAAATTGGACCACTAATAAAAAAAATACAATTTTAATAATTAAAAAAATTTGAAAAATAAATTTTAGTCCCTATACACATATTTGATTCTGATGAATAGGTAAATAATTGTGATTTTATATTTAAGAGTTTTTTTATATTATTAATCGTAACTTTATAATTATAAATAACTAATATAATACACATATCAATTTTTTTACAGATCTCGGAAAATACCGTCCAAGGACTTGCAAATTCATAAAATATTCTTTCGGAAAACATTATTTTTGATGTTTTGATATTTATTGTAGTAATGTACTAATGTTGGATCATGATATATTTTGTAAGTTTTGAATTAGACAATATTTTGGTCTGTAATACTTATGATTTTGGATTTAAAATATTTGGGAATTTTTTTAAATTTAATCACAAACTATTTATTGATATATTTTTATTAAAGTGCGGGTAATGGGTATGGGTACGGGCACTTAAGTACCCAAAGGGCAAGGATACGGGTATTAAAGTTGATACCCACGAGAGTACGGGCACGGACACCACGAATATTTTTTTAAACTGCGGGTATGGGAACGGGTACTATACTACCCTACCCATTGTCATTCCTAGTCAAGTTCGAGCGAGTCCGGGTCGAAACACCCCTATCGATCCAAACATTAGTTGGAAATTAAAAGTCCAATTGTAATTGTTGTTAAAAATAGATTAATCGGTTTTTGGTTGGGCTGGGTTGTTTTTCAGTTTGGTTGAATTGGGTTGGACTTGATTTGGACCCATATTTTAGTCCAATTAACTTCAATATTTTTTTTTTAGCATTTTTCATCAAAAATAATTCATCAAATATAAATCAATTGATTAGCAGTGCAACAATT
Organism: Cicer cuneatum; assembly: GCA_037974295.1. Taxonomy (NCBI): domain Eukaryota; kingdom Viridiplantae; phylum Streptophyta; class Magnoliopsida; order Fabales; family Fabaceae; genus Cicer; species Cicer cuneatum. The sequence goes on from JBBPBO010001984.1 coordinate 57,370,610, forward strand.
TTCAAGTGTAAACAAGGCTCAATTAAAATTCTTAAATATACGGGAGGCTCAAAAATTCTTAAGACATAATTTTGCCAAATGTCCATTTTTCAAGTATATTATTTTATGTCCAATCTAATTCAAATAAAAAACGGACCATGCTAATTTCATTAACTGGAACATATCAACCTTATCATACATTGAGACAAAAAAAAATTCAATCTAAATCAATTGGAACAAATATTGAGATCAAAATTCAACCTTATTAATTGTACCAAACATTGAAACCAAATCAATTGGAACATATCAACCTTATATATCATACATTGAGACCAAAATTCCATGAATCTTTATCGTTGGTAACAAACCTAAATGATGATTTACAATTTCACGTTGTTTAGTGAAGTCATCCAAATCAAAGTCTTACAAATATCATCAACTACGAATTACTAAAACAAATTGTCATCAAGAATGAGTCATCTGAACAAATCATTCAAGCCACAACACAACGATAGTGTTATAATTACAGTCATCCATAATAAGTCATAAACACAGTTTTAGTTAAAATTACAGTCATCCAAAATATTCGAGTCTAATTATATATTATAATCCAATACTATTAAAATATATAGTAAAGAAAGATTAAGAACTTAATGAACAATTTGTAAATGGTTGATGCTGCAGCAGCTATACATAAAAAAAAATTATCAACCTTATCATACATTGAGACAAAAAAAAATTCAATCTAAATCAATTGGAACAAATATTGAGATCAAAATTCAACCTTATTAATTGTACCAAACATTGAAACCAAATCAATTGGAACATATCAACCTTATATATCATACATTGAGACCAAAATTCCATGAATCTTTATCGTTGGTAACAAACCTAAATGATGATTTACAATTTCACGTTGTTTAGTGAAGTCATCCAAATCAAAGTCTTACAAATATCATCAACTACGAATTACTAAAACAAATTGTCATCAAGAATGAGTCATCTGAACAAATCATTCAAGCCACAACACAACGATAGTGTTATAATTACAGTCATCCATAATAAGTCATAAACACAGTTTTAGTTAAAATTACAGTCATCCAAAATATTCGAGTCTAATTATATATTATAATCCAATACTATTAAAATATATAGTAAAGAAAGATTAAGAACTTAATGAACAATTTGTAAATGGTTGATGCTGCAGCAGCTATACATAAAAAATAATGAGATTAAGTTCATAAGAACATCAAGAATACAATCTAAGGAATACATCAACATTAATATATAAAGTTAAAGTTAAAGTTATAACCTTAAAACTCATTTCTCCAAATAGGAGAATAACCAATTCAAAGTCGAAAATAAAACCTCTGTCAAGTCTTTTGCCACTAATTTATTGAAAAAAAATAATTATATGAGTTTCAATACAACAAAACCAGTTCATATTCTAATCTAAACCAATAAGCACTTTAATACAACTTTCAATTTCAAACTTAACTACTAAAATTTCATGAGACAAACTAAAAAAATATGAAGGCAGTAGTTTACCAATTCACGATTCCCAATAGTGATGTGCATTTAAAATCTGATTGACATATCAAACACAACAGTTAGTACATTGTAGGGGTGGGCAAAATTTGAAAACCGAACTGAACCGTTTGAAAACCGAACCGAACCGGTTTTCAGTTTTAAAAAATCGAATCGAATCAATTTTCAGTTCAAAAAATTGAACCGAATCGAACTGGTTTTAATTTAATTTTTTTGTTCCTATAAGCCAAATTTTACATAATTACCCTTAATTATTTATAAAAAAAATTCTGTTCTAGTTTTTTAACCAAAAATCGGTTCGGTTCAGTTTTTGGAACTGAAAACCGGTTCGATTCGATTTTTTTAAAACTGAAAACCGGTTTGGTTCAGTTTCAATTTTAAAAAATCAGTTCAAAAACCAGTTTGGTTCAGTTCAGTTCTACAATTTGGTTCAAATTTTGGTTTTTTTGAACACCCCTAGTACATTGTAATTCATAGATTAAGTAAATATAATTCAATAAGTGTGAACCTACCAATTCTCAAGCATGAATCACACGTAAAAAAATTGTTGGCAGCAACCAGGCAAACAAACATTAGCAAATCATGTTCAAACTGATGTCAAGCAAGCACGGTCTTCAGCCAAAACATCAACCTCAAAATATAAACATGTGTTGTGCAAGTATGAGTCATATGTTACTCAAAAAAATAAAAAATAAATGAAATTTGTAAGTAACTAAATAAAATTGAATTAGTATAATTGTTAAGTTGCTAGTAAAGCTCAGTTACTTACTATATAATTAAAACATAACTAGTATAAAATTTCTTACTTAAAGGAACTTAAACAGGCCTAGGAGTAGCTTCTCCACCAATAACAAGCACAAGGTTTCCACCACTAGTTGTTGTTGAGCCTTGTTGAAGTTCTATAATGAATAAATGGTTAATAAATTAAAATTAATTTACAACAACATCAAATAATCTAATTAAACAAGTACATAGACAGATTACACAACTTGTCAGAATATTCTCAGATTTCTCAAAATCTTCGGTCCAATTGAGGTCTTTAAAGTATGAGAAAGAGCGGTTCAACCACTTTTGAGCGGAGATCATAACTTCAATAATTCTCAGATAACGTGTACTTAAGGAACTCTCTGAAGCTACAGTTGACACTGGTGTGGCCTAGATTTCTCTTACCATTGCTGCCAAAATAGGGTAACGACACAATTTTGCTTCCACCAAATCAAAATGTCAAATTTCTCACTATCTGTTAAACAAGGGTCACTTAAGTACCTCTCAAATTCGTTTTGCTTATCAATATTATCTTTTTCTTTTAAGTATTGTTTTAAAGGCATCTTCTTGTGCAAAAAAAGATGAATTTTTAGGTGAGGGCAAATTGGTCAACAAGGGAAATGCTTCCAGATTGGACAGTAACAGTTGCAAACACAACACTGCGATCATGGGCAAATTTGTACCAATTGTACAATTTTATTAAATTATCCTTAACATTTTGAACCTTCACCTTACAAATTCCTCACCATACATGTCATTAAAGCACCACTTAATATAGCTTATTTTATAATGAGGGTCATATATCACTCTAAAATAAAGAAATTGGTTGATTATTTTTATGTCACGCTAGAATATATATCACATTTCCCCTTAATATTTGAACCTATTACAACCACAACAGTATTCAAATTCAATTTTGTTTTCCCAATCTCATAAAGAATAGTCCAAGTGATAAAAACTATGTCCAAGGACACCTGTTGCAACGATGAAAAAATTTTGTTGCATCAAAGAAAATCTTTAAAAAACTAAAAAATGTTCAAAATTTTTCCCAATCATCAGAAGTAGGAGGACCAGCAGGTCCAAATCAAGCCAAATACCCAAAATCCTCACCCTCTAATTTATCAAAAGTTGCTTGATACTTTTCAGCAGCTTCCAACATGGTGTTAGTTGAATTTCATCTTGTGGAAACATCAAGATTAAGAAGCTTTACATTTTATATTACAAATTTCAATGAATTCCTTGAACTTTAAAGCTTTTTGTGGAGAAGAACGCAAAAGCCTAACAACATTGTGAATACTACAAATAAACAAATCTTGGTTTGTTAACCCATCTTGGACTACCAAATTCAAGATATGGGCACAACACCTTATATGAAAATAATCCCCTTTACCCATCGGTTCATTCTTGTTCGTAAGCCTTTTTCTCAAATAAGATACAGCTACATCATTGAATGATGCATTATCAATAGTACAAAATCCTAAAAACCAGCATTCCCATTTATTGTGATAACACTTCTGTCATTTCCCTAACCAAAAACCCTATACTTCATTCTAGAGCTAAACACATAGAAATCAAACATCATTTCATTAGAGACTTTTTTCAAAAAGGTGTACTTAATATTTAGTTTGTAGATACTGAACATCAATAGGCTGACATAATCACCAAACCACTAGCCGAAGATAGGTTTGACTTCATAAAAAAAAACCTAAACCTCATTCTTTTACCTAACTGATGTTGTGTCAACCTTATAGTAGTTTAGTTTCATACTTAGGATAAATTTTATGTTTTATGTTTATGTTATTTTTATTATATTAAAAAAATGGAAAATTACAACAAAAAAAAAAGGGCAAATTTAAAATAAAAATAAAAAGAGGCAAGTTTCACTTTCAAGTCTTTTTGTCTAATAACAAAAGAGGGAGAAAGATGTTTGATAATGTGGTGAGAAAAAATACTTAGAAAAATACTTAGATTTAAAAGGAGCCTTAAGTAAGGAGAAGTCAAAGTATTTAAAAGAAAAGTTGTTATACAAAATACAGTTTTGTCATCATCAAAAAAGGGAGATTGTTAGAACCAAGTTGGTTTTATACTTAGAGTTTTAATGTTAACAAGTATTTTATAAGAATAATATATCTGACTTTCCAGAGTATGGAAGAAGATTCGTGTTTTTGAAGACAATCTAAAATAAGATTTGATTCAGATTTATTATTGAAGAAAATATTTGACCAAGTTGAAAAGAAGATATGATCAATATCTTATCAACAATAAGATATGAATTACTTACAAGAAGATTTTATTAAGATTTATCAAAAGAAGATTTGATCAAGATTTATCACAAAAAAATATGAACTATTTACAGGAAGATTTGATCAAGGTTTATCTACAAGAAGCAATGAATTATTTACAAAAAGATATGATCAAGAATTTTTACAAACAAAATATAAACATAATCAATCTAGAAGAATTTCTCAAATTGGATTCTGAAATAAAGAATTGGCTAAAAAACATATTATCAAAAAGCATCTTGTTCAAAATTATTTTTGAATAAGATCATTGTTGACCAAGTTAGGAATGAAGATACAGTTCTGAATTAAACAAGTACTAAATTGAAGACCTAATTTTATCTATAAATAGATACTCAAGGTTGAAGAAGAAGATCATCGAAAAATCATAAAAGAATAGAAGAACTCAAGCTCAAAATTCCAAATTCATCTTAGAGTTCAAAGAGAGAAACACTTGTTCGAATGAGAAATATTTTCTAAGTGTTTTTCTTAGAGTGTGATAGTCATTGTTATAATCAGCTTCTTAGAAGCAACTACTCAAGTTCCAAACCTTTGTATTTAAACTCGATAGTGGTGTTAGTGCGCCTTTAACAATCTAGAGTTATCAAATTGTGTGGAGAAGACTTGACTGGTAGAGTCAAGGTGTGTGTGTTCCTCAAAAGTTTAGGTTTGTCAGGCTATTTCAGAAGATTGACTTGGAGGATCAGATTCTTTGTAATTCAAGTTGTTGAATTAGTGGATTAAATCCTTTTGAGTGAAAGGGATGGATGTAGCCAAGTTAATGATGAATCCGAATAAATTACTTATGTCATTTTATTCTTGCACTCTTTAGTTTTGTTATTACTTTTACTTCAAGTAAATCATCAAGTTTGAATCAATTTAATTAAATAAAGAAAAAGTTATCAACTTAGTCAAACACAATTCAACCTCCCTTTCATTATCGTGTTTGCACCTTTAGAAACTTCAGTGTATAATTTTTTAGATAGTTAAAATATTTAAAGTTAATAAATAGTAATATAGTTCTCGGAAAATTACATAAAAATTAAACATCAAACATAATTATTAATTAAGCATGAAATATTCATACAAATTAAACATAAAGGATAGATACTAATTAAACATAAAATAGTTGCTTGCATAGATACTAATTACGCATTAAGCATACATATAAATTAAGCATAAAGTCACATACTCATTAATTACAGGCATAATCTGCAATGTTTTAACCAATATAAATAACAAGTATGTTTCACGCAAATAAACATACATAGCATCAACTATCAAAATTGGAAAAACTTCAAAATGTAAATACCAACAATAACTATAGAACTTGGTTCCATGCTTCAGCTCCTCTCAATTCCAACATCTTCGTAGCTAGCTCCTTTTGACTTTTTCGTACTATGTTTCAAACAAAAAATTATACACTTAAAAGACAAATTTTAATTGAAACAGTAAACAACTAAAACCCTTAATCCTAATTACAAGTAACCTTAAACATGCAAATTGAAAATATATAGATAGTCCTTAAAAACTGTACGTTAAACTTAGAAACTACTCGCTACATTATAAACTAAACAATAAAAGACATGTCTTAAACAAAAAAACATTACAGTGTGCAGGCAAAATCTTACATGCTAATTAGAAACAACCTTAAAAAAATAAAAAGTGGAAAACATATTGGCAGTTCTCAAAAAATTTATACAGTTGTTGTATTTACAATCTAAACCATACATTATAAAATATAAAATAAAAGACCGGTCTTAAAAAAAAACCATAGAACAAAATTTCAATTGAAATTTAGAAAACTAAAACCCTAACTTCTAAATAGAAGCAACCTTAAAGAAGCATGTTGAAAAGATATTTATAGATCTTCAAAAATATATAAACATGTTAAACTTAAAAGCTAAGCCCTAAATAAAAAAATAAAAAACAAAAGACCTATTTTAGACACACACAAAAAAAAAAAAGATGAATTGCAAACAAAATCCTTCATCCTAATTAGAATTAGAAGCAACCACAAAAGACCTAGTGGAAAACCTATAAAATCTTAGAAAATGATTTTTCATAACATGATATAAAAAGAAATTTATAATCACTAAACAGAAAATAATTTTTTATTAACACTATGGAATTAAAAATTATGAAAGCACAACAAAAAAAATTAAAATATAACCTTTTAAGATAATATCTTCCTCAACTTTCAAAGTAACTCTTCAAGCTAATCGGAATCAGAGTATGTAAATAAAGAAAAAAACAAATATAAACAAATTAGAACTTAGAACAAAGACGAAAATCAAAACACTAATAGATTAGTTACACAAACTGTAATAAAAAATCAAAGCAAGAAATCGAAAATTATTGAACTAACCTTCAAAATTATGGTGTTATGTTAGTCTCCAAACCTTCAACTAAAGTGTTGTTTAATTTATTAACAATAAACAGAGAAAAAAAAAACATAAACAAATAAGCATAAGTTAAAAATGGAAAATTCTAACACTGAAATAAAAACATAAATTAGAAATGGGAAGAAGAAGATTCAAAGGACACTAGATCTGGTGATGCTGCAAGGTTAAAGGACTTTGACGAGAGATGGTAACTTTTCAAATGTGTGAGCTTATGATCTTGCTGGCTTTGTTAAATTAAATTGTGATGGAATTATTCACAATATTGGTAAGGTTGTTATTGGTGGTGCGTAGCAGAACCAAGAGGGTAATTTTATATATGACTTTAGTAGTAGTATTTTGGATGCAAAGTTAAATTATGACACGCAAAGGTGCCCATAGAATCAAATTATTGTCTTGCGATCAACCACATTATTTTTCATCCACAATACTTTATTTAAAGAATTCAAATTTAATTTCACCCGTAACAGCATAACAGTAGTGTGATGACATAATATTTGTTGGAGAACAAGATCCACGCTAGGGAATTAAAAAAATAACTATGCATACAACCTTAAGAGTATGAGTGCTATATAAGTCTAAAATTTTTGCACCAATTAGACAATTCTCAAGAAAGAGTTGGGCTTGTCTAACTTGAGAAGCACTGGTCCAGCCTTGAGTTGATATGTTCGGGCCGGGGAGGATTTGACCAATCCATCAAGAAAGAGCGTCACTTTTAGCACCGCCATTATTTACTAACCACACCACCCTTCCGTTTTTTAAACCACTCCATTAATCTAACACCATTAAACCTATAATTACAACAACCTTAAAATATGCGTGTTTATATTTAATAAAAACAATACAATGAAAATAAGTGAAAAATGTATGTATAAAAATAACATTATTGGCTCTTGCATAATCATAGGTAAAAAATTTCTTACACGAAATTCATAATAATATTTGGGTCAATGATGACACAAAGGTAAAATATTTGTTAATTAAAAAAATTTAATTACAGTCTTAGTCCTCTTATTTTTACTAATTCACGAAATTAATTCTCTTATTTAAAAGTCGACAATTTTAGTCTCTTCTATTATTTTTTATAATAACGATCTGACATATTTTAAATAATTTGACATAAATTGCAATGACGTAAAATGATTAACACCCATAAAATCGAAATAAAACACCATAAAAACTTAACTTTCAACTTCAGAAATTTTTCGTATATGTAATTTAATTAATAACATAAAAATAATTAATATATTTAGATTGTTCTATATTGTAGAATTGCATCTTGTGTTTTTTAAAAAAAGTCAAATTATTATTTTTAAGTTAAAAAATAGGAGATAGAGAGGGACCAAAATTTTCAACTTTTAAAATAAAAAGACCAATTTCGTGAATCGATAAAAATAAATTGACTAAAATTACAATTAAATAAATAAAAAAAAGGTAGAATATTTGGACCATCCAAGAGAAGTGAATAAAAGGTTACCCAAAATTCCACAAGACGTCTATTAAGAGATTACAAGTATTATGTCAATCATATATTTTTTTTTAATATTTATTACTTTATTGTTTAATATTATTAAATCTAAATAGATAAAAGACCTATCATTTTGTTGTTAGCATTTATATGGTCTCATTTTAAATTTTGCCATTAGATCTTTAAATTTGTTAGGTTAATCTTGATTTTGTTAGGTTAACAACATACATGGATATTCACTAGTCTGTCAAATGTCATGTATAACCTTTCCAAAAGCTTTGGATAAAAAATATTAAAGGAAAATGAGGCAAATAAATAATCATTTAACTTTTAAACATTAAAATAACAAAAAATAAGTGTTGTTTGACACAAGGTTTTAACAATACAAAAAAAAAATGAAAGTAATGTGTTTAAGTTTTTCAAAAAATATAAAATTTACGTACTTTTTTTAAATACTTTTAATATGATTTTTAACTTAACGAAACATAGTTTTATCTCATTTATAATTCTTTTCAAAATTTATTATAACTAAAAAATATAGTTTATATTAAAACTCATACAAAAAACACGTAAGGAAATGCCCTGAAAATTTTCCTTTCACAAAATGTGTTGCTCTCTTTGAATTACTTCTCAAAGTTGGGTGGAATGAGTTTTGACGTGGGATCCACTTTATGTCAATTTTTCCTTCCTTTTGTTTTGGATCCAAAAGGAGAACTTTCATTTTATATTTTTCTTTTTTTTACTTTCTTTCATCCTAAACAATACCTTAAAGAACATCTATAATAATGTTAACTTTACTTTATAAAGAACACACTTTACTAGATACTCTCTGAATTTGCAATCACTAACGGATTTATTTTTCCTTTAAATTTTGATATATTTTTAAAAAGTCATCATTTTAAAAGATGACTTTGATGTACTTTTGAAATCGTCATTTCAAAAAATGATTTAATGCGATTAAAGAAAAAAATAAAACAAATTCTTAAAGAGATTGTCATTGCAAACTCGAACTTTCTTAAGTAAGTCACCTTTACAAATGACGACTTCTAACCAAGTCAAAAAAAAAATACTTCGGTATATAGTTTTCAAAAGAGAGTATATTGATATTTTTAAAAAAAAATTAGATTATTGAAGAAAAAAAGCCTTCTAATAGAGACCAACCTTTATACAAACCTTTATACAAGTAGTCTCTCGCCTCTTTTGCGTGTGGGTAATATTATATAATAAATATTATTTTTTTATAAATTAAACATTGTATTAAAATAAATAATGATAAGTAAATGAAATGATATTAACCAATAATGTATAACATTTAATTCACATGAGACTCATTTAAACATGTTGGTTAATTTACTTATTCATCAAGACATGTTTGATATTCAGATTAAAAATATAATCATAATTTAGTGTGGAAATCGAATAAACAAATGAGTATGCATATTTTATGATCTACAATATGTTTGATCTATCAAAGATATTAGAAATATTTGGATTTACGACTTTTATGGTTTCTTGATGACAATTCTGAATAGTTTTCGAGCATATTGATTCTGAAAAGAGAGATGGATGACGATGACATGTTGGCTTGTGGTTTTTCCTCAACCAAGATTATTTATGTCATAAGAAATATTCAGATAAAAAGATGAGGTAGTATGCTGATATATTGGAGATCATAGTCTATATATAGGTTGATAGTCAATTAGGATTACCATTATTCTCAAATGGATCATCAATGACATCCACCTATATTTGAGTATATGTCAATTAGTTAAATAATAAATTATCAAAATAGAAATCTAATAAGCCTTATTACTTAATTTGATCACTAATCAACTAAGGATCCTAATTGATAAATAGCTAAAATAATTAAATAAAGATGTGTCTACAAAATAATATTGAATATAACAACTACATTAAATATTCCAACAAAACACTCATATAAGAGCATCGCCATTGTGGACACTTTATATTTCAATTGACTAGTGAAAATATCCACAATAGAGCTCTCATTTTAGGTGTTTAAGTGAGTTTCATATATAAATTTTATTCATTTTATAATTTATTTAACGATAGTATTTAATAAACATTTACTCTCCAGCTAAAAACCTCAAAAAGATTCACTAAATAGATTTCACTAATAAATTTATATCATTACATTTCGAAAACTCATTTATTTAATACAATTTATTGAACGAGTCCATTAAAAAAGGAGAAATATTTCCCCTAATTTGTCCATGCTTATCTCCACCCCACCATGCTGTTATCTCCTCCTCATCTCCACCGACCTCGACGCCAAAAGAAAAGGAAAAAATCATGTAACACCCCAAATTTTATAATAAATTATTTTATTAACGAAATAGAATTTTAAATAATTAATTTGGTGTTAAAATTATTTTAGAATATATGTTGATTAATTTTTGAATTAATTTTCTTTATATGTGGGCTATCTATGTGTATTATAATCTTGTACATATTAGACTAAACGCATGATATAAATAACAAATATTATACTATTTTATATATTTTTCTAAAAATAATAGTATGTTAGTGTAATATTTTAATGTATTTTAAAAGATTAATTATTTTATAAAATATTAGTAATATTTTAGTAATATAAAATAAAATAAAGTAGTAAAATGTGTTTTATGAGTTAAGGCAAGAGTAAAAGCTAATAGTAATAATACTAATAATAATAAAAATAATAATAATAATAACAATAAAAGATAAATAAATAAAAGGGAAAGGAAAGAGAAGAACCCATCCCAACTTCTTCGTACGCCTTCGCCTCCATTCCTATTTATTCTTCATCTTCTCTCTTCAATTATGACCACTATAGCGGGTGTCGTGCAAAACCGAGACCACATTTGTGATCGTTATGATCTTTTCTTTCATTCCATCCTAAAATTGCAAATTGAAAACCCCTATTCCTCTTTGTCAAAAATCACACCTCCGCATTTTGATCAAGATTTCGGCCACCATGACTATCAGCAACGAAAACCGTTCATCGTCCTAAAAAACAGATAGCATTTTTGGATTCCTGTCGTCGAGACCTTCAAGAAGCACTACTCATTTGTGTGTTTCGGTGAAGTTGACATCAGACCCTGTCAGCGCTCCAGCGCGTCGGTGAGGCATTTCCCAATAACTTGTTTCACTTTGTTGTTAATATGTTTCTTCTCCTAACATTTTTATTAATTATGTAACATTCATTTTTAATGTTCCGCGTAAATTATCAGTCTTGTTTCATTGACTCTGCAAAAGCGTCGATGCCTTTGGACTCGTTCGTTGCGCGTTGTCGACATGTCATGGTTGCTGAAATTTTTTCTGATCCTTGTATCGCACGAAAGCGTCAAATTGAGGTATGGGGTGAGAGTGAGTTCGAATTCATGAGTGTAAATTAAGTGTGATGAGCGGGAAAACCGTATTTTCCACAATTCATTCGGGGCTCGCTACGTACGGCTGAAGCCCTTTGAGTAATAATTGACCAATGAGAAAACTTGAATTTGGTGAGGTTAAAATATGAGTTAGAAACTTTTATAGGGTGTTTGATTTGATTTTGAAGATTGTGTGGTAGTTGAATTATTGTAGAATTGTGTATTTGATGTATTATGTGCTTTGTTTATATCCACCCTTGATATTGTTATATGATATAAAATGTGATGAATTGTAATGACTTGCATTACAATTGACGTGGTGTGTGTGTGAATGATCTAGTATTATTATTTGTGAGTAAAAATCCTGTATCGTTGGAGCTTGTGTATTATAATGATAAATTTTGAATGTAATATATGACTATGAAAATATGCAATGATGATGTGTACTTGTTGACTTATGACGTTGCCACCTTGATAAATATCATGAAATGTATATTGTGTTTAATGATGATGTGATGAATTTTACCTATACCAATGAATGTTCTCTTAATGGAGTGAGTAGTCTAGACCAACGAGGGGAGAATCTGGATGTTAATTATTTGAAGTGGGGATTATCTCGTCATCATATCGGTAGAGCCTGACAAGCCTAGTGATTTCGGGGAAGAACAATTGAATGAGCCTGATCGTGGTGGTCTGCTGTTGAGCCTTAAGGCAAGATTGTTAGACCTTGGAGGTATTCAGGTGGGAAATTCCTAGGTGACTAGGAGGTAGCACTCTAAATGTTGGGAGCTACCATGCAACACACGTTTTCCTCGACTATCGCGTATATGTGTCTCGGGTTGAGTTGAGGGGATCTATGAGGATAGGGCCTATGAATTGTCAGTCCACTCGTGTGGTGTCATAGTATCAAGCCTCCTAACCAAGTACTTCAGAGTTAGAACAGTACCAAAGAAAGAGAATGAGTCTAGAGTGTAAGAGCATGCATAGCATTACTTGATTTATGTGTTGACTTACTTAACGTTGTGGATTGTATTAATGTTTTACCTTGATTATTATTGTTAATTGTGATTTGATATGATACGGTGTTTAATTAATGTTTTACGTGTTCTTCTCAATTATTTTTTACTATTACATGTTTTTGAAGCTCACCACTCGTTGCTTGTGTTTGGCGCTTGCGAGAGCGCAGTTATTTCAGGTTATCAGTTGGTAACCCATGCTCTGATAGGTGATACTGGGTGAGAGTGATTGTTGTGTTTTGTTGAGTTACGAACTAATTTATATTTGTGTAAACTCTATCGATCAATGGTGTTATATTCGATCTTTTATTCGGAGATAAAAAATTAATTGTCTCTAAGTTTTGAGCAAGTTTTTATGTCAGAAAAATTTGTTTAATAAACCTCAGCTACATTTGATGTTAAAGGATTTTTATGCAACGTCTTATGTAAGTGTGACATCTTGAGCTTTATATGTTAAAAGAAATTTTTTTTACATACTCTATTTTGGGACCGCTGTGAATCTCTTTCAAAACTAGTGCATTTGGCTTTTTATTTCAATTTGGGTTTAGGGTGTCACAAATCACATCACTCTCTCAGCTCTAATAATCACTTTCTCTTTCCTCATTCTCTTTGCTCTATCGATCAACTCTACACTCGAGATCTCTTGCTCTGATCTCTTGATCTCTCTCTTTGGTCTTTTTGATATCTTGCTATCTCTGGAAACAAGAAAGTGAGGTTAGGCGCCAATGATGATATATGTGATCAGAAAATGTCGTCAAAAATGGAAGTGAGGTGAAGCACCAATGACTAAGTATGTCAGTAACGAGGGAAAGGTGAGGTAGGGTCATAAGAAACAAATAAGGCGGGGAAAGAGGGACAAAAACATTCTAGTCATTTTTTATTTATTGTTATTGTAATTTTTTTCGGATGAGTAACATAAAAAAAAGTTATATAGACGAGTGTCAGATAGTTGTATACTAAGTAAAGGGTGTTCATGAATCGAGAACTAAAAAATAGAAAAATAAAATGATGTTTACAAAAACTCTCATCTATAAGCATCTATTTTTCTTAATGTTTACCAAAACACTCATAGCTTATGCCATTTTTTTAGTTTTTTGGGGAAAAAATGATATTCAAATTGACATAGTACATTAGATACAAACAAAAATTCAATATTGCAATAAACAAAAAACATGAAATCTGCAAACATACTCATATCATCCAAGTTAATAACATACAATGACACCATGCCTACAAATAATAATAATATGACAACTTAAGTGGCAACAAAGGAGAAATGCTCCAAGGAGTGATCAACAATTGAAGGTTAACATGCTCCCTAATTAGTAAAGCAACCCCAAAACTTGTTTGTACCTCTAGCAAGAGGTCCAAGGAAATGTCCTAAGAGTGGAAGATCACATCAAGGAGAATGCTTGTATGGTAGGAACATCTGTTTTTGGTGTAAGATGTTGGGGCACATGAGTCAAGATTATCCACAAAGGAAAAGGAAAGGGCTAGGCAACGTAAACGACTCACCCATTCGAATGGTCTACACTCTTGATGCTAAGAAGGCTAAGGGAAACAACGACTTGATTATCGGTGAGTGTTTTCTAAATAATGAACCTTTAAAAGTATTATTTGACATAGGTGCTTCTTATTCCTTTATTTCCACTAAATGTGTTTTATGCTTAGATCTCAAATTAACTAAGTTTACCCTTCCCATGGTCGCCTCCACAGCAGCTGAGAGTAGTGTCGAAACTGCTTTGTTTGTAAAAGTTGTCATCTTGTTGTATCTGATAGAGTCTATCCAATTGATTTGTTCTGTTTATCTTTGAAAGGAATGGACGCCATCTTAGGAATAGATTTCCTTTCAACTAATCGTGTACTTATAGATTGTGAAGAAAATATTTTGTATTTTCGTCCTGCTATTCTGAGTAGAAATGAAATTAATTCCATTCTACTCCTCAGTGTGCCTCATCTCTTACAATGTCTATGTAGTGGGTCAAGGTTTTCTATTAATGTCATCTTCATATTCGAGACCCAAACCTGGTGTAGCTACAGTTCCAGTTGTGAATGAATTTGTAGACATCTTCCCAAAAGATGTAATTTATAAACCAGTTTCCATTACTCTGTATAGGATGTCACCTCCAGAGTTAAAAGAAATAAAATATCAATTAGAGGATCGCTTAGGTAAGGGTTTTGTAAGGACGGGTGTCTCTCCATGGGGTGCTCCAATTTTATTAAACAAGAAGAAATATGGTGGAATGAGACTTTGTATAGATTATATGCAACTCAACAAAGTAACCATTAAGAATAAGTATCCTTTTCCTAAGATAGATGACTTGTTAGACCAACTTGGATAAGCTATCATCTTTTCAAAGATCGACCTTAGATCAGGATACCATCAATTTCAAATAAAGTCTAAAGATGGTCAAAAGAAAGCTTTTAGAACACGGTATAGACACCGTGAATTTCTAGTTATGCCCTTTTGTGTAACCAATGCTCCGGCCATATTCATGGATTATATGAACTGCATCTTCAGACCTTATTTGGATAAATGTGTAGTAATCTTTATTGATGATATCCTCATCTATTCTCGAAATTCAGAAGAGCGTAAATTACACCTCAATATCGTATTGCAGATCCTTCCGGATAAGAAATTGATCACGAAACTAAGCAAGTGTGAGTTTTGGATAAGTGAAGTAAAGTTCTTGGGTCATTTGAATTCTCAATGAGGCGTAACAATTGACCCTTCTAAGGTAGAAACTGTTTTGAATTGGAATCAATCTAAGAATGTTACGAAACGTAGAAGCTTCCTAGGGATGGCCAGTTATTGTCGTAGGTTCATTAGGAAGTTTCCTTAGATAGCTTTACATTTAACTCGGCTCACGCGGGAAAACCGCACTTTTGTATAGGATTAAGATTGTGAGAAGAGTTTCCAAGAGTTGAAAAATCGCTTAACCATTGCACCTATCCTTGTTATTCGTGATTCAACCTTAGGGTATGAATTCTATTGTGACGCATCCTTCAATGCATTAAGATGCGTGTTAATGCAAAACCATAAAGTTGTAGTTTATGCCTCTAGACAACTAAGACCCTATGAGGAAAACTATGTTACCCATGACCTTGAGTTAGCAGCCATAATTTTTAAAGATATGGAGACATTATTTATATGGAGCTAAATTTGAAGTTTTTAGGGACCATAAGAGCATACTTATTTGACCAAATGGAATTGAACATGAGGTAGAGGAGGTGGGTGGAGTTTTTGAAAGACTATGATTTTGAGTTAAAGTACAACCCAGGTAAGGCAAGTGTGGTCGTTGATTCTTTAAGTCAAAAATTACTCCATGTAGCCCACGTGATGGTTAATGAGATGAGCTTATTAGAAGACTTTAGAAACCTTAACATGGTATCACTAGATGCATGATTCCTACTATGTCCTTTATAAATCACTTGTTATCTTCGTGATAGGAAGAGGCAAGCTCAAGAGTATTATGGAGAATTATAGTTTAAAAAAATATATTAGACTTTCAATATTTTTATAAATACTTGACTAATTTTTTATCAAACAACTCATTTATCTTAGTAGTGGTATGATGAGTAAGTGAGATTGAGAGACTCACTCTAAAAATTTGAAAGTTTATACCTAGAGTTTTAAGTTAATTTTATTTAATAAAATTAATTTTAAGATTAAAAATTAAATATATATTAAAATTTATTTTTATATATAGATGCACGTATTAAATATTTATTGAAAAATAAATAATTATTTCTATTAACGATTAAATGGTATCTTTTATTATTTATAGAGTTTTATTTTTTATATCACAATTTAAAATTATTTGTATCACAATTTTAAACTTAATTATGTCAATTAAAAAAATATTTTTAGGTTCCATTTATTTATATTTTAATGTAAATTTAGTTAACTGAAATAATATTTTTTGTTTTGATAAGAGTAATTTAATTAGTTATTAATAACATATGTGGGTCATCCCAAAAGCCCATAGCTCGCATAGGTTCTGAGCTCGTATACTAAATTTATAGTCTATATTAAATAAGAATTTTTTAAGTAGCGCATATCCAAAAATTATATTACCCAATTAAGCTAACCTGATCTAAGACACGTAGCCAGTTTTGACACCTCTAATTATAGGCTAATTGAATTGAGTAGTAACACTAGTCTAAAGTTAGCTCGCAATGTCACATCACTTTTAAGTTATGTACTAATGTTTTGTTCCATTAGTGAACCCTCAAGAGTCAAAATTGAGTATCACAATTTATTTCACTTTTTATTTTTTTATTAACATTTTCTTTTTTCAACTTAAATAAGTAGTTTATTTATTTTAAATCAAATTCTAGTAGTTTTCTTTTTCTTTTTGTTAGATAAGATATTATATTTTATTTTAAAGAATTTTTTATCAAGATTTGTTTCCTTATAACATCTCCAAGACAATTTCTTATCTCATTTCATAACATTTAAATGATGTCAGTTATTTTTATTTGGCAATGGAGTTCATTGTCTCTTGTTTATATTGAGATTCTTTGTCCCTTTAGTTTTTTTGAAAGTCCCTTTCACAAGAAATATAGAATAGAACTAGTATTTCTTAACATTAAAATTTAATAAATATTACTCAAAACTAATTGATTCCTACTAAAATAAAACGTGTGTGGCAATTTAAAAGAATCATTTAAAGAGTAAGTATTGGAGCAAAAATAATTGTAGCACTAAAAAGTGATGTGGCATATCGGGGCCATTCAAAAAACTCAATAAATTAATTAAGAGAAAATACAATGAAAATTTTCTTATGAATTCATTTAATAGGGTGAAGTCGACTTGTCAATCTTCAATTATGTATGCATCAATGTTTTCATTTTTAAGGGATCAAAACTCTCATCGGAGAAAAATGAACTTAAAATCTATGTTAGAGTTGATCTGAATATTGCATCATTAACAACATTTTAGATGGTTTTGGTGTAGAGTTATGTGGACATAACATGTTAGCATCCATATTTTTCTAGTAGGGTAGATTTTTTATGAGTCACATGTTTCTTTTAGTCGATATATTTAAATTTAGATTACATAGATATTCATTTAACAAAATATGATTTGAATTATTATCGGCCTTGAGATTATTATTGTAAGTTTATAGCACATTACTAAATTAATTTTGAGTATTGGGCTTTTGGTATGAGTGGTCAAATAATTTCTTGATTTTTTTATTTACAAATTCGTACAGAAGTTTTCACTATCGTATAATAAGTTATAAATTGACATAGGAAGTCCTATAACAGTATAGTTTGCAAAAAAAAAAAATCCTTTATATTCAAATTTCAACACACGTGGTTCAAGATTGTCTTCTTCAAAACCTTCTTAGCTTTTGTTTTCTTATACATTCTTATAACCCTTCAAAAATCATTCTCATATTTGAATTAGGAATTGTCACCTTGGATTGGATTCCTACCACCGAATTTTAACGTAAATATTTGTGTCTTTCATGCAAATAAGACAAACCAATTTACCATGTGTCTCTCATCCTGTTAACACATCCTATAAACGGGTAAATCATTAATGGTTCACATCAAAGCAGATTTTATCATAAAATTTTGTTTGCAAGCGATATCATATGTCGAAGATACCACTCCACGACATCTTCAAATCGTCGTGTAGGTCCAGTGACCTACCAATTAGCTTTATCTCCTTCTCGGCCTAGATTACTCGATGTCTTTCATGTGTCTCAACTCCAAAAGTACTTTCTTGACCCGTCATAAACCTTACACCATGAATCAATCCAATTGAAGCCAAACCTTAATCGGTGTCAAGTCGAATTGTGGACCGAAGCTTGAAAACATTAAGAAAAAAGGCAATTTTGTTGGTTAAGGTTGTTTGGAAGGTATGTCACCCGAATACGCTACTTGGGAACTTGAGTCTAAAGTTTTAGAGAAGTATCCTCACTTGTTTTATAAGGTAAGTTGCTAAATTTTGAGGACACAATTATTTAAGGGGGGGAGGATGTAACATCTCAATTTAACCTTAAATAATTGGTAGTAAGTATTTTATGTTTTATTTATTAATATACAATTAAAATTTGTAAAAAAAAATAATTAACTAATATAAAGTAATACATATTATAGTTGGTTTTGGGGTTATAAGTAAGGAATTAGAAAAGTGAGTATAAATAAAACACACATAAGGCTAAAGCCTAATTAACCAAGTCAACACCACTTATTCCTTCTTCAATCCATTTACACTACACAGTCATACCAAAATAAAATACACATCACTAAACTAAGAGAGAATAGAAGAAAAAAATTAAAGGAACTTAGACGGAGATGAAGCAAGGGTGAGAGAAAGAAGAAGAAAAAAAAAAGAAAGGAGAAAGAAAAGGATAAAGAGAAAAAAACTTTGGCAAATCAAGAAGAAGAGAAATGAAGAGTGCACATTTTTCTTGCTAGAATCCAAGGAAGAAAGAGTTGGGAGTATCATTATCTTTTCAACTCTTTTGAAAATCAAGAGGTGGGTTCCCTTCCACTATTTCCTTACATGCATGTACGAGGTAATGTTTACCATAGATTAGAGATTTGGGGTTTAACGGTTTGAAATGAAGAAAAATGAATTTTTTTTTCTATGTCAGATTTAGGGGTTTTGGAATAGATGATTAAAATAGGTCATGCATGTGAAGTTCTATGGCTGAAATTGAGAATAAATTATAGTAGAATTGAATTTCCTTGATGACATGAAAATATGCTCTTTTGATGTGTTTGAGATTAAAGTCCTTAAATTTAATTATTGTGTCAAATTATGTGGAGTGAATTGACGTTGTGATGTTGTTTTGATATATTCACATTCTAATTTATTCATAATTGGTACCATTTGTGTTTACAAAAATTCATTAGAAAATTAGTGTGATTGAATGAGTGATGTCAACTTAAAATTTGCAGGACATATGTGTGATGTTTTAGTCATAATTTTTTCTCATAACTTTATTTTTGAATGATTGTTCATTTTCTGAAAACTAGACTCAATTTGAGTAAAAAAATTTATCATATTTTATTGAGTATTGATACTTAAAAATGAATTGCAAGTTAGAACAAAGTTGTTGTCGTGTATTTATGTACTTGTGTAGTATTTTGATAAATTGCAAAAATTTGAGGTTTAATTTGAAAAAAAAATAAATTTTTATATATAAATTAGATATCATAAAAAGAGTGTTCGTTTACTCAATTTTGATATTTCTAAATTTTTGCCAGACTCAATTTTACATTGTTTTAATATAAATTTGGGGCTGTTTTAAAAAAATAAAATATATTCCAATCATATTTAAATTATAAGAATCTAGATAATTATAATGAGATAATTATAATGAATGAGTAATGCTTGATATTATATTACTTAAAATCATAAAAAAATTTACAAGAATGAATATGCAATAATTTTTAATATAATCATTAATAGATTATATAAGTAAAAATCACTTATTTACATTATAATAGAGAGAGAAAAAACATAAAAAATAATTTCAAATAAAAAAATATCTTAAATCCACCTCTTTTGAATAAATAAAAAAGATAAAAACTTATAAAGAAAGGAAAGTTTATCTCTGAATTAAAGGAAAGATCCTTGTTGTGGATGTTTTGAGGAGGCCTTGTCAAATGTCAATTGCATGTATTTACAAGAATGCAGACAAGTCTCAACCTAAACATTACACGTAACATACCACGTGTCATCAACCTCTAAACTATATCCCTCCTATACCCACCACATAGCACATAGGCTCATACTACTTCCCACCGTATATGCATGTATGAAGAAAACCATCTTCACACAACAACAAAATCACACACATACCCATTTCCAACACAAACAATGACGACGACGACAACAACCTTCGCACAATTCTACGACTCATGGTTCGACCAATTCCACAGTTTAGTCCAACAACTGAACACACCAAACCAAACCGACGCAGAGGAACTTATCCGGAAGGTGATGTCCCACCATGAGGACTACTATAATGCAAAATCAATGGCTGCGGAGAAAGACCCTCTCCACGTGTTAGCATCTCCTTGGGCCACAACACTTGAAAGATCACTTTATTGGATCGCAGGGTGGCGACCCACTACAGCATTTCACCTCATATACACTGAATCATCTCTCCTATTTGAGTCTCACATTATTGATATTCTTCGTGGACTCCGAACCGGTGATCTTGGTGATCTCTCCCCAACTCAGTTCCGTCGTGTCAGCGACTTGCAATGTGACACTGTAAGTAATTCACTTTCTTCTTTTTTTTTTTTCCATTTAAAAATATATACGCAGAGAATTTAGCAATTTGCGCAAAGCTATTTTTTTTTTATCTTCCCCTCATTGTAAATGTTATCATTTGAGTCTTAAAAAAAATTAGTTATATAGATTTTAGTGATAAAATATATTTCATTTGCTCATTCTTTTTAATAGTAATTTGTTGATTAATTTTTTTACTGAAAAATAAATTTCTTTTATACAAAAATATAAACAATACAATCAGATTTATTAATTAAGAAAATAAAAAAAACATTAACAAAACTTATAAAAAAAATATATATTTGAACACACATTTTACATAATACTTAACACTTATGCACTGTGCACTGTATTTATACGATCAATAATATTTTTTTTTTAAAATGCTTCTTTTCAAGATTTTTTTTTTAATTTCATTTTAATTATTGAAACATCTTTTTGTGACATATATATAATATTTTATTAACTACTGAAATATAAATTATTAACTATTTATTTAAATAATATCTCAATTAACTATTAAAATGTAAATTATTAACCACGTTAGAGTAGTGCGATTTAATGAATAAAAAAATTACTGGTTAATGTAATGTCTCTTAGTGGTTAATAAGATGTATGATTAAAAAGTAACTAATGACATGTTCTGGTTAATGAAGTATTTAAAATGAATAATGGCTAAATAAATTTGTATCTTGTGTTAAAAAACTTTTTATATAAAAGAAGTTTTTTTTGGCAAAAACAAAAACTAAATAATATACCGTAGTGTTAAAAAATTGTGTTTTAATAACACTAAGTGTTATAAAAATTGCAGAAACCAATAAAAAATAACTTAACCAATATCATAAAAACCAAAACAATGTCATAAAAGCCAAAACAATGTCTTACATCGACTAATGATCAAGAATAATGTGAGATCTACAATCTTTAATATCATCCATTTTCAGAAGAAAAAAAGTATTTGTTAGTATTTACTCATATCAACTATAAGTGGTCTCTAACATAATTAATTCAAGTATGTATTGACTGATCTTTGTAAGATTGAGAGAGTGTTATTTAGTGGTAGTTTCCATATAAGCCCCTTACTCAAAATACGATACTAGCAAAATGAGTCATTTGTCTTTGTAAACACTACACCAATATGAAAAAACAAAAATATGTCATACTACGATAATGAACAAACCAACGACGAAATTATAAATAAAACAAGAAGAAAAAAAAAATTTGTGTGGAAAATCACTTATTTAAATAACATGAAGGAATAAAATAACTTAAAGTGGTATCTTCAATCCAAAAAATGACTTTAAATTATCCCTTTAATTAAGGGTGTATAAGATTCGGTTCTTTCTACGAATCCGTCTTGGCCCATAAGCAATGTGTTGGATCTGATCCAATCTTTTTATAAAAAAACAGAGACCAAAAATTAAGGATAAGGTAGAAAAAATGTCGGATTCGGATTATCTCTCAGGTTATTCGTCTCATTTCAAGTTACTTTAAAAATAAATGATTATTTTATGTTATCACTGATTCATTCTCTATAAAAAAATTATCAATTACATCACTAATTTAGTAATTTAGAATTTGTAGAACAATATTAGAATTACTACTCTTGAATAGATTGACAAGTGCTAACTGTAAGTGATTTGTTATGAGTTACTTTATGTTTGATTTATTTTTTTCTAAAAAAATTGTTTGTAAAGATTACTATTTGACAACTTGTTTTGGAACCAGTTGATCTCGTTTTTATTTCATCATGTCCTTATTGATTAAACAATTCATTGAGTTTATGAAAAAGTTGATATGATCAAATGAAACGGGATAAGAAAAGTATCAAACGTGATTTAATTCCTACCTCTAATGGATGAAGAGGAAGAATAACAAGGATTTTCTTATGAGGCAGCGGCCTTTTTTTGGGTTTTAGATGTGTATCTTTTTTAGACATTGTTTGTTAATTAGTTTTGGGTTTTAGATGTCTATCTTTCTTAGACATTGTTTGTTAACTAGTTAGATAATGTTTGTTAACTAGTTAGATGAGTTAGAGATACAATAAATAAATAGATAAATTATAGAAAAAATAATAATTACTATTTTTTTTAACAATAAACTTATCAACGGCTAGTAATTAAATTGTATGTACAAAACAATAATGATGACTATTTATTTTTTATAAATAAAATTTAAGATAGGGATGTGTTCTAATATAAAATGGAAAATATCTTAAAGATTCATGCATTTATAAATATTTTATATTTATCATCTTTTAATAATTTTTTAATTAATAAAATATAAAGATACAAATAATATCCAATAAATAATTTAAACCGGCTTTTGTTTGAGTAGAGAACCAATATGCTAGCGTTTAACACTTTCTTTCGTTTTGAAAACCGTAGTTTATCATTTTGATCACATCTAATTGATTCATTCCTTCTTTTTTTCCACTAGTTTTTTTTTGTATAGTTACCAACATTTTGATGGTCACAAATTCATTTCATGTGTATTGGGCGAAAATTTATAAGTCGTACCAAATAATACTGCTATTAATAATTTAATCTAATGCATGTATTACCACAGTCAAACTACATATATTAACATTAAACAAAAATGCATGTATTTCCACAGTCAAGCTAAATATACTAACATTAGAAAAAATAATTGGATAATAGATAAAATCTAGAGAACAACTAGAAATGCAACCTTAAACATGCTATTTTCAATGTTTTTCTTTTGGTAGAAAAAAATATAAATATTATTATAAATTTACATATAATTGCGAAGTTTCGATTTAATAATATCAAAATTTATCAGTTGAACTAGAATTAACAGATTTTATTTTCTTAATTAAATTTTACTGAGTCCAACCAAAATTTATGTATAAATGAGACCATTTTTCAAAATTGTAGGTGGGGAGTCATTTGAATTAGTATATTTGTGGTTAATTGATGGTTCAACGGATCTGTTATTGTTAGAATTTAAAAAAAAATATATTTTAAATTTATATTTTTATGGGAATTTATTCAAAAATAATAGAAGATATTTCAAATTTATTTTTTATAGACTAATAAAGTAATTTTAATATTCAATAATTTAGATATATATTATCAAATATTTTAATATGATAAAAATGTTATTTTTTAAAAACAGAAGTATCTCTTATATATGTTTTTTATGAGAAGTTTTATAAAATAGTTTCTCATTTTAGTTATTTTTTGAAATTTTATTATAAAAAGTAGTTGCAATAAATAGATAAAATATGAAATTTTATTTTTAATTTTTTTCATAAAAAAGTTATAACTATAAAAGTTATTTTTTTAAAAAAACAATAAGAAATAGACTTAATATAAAAAATTTAATATTGCTAATAAATTACAACAATTCATATACATGACTTTAAAAGTAATTATAGTTAAAATCAAACATTTGATAGATATTATTAATTGATTATAAAAATATTTTATATTATTAATGTATATAAATTAAATCTTTAGTATTTGAATGGTACTTCTCTAAAATGTATTTAAAAGTATTCTATTAATTTGAGTTCAACTAATAAAAAAATTATATTGAAAATATTTATAAATTATATTTTTAGTATTTGAATAGTACTTCTTCTCTTCAATGTATTTAAAAGTACTCAGCAGGAAACTTTTGTTTGGTTTTTGTTTTGTATTCAGTGAATAATTTATTATAATATTTATGATTAATTGGAAAATGGAAGGTGAAGGAAGAGAATGCAATAACAGAGGAGCTATCAGAGTGGCAGGACAGTGCGGGCGAGTTGATGGGTTCAGACGATGATATCAACGAGAATATTGGACGGCTGGTAAGCATTATAAAGAAAGCCGATGATCTACGGCTGAGGACGTTGCGGAGTGTAGTGGAGTTTTTGTCGCCACAACAAGCTATCGAGTTTTTGATTGCTTCAGTTGAGTTACTCGTTGGGATACGTGGTTGGGGATTGAATCACGATCGTTCACGTCCTAGGCCATCATGAATTTTATTTATGATCAAATTATTTATCTCTTAATTTCAATTCATAAAATTTAAATCATTATCAACTAAATTAAGTATTTTCAGGCATAATTTGTGATCAAATTTATGCTCTTCCAACTTATCAAACTAGAGCTTGAGTGTATCTTCAATTTATCTACTTCGTCAAATCTCTCTTAAAACTTACTTAATATTTTTTTTTTAAATATACCTAAATTAGATTAAAGAAAATGAATTTATAGTAGAATGGTAATGTATTATTGATTTAAATAGTTTTATATAGAGACAGACCTTGTATATAGGACTCTATTTTTTCCGAAAAATACTTTTTTTCCACTTGTAATAATGGGTATATTTGTTTAAGATTTAAAAAAAATATAAATTAGTTTAAATAGTTTATATTAAAAATATAATTTAAGTATTTTATCTATTTTTATAATTTTTTTTGGATAATAAAATTTTAAAAATAAATAAAAAATTATTTTGAAAAGTTTTTCATAAAAACTATTTTTAAAAAATATTATTTTTTTAAATGTAATTTTTATCAAGTTAAAATATCTAATAATGAATATTTAAATTATTGAATATTGAAATTACTTTTTTTTTTAAT
>JBBPBO010001984.1:57396566-57416938 GCA_037974295.1 Cicer cuneatum
TTTTAAATTAAAAATAATTTTTTATTGTTTCAAATTTTTTTAAAATTATTTTGTTAAAAAACTATTTTTTTTTTTTTGCATAAGAATAAAAAACTAAAAATAGTAGTTTAGATAAGAGAGAAAGATGTTGTCATTTTTAAAAATAAGGAGTTTCGTGCTGAGACGTAGGATGGATACAAAACAAATAATCCAAAATTCTCAACAATATTTTAAAATACTATTCATTTTATTTGAGTTATAATTTGTAAAATAAAATTGATACAAAACAAATAACCGTTAATTTTTATACCAACTATAAGTTATCTAAAATTTATATTTATACTTTATATCTAGAATATCCAAATTATGGAATTATTCTTGTAATTCCATTAATATTTATATTTATACTTTATCTATAAAATTACTCTTGAAAAAAGAATAATTATTAAAAATCAAATTATATAATTCTATATGATAATTGTGGTTTATGTGATTAGATATATACTAATCGAATTACGATGAATTTTGATTAAATCTGACATGGCATATGTTAATAGATATGCTAATTAATATAGATATTGTGGTGTATATTGTTGTAATTATGGATTCTATAATCGGTGTATTTATGAGTTAAATTATTTTTATAAGTTGAATTGTGGTTGTTGGGTTATTATTGTCGAAATGTATGTTTGAGTCTAATATGTGAAGGTGACATCATATGGGCATATTTTCTTGTTATATGAATTAATATGACTAAATGTTACGAATCATGTAGATTAGTACATATATATTCTTATTAGATTGGTATCTGTATATGGATTAAAATTTATTTTATCAATTTTTTTTAATTATTAAAATTGCAATTTTTTTTATTAAGCTCAATTTTTAAGATTAGAATAGAGACTCCAAAATCTTTAAGACGATCCTGAACCAAATATATCAATTTTTGTAGACCAAATTATAATCTAGATGTCTATTATTAAAAAACCAGAGTGAATAATTTATAAAAAAAGTTACAAAAACAACTACTATAATTGTAAAATGCAGTTACGAAATGATCGATAAAGGGATCATATCTGATTTCATAGAGAGCTGACATCGATACACCAACAACTTTCGTCTTCTGATGATTAGGGAGATGACAGTCACCCTTGATGTTTTTCCTCTCTTGTACATATACCTATCACTGCTGCATTCTACACTGTTAATGTATTTAACAAAGATGATGGTGCAAAGATATTAGTTGAATTGCTTTGAGTTACTAAGGCTTCTACTATTTTAGGTTACACAGGCAACCATAGTTCGATATAATGGACTACTTGAAGTATACACTTACATTGTCGTGACCAGCTATGGGAGATGGCTATGAAAACTTTTCTACTATTTTAGGTCGCTTGCACCATTTTCAGCGGCAAGAGTGCATTTGTAGTTAGTGTTTCTTACCTAGAGTTCTTTCGAGACTATGTCATATGTGGGGGATACACATGTGGTGTTGCTACTCTTGCTTACTTATATGACAATCTCCGTGAATCTAGTATGCATCACACTAGAACGGTTTCTTGGTATATGACACTTTTACAGGTAAACTCAATTGTTGTTTATTATGTTGATAAATTATATTGTTAATTATAAACTAACCATATGCTATTATATATGTGCAAGCTTGGGTCTACGAGTATTTCCCGAATTTATGTATAGATTGTTGTAGACCTTCTTCTAGATATGCTGAGGAAAAACCAGATCACTTCGATGGAAGCTAAATAGGGATAAGGGCTTGGTTCTTCTATTTAGAAAAGCCCTTCATGAAATCAATGTTGATCAAATATGTTGGCACCGTATGAAGAGCATAGAGCGATGCGGCCGTTTCAGGAGGCTTCTTTGTTTCGAGGG
This sequence comes from Cicer cuneatum, assembly GCA_037974295.1. NCBI lineage: Eukaryota > Viridiplantae > Streptophyta > Magnoliopsida > Fabales > Fabaceae > Cicer > Cicer cuneatum. The sequence continues at coordinate 57,398,436 of JBBPBO010001984.1, forward strand.
TGGATACAATGAGGTATGAAGATATATGCACATCTAACAGATAAGGTATTGCGTCAATACATTCATGTTCAAACATTCATGTTTCACCATTAGAGATAGTAGGTCAGACGACCACTCTAGAGGAAATGGAGATAATACTTACGCAATATGTCGTGCATGTAGTTGATATTGGTGTGGTAGTACAAGATCATGTAGATTGTATGGACGGTTACATGGAGTGGTTTCACAAGATTTATCACCCTTATATCATTTGGCGAGAACCAATTCATGTCGGTCGTTCAGTTGTAGAACCTTTTAACGATGGTCCATTTGTTGTTGATATGACGGTAATTGCATTAAAATTTATGACATATTTAATTAGTCACCTATTGTCTTATTTAAATTAATTAATGTATTTTTTGATGCAGTTTCGAGCATTACAAATTGCAGAAGAGCTTACTGGTCGTCAATTGGTATTAAGTGATGGTATCAAACTCACCAATGAGTTAATTATGATGTTGCATACTCAAAGGGTGGTGATAGAGATTGGAAAAATGTAGTACAATATCGTAGGAACTATATAGGGGCTTAGACATTATTTATTATGGATGTGTTGGTAAAATATTTTGGATATGTTTAAGCAATATTTTAGGAATACTGAATGTCACTTGTTTGGACAACATTGATTGTATAATATTAAATATCAACAATTAAGAAATATCAATAATTAAGTTTACAATAGGTTCATTTGTAGTGCTTGGAAATATTCACACCCAATCTTGGATGCAACAATTGTATGTAATCTCTCATTGTCATGCTTCTTCACTACAATACTTTTTCCACAAATTAGTTGCACATGGTATAGGAGAATCTGGCTTCAAATAAACTTGTTAAAATCAATAAGTTATTAAACAATAAAAAGAAGTTGATATAATCAAATTAAATATAACAATTAGTACATGCACGAAATGACTTAAAGTAGTAATGTCAATCATAAGAAAGGGGGTTTGAATTGTGGCCCTTTTAAAATTTTGACACCTGAATTTAATTTAAATTAACTCAAGCTCAATCTTGGTTGAAATAAAATGTCCAAAATGTTTTGGATATGTTAGAAGAAAATAAAATAGATTAGTTTATAGTGAATTGTGATTTTTGTGCACAAATAATTAGGGATAAGGGATAGAAAGATCACACACAAAAAGTATATTGGTTCACCCAACCCAGGCTAGTCAAGTCCTCACAACTATGAGATTTTCACTATGTGCTTTAGAACTAGAATGTTCTCATTCACACCTTTTCTCTTGATCACACCTTGATCAATTACAATCTTCACCTTTCAACCTAGAAAGGGTTTTTACTATCACCTTTCAACCTTGAAAAGATTTTTACAAACACACTCAATTGAACATAAAAGATAGACTTGAGTTATAAATGATGTGTATGATAAAAGTGTTTGGGATCTTGAAACTTCTCAACACTTGTTTGAGATAAATAAAAATAAACTCAACAAATGATGATCCACAAATATAGTGAAGAGAGTTGGAGTTTGCTTAAAGAGTTTTTGATTTGTTCTTGCTTGAACTAGTGTTGGTAAATTTGTAAATTGAACTCTTGCCATCATCTTCCAATTAATCTTCAATTTATAGATTATAAAAGGCTTGGAATACTCAGTTTAAACTGAATATAGTCGTTGGACACACTTCTCAAGTGGCAGATATGTTTTAAAACAATTAAACATGTGTTTATATTATTCTCCGGAACGTTCTTGACAAACGAAGAACGTTCTTGCTTTTGGGTCTGATGGAAAACGTGAATGAATGAGTAAATGAGCTGTGAAATGTTAGTTGGTACTGTTTCAAATCAGAATTATGCAAACCTTTCTACAGAATAATGTAAGTACAATGTATTTACGTCCTTGCTCACGACTCATTAATTTGGAGATCAATCTTGCCATAAATCTGGAGGTTGTTTTCCTCATTTGGGCATTCAGCTCGAGTTCTGGCTTCACCACTGATTTGAGCAGTCTTGATACTCTTTAAATTGTGGTTTAGACTGTGAAAAATTATCTGTTTTAATGCTACCTTTAAAAGAGAGTAATCAGAATGTTCTATTGTAAAACCATAACGTTTTTCATTTTTGTTTTGTATGACTGAGTACTAGACTTAGAGCTTTGACAGCTATTATGTGTCATACTTTTCTGCTCTGTGTGCGGGCTGTCTTTTTTACAGTTTTAGTGTCTTGTCGTTTATGTCCTTGCTGTACTTTTTAACCATCAATCTAGAGATTGATCTCCGTTTTTCAGACTACTATTTTTTAATAAACTATAATGATATTCGTTTTTCCAGACATATGTTTTTAATAAACCAGAATAATCTTCGTTTTACATATTGTTGTCTTTTTAATAAACCAGAATGATATTCGTTTTTCCATAATGATCTTGTCATCAATTTCCAATTTAGTTAAGACATGATTTCCTTTGATTTATATCATGGTGTGATCATTGATTGTTGTATGAATGTACTTGATCTCCTTTTTCTTTAAGATGTTATCTTGAAGATGTAATAATCATTCTCTTGAACACAAGCAACCTTTTTTACCTCTTTGTCCTCTTTCACAAGAGACGACCTTTTAATTTGGACATGATCACTCTCACAGTTAGAAATAGATCCATTTTTTTATTTTTAGAAATAGAGAGAATGAGCGCATAAATGGAAGCAAAATAACATGAATGTGACATCATGTCAAATATAATTTCTCTCTTTACAAAACACTATGCTAATAATGTTTGTAATTTTCAAAAACTAATTTTTTTAAGGAAAAAAAAATATGTCAAAGGATTTGCTCACATTAAAAAAAAATTCTTTTTCGCAAAGTTTTTGCGAACACGCAAATTAACAATAAGGCACATGTTCAAGCTTACTTTCATTAGTAAGTGTGTATGAGACTTTTTGATTGTTACTATTTTTATTTATCATGCTAAAAATATATTTAAACACTTAAATTAGTTTTCACAAAAGAAGTATGCAATAAATAAGACTCATTTGCAAAGACATATATTAATATACTTCAAAATGCTCACATATCAATTTTTCACTTCATGCCATAATTTTTTTGGATTAGTTTTGAGCTTTCAAGCAAAAAGAGACAACAATCTTTTTTAGGAAGACCAAACATATATTCTCTTATGGAAATCTTTCAAAAATAAATCCTAAATGAGCAATATGCATGATTTTACATCTCTAACCGAGATGAGTAATACAAGATGTTTCATAAAACATAATAATAATAATAATAATCATCATCATCATAATAAAATAATCATAATAATCATAATAATAATTAATAGGCTAAATAGCACTCATGGTCCCGTAATTTAATTTCAGTTAACGTTTTAGTCCTTTATCTTCTTTTTTTTCCGATTTGGTCCTTTATTTTAATTTTAAGTGACAATTTGATCTTTTATGTTTTAAAATGTCAACAGTGTTATCCTTTTTTTTTTACAAAAATTCATCAAAATTTTCAACCAAAACCCATAAAATTAATTCTATTCTTCAATATAATACAAATTTCATCAAATTCGAAACTCAAATATTCAAATAAACTCATATTTCCATCTCTAACAACATCAAATAAAGAATGGAATTTGATGAAATTTTTGTATGAGTTTATTTGAAGATTTGAGTTACGAATTTGATGAAATTTGTATTATATTAAAGAATATAATTAATTTTATGGGTTTTGGTTGAAAATTTTGATGAGTTTTTTGAATTTTTGTAAAAAAAAGGATAATATTGTTGAGATTTTAAAACATAAAATATCAAATTGTCACTTAAAATTAAAATAAAGGACCAAATCGGGAAATAAAAAAGATAAAGGACTAAAACGTTAACTGAAATTAAGTTAAGTGACCACATGTGCTATTTAGCCTAATTAATAATAAACGTAAAAGGACATAGAAATTTCAATTACCTCTATGCATATAAGTGATGTAACCTAAGCACCAATATTCACTACACATGCAGTTGATAAACCATTTCCAAAAATTGTAGCAAGACCTTCCTGATCAAGCTTTTTTAGTGATTTTATTCAACGACGAGTAATCTTCGAATATTTTGGAGCTTTTCTTCATGCTCATTCATTTATCTTGATTGATGATTGAAATGAGACAATTTATATTTTGTTGTTGACAGAGTTTCTCCATTATGATATCAATTATTGTCTTCATCTTCCAATTAATCTTCAATTTATAAATGATAAAAGACATTGAATATTTAATTTAAACTGAATATAGTCGTTGGACACACTTCCCAAATGGAAGATATGTTTTAAAACAATTAAGCATGTATTTATATTGTTGTCTAGAACGTTCTTGACAAACGAAGAACGTTCTTGCTTTTGGGTCTGATGGAAAACGAGAATGAGTGAGTGAATGAGCTGTGAAATGTCAGTTGGTACTATTTCAAATCAGAATTATGCATAGCTTTCTGCAGAATAATGTAAGTACAATGTATTTGCGTCCTTGCTCATAACTCATCAATTTGGAGATCAATTTTGCCATTAATCTGGAGCTTGTTTTCCTCATTTGGGTATTCAGCTTGAGATATAGGCTTCACCACTGATTTGGGTAGTCTTGATACTCTTTAAATTGTGGTTTAGATTGTGGAAAATTGTTTGTTTTGATTCTACCTTTAAACGTGAATAACCAGAATGTTCTTTTATAAAACCATAACGTTCTTCGTTTCTGTTTTGTATGAGTGATTACTGGACTTAGAGCTTTGACAAATATTATGTGTCATGCTTTTCTGCTCTGTGCGCGAGCTGCTTTTTATAGTGTTAGTGTCTTATCATTTTTGTCCTTGCTATACTTTTTAACCATCAATCTGGAGAATGACCATGTTGTTTGTTCTTGATGCTTTGCTTTGCCTTTGTTAATCTTTTGGAATGAATTTGTCCAAAATGATCTTGTGTATGTAATTTTGTTGCTTTCGTAATGAAGGCTGGTAATTTGTGATGAAGATTGATAGTTTTTGACAGCCCAAAATGATCTTGATTTAATGAAAACTTTGTTCTTTCGCAAACGAGAATGATATTGTTTGTAATTTTCTTAAACCAGAATGATCTTCGTTTTTCAGACTGCTGGTTTTTAATAAATCAGAATGATCTTCGTTTTTCCAGACTTCTATTTTTAATAAACTAGAATGATCTTCATTTTTTTAGACTTCTGTTTTTAATAAACCATAATGATCTTCGTTTTTCAGACTGTTGTCTTTTTAATAAACTAGAATGATCTTTGTTTTTCCAAAATGATCTTGTCATCAACTTCCAATTTAGTTAAGACATGTTTTGCTTTGATTTATATCATGGTGTGATCATTTATTGTTGTATGAATGTATTTGATCACCTTCTTCATGAAGATGCTATCTTGAAGATGTAATAATCATTCTCTAAAATGATTGACATATGATATATTCTTTTTAATGCAATAATAATCATGCGATTATTTAACATACATGTTGGCAGTGGACTTCTAAGTGGAAAAAATGTTTGTGATTGGTTAAGTGACAATGAGATGAAAACTAGGTTAAACCTTGAAGCAATCAGATGTCTCAATTCTGAAAGTGTCATCCAATTATCCATAGTTGCAACTTGTTTAACATATACACTATGTATAAGCTTTGGAACCTAAATTTCTCCACCAAATATTAACTCGTAATGAGACCTGAATTCTTGAAACTCTGTCGCACACTCTTAAGAGATGAATGCCCAAAAGTTCTCATTCGTTCCAAGTAAACCTGCAAATGCATGATATCCACAATTACCAGCATCACTGACGTCAACAATGTCATATATGAATTTATGAATTTCAACCAACAACCAGTCTTGAAGGGAAGAACTCTGGGTTGTTGAACCTTGTTGACCGATGATTGAGGTGTGAGCTTTTTGACTGATGATTGAGGTTGTTGTACCTTATTAACAGATGTTGTAGTGCTACATGCATTTGTGCTACTGCATCGAACAATTGCATCCACATACTGCTACCAAGATGGATCATGATTAGTTGATTTTTCTCTTTTGGATACCTTACTTTTGCCTATTTTTGGCAAACCCTTTGTTTAAACCTTATCAAAATGTGGACACATCGATGTAGCTGATGGATAAGCGTTCTCATGCAATTTACCCTTAAGTGCAATTTTGACAGGTACATAAAGCTCATAAATTTTTTTCACCATGACATCTATTTCATGTTTCATGGATAACTCTAAAGGTTTACCTAATCCATCATCATGAAAATTTAATTTACTCCACCAAACATGAATAACGTCTAACGGAATGGGACGTGAGATCATACTATATCTTCCTATTTCACATGCACAAGGTGTACCATCTGATTTCCTAATAGTGCAATGACACTCAGGCTTATCAATATCCATATACTTCACGCGATCATACTCAGTCGCAATGTGATCTAGTGCATTTTTAGACACAACACCACACAAATAGGCATACGATTTGTTATTGTGTCGATGCACCTTTTCAATTATACTCTTTTCTAATGATGATATTATCTCATTGTACTAGGAATTCCATGGTCATGTGATAGTGGCATCTATGAAGAACTTTCAGCTGGTTGTTATTGTTGACCAAAGCTTAGGATGAAAATGGGTAGGTACTATAGTACATGTCCCCATACATGTGCTCGTATTCGCTTAGGTATCAACTTTAATACTCGTACCCTTACCCTTCAGGTACCTAAGTGTCCGTACCCATAAAAATTATCCACGCTTTAACTAAAATTGATCGATAAATAGATGATACTGTTGTGATTAAATTTAAAAATTATCCAAATATCTTAAATCCAATCATAAATTATTATAAACCAAAATATTATCTAACTCAAAATATTTCAAATGAACACACGTTACAATACACATTTAAATATCCATAATAATACATTATGAAGTTGCAAGTCCTATGGTGGTATTATTGGAGATGTAAAAATTTTTTATAGGAAGTTGCAAGTATAATTATAAAGTCAAGATTAATAAGACATAATTCTTGGTTATAAAGTCACAATTATTTACCTATTCATCAGAATCAAATTCTTACAAAAATTTCAAACGTTTATCTTTCGATTATAAATATTATAGTGGTACAATGATATAGATGCTAAAACATAAAAGAAATCAATTAATTAAACTAAACACTAATATAATATAATAAATAAATAACATATTTATATAAATACGGATGTGGGTACTATAGTACCCGTACTCGCACCTATACCCGCTTAATTTTGCGGGTAATTACTTATCCTCATGCCCATACCAACCATGCGGGTTTTTACCCTACCCATTGTGGGTTTTTTGTGTGGATACCCACTGGGTCTTGATATAATTGTCATCCCTAACCAAAGCCAACTAGAAGGGAAAAAAAGATGAAGAAAAAGTTATATTCCAGTTTGGCAAAGTAGGGGACGATACTTTCACCATGGACTATAGGCAGCCCTTATCTGCCTTCCAAGCACTCGACATTTGCTTTACTCACTTCCCTTATCTAGCTTGTTGGTAATATAATTTTGGTATCATTATGCTTATTTATTATGTGAATTTTATAAAGTGAATAATCTCTGTATCCCTTCCTTTCACTCGGCTGAGTCAACAGTTTAATTCAACGAAGCTTGTTGTAACTTGTAAATGTTATACTAAATATGGACAAATTTCATTTGTTGCGTATTCCAGTGGTTGTGTGATTACTAGATATAGATACAAATCCTTTTAGACCTTGCAACTAGGATGAAGAATTACTTTGTCCTGAAATACTATATCTTAGTAGATCAAAACGCTAATGTATCTTGCTTATTACATATGTCCTAATATATCATTTTATGTCAATCTATTCACAAGATATAGTTCTTCACCTACACTCACACATTTTAATGAAGTGAAACATATATTTCGTTACCTTAGAGGTACAACGAATATGAGTTTGTTTTATTCCAAAGTATCCAAACTAAAATTAATTGGTTATGTAGCATAATTTTTTTTACATTTTCATAATGGTAGATCATAAACAAGTTACTTATTTACATGTGGTGGTACAACCATTTCATGGATATTTTTGAAACAGACCATAACAACAATACTATCAAATCATGTAAGTCGAAAATGTGTTTGGTTGAGGTCAATGATTCAACATATACAAGAGACTTGTGGTTTGCCTCCAGATGAACGAATGTAAGAACCCTTTATGAAGATTGCATGCATTGCTAAATTGAAAGAGGGATACATCAAAGGAAATAGAACAAAACACAATTTTTCAAAGTTCTTCTTCTTTACTCATTCAGAAGAGTGGCAATATTAGCATTCAACAAATTCGTCCAGGGAATAATTTTGCATACATTTCCACAAAGCCGCTCTCAGGTAGAACTTTTAAACAACTAGTATAAAAGATTGGTCTTCGTCATCTTAAAGATGATTGTTTGGTTGATGGGGATAAATAAATTCTTGCAATTCTCACAAAAGAATATTGTACTTTTTTTTTCTTCTCTATAACTTTTTTTCCATAATTTTTTTAATAATATTTTAATGAGACATATCTTCGATGAATATCCAAGCAATAACAAATCCAAAAATTTTAATTGGTGGACATAAGATTATATACAATAATTTTATTTTTTACAAAAAAACATTATATATATGCATGATAAATTATTTCATTATTATTAAGTAAGAAATATGTTATTACAAAAACTATACTATTATATATCTAAAAAATTGAAGGCACCGTAACATTTACAAATTATAATTTCTTTTTACGTATCATTATAGTTAAAGTGTTGTTTTTTAAATTTTAAACACTATCAAAAAATATATCTCATCATGGATGTTATAAGACAATTATTTAAAAAATCATCTCTCATTCAATTTAACAATTAACTTTTCATAAAATTTTTTAGAAGAAACCCATTGAATAGTTTGAGTGTCAATTGTGGAGACAAGATAATATTTTAAGTAAAGATAAAAACTAAAATATCCATCATAAGTAAAACAACTTTAAAATTAGTGGGGCAGGTAACCCCAATTAGCAAGTTGTGGATCCGTCCTTCATCCAAAGGAAAATGTTAGAAATATTATTAAGTTTTTAGTGGATGTTCAATAGTTAGTCTTTTACATTTCCATAACTAGAGAACAATACAATAATTTCTATCTTCTCTATTCACATCTTAGTTTGTTAGTTGATTTCATAATACATTGAATTGAATGTTATGCTTTTAATTTGTGTTGTAACAAAATGTTCCGAACTGTTGGATCCTCTTAATCTAAACACAATTTCAATCAGTTCTTTCTATTTCTCTTAATTTTATTTTACTTTTTCAATTTTTTCGGTTTAGATATAAAATTTATATCATATAGATCATGTTTATAAAAATTTACATAAATATAAAATCATTTGATATATTATTGAAACTCTTAAAGATTATCTCAATAATATATCAAATAAATTTATATTTATGTAAAATTTTATATCCATGATATAAATTTTCAATTTAAAAAGAAAAAATTAGAAGAAAAAATAGAGATAATTGATCAAAATTAAAATATGTTTGAATTGAGAGAATCCAAGTCCAATATATGCTATTTGTGGTTTCCATGTCCAAGATTGTTACAAATTGCCTGCAATTTGTTTGTGTATTTTATTGTCCTATACATAGTAGGCTTCTATTGTCATTGTCCTATACTAAGAATTGATTTGCTCCTACATTTTTCATTTGATGAAATTGAATAATACCGTAGAAGTCTTAAGTTGTTTATAATTGTAAAAGAAGAAGAGAGATGCCAAGAATAGATATATGGATCTAGTTCTTCGTTACAAATTGTATTAGTTAGAAATACTTTAAGTTTGTATTTAATTTTTTTCATTTCTCTTATACTATTGTAAAATATAGTTTAAGTATTTTTTTAGACATTATAAGTGTATTGGTCATGAAGAGTTTAAGAGAAGGCTATGTGTTGTAATAATTTTTTTAGTACTTAAATAGATAACGGTCATGGTTTAGTTTCCAAACAATATTAATACCATTCAATCATTTCCTTATTCTGCAAATTAACACAGTTTTTTCTACATCTTAAAAGACTAAACAAGATCGAAACTTGATTCACTCTTTTTAATTTGCTATATTGTAATGGCTAGACATAGAATAGTATGCCTGAAATTTCATTTCACCACTTTTCACTTTTGATCCCAAACTTTGTTATTAATGTTATAATTATATATATTTTGTAATGTAATTTCAACCACAATTACTATTAGAAGATGAAGGTTATGAAATGATGTGTTTTTAGTTAGGTGGTCATTGATTCCTAGAAGAAAAGCAGAAGAAATTGGCAAGTATTGGAATTCAATATACTCGAGTACCGGTGAATGAAGTGCTAGCTGAGAGTGTTGAAGCAAGAAATTCAATTATGGATAACTTTGTGTTGTGCCAGCAAGAAATTTTATGCAGCTATGTTTTTGTTATTATGTTTCTTTCCATATCATGTTGTTCTTATTATAATTTATTTGCTCTGATTTGTTTGAATACTGTTAATTTTTTAACATATTTTTAATTAGTTTTTCCGAAAAATTCGCATCTCGTAAATAACTTAGTTTGGAAAATAATTGTTTTGCAATCATGACTTTTTGGTTCAATTCGAAAAGACCTAAACTCGATGCGTAACACGATTCAGATTGAGGAGGCCGCTTTGTTAGTTCTAACTTAGCATCACATTATTTTCATTCCTCTCACTTTTTTTTATATCAAACTACTATACATAATCGTTTCATTTTCTACTATCTTTTTTTCTTCTTCTTACTTTTTTTTTTCCTTTTACTTTCTTTCCTATTGGAAATGACGATAATTTAAGCTAATATATGAATTGAAAAATAAAAAAGTCTCACATAGGAGGGATTACACATTCTAGTAGTGTTTATAAGGTAGAGGTATGGAACTTGGAGTGTGTTCCAAGGGGTACCCATTTTTGTAAAGGGGTGAGAACGCATGCAAAATAAATCACCACCACACGCGCGCCATCCGTCTGGCCAGACATGGGCTGAGTGGTGTATTATTTTTTAGTATATGGAAAATTATTTATTTTAACAAAAATGATTGCGTTTTTATTTAATTGATACATTGCACACATGTCTGCCCTCCACCGAGTCAACACTGAATATCTGATCTAGTCAATTCCTTCCCTCGATTATTTCGTGCATCAGTTTATGGTCAAAACCCTATATAATTTCTCGATTGTTTTGTGGACGCGCACTTGGTTAAAAACCTAGAAAAATCAGAGTCAAATAACCTAGGAAAGATAGGACATGTTTCCTGTGTGGTACTGATATGATGGATCCCGAATTCCTTTCTTATCTAGTTGCAGATCTCCTATATAAATACAGGGTTCCGCTCAGTTGGAAAATCACACCAAAAACTCTCTAATTCTGAGGCTTTTCTCTGTTTCTCCATCTCTATTTTTTCTGCTTCTTTTCTTTCTTTCGAGTGGTCGTAGTACCATATTATGAGTGAAAGTCATGCGACTACCATATTGAAGGTGTAATTTTAGAACGGTTTTCCACAGTGCAATGGAACTCCGATACAGAGGATTTGAGTTGTTTTATCTTGGGGACTTCGTGGTTGATAGTCTGTCTTGCACAATTTGGGCAGTATCGCAAGACCTAGTCCGCGACTCAACCCAATAATATTTTCGGTGACATAAAATTTTTTTTAAATAATATTTTCAAAACTCGAAACAACATTTCCTCTATTTTTTTATAAACCAAACACAATGTAGAGATGGAAGTATTCAACCCAATTAACTTTTTTCTTAGTCAATGTCTCTCTTCACTTGACAATTTCCATGAGAACATTGAATAGAACCTTCTGTGTGTTTGCAATCTGATATTGCCAAGTGCATACTTCAATTTTATGAATGCAATCAAACTACTTACTTATATGACATAGTTTTAACTTGACATTTTTTCATTAATTGAAAATTTAAATGGAGTTATGCTATAGTTGTATGATGCTGTGTTTAGTTGTGAATATAAAGTAAGAATAGATTTTTTAAAACCAGGTGAAAATGAGTTTGAGAAGGTAAAAATAAGTAAAAAATAGAATAAATTTGATGTATTTTTCATATAAGAGAAATACACGAGAGGGAAATAAATTTTACCATTTCCTTTGTTTGATTGAATAGAAAGTAATAAGAGAGAATCATAATAATTTTAAGGGAACAAAAATACCTTTGGACAAAAATAATATTCAATTTTCATATACAAATTATAAAAAATAATTATTGTTACGATAAAAAAGAATAACAAAGTAGAAGAAGTTAGATGTGTAATCCATTATCTTGGTATATAGTTAGTTTTTTCAACTTAAAATTTTTGCTGATAAATTATACTTATCAAAATTATATTAATTAATTAACTTATAAATTTCTTTTATTTTTAATTAATTTAATAGTACCAACCACTTCATTTATCCTTTTTATTTTAAATTGATTTGTTTAATTTAATCTTTTTAATCAAATTTTTTTCACTCAAATTTATTTTAATTATTTAAACATAAGTAAGCTCGTCAACTACATGCGAACGTGAGGCAAATGAAAATAACAAAGAAGTTGTTTTGTAAAAAAAATATAACAAAGGTGAGTTGAGCGCTAGTTTTTTACTTTTGAATAGTCGAATGAGCGTTATTGACCATGTTGTTACGGCCTTCTATGATACATTTATAGATTCAATGGTTTTCATAAGTTTGTTTTATAAATCACTAAATTAATTATATTTTTATAAATTAAAGAGGTATTTGTTGTTGAGTAGAAAAAATTTATTTATTAATTTTTGTATCTTATGAAATATTATTTTATAAGATAAAATATTATTTTATTATGTATAAATATTATATTATTTTTATATTTTATCGTAAAAATAATTAATATTCACTACTATTAGATAAAAATTTACAAAAAATTTTATTTTATTTTTGTTGGCAGTACTTTTAAATAATATTTAATTATTATAATTATATAAATGATAGAAACTAATTTTTTTTAAAAAAATTATTTAATTATTAATTTAATGATCAAATATATTGGCGTATGTCAATTATGTAACGTAGAAATTCTCGTGTAGTAAAGTTTAGGCTAAATAGCACATGTGGTCTCTTAACTTAATTTTTGGTAACGATTTAATCCTTTATGTTTTTTTTTCCCATTTTGGTCCTTTATGTTTTTAAATAATTTCAGCCTCAATCTTTAAGTGGGATTCCGTTACAAAAAAAGTTAAAAAGTTAACCCCCATTTCTTTTTCCCTGGGTTTTCTCTCAGGTTTATGTTTCTTTTGTTTGGTTTAGGGTTACCTTTCTTCTCCCATTCACTTTCTCCCTTCATCTCCTTTCTTCTATTCTCTCGTGTCATCTCTTTCCTTCATCGTCTTCTCCCTTCTCATCTCCCTTCCATGGAAAATCATATTCATGGTTCACAAAACTCTAAATATATGGCTGGCTCTTTCACAAATAGGTCAAAGTCAACCTCGTACAACTCAACATCCTACAACTATGGTTCTTTTGATTCCAATGGAATTCGTGAGCTGCCAAATTGTGCTTGTGGTCTAGTGACAAAATGGGGTCCGAACAGAGGAAGAAAATTTTGGGGTTGTAGGAATTTTGTGGTAAGCATAAATACCTTTGGGATTTAGGGTTTTATGATTTAGGGTTTTTAGATTTGGTTCAGATAAAAAAAATTATTCGATTATTGCTGAAATTTTTTTATTGATGTTGTCTTTGTTCATCAATTGTAGAGTTATGACATTGAATGTAGATGCAATTACTTTGTTTGGGATTCAGACTATAGGCTTCAAGCACAACAGATAAATCACTAAATATCAGAATCAATAAAAAACATACCTTTTTTCTTCGTTCAATGTTGATTTCGATAGTGTTTTCTATGATTTCGTGCTTCGATTTTCCAGGGACATGACGATGAGAAGGGAGAAGACGATGAAGGAAAGAGATGACACGGGAGAAGAGAAGAAAGGAGATGAAGGGAGAAAGTGAATGGGAGAAGAAATGTAACCCTAAACCAAACAAAAGAAACATAAACCTGAGAGAAAACCCAGGGAAAAGGAAACGGGGGTTAACTTTTTAACTTTTTTTGTAACGGAATCCCACTTAAAGGTTGATGCTGAAATTATTTAAAAACATAAAGGATCAAAATGGGAAAAAAAAAACATAAAGGACCAAATCGTTACCAAAAATTAAGTTAAGAGACCACGGTGCTATTTAGCCTAAAGTTTATATAATCAAATCCAAAGGATATTAATGGCTAATTAAAAAAGAAAAAGGATATTAATGTTTAGCTAAAAGAGAAAGGATATTTGTAAATAGAAAAAGAAAGAAAGGACATTACTGGAGTTAGGCATTAATAAAAAAAATGGTATTATTATAAACAAAAATATTGTATCAGATTTGGATTATTATTATTATAAATACAAGTTAACTATTTTAATATTCTTAATATATCTATATTTTAATATAAAAATATTTAATATTAATAATTGAGTGTTTAACATTTAAAAAAATAATTTACTAAATTTAAATTATATTTTACATTAAATTTAAAAAATTAACTACAGTTAATTAATTTTTTTAATAATGATTAAAAACAGTTATCTTTATTTGTAATACTGATCACATGGAGTATTTGTTAATTGTCTTCGTTATTCTTTTTTGTCCAATAGAGAGCAAAGGGGGATGGGTCTCACGTCGGACTTCTCTCTGCTTCACATTTTGTTGCCAACCAACTGTCTAAAACAAGTGACATGACTTGATTCAGTATGCATGAACATGCACTACTTTCCATCCCATTAATATTTAATGAGACAAAGACAAAATCAATAGACGGCTGAGTGAAACACTCCAAAAATATTTTTTTCATATTTTTTTTTAATGTATTTAGATTATTATATATAATGAGATTTTATATTATGTCATGTCATTTAAAATTTAAAATATGTCTTATCACTTTTTTTAGTTTAAAAATTTGAATTAGTGATTATAATTGTCAAATTTTAAAATAGGAAAATCAATTTTATGTATTAGTGAAAATATAAAAACTAAGAATGCAATTAAATCAAAAAAATTATTATTTTCAGACAGAGAAAAACCAAATCTGCATTAACTATCATTTTATCTTTTTTTCCATGACATGATTCACTGTAAGAGACTTTTATCAAAATAAAATGAACACATATTTTAAAAAATTAAAACACAAAATACTTTCAGAAAATAAATATGACATAATTTAATTTTTTTAAATAAATAGTTTTCACATAGATTTAATTTTTCTTCATGTTTTGTTTGTGATTTTGTTTATGTTTTGTTTGTGATTTTTCTTTATGTATTGTTCTTGATCAATGTATTATATTAATTTAAATAAATGAATCCAATATTATTTTTTAATAAAATAAATAAATATAGTAACATATAACTATATTATAGTAAATTACTCCCTCCAATTTCGAATATAAACAACAACAAAAAATAGTTTTTCATGGTCCAAAATATAAACAACTTCTAATAAATGTTTATTATATTAAATATTATCTTGCTTATAATACCCTTCATTTAATTTAAACTTTTATATTCTTATTTTTAATTTCATAATTAATGCATTTGTGTTTACCAAATATTCTAAAGATAATAAAAATTAATTGATTTCTTAACATGTGTATATTTTTTTATTATTAAATACAAGAGAGTATAATATAATTATAGATTTGGATAAAATTTTATCTTGTTGATAGTATGGATGTAATTTGCATCCACCAGTTGATAGCATCTTGATCTGTATGTTGGTCAATCATTTTGTTGCTTGTGACAAATGATTATATAAATTTCAAAGTAAAAGATTAAAAAAAATACATTGATCCACTTGACATAGAATTATATTCTTCTTAAACAAGATGTCGAATTTTTCTTTTACAAGAATAAGATATCAAGTTTGAGTGTTGAGAAAAACATATACACTAACAGTTTATTTGATTCTGCGGTGATAAAAAAAAATTTGAATAAATTAATTTATAAAATTAATTTTACTTAAAATTAAATTGAATATAAAATAAATAATATTTAGATATATTTACGTGAAAATAGATTGAATAATAAAATTCAGTATATAAATTATATTTATATTTAAAAGTTATAAATTATAATTTCAAATATAATTAATTCTAGAAACAAAATTAATTTTATTAAAAAATAAATAAACACGTCAAAATTAATTTTAATATTTTTTTTAAAAAAATCAACTTTGAAAATTCCAACCGTGGAACCAATCGTATACCAAGAATGATTCGTTCTCTTCTATGAGCACACACAAAATGACTTTTATTTTGTTGACGTCTAGTGTGGTTTTCTAACAAAACCCAATCTAGCAAAGCAATTGCTACTTTGAGTTACAAATTTATAATTTATAAAATTGATTTGGTGGTATAGATACCAAGGTCCAAAAACGAGTTGCTCTTCTTACCATTTGTAGACCTGTACCCAGATGCCCTTAGTTGATTCATTAATTTAAGGGTTCAACTTTTTCTACCCTCAGGAATAAATAAAAAATCTTCTACCTTCAAAATTCATTCAGAAATACACAGCAAAAAAAAAAAAAAAAGAAGTTTTTATGTCTTTTAAAAGTATATTTTTTTAACGAAATAGAATTATTTCGTTTGGAAGTATATTTATAAAGTATGTGTTATTTAAAAAAAATGTCATGTTTATTTTGCAAAAATATTATGTTTTTATTTATTTTTTAATATGTCTTCATTTTATCTTATTAATAGATGATAAAAAAGTGATAACGGTGGTAAATAAAAATAATTATATAAAAAATCACATAAAATACTTCATAAATGAAGAACAAATTCTAAACAAATGAAATAATAAAGAACATGTAAATTATGTGTCATTTTATATGTTAAAGCCAACTTAAAGTATACTCCTTCTCATTTTAAATACAAGATACAATTGTGTCGACAAAAATTAATATACTTATTTTAAATTTTAAATTATATACATCAACTCTTGTATTAACTTAATGTTCTCTTATATTTAAGACTCGATAAAATATTATTTTGTCATCGTAGTATAAAAATAATAATTAAAAATATTGGACGATCATGACCACCCTAAGTTCCATACTATAATCATAAAAATATATATTAGAATGCTTGATGATTTTCTTTGTACATATTGTGCTCTATACGTGTAATTTCATTCAACTATAATTATAATGTGAACATTTAACTTATTTTGTTAATTATCATACTATAATTGTTTTTATATAATTATTTCTATTTTTTGGAAATATTTTAAGAATTTAAATTAATGAAATTGTTTCTCTCAATACCCATACATATAATATTATGTGAACTCAACATAACTTTATTAAAATATATATAATGAGTTTTATGTGCAAAAAATTAACACATTAGGTGTGGAATGGAAGTATAATGACAATAAAATTTATCAACAAACACTTTCAAATCAGATTCATTAATAATTATTGACAATCCAATCCAATTGAATAACGTGTTTAAAGTAAAAAATTGTTCAAACTTCAACCATAAAGCATTTAAAAAAACTTTCTTAAAAACACAAAAAATATTTATATATAATCACATTATTTTCTTATCATACTTTTACATCAAAATATTTTATTTAAATAATTAACTTTTTACCATGTACGGTGTACAAGTTCAATTACACTAATCAATAAAAATAAAAAAATTAAAATTACAATTAATCTTTATATTATTGATTAATTAGTTGTTGATGAAAAAGTCCATTAACGAGTAGAGTAAACTTTATATCAATCAAATTTCCTACCAACGTGAGCAAACATGGGCACATGTTATGTAGTTTATCCCAAATTCTCTACTATCAATCACACAAGTCCTAGTTTGTAAAAAAAAGAAATCACACAAGTCCTAGTTTAAGAAAAAAAATGCATACACGAAAAATAAAATAAAAATTGCAATTCGCCGATTCGCAATTACAAATACGTGATAACATTAACTTGCAAGTAAGAAATATATTTTTTTATCAAATAAAAAATAGTTTCTTTTTAATATTAATTGCTAAAAAAGTTATTTTATAACGAAAAAGACAATAAAAACGAAAAAGTTGTAAAAAGCAAAAGACGATAAAAACGGGTTATTACAGTAAATGAATACAGCGGAGACAGAGTCATCATCATATTATTACAGCAACTCATTCAACAACATGGCACAGCCCATTCACACTTTTTCAAACCACACTTTGCTAACCTCACTAACCGGTCATTCAATGCCTCACCGTCCTCTCGTCTCAATTCTCCCCTACCCCACACCCGCATGTTACTTTATCATCTCACCATCACCGCCCTTCTTTTTCCTCACTCGTTAACTCTCTCTTTCTCTCTCTGCAATCTAAAACAACACAATACTTTCTCTCCCCC
>JBBPBO010001984.1:57416999-57484892 GCA_037974295.1 Cicer cuneatum
CTCCCCCCCCCCCTCTCTCTCTATCTCTCTCTCTCTCTCTCTTATGTGTCCTAACTTATAGAAACCGTTATTATTACCTATGTCGTTAATGAAGGCCTTTCGTTCTCGCAAAATCTCCAGATCTTTCAAGGAGGTTCAAACTCTCGATGCTGCCAGCGATGATCGGAGAGGAATTTCCGGCGGTGAATCGGCGGACGGAACTGATTGGTCCACCATGCTTCCGGATCTCCTTGCGGAGATTATTAAACGAGTCGACGACGCCGAGGAACAGTGGCCGCATCGTCAAAACGTAGTTGCTTGCGCCTGCGTTTGCAAACGGTGGAGAGATATCACACGCGAGATCGTACGGTCGCCTTCACGTAACGGCAAAATTACTTTCCCCTCTTGTCTTAAACAGGTCCTGCTATGAATCCTTTTTCTTTTTCTCTTTTTATTTATTTATATTTTAAATTTTAAATTTGTTTTTTTCTCTTCCAGAATCTCCTTTTAGATTGATGCGTTTAATTTGAATACTTTACGGCACAGAAAAAATCGGATATATTTTCATTTTGAATTATTAATTTAAAAAAAATATGTTTGTGAAATTAATTAAGGTTTTGGTTGTGAGGATTGGCAGTGGGGGATTTGGGATATTTGCATGAGCCAATTGCCATGGCAGCTATTGGGTAGTTCTTAGTTTCAGATTGGCGCTCTAATACTGCTTGTTTAATGGAAATTGATGTTTGACGTTTGATGTTTTATGTTTTATGGAAATTGAACTTTGAAGTGGAAAAATAGTAATAACGGAGTTTCATCTAATTTATTTCTAGCCGATTTACTCATGTTTATTTTAAATAGTATATTTCTGCAATGCTTTACTCAATAAAGAATAGTAATTGATTGTTATGAATGTTTTCTTTGCTTGTAATGATTTCATTATAATGTTGACTAATATTTTGTTCCATTGGTGGCTATTACTATTAGCTGTAATTTGTATTGAATTATGAGACACAAATTGATTTAGGAGATTTGGAGTTTGACAATCTTATTATGTTTTGATGACTTGCAGCCAGGACCACGCGACCTTCCTCATCAATGTCTTATAAAACGGAATAAGAAGACCTCTACATTTTACCTCTATCTTTCACTTACACCATGTAAGTTGGTAAAATGATTTATTTTTTCTTGTTAAAGATAGAGAGTAGTCGACTCGTTAATGCCAGAGGAAAACCTAGAAAAATTATAAGAATTGTTTAGAATGATCTGGAGATTAATGAGTTGGATAGAGATATGATATATGGCAGAATATTATGCCGTCATTTGATACATGTAGCCAACCCTACATAGTGGGATAAGGCTTGGTTGTTGTTATTGTTTTTTAGAAATGGCTGAGAATGACTTATGAACCAAGTTTTGTATGTTTTCCTTTGCTCTTCCTATGGGGTATTGTGTTGATCATATAAAGTCTAATGATGTATGTATATAAAGTCAAACATAGTGCCCGGGCCTTTCTTATTTGAGTAGGCAAGGATTACTTGAGTGCATCAAAACCTGAAAAGTTTGAAGGGATTTGTTGTTTGTCAACGTGTGAAGTAACTTCTATTATATTATAAATAAACTAAAAATATTTGTCAAGCCGCGTGATATTGGAGTCAGTTGACTAGACCAAGTCCAAGGTGACTGACTGGCTTCAGTCATCTTATAGAAGTATAGAACCTTTAACTTACTCATCGTAAATAGTTTGTTTTTCCTAAATAACAAAAGTGAAACTTGAATATATGTTAAGTGATGTGTTTCAATCTATGTTGTCAATAGCAGTAGTTATGTGATTGTCACATGAAAAATAATATGGAGCTATAGAATTTCAATTGCTGACCATTGAATGGCAGCACCATTATTTACTCTAAATATATGTTTGGTGGAGGTGAACTTCTGAATCTTCATTTGGTTGAAAGAGGCTGTGAGTTAACAAACATTTGTAAAATCATAAAATTGCGAGGGATTGTAATATATCAATATAATTTGTGGAGTAGTTGATTGTAACTATGATAATGATTAAAATTTCAAATGATAAAATTACAAGGCTTATTTTTCTCAATATTTCAACAAATATAACTTGCCAATGTTGCAGAATTTATGATTTCTATTTTATGTTGGAAGTTAATGCTTCTTTTTCTTTTCCTTCTCCGTCCCTTGCCAGCATTCACAGATAAAGGGAAATTTCTATTAGCAGCCAGAAGATATAGGTGTAGCACCCATATTGAGTATGTTATATCGCTTGATGCTGATGACTTATCACAAGGAAGCAATGCTTATGTTGGAAAGCTAAGGTAAAGCTTTCTTACAACAGAGTAAAATTATCTGTTTTCAGGAAATAAGGAAAAAGTTTCTTATTTGTCCATCTGCTTGCTTTTTTGTTTACCTTTATATGTTGTTTCCGAAATGTTTTAGCTTAGTGCTATATTTGGTCTTAAACTTGACCTTTTATTTTCTCTTTTGTGATCCCCTTGGTGAGAATTTGAACTTTCCGTTGGCTCAATCAAGGAACTGATGAGTTACAGTTTGTGTTTCCCCCAAACCCCCAATAGAAAAAAGGAAAAAGGAATTTACTTGTCTGAAAGAAATTAAATATACAAAAACCACCATTATAAATGACACCCTGCATATTGCAAGGGTGCAAACAGGATGGATTGCAGTGTTGTTTGTAAGATCTAAATTCAAAACTGCTCCTAAAAAGATCTAAGAGCAAAGTTCATGGGCTTTAAAACTTCAAAGCACTGCATATAATCTTAATTTGCAGTTTGTGATTGTATGTTAGTTTTCCATATGTTTAATTTAACTACAGGGAATTATGCATCCTCTATTTACACCCAAAGCTAAATAATATTGGTGAAATTCTAATAATTTAAACCCTCAGGCTTATCTATACAAAAATTCTCGACATACGTTGGTCAATCGTTTTGCCCATGCATTAAATCCTATGCTGAAATCTGTGTTCATAGCTTGGAGATTGTTTGCTGATCTGCTCATCTTTTCTTCTTTTTTTCCCTGAATGAAATTCTGTTAATTGAATTTGTTCAGTCTTTTGCTTTGTCTCGAGTACTGACCATTTAGTTCTTGAAATGTCTTTACAGCTCCGATTTTCTTGGTACAAACTTCACAATTTTTGACAGCCAGCCGCCCCATAATGGTGCCAAACCATCAAGTGGCAAGGCTAGCCGACGTTTTGCCAGCAAACAGATAAGCCCTCAAGTTCCTGCTGGTAACTTTGAGGCAGGGCTTGTCTCCTACAAGTTTAACCTTTTGAAATCAAGAGGTCCAAGGAGAATGATTTGCTCTTTGAAATTTCCTGTCTCATCAATGGGTGAAAGGTCAGATAGCAAATCTTTGGATGGCAAAAAGATGCACCATAAAGAACATGTTTCTTCTGGCTACACAACATTGAAGAATAAAGCTCCAAGGTGGCACCAGCATTTGCAATGCTGGTGCTTGAACTTCCATGGTCGTGTTACAGTGGCATCTGTGAAGAACTTTCAGCTGATTGCTACTGTGGACCAAAGCCAACCAGGAGGGAAAGGAGACAAAGAAAAAGTTCTTCTTCAGTTTGGTAAAGTAGGGGATGATACTTTCACCATGGACTATAGGCAACCGTTATCTGCCTTTCAGGCATTCGCGATTTGCTTAACTAGCTTTGGCACTAAACTGGCTTGTGAGTAATATAATTTCCCTTCACTCGGATGAGTCTACAATTTGATTGTTGGAAGCTTGTTGTAAATGTTATATTATTATTAATAGAACACGATATCTTCCATAATCATATACTTGTGGTCTCTGCGGCAGATGATCCCTTATAAATTATATTCTCTTCTGTATGTGCATATTATTATTACTACTATATATTATTATGGCAATGTTTAAGACCCTGATGAGAGGGGATTTGCTATCAAGGATTGGTTTTGATAGTAAGACCAAATTAATAAAATGAAGGTTTGCATATCAAGCACATGGAATATATTCTTGGTTCTGGTCACTTCTCTGATGTGGATTGTTCTGGTCAACCAAAAAGTGGTTGGATTGTATTTTACATAACATGTGGTTGGATTATGACGCTGCAAAGATATTACAAACAAAATGGTGTATATTGAACTAACGAACAGTAAATATTAATATATTATATGTGAAATAATTGTAAAAATTCTTCTATCAACTCCCAAAGGATGACTTACGTTTATGCAAAAACTATCGTGATGTTGAAGTTGAAGGTGTATCAGATGCCTATGGAATATGGATAAAAGTTGATAAAGCTGGTAATTGTGAGATAGGCATCCATGTCTCGTTTATTCTCTTATGATAAATGATGATATTTTTGGGTCTTCCCTTGCTTGTAGGAGAAGGATTAAAGGTTAGGTCCCACCACTTGAATTTGAAGGGGGTGTTTATAAAATAGAGGTATGTAATTGGAATGTACAAGTAGATATTGTCGGATTCGATTCCTTAGCTGATTTTATTGCATCATAGCCGGCGGCTAAGGTTTATTTGGAACTTCATTTTCTTCTTCTTTAGTATCAATCTTTCTTTTTTGCATACAACATTATTGACATTCATTTATTGATATCCATACCTATAATAAAGGGATGGGAAAATTTGGTGTCGCATACTTTTCTACCAAAAATACTTTTAGAATTTCTTTTTAACTTCTCACATAATATAATATAATAGTAAACATCATTGAATAAAAAAAATATCGAATACTTTTAGAATTTCTTTTTAACTTCCCACATAATATAATAGTAAACATCATTGAATAAAAAAAAAGATCGTTGAGCAAGAGAAAAAAAAAAAGGAAAAGAGAGAGGATTGAAGAAAAATATTTAAAATAAAAATTATATTAAAATTACGATTCATGATGAACATACTTTATTTAGTACAATATAATTTATACATCACAACCTAGTCGGTCAATGCTCTGCATCCCTTGTTAAAATATTTTTTCAAGCATTCAAAATTTTTTGCACTATTTCTTTTGAGTAAGTTACCAAAACTTTGTATTAAAGTGTCTGGCATTGCAATCAAAATTTCGTAAGAAAGAATATCAGTTATATATGGTGAGTTGCAAAAATAATCATGGTAGAGTCACCATATTTAAAGGTGATACACATATCACATTGTTGGTTTTATGTGAAAAACTTTAAAAATATGATAATCGATTAGTTTATGGCAGGATATTTCCTTCGAGAAAGTATTTTATGAATTCGTGGATTTGCAAAGTATTAGAATAGTTGGAATTTGGAATACGAAACCAAGTCTTCTTCGCATTTGCTGTTAGACAAAAGATTTCAATTCATATTTAGTAAGAAACACAAAGGCTTAAAATTAAATTTGTGTCTACAATCTACCTAAGGAATATTAGATACCAAAAATCATATTCACAATCGCGTTAGACATTGACATTCCTTTATTTCTTGATGAAACAACTGATAGAAAAATGTTTCAGCATTTGGTTCGAGTTTTTGTCGATTTAGACATGACACAATAGCTGAGAGATCACATTTTAGTTGAACGAGAAGGGTGTGCATTTTTTATTTAAATTGATTATGAAAAACTACCATTATTTTGTGAATCTTGTAAGATTATAGCCATTTCATAGATAATTAATGAAATGGTCATGCAATACCTCAATGTGCTGAAGATATTAAAGTTTTGAAGAAGTTAGTAAATAAATGTCACTAATAACATTGTCGCTCTAGACAAGGTTGAAACTGAAGGTACAAACAAAGAAAATCAAGTTGCTAGTACTCATCGTGTTGTTAACTCTCTTTTGTAGATCAAATCTCCAAAGTTGAATTAGGAAGCAACATAGTTATTTAATAATTTTCTCCCTTTGATCAATAAAGAATTGATAAGAATCCTGATGAAGCATCTAATTCAAAATCAGTTGAGGAAGCGGGAGTAGAATATTTCTCTTAGAGAGAAGATGGTGTCAATTTACGCCAAGAAACAAATGTAATTCTAGAAGTTTTTGGATATAGCTTATCTAATTCAGATAGCACATAACAACAAAGAGAAGTTCTTCGTTATCTAGATATGCATATTATATGTTCTTGGAGTGATGTAGTGTTAGAGAAGAACATTTGAAAGCATCAAGAGATATTGTGGATGACATATCTAAATGTTATTATCACTTATAACAATATACATCCTAAGTTGCTCATGATTTGAAGGTTTTGCATAATTTTTTTAAAGATAAAAATGTTAATGATTTGCATAATCATTTAATTGTCTATAAAGAATTTTTTTTTATAGAGAGTCATTCTTTTGGAAATGAAGAACAATTTATAGAAGTAGTCTCTAAGAGAAAAAATAATATGAATACGTTTTTTGAAAACTATAGTATATATTTTTTGCGGAAAGATAAAAAAATCCACATAATTTGAATAACATTTTTTTTTGCATTTCTTTTTAGTTAGATTTATGTCTCTCAATTTTTATTTTTATTCTTAATTACATTTTAACTTAAAAAATATATATTAGTGCCATAGAAAATTAGATAGGACGTTAGTGTAATATAATAGAAAAACACTCCCACAATGGGCTTAGGTCAATAACCCACGAAAAGAGGCCTTACATAGGCTTATATCTTGTAAACAGAGGACAACAATCAAGTGCTAAAACTAGCGACTGTGTATCAAGAATAAAATTTTGTTAGGATCTTGACTTTCATTAATTTGATTTTTTTTCCCTTCTATTATTTGTTGTGGTTTCGGGTCGTTACAAAGCATAAAAATGGTTACAATTGATATTTTCTATTTCAGAGACTTTTCCTGCTAGTAATATTTAGATAATTAAATTTCACAATTTTTTTACCACTAATTATTGAGGGTTTTGTGGTTGTCGACTATTTTTTGGACTTGATCAATAATATGAAATTTCCTTATATGTTTAAAATTATCGTCTATTCTTGGTTGTTACTTTTGGTTAGACTCCCAAACTAGGGCCAATCTGTTTAGAGGGGGGAGTGGTTGAATTTAAAGACCTCATTGTGCTATGTGTGATGAGAATTAGGAGTAAATTGATGGTTTTTATTTTGCTAATTTTTATGTTATATTTGAGTTGTAAGTTGTGAGGATACTTACACTACTTTCTTTGTGGCAAGTTTTTAGTCCAATATTCATTCAGATAGAAACTAACTAAAATTTGGGTAAATGTAAAGATTAAATTGTTAAAATGAGAGATTATTTTTATCATGTAATAATTGTTAATTGTGTTCTTGAATGAACAATGTATTCAGTTTTATAAAATGGTTATAAAATGTTTATGAATGTGCTATCAATTTATTTATCAAAACCAAAATGGTAATGAGTTGCACAAGTAATGACAAACCATTTGTTGATATATTATGTCCAATTTTTAGTCTTATGTTTATTCTAATAAGAACTAATTTGTTAGAATTTGAATAAATGTAGCGACAAAATTGCAGATTAACATAATACATCAACTATTGTAACAATGTCAGGGAGTAGATGAATCGACTTAACTAAGTAATGTTTGAGAAAAGCAATGAATATATATAGAGGAATGAATCAGAATTGCAAGTTGATTAAAAAGTTGTCACGTATTCACCACATGTCGCAATTTCAACACTCGGTTCGATCGGTTGTCGAAATACAAATTAAAATATAATATTAGCAGCACTATATAAATAAATACAAGTATAAGCTAAATTAACAAGAACACATTAAAAATTAACATTATGAGTCAAGAGAAACCACGGAGACCAGAGAAAGAAGCGATAAAATACGGTGATGTGTTCAACGTGTCTGGAGATTTATCAAACACACCCATTGCACCAAGAGACGCAGCCACCATGCAATCTGCGGAAGATCAAACATTGGGCCAGACTAGAAAAGATGGGCCTGCTTCACTCATGACTTCAGCGGCCCAAAAGAACGAGGGTGCTGGTTTTGTGGGCCACGAGACTGCTACTAACATTGCTAGAAATGAAGGCGTTACTGTTGAGGAAACTTATGATGGGGGCAAACGTGTTATTACTGAGACCCTTGGTGGACAGGCAATGTTTTTATATTTATATATATTACTTACTAAAATTAATTAAATTTATATTTGATAAAATTATGGTAGAAAAAAACTTTGATACTAAACTTTAATGGAACAGGTTTTGGGGAAGTTTGTGGAAGATGCAGATGGGGCAAAAAGGACTATGGCTAAGGATGACTTAGAAGATGAATGTGATCCTCATCCTGCCTCAGCTCAAGCTCCTAAAGTTGGAGCAACAAAAGACAATGATTTCATAAGTAACAAAGGTGGTGGTGTTATGAATCCTAGGTTTTCTGGGAACCAAGATAAGAATGAGAATCCATGGTCCACCAATGACTCAATGGTAAGGAACATTTTATTTTGAATTAATTGGATAGTCTATTTTATATTTTTGGAAATTATATTGTGATTTTGGAATTGAATACAAACTAGAAGCGTGCAGGAGAAGCGGGTGTGAATGAAAATGATCCTGAAATTATAAATAGTGTGCCTGGTGGCATGGGAGCATCTATGGCGACAATGGATCGAGTTAACAAAAACAAGTGAACCTAGTCTTTCAAGTTTCACTTCAAATGTTGTTCTCTTTTGTTTTATAGCGTGTTAATGTTACTTTTTGTTTGTTTCTAAAATGTTAATTTTTCCTTTTTTTTTTTTGACAAAGACTTCAGTTGGTTGTGTATTTTCATTCTACCTAGTTTAATGGTATTAGTCTTGTGTATTTTCACTCTAGCTATTTTAATGGTATTAGTCTTTCGTTGTATATTGACAAATTGTGTGTTGTTTAACTATCGATACTTTTAATGGAATTCGTTATTTTATTAGATTATCAGATTAGTAATTCAATACTGAATATGTTATATTATTTATTATGAATATTGATGAATGGATTCAATTCTCTGAAAATGCCTAAAATGAAACAATTAACAGAGGAATGGACTTCGGTGAATTGGTTTATTTTTTTGATGAATCAATTGATTTTTAATTTCGTTGATTCTTTTCTTTGATGAGTCTCTCTCTTCAATATTTATTCTCTTGATACTAAAAAAAAAGTATCTATTGTGACACTCAGATTTTGTGATGTTTTTTTATCTGTTACTAAAGTTACTTTTAGTGACAAATAGAGTGTCACTGTTTTTAAAATATTATATTCTTTTGTAAAAAAAAATTAAATGCACAAAAATGGTCTCCTTTTTTCATTTGAAAATGACTTTCTCTTTCTTCCCATTTATCTGACATTTCAATAAACTCATTTCCCTTACTTCTCCTCTGAAATCTTTTTTTCTCCTTTGAACATTCTTTCTTTCTTCCTTTTTGGAGGAAAAAAAATAAAAAATCAGACACATTAACTCAGATCTAAAATCAACGAAACCACGACGCCTCTTCTCTCTTCAATTCCCATTCACAGGCGAAGCAGAGAAGAGTTCAACAAATGGCGAGTGTTAGCGACGAAGACGAACTCCTTCAGATGGTGTTGAAGGAGCAATCTCAGCGAGATCTCAACTATGGCAAATCCTCCTCCAATCCCCGCAAGCCCGTTGCTAACTACGTTCAACCTCCATCCTCTCAACCTAAGAGGTCAGCGCCTCCCGCCACCACTAAACCACCACAAACCTAATTGAAGTTATTTTCACTTCTCTTCCTCGCGTGTAACTTCTTCATCGCTTTCGTTTTCATAGCTATGGACTCTGCTATAGTGATCAAGGTTCCGATCTCAATTTTTCCCTTTCAATTCAATTTTTGTTTGATTACTTGGCTTTCAATTCAATTCTCTTTTTTATTCATGTTATTTTGTTGTATCATGCACTGCTTTTAGTCAATTAGGTATATTGCATGGTGGAAATGAAATTAATCGTGTTTCGTTCGTGACTTTTTCTTGCATTTGATTTGGAGTTTTTAGTATGATAGTGATTATATCGTTTTTAACTCATCGTAGACTTTGTTATAATTGTATGTCTTTCTAATTTCGCCTTTAGTTTTATTGTTTTAATGATCGGAACACGGGTGGAACTGAAACCGTTTTATCGCAAGTGATGCATGTTCTGTTTCCGTATGAATGATTTGTTTTCTCTTTGCCTTGAAACATAGTTTTCATGAAAAAAATAACTTATTTGATCGAATTTATTTGTTTATAGTTTGTTTAGGAGTACCTTTTTTCATTAAAACGGATTTGCTTTCATGAACAAGTAGCACTTGGTTCTTTTTACTACGGTTCCGTGCTACTATATTAGGGGTATCTGTTGGATCAATAACGGAAGGATCCAGTAGGCTCTATTGGCGTGAATATGTGATTTATGGATGCCTATCGTCATTTCATATAAAGTTATTGTGGAAGACACACTAATAAATACTCCATCCTTAATGAAACATAAACAAAAATGGTATATGAGAAGTTGATCTATCTTGTTAGAAATTATGGCCATATAAATCAACGTTTCAGATATTTTCTTTGTTTATATTTCATCCCAAAGTAGTAATATCATATTGTTTTTGACATATAATAGCGGACTTCATATCACTTCACTTATTATTTCCGTACAGGTGAAATATGGAGATACTCTCAGGCGCTTCAGTGCTAGTGTGGACGAGAACAATCGACTAAATCTTAATATGGTTGGATTGAGAGCTAAGATATGTTCTATTTTCAACTTCACCGCAGATGCAAATTTTATTCTGAGATATGTTGACGAAGATGGAGACTTGGTGAATCTTGTGGATGATGATGATTTGTGTGATGTGATGAGACAACAATTAAAATTCTTGAGAATTGATGTACATATGATCAATAATTCTGGTGGTAAATCAGATGCTGGTGGCTCTAGTGGAAGTGCCACCCCTTTAAGATCTCCTCATGTCTCAGACCCATTTCAAATTGGAAATTTTATTAACGCTGATGCTTTGCATGCTCTGCTGGAGCCACTACGCAAGTTTCTTTATTCATCATTTTCAAAAGCTGCATCTTCAAATCCAGGTCTAACAAATCTTGCTGATTCAATTTCCAAAATTGGACAATCCTTTCTAAAGCCTCAAGGGCAGCCTCGTGCTGCAGGTGGTACAAGCTCGAAAAATGGTGTTCCTGAAGGATCTGTCGCTTCTGAATCAAAAGGTCCACAGTCTCCACGTGTAGGTTTAGCTTCCAATGCCAGTGGCTATGCTAAGTCTAGTGGACCCGCCATCCCCTTAAGATCTCCTGTCCCCGGACCCATTTATGTGTGGAAATGTAGGTTGAACGTAGTTAGCGACGGGCTTGCGGGGATTGGAGGAGGATTTGCCATAGGCTCTAATTGAAGTTCCTTATAATCTTGTACAAGTTGTGATTTATGGGATTATAGTTTACACAATGATTGGTTATGAGTTGAGCATCACTAAATTTTGTTGGTACATATTTTTCATGTTCTTCACCTTCTTTTACTTCACCTTCTATGGTCTGATGACAGCAGCCATGACCCCAAACCAATCCATGGCTGCCTTAATATGCAGTGCGTCCAATTCATTATGGAATCTCTTCTTAGGATTCCTAATCCCACAACCAGTAAGTTTTAGCTTTTTATGTTAACCGCATAGATTTGTACTATACAAATAATTATTGTTTTGTTGTTTCTTTTCATTAATTTTTTTATATGAAATTTCATAGGATCCCTGTATGGTGGAGATGGTTCTATTGGATAAATCCAGTGGCTTGGACTTTAAATGGGTTGGTGACTTCACAGTTTGGAGATATAAAGGATGATTTGAAGTCTAATGGAATAACTATTCCAATACAAGACTTTTTGCATAGTTACTTTGGTTTCCTAGACTTTACAGGAAGCCGAGGCTAAAGCTGCAACTATCAAGGAAAGAGAGCGATATGTGAATGACCGCTTATCTCAAACCTTGTCTCGAATGAATGTTCTTGAGGTCCAGGTTCTGCAATTTCTTGAATGAAGTCATGTCTTTAATGGTGGTTTTGTGTATGTGTGACCTAACAAACCTTAAATTTGCGACGAACAATTTCAGCTCGGAGTATATCATTTCGGAGAGTGGTGAAAAGGCACCGAACTTGGTTTACAAAGGTAAACTTCAAAATCAGAAGCGTTGGATTGCTGTTAAGAAGTTCAGCAAAGCTGCTTGGCCGGATCCGAAACAATTCGTTGAAGAAGCTTCTGGTGTTGGTAAATTGTGTCATCCTAGGCTTGCTAATTTAATCGGTTATTGCTGTGATGGTGATGAGAGGTTACTCGTTGCTGAATTCATGCCTAATGATACCCTCGCCAAACACCTTTTCCACTGTATATATCTTTTCTCTTTCTATTTCCTAATTTAAATTTAATTACTTAATTTGTTGCTGCTCAATGAATCTATGAATTT
Organism: Cicer cuneatum; assembly: GCA_037974295.1. Lineage (NCBI taxonomy): Eukaryota > Viridiplantae > Streptophyta > Magnoliopsida > Fabales > Fabaceae > Cicer > Cicer cuneatum. The sequence goes on from JBBPBO010001984.1 coordinate 57,429,378, forward strand.
AATTTCAGGGGAAAATCAGACCATTGAATGGGCCATGCGCTTAAGAGTGGCTCTTTATATTGCACAAGCTTTGCATTATTGTACTTCTGAGGGTCGCCCTTTATACCATGATTTGAATGCTTATCGCGTTCTTTTCGATGAGGTATTTCATTTGTTCTTAATTTATTTGAAATTATCTTATAGGATAGTTATTGTGAGTGACACAAATGGAGTAATTAAGGAATCATATAACTTTTGTTTTTTCAGGAAGGTGATCCGCGTCTGTTTTGTTTTGGTTTAATGAAGAACAGTAGGGATGGAAAAAGTTATAGCACAAACCTTGCTTACACACCTCCTGAATATTTAAGAAATGGTTACTAACTAACTCTATCTTTCCTCCTTCACTATTTGTATTACTTTAATCACACACTTTACTAATTGTATTGTCTCTAATATTGCATTGCAGGAAGGGTCACCCCTGAAAGTGTCATCTATAGTTTTGGAACTGTTCTTCTCGACCTACTCAGTGGCAAACACATCCCTCCCAGTCATGTAAGTTCCTTGTGTGTGCTCTCTTCCTTTAACTCCTATTTTGCAAACTACTTATCTCTTTTTCTTATTAACTTCATCCACTGACTGACACTCTACTTAAAACTCGTCTCCACATAAATTAAAGAATAATTTAGAATTACAATTAGTAGGAAGATAAAATAAATTTATATAATAAATAATAATAAATAAGTTTTAGTGACAGACAATACCGTAAGAATAGATCAATTTTTTTATATATTTAGTTTTTAGTGACAGACAATACCGTAGGAATAGATTAATTCTTTATTTATATTTATGTAGTTTTTAGTGACAGTCATTGTTGTAGGTAGAAATCAAAAACCTGTAGTGACAGTCCTCAGATGTCCCCTTAAAGTTGAGGGTTGGTTTGAGTGTAACTCAAAGTATTATTGACCTATACCTACAGTTTTTGACGTTTAGTGACAAACTTTGGCTGTCACTAGAAGTCAGTTTTCTTGAAGTGCATTCTATTTACTAATAGGAATATGTCTATTGACAAGGCCAGAGTTTTTGGGATATAGAGTAGAACAACGAACACTAAAGTTGTCAATAATTTTTAAAAAATATTTGGTATTTTTTCGATAAAAATTAATTAATTTGGTTTATATTATAGATAAATATTTTAATGTTTTTTTTTATCAAATTATAATTAAATGTCTTTTATAAAAAGAATTGAAGAAGTAATTTATAGAAAAAGTTACAAAAATAATTTTATTATAATTATAAAATAAATTTAAATTTTCAATTTAAATTTTAAGAAATATAAAAATTAAATTAAATGATTTTATAATTTTAAAAATTTAACCAATAAATTAATTTGATATTTTTTATGGATTTAAATTCATACTGAATCAAACTAATAAATCTGATTTTTGTTAATTTTAGTATAATTTTATCTAATTTAAAATAGATAATCTAATATTCAAATTAAATTATTATTTTTTATTAGTACTATATCAATAATGGTGTTTTAAAAAATGTGTTATTTTTAAATGGATTTTAATATTTATATATGTTATTTTTGTCTTTGTAGTTAATAACTTATTTTAATAATATATAAATTTATATTTAATTTATATGCATCAATATTATAAATATATTTTATATTTTCAATTAATTATAACGGTCAAATTATTAAAATTATTTGACTTTTTTTAATTATTCTAATGTATTTATGTAATCATATTTTTTTATTGAATTTATTATCTATGTAGTTTTTGGAGGAATGAGTCTTAGTAATGTAAAACTTTCAATCTTGTTTAAATTATGATTCAATTACTCATGATTTAATTTCTCAAGTTCTTGTTGGAATTAAGTTGGTTCTATACTTAGAATTTTGATGTTAACAAAATTATTTTATATAAATAGTATTTTGACTTAGAAGAGCAAATCAGAAGCTGTGCAAAATCAGAGGATGACACCACCAGAGGATACATCCAAAGGAAGCAACCAGAGGATAGAAATGTCACCAGAAAGGTTCGGCCAGAGGAAACATTCAGAGGGTACTAGAGGATGCATCCTGAAGGCACCAGAGGATACACCTCCAAAGGATATTAGAGGATGTCATCAAAGGTCAAAGGGTGACTTGTTCCAGAACAGAAGGAAACATAAGTCAGACTTGGTCCAGACTCAATCCTGACCAGAAGATAGCTTGGTCGTGAATATAAGAATCAGTCCAGATTTAATCCAGACTTGGTTCAGAGCAGAAGATAACTGGTCCAGAACAAATGAGTTGGTCTAGACTTGGTCTAGACCAGAAGATAGCATGGTCCAAAACATAAAACTCAATCCATATCAGAAGAAATTATTGTCCAGATTTAATCCAGACTTGATCCAGATCAGAAGATAAATGTCCAGATTAAAAGATCAATGGTCTAGATTAAAATATCATAAGTCCAGATTTAATTCAGATTTAATCCAGACTCATTCCAGACATGGTCCAGATCAGAGGGAAAATGTTCAGATCAATGGTCCAGATTTAAGTATCATGGCCCAGTGTTGGCCGAGATCAGAAGATCAGATCATATGGTCCAATGTTGGCCAAGATCAGAAGATCAGATCATATGGTCTAGTGTTGGTCGAGATCAGAGGATCACTGAATTGGGGCAGATCAGATTACATAAGTCTAGAGTTGGTCGAGATCAGAGGATCATACGGTCCAGATTTTAATCATGATGAAAATCAGTGATGACTTGATTAAAATTCGAAAAAGACTTGATTAAATTTTGATAGAAATTTGATCAAAGTATTAAAGGGATTTGATTAAAAAATTCACTGAAGACTTGAAGAAATTCGAATGCCATCTGAAGCTTAAAAATATATGGTTTGAAATTAAAAGAAACAAGATTGGTCAATAGAATTTTCAAGTGCAATTTGAAGTTAAAAAGATACATTTTTTATTTAAGTGAAACAGGACTGGCCAAGTTTTTTTTGCAAGAGAATCTGGACAGATACAGCTCAAATTTGATCATGGAAGAAACCCTAATTTTCATCTATAAAATGAGGCTCAAGGTAGAAAACTTTGCATCGAAAATCAAAAAGAGTCATAAATTTCCAGAGGCAAACACTCGAGTTTTCAGTGAGGTTAATTGTGAGTATCAGCTTTCCAGAAGCAAGTACTCTTGTTTTTCGTTCCCTTGTGTCAGATCTATATTGTTGAAGTAGAGCCTACAATCTGAAGAGTCAGAAGAAGTAGCAGGTGACTTAGCAATTAGATTCAAGGTGTTGAAATCCCTTCTGCAATTTGGGATTGTCAGATTGGTAGGAGAAGACTTGACTTGTGAAGTCAAGGTGCTGTGTTCCTCAAAAGTCTAGGATTGTTAGACTGTTTGGGAAGACTGACTTGGAGGGTCAGTAGTGCTGTTTAATTCAAAGGTTTTGAATGAGTGGAAAAATCCTTCAAGGTGAAGGGACTGGATGTAGCCTAGTTAATGGTGAACCAGGATAAATCTTTGTGTTGATTATTTTACTTTATCCGCTGCTAATTATGTTTGTTTATATATCCGATTTTAAATAATCATCAAAAACAGAAAAAGAATTCAAGTATTACAAACACAATTCAACCCATCATTCTCGTGTTTGCACCTTCAGTTCTTCCAAACGTAATTTAGTGATCTAACTAAATCAATTGTGCTAGTATAATAATTGATATGATCATTAATATTTATCTAACATAAATATATGTATCCTTATTATTTTTTTATTTAAACTAAAAATTTATTAAAAATGAAAGCAAAAACAAAATTGGGGATATAGACCTTACTCTCAGAAAATGAAAAAGGAAAATGTCAAAAAGTTCTTCAAATAATTTTTAAAAATTGAGTAGAGAGAATGTTTTATTAAATGTTGTTTTATCAAATAGCTTTCATAGCTCAGTTGGTTAGAGCACCTGTTTAGTAAGCGGGAGGTCTTGAGTTCAACCCTCAATGAAAGCACTCAAAATAGAGTTTCAAGGTGCAACTTTTGTTCATTTATTTCTTTTTTATAAATGTTGTTAATGTTTATTTTATTCTTAATATTCAAACTTTTTTATTTATTGATGTGAATTTGCAGTTTTCAATTTCATGTTTAAGAGAATTGAAGGACAATGTCCAAGTCTTGCAAGGGATTGGCCGTGGAGCTAGTCGACTGTCTCAGTGAATCTGGTTGTGTTAAGGTGAAGTTTATAGTATTTCTTGGATGTTATTGAATTTTTTAAAAGTAAAAAATTATTTTTTTTCTTCATTTTTTTATGTGATTTTTGCAATGTTTAATTTTGCAATGAACAATGCTATCACATTTAAAGAATTTGATAGAATCACCAACAAGGAAACATCAAAAAGCATCTATGACAGTTTGGTTTGACCTATGAAGTAAGTCAACAGGTTCAAGAGGCAAAGGCAAACATACTGGTCAAACAGTATGAGATGTTCAGGATGGGAGAGGATGAAGACATTGAAGCAATGTTCTGCAGATAGCAGACTCTGGTATCAGGTTTATAAGTATTAAAGAAAAGTTACACCACTGCAGATCATGTAAAGAAGATCCTTAGAAGCTTACTAGCCAAATGGAGACCAAAGGTTACTGCAGTACAGGAAGCTAGGGATCTAAATACCTTGAGGCTTGAAGATCTGATCAGCTCCCTCAGGTCTCATGAAATAGAGCTGGATGCAGATGAACCAAAGAAGAAAAAGACTTTAGCCCTTAAGTCAAAACAGAAGAAAGTTGCAAAGGTTGTATCAGAATCCGAGGATAGTGATTGTGAAGATGATGATCTTGCTTACATAACCAAGCAGATTGCAAAGATGTGGCAAAACAGAAAGAAGAAAGCTCCCAGGAAAAATGGCAAATACTCCAACAGAGGAAAATAAGAAGCTGGTAAGAAAAGCATCATCTGCTATGGATGCAATGAACCTGGACATATGAAGTCAGAATTTCCAAACATGGAGAAAGGAAAGCATCACAAGAAAGGTTCCAGATTCAAGAAGAAGGGTCTGATGGTAGTATGGGATGCATGTGACTCAGAAGAGGAATCATCTGATGATGAAGAGGCAGAAACAACTATGATGACTCACATCAAGTCTGCCTCTGGACTCCATAAAGGTACTAGCTCTGGAAGAAAAGCAGAAGGTAAGAAGAATGGACAAATCATTCATTCTGGCAAGTCTGGAAGCACATAAGAGGAAGCAGTATTGGCTCTGATGGCACATACCAACTCAAGTTCTAGATCCAGTACAAACTCTGGAACTGATTTAGAAGATGAAAACCAAGAGGTATTTTCAGATCTTACTAAATCTGAATTAATTACTGCTCTTAAAGACTTTCTAAATGCCAACAACAAGATGTCTTTAAAACTGAAAACTCTTAGGGAAGAAAAGAAAATTCTAACCAAAGAAGTACAAATTTTAAAGAATCAGAATGCTGAGTTTACAACTGAAAACACTAATTTTAAAACTGAAGTTGCCAAACTCAATTTTGAAAATCTAACTCTCAAAAGTAATATATGCTCTACTTCCATTACTGTTTGTGAATCTGATATGCATGAACAAGCTTTTCAAAATTTTATTGCAAATGGTATGGAAAGAAGTAAGTATGCTTCCATGATTTATGGAATCAGTAAAAATGGTAAGAGAGGAATAGGTTTTACTGAATCTGTTGTTGAAATTAAATCTGCTCATTCTAATATTCTGTGTATTATTTGTGCTAAAAAGGGTCATTCTAAACTGTCTTGTCCTATGATAAAATCTGGGAAAGACAAGAGACCTGTTAAGTCTAATAAACCTCGACCCAACCAGTTTTGGGTACCAAAGAACTAAATTGTTTATGTTGCAGATATTCTGAGCAACCAGAAGGAAACATCAATCATAGTGCCTGGTCAATGGATGCTGGCAATGCACAAACAGAAAAAGGTGTATGTTCCAGTTTCCACCAGACAGAAGCAAAATGAGTCTGATGAAAGAAGGTCTGGTCAGTACAATTCACACCAGAATTAGAACCAAAACCCGAGCCAATATCAGTATCAGAATCAGAGGTTCAACCACAAACAGCAGAATCACACACATCAGCTTCAGTATTACAAGAAGAAGCAGAATTACCAGAATCACCATAAGTTCCAGAATCACCAGAGGAACATGGTGTATCAGCCAAAGCAGAATCAAAGGGAACAGTTCAACCAGTCTGAACAAGCCAGAAACAGAACTTGTTCTAAAGGCTCGTACATAATCTGATTACAACACTGAGTCTAACTCTGACTCTGACGGTGAAGTATCAAAAGAAGAACAGGTCACTGCAGGAGATGGCCAGAACCATGCTGAATGACATGAATGTTGCTACCTACCTATGGGCAGAAGCTGTCAACACTGCATGGTACATCCAGAACAGAGTTTACATCAGGTCTATTTTAAACAAAACTCCATATGAACTATGGAAAGGTAAGAAACCTAATATTTCCTATTTCAAACAGTTTGACTGCATTTGTTATATGTTAAACACTAAGGATAATCTTGCAAAATTTGATTCCAGATCTCAAAAGTGTACCTTCATTGGTTACTGATCAAAAGCTTATAGAGTGTTTAATAAAGAAACTAACACTGTGGAGGAGTCCATACACATTAAGTTTGATGACAAACAGCTTGACTCTGAAAAGTCAAAGCAAGATGAGGAAATTGCAGGTTTACTAGAAGCACAAGAAGCAGGAGCAGATCAAACAACAGAACCAGTCTGAACAAGCCAGAAACAGAACTGGCTCTAAAGGCTCGTACATAATCTAATTACAGCACTGAGTCTGACTCTGACTCTAACGGTGAAGTATCAAAAGAAGAATAGGTCACTACAGTAGATCGCCAGAACCATGCTGAATGACATGAATGTTGCTACCTACCTATGGGCAGAAGCTGTCAACACTGCATGCTACATCCAGAACAGAGTTTACATCATGTCTATTTTAAACAAAACTCCATATGAACTATGGAAAGGTAAGAAACCTAATATTTCCTATTTCAAACAGTTTGACTGCATTTGTTATATGTTAAACACTAAGGATATTCTTGCAAAATTTGATTCCAGATCTCAAAAGTGTACCTTCATTGGTTACTGATCAAAAGCTTATAGAGTGTTTAATAAAGAAACTAACACTGTGGAGGAGTCCATACACATTAAGTTTGATGACAAACAGCTTGACTCTGAAAAGTCAAAGCAAGATGAGAAAATTGCAGGTTTACTAGAAGCACAAGAAGCATGAGCAGATCAAACAACAGAACCAGAGAAAGAAAAGGATGAAAGCAAATTCGAAGATAAGGCTGAACCTAAAGACAAGTCAGAAGGAAAGAATGGGTGGAAGTACAAGTCTTCACATCCAGAAACACTGATTATTGGAAGCGCAGTTGAACCATTGAAAACCAGATCATCACTTAAAGAAACAAGTCTGTTTGGTTTACTTTCTACTATTGAACCAACTACTGTTGATGAAGCACTGACAAAAGAAGGATGGATTCTTGCAATGCAAGAAGAGCTGAATGAGTTTGAAAGGAATGATGTTTGGGATCTGGTGTCCAGACCACACAAAAATATCATTGGAACCAAGTGGGTGTTTAGGAATAAACTCAATGAAAAAGGTGAAGTAGTCAGGAATAAAGCTAGGCTTGTGGCACAAGGATACAGTCAGCAAGAAGGCATTGATTACACTGAGACTTTTGCTCCAGTGGCCAAGTTAGAAGCAATTCGTATCCTACTCTCTTTTGCTGCAAATCATGATATTACTTTGTATCAAATGGATGTCAAAAGTGTTTTCTTAAATGGTTATATAAGTGAGGAAGTCTATGTCAAACAGCCCCCAGGTTTTGAAAGTTATGATTTTCCAAATCATGTTTTTAAACTTAAAAAATCTTTATATGGTTTAAAACAAGCACCTAGGCATGGTATGACAGACTTAGCAATTTCTTACTTAAAAATCAGTTTGATAGAGGCCAAATAAATAACACTTTGTTTAGAAAATCTATTAAAGATGATATTCTGATCATTCAAGTTTATGTTGATGATATTATCTTTTGATCCACTAATGGCACTCTCTGCCAAGAGTTTTCTGATTTGATGCAGCAAGAGTTTCATATGAGCATGATGGGAGAACTTAATTCAGATTCAGCAAGGCAAAATAGGTATACTCATTCACCAATCTAAGTACACTAAAGAACTTCTCAAAAAGTTCAAGATGAGTGATTGTAAGCCTACGGCCACCCCCATGCACCCCACCTGTTCACTTGAAAAAGATGAATCCGACCAAAAGGTAGACCAGAAAACATAGAAAGGTATGATTGGATCCCTTCTTTACCTAACTGCTTCTAGACCTGACATTTTGTTTAGTGTTTGTGTTTGTGCTCATTTTCAAGTTGACCCTAGGGAATCCCACTTAACTGCTGTCAAAAGAATCCTTAGATACCTTAAAGGAACCACACATGTTACCTTGCTCTACAAGAAAACCCCATCTTACAAACTAAGTGGTTTTTGTGATTCTAATTATGCTGGAGACAAATTAGATAGAAAAAGCACAAGTGGCAACTGTACGTTTCTATTTGATAATCTGATTTCTTGGTCAAGCAAGAGACAAAGCACCATTGCCATGTCAACAGCATAAGCTGAATACATATCAGCAGCAGGATGCAGTTCACAGTTAATCTGGATGAAACATCAGTTGGAAGACTACAACATCTTTGAAACCAACATCCCTTTGTTCTGTGATAATACTTCAGCCATCAACCTAACCAAAAACTCTATCCTTCATTCTAGAGCCAAGCACATAGAAATCAAACACCACTTCATCAGAGATTATGTTCAAAAAGGAACACTCAACATCCAGTTTGTAGACACAGATCATCAATAGGCTGATATCTTCACCAAACCATTGCCTGAAGATCGATTTGAGTTCATCAAGAAGCATCTCAACATAATCTCCATATCTGAATAGATCAAGTAGTCTTTTTAGAGGAGTAGTTTTTAAATTTTTTGTCTTTTATTTGTCTGTTATTTGTTTTTTTTTTGTACTCTGTGAAAAAAAAAGGGTCAGAAGATATCATTTCTTCCTTCAATCTTTTTTGTCTGATGACAAAGGGGAGAAGATGTATTTGATAGAGAATCTGGGGCATTAGACTTAGGGAGAGAAAAAGTCAAAATAACGCATAGTCTTAGGGGGAGTCAAAGTCAAAAGAAAGAAAAATAGTTATAAAAAATACAAGGTTTTGTCATCATCAAAAAGGGGGTGATTGTTGGAACCAAGTTGGTTCTATACTTAGAATTTTGATGTTAACAAAAGTATTTTATGTAAATAGTATTTTGACTTAGAAGAACAAATTAGAAACTGTGCAAAATCAGAGGATGACACCACAAGAGGATACATCTAGAGGAAGCAGCCAGAGGATAGAAATGTCACCAGAAATGTTTGGCCAGAGGAAACATCCAGAGGGTACTAGAGGATGCATCCTGAAGGCACCAGAGGACACACCTCTAGAGGATATCAGATGATGTCATCAAAGGTCAAATAACATCATCAGATGATATCTTTCTTGGCCCAGATTAGAAGGAAGTAGAGTCCAGGAGGAGACTTGGTCCAGACCAGAAGAAAGCCTGTCAGAGGGAGACTTGTTCCAGACCAGAAGGAAACATAAATCAGACTTGGTCCAGACTCAATCATGACCAGAAGATAGCTTGGTCGTGAATACAAGAATCAATCCAGATTTAATCTAGACTTGGTCCAGAGCAGAAGATAACTGGTCTAGAACAAATGACTTGGTCCAGACCAGAAGATAGCATGGTCCAGAACATAAAACTCAGTCCAAATCAGAAGAAATGATTGTCCAGATTTAATCCAGACTTGATCCAGATCAGAAGATAAATGTCCAGATTAAAATATCAATGGTCTAGACTAAAATATCATAAGTCCAGATTTAATTCAAATTCAGTCCAGACTTGGGAAAATGTTCAGATCAATGGTCCAGATTTAAGTATATGGCCCAGTGTTGGCCGAGATCAGAAGATCAGATCATATGGCCTAGTGTTGGCTGAGATCAGAAGATCAGATCATATGGTCCAGTGTTGGCCAAGATCAGAGGATAATTGAATTGGGGCAGATCAGATTACATAAGTCCAGAGTTGGTCGAGATCAGAAGATCATACGGTCCAGATTTTAATCATGATGAAAATCAATGATGACTTGATTAAAATTCGAAAAAAACTTGATTAAATTTTGATAGAAATTTGATCAAAGTATTAAGGAGATATGATTAAAAAAATCACTGAAGACTTGAAGAAATTTGAATGCAATCTGAAGCTTAAAAAGATATGGTTTGAAATTAAAAGAAACAAGATTGGTCAACAGAATTTTCAAGTGCAATATGAAGTTAAAAAGATACGGTTTTTATTTAAGTGAAACATGATTGACCAAGTTATTTTTGCAAGAGAATCTGGACAGATACAGCTCGAATTTGATCATGGAAGAAACCCTAATTTTCATCTATAAAATTAGGCTCAAGGCAGAAGTCTTTGCATCGAAAATAAAAAATGAGTCATAAACTTCCAGAGGCAAACACTCGAGTTTTCAGTGAGGTTAATTGTGAGTATCAGCTTTCCAGAAGCAAGTACTCTTGTTTTTCGTTCCCTTGTGTCACATCTATATTGTTGAAGTAGAGTCTACAATCTGAAGAGTTAGAAGAAGTAGCAGGTGACTTAGCAATTAGATTCAAGGTGTTGAAATCCCTTATGCAATCTGGGGTTGTTAGATTGGTATGAGAAGACTTGACTTGTGAAGTCAAGGTGTTGTGTTCCTCAAAGTCTAGGATTGTTAGACTGTTTGGGAAGACTGACTTGGAGGGTCAGTAGTGAAGGTGCAAACACGAGAAGGGGGGTTGAATTGTGTTTGTCAAACTTAATTACTTTTGCTGTTTTGTTAAATGTTAATTTGAATTATTCGATAAATAACTAATCAGATTTAGCAGTGGATAATACTAACATAATAACACAACAATTTATACTGGTTCACCGTTAACTAGACTACGTCCAGTCCCTTCCTCCAGAAGACATTTTCACTAATTCAAACTCCTTTGAATTACAACACCACTGACCCTTCAAGTCAGTCTTCCTAAACAGTCTGACAACCCCAGACTTTTGAGGAACAACAACACCTTGACTATACCCGCCAAGTCTTCTCAAACAGCCTGACAACCTCAGACTTTTGAGTAACAACAACACCTTGACTAAACCAGCCAAGTCTTCTCAAACAGTTTGACAACCCCAGACTTTTGAGGAACGATAACAACACCTTGACTCTACAAGTCAAGTCTTCTCCTACCAATCTGACAACCCCAGATTGAAGAAGGAATCTACACCACTATCGGGTTATATAATAAAGGTTTGAAACTTTGCACCGTTGCTTCTGGAAAGCTGTTTGCTGCACTTATTTTTGCACTCTTTTATTGTTTTTGGAAAGCTGATTGTTGCATTGTATTTCTCTCTCGAAAACACTTAGAAAATATTGCTCTTTCTCATTTGTGTTTCTCTCTTTTGAACTCTCAGATAACTTTGAATTGAAGCTTGAGTTCTTGTGGTTTTCGATGCTCTAATCTTCAGCATTAAGTCTCTATTTATAGTTGAACTTTAGGACTTCACTGATGCTTTACTTATGGAGTGTATTTCGATTAATTTGTTTTGAGAATATTCTGGAGTAGTTTGCTCAGATTCTGTTTTGAGTCTTTTTCTCACTGATTCTTTACTTCTGGAGTGTATTTCAATTAATCTGTTTTGAGCATTTTGCTCCGCTTCTACTTTGAGCATGCTTTTAGCTAGATTCTGTTTCTCGAGTCTTTTGCTCCAATTCTGTTTTGAGCATTTTTCTCAGATTCTGTTTTGAGCATATTTTTAGCTAGATTCTATTTCTCGAGTCTTTTGCTCCAATTCTGTTTTGAGCATTTTTCTCATCTTCTGTTTTGAGCTTATTTTTAGCTAGATTCTGTTTCTCGAGTCTTTTGCTCCAATTCTGTTTTGAGCATTTTTCTCTAACATATTCCTCTGACAGATTCCTCTGATGATCATCCTTTGATTTCTGCTTCTGGTGCTGTCATCCTCTGATTTCTGCTTCTTGTGACGTCATCTTCTGGTGACATTATCCTCTGATTTCTGCTTCTGGTAATATCATCCTCTGATATATTCTTCTGGTGACATTTTTCATTCTTCTTCTAAGTCAAATATGTTATTTTCATAAAATACATTTGTTAACATCAAAATTTTAATTGCAAGAACCAACTTGGTTCCAACAAGTAGTGCTGTTGTAATTCAAAGGTTTTGAATTAGTGGAAAAATCCTTCAAGATGAAAGGACTGGATGTAGCCTAGTTAATGATGAACCAAGATAAATCTTTGTGTTGATTATTTTACTTTATCCGCTGCTAATTCTGTTTGCTTATATATCATATTTTAAATAATCATCAAAAATAGAAAAAGAATTCAAGTATTACAAACACAATTCAACCCCCTTCTCGTGTTTACACCTTCAGTTCTTCGAAACGTAATTTAGTAATCTAACTAAATCAATTGTGCTAGTATAATAATTGATATAATCATTAATATTTATCTAACATAAATATATGTATCCTTTTTATTTTTTTATTTAAACTAAAAATTTATTAAAAATGAAAGCAAAAACAAAATTGGGGTTATGGACCTTACTCTCAGAAAATGACAAAGGAAAATGTCAAAAAGTTCTTCAAATAATTTTTAAAAATTGAGTAGAGAGAATTTATTATTAAATGTTGTTTTATTAAACAGCTTTCATAGCTCAGTTGGTTAGAGCACCCGTTTAGTAAGCGGGAGGTCTTGAGTTGAATTCTCAATGAAAGCAATTTTTCCAAAATCACATTTTTTTTTTTTTTTAATGATACTATGGAGGAAAGTTCTCTCCTTTCTGTCAAAATAGTGTTTCAAGGTGCAACCTTTGTTCATGCTTATTTATCTCTTTTTTTTTTCTATAAATGTTGTTAATGTTTATTTTATTCTTAATATTCAAACTTTTTTATTTATTGATGTGAATTTGCAGTTTTCAATTTCATGTTTAAGAGAGTTGAAGGACAATGTCCAAGTCTTGCAAGGGATTGGCCATGGAGCTAGTCAAGTGTCTCAGTGAATCTGATTGTGTTAAGGTTCGGTTTATAGTATTTCTTTGATGTTATTGAATTTTTTAAAAGTAAAAAAAGATTTTTTTATGTGTTTTTTGCAATGTTTAATTTTGATTATTGTGCTGTTAAATGGATTATGTTTATGTGTTGGTGAATAGGTTGAGAATAGATCATATAAAGAGTGTGCTGGAGAGAAGAGTCCATCAATATCAAGTGAGTGTGTTGGACTTAGGGAAACCTATTTCAATTGCAAAAGAGGACAGGCAAGTGTTTATTTCTTGCTTTTATCATGTTACCTTTTAGGAAAATTCGATACCTATTGGTTTAATGTGGATCGGTGCTTGAAAATCGTTTGAAACTCCAATTACAACTGATATCGGCCTTTAGAAATAGAAGCTCACGGTCATCTTTGTTGTAATGTGTGAGAATGAGAGTGACTTGATTGCTGTCAGTTTGGCAAAAACAAGAGAAAACAAATTTGTGTCTCGAAACTTAATTCGTATTTGTTGTTCCCCAGCCGTTTTTGTCAAATCATCAGTTGTGTATACGAATAAGACCATAAGCTTCTACTTCCAAAGAGCGGCATCGGTCATTATATGTGTTTTGAGCAATTTTTAGGAACTGGTCCATGGTAGACTACCTATAGAGAGGCCCACTGCCTAGCTTTTATTTGATTTATAATTTATAATGCAAGGTTGCCAATATTTTCTATTTGGGATATTCATTTTCTATATAGTTGTTTTGCTGCTAGCATTTACTATAAGGCGTAAGCTTGAAGTTATAAGTTGAAGAAAACAAATTTAAATTGAACGAATGTTGAGTATTTCATGATTGTCCCCCTTTTAGGAACTATCATTTTTCATATGGATTCTTCCTTTTCTTTTGGGGGTGACTAAATGCATCTTTACAATGTGATGGAGTTCAGCCAAATAATCTGGTTATTTGTAAACTATAGTACTACAAAAACTAATGCACAAAGAGATGTTAGTAACTTATATATGGCTAATAATTATCAAGAGTGATAGGATGAACAATTATTTTCGTCTGCATGATACACTTAATGAAGAAGAAATAGCATTGAACTTTGGAATGAGATAGTGCAAGTAATTGTTTATGATTTGTTTGTAGTTACTTCTTCTTTTAACTTTCAATGTCCATGAAGACAATGGTATAATTTTAGTCTCAGAAGGTTGATAGATTTTTTCTCTTATGGGAAAGGCAGTTTGCTGAAATAAAATTCTCTTAACTATTCAAGATTATTCTCCATCAAGAAAGTGTTGAGCAATTAAGGTTCTAATGTCAGTATATATGATAAAGATTAGCTTTTAGCTTAATAGAGCTTCTTATTTAGAATAAATTAATGATTTATCAGTTATGAAAAAGTCTTTAGGTGTTTATGAAGAAGTTAAACGAGATTGCATTTGAAAAATTGAGATACATTAACCCGATATTATTGTAAATTGTCGAAAGTATTTTCCTTGACTGCATGGAAGATCTTAAGTGTTTAAACCAAGTTCTTTATGATCCTAACTGAAGATTTCAAATTGGTAAGTATGCTCGTTGTTGCATTTGCATCTAATGAGGATTGTACTAGGTTACCATTGAAAATAACAATCAAACAAGTGTCATTGTAAATCAGGATTGAATTAAACCAGGTAAATTATAAGAATGCTATATTTGTTAGTAGTGATGGTGATATGCAACTCTAGTTCATCTTGTTTTATTAAGGCCTTCATGGTCTGGATTATAGATTTAGTTTACAATAAATCATATCAGCTGACATAGATTAGATTTGTACGACACTCAATTTCACGATTCACATGTTCAAATAGTATAGTTATTTTTTTATAAGCAAATATTAGCAAATTTGTCGTTATTTTAGTTTCTAAGCTTCGAACCCTAGACTTCTTACTTAAATTTGCTTTATAGTCCCCTGACTCATCATCTGAACTACTTAGTTGGGACTTCAAATAATATGGTTAGTAGGGCCAAGATAATCAAATGTAAAAATGTGCATATTTGGTGAAGAGTAGTACATGTTAATAATAATGTGTAAGCTTAAGTTCATTATTTGATATTGAAATTAAACAGATATTTTGTTTTCATTGTTTCAGATTGACATGAGGGCTAGGATTCGTGGAAACAAAGGGTATTAATGATGCCATACATTGGAAAACTGTGGTGTTGTAATGTCCAATTTTGGTACTTTCAAGTTTGTACTCAAGATGAAGTCAAATCAAAGTGAAAGATGAAGATGAATCAGAGAAATGGGAGGCTATAATAATTGTTTAATTTCATGGTATTGTAAGTTTGCATGCACATGACAAGATGCAGTTTGATATGTTAGAGAGAACATAAATATAAACAATTCCCCCCAAGGGTTATATTAGAATGATGCTCAAGTCATAGTTTCAAGATATGTCTCATCAAATATGTTATGGATCAAAGCATGGTCCCTCCATTTTCATCCCCATGATTCCCAAATGCTTCATTTTTCTAGATAGAGGGAATACGAGATTGAATTGTGAGGTAAAAATGAATGCCTCTTTCACGATATGGTGCAGATATGAGGAAAAAATGGTGGAAAATAGAGGTGTTAAATTTTGCAAAAAAGACTTTGTTAAAATTATATAGATAGATTTAAAGTTGAATATGTGCTTTACAACATTTTCTTTAGAATGTTATATCTATCTTCTTTTCTTAAAAACAAAAATCATGATTGCGCACTAAGAAATGAAATCATTGATTGAATATTATGAAAATTAAATTCTACAACAAATTATTGAAGTGTATTTGCGTTGTAATTGCATGTTTGGATAAACCAAGTCAAAAAAATTGGACAAATCGGCATGCTATTAGATATTCTACAATCACATCAACCAACAGTTTTTAGATTTTGTTGCTTGTTTTGGTGATTTTTTTTATTTTTGATCAAACATTATTTCATTCATCATTCAAATTCAGGTTCTCCCGAAGGATTCGTCATTAATTGAAATTCATTAATCACTTGATCTCAATCATTTGGTTAAATTATAACTGTTCATAATAATCAATTCCAATTCTAATAATTTTATAAACCCTTTTTCTTCTCTCTGACTTCCACTATGAGAATAACCAAGCAATATGTATATATATCAAATTATAAAAGGAACATGGGCAAATGAGAATAACCACTTGCAATTTAAGTATCATATTTTGAGTTCATGGAGTTTGAGAAGCAAGTATTTACAAAGTTATCCCTTAGTGCAAGGGAAATTCCTAAGACAAACTTCAGTCACAAACCATATTTAATCTAACCATTGTGGCTGACTTTCATTAAGAACGTCCTATTAGTCATCAACAGGATTTACAGGTTTACCCTGTGAAAACAACTCTTAGTCAGCATATATTTAAAGTAACAATAATCTAAAATTAAATTACATGTGGCATACAACTATCTAACTTATGATACTTACATTTCCATCATCAACACCACTCACAGCAGCAGGTTTTTCAGGTTCAACCTGCGAAAATCAACACAACATAATAAGCAATAATGAAGTATTTATAAACTTGAAATACAAATTATTTTAGATAGATGTATAAATTATGATTGTTCACCAAAAGCTTCCTTGAATCTGATAAGGAGGAATCAGAATCCTTCAACACGATTCCTGGTAACTGATCAATGTCCCAACCAACAACTTTACAGATGACTTGTGCATAAGCCCGGTGAGCTCGCTTCCTTTTCGTCCTTAGTATAGTAGTCGAATGCTGAATTAGTGCAACACAATCCTTAAACCTCTTCCACATTTTCTTCTTAATACCACCACAAACCAAACAATAAAAATCTCCTTCTTTGTTATTGTCCTCGTAATATTTCCTCAAGCCGACATCTTCAGCAAACACTTTTTCAAGGAACTTATACTCTTCAGATTCTTCACCACAATTTTCAACCAACTCATCTTCACTTTCATCCTCACCCTCATCTTCATCTTCATCTTCAATTACATCCTCATCACAATCAGAACCTACATCGGGAGCTAAGAACTTTTGGCAAGCATCTATTGCGGTGTGCTGCAAATGCCAAACTGCGACAATTGCTTCCTCGTCCCCCACAAGAGAATAAGGGTACGAACATGGCTCGGTGTTGAAGGAAGGCCAATCTGAAGCCGATGAAGATAATCCACCATTGGGACTTTTGCAAACCCATTTAGCATCAGAAACCACAGATTTATGAATTACCTATATTGAAATTTCATATCTAATAACTAGTAAAACATCTGTGGGAATTGAGATTTTCTAAGCTAGCACACAATAATACTAAAAGTAGGGAGAGTGATAACAAGTGCCTTTGAGACATTGGTTAAGTAATCAAAAAAAGGAAAGTTTGGATTAGAAAACATTGTATTTATCATATTGGCAAGTGTTTGACTTGTATTTTCAAGACAAAACTTCCTTTTATGGGCTCCTTAATCTATGCCCTTAGGACACTTGTTGGCAAGACACTATTCCTCTGCTAAATGCAGCTCACAGAAGGTACTACTAATAATGGTCATGAAAGGGATACAACTTCAATTACTAGCATATAAATGTTTTTACTTTTTAGAATTAACTATAGAATGAAGGGCATTGCATTGCATTTTACCTAGATTACGATATAATACAGATAATTTATATTTTATAGTTAAAATACACAGTAATCAGCTGAAAAGAAGAGCATCCCCAGCAATTTTTCCCTAGACAGCATTATATTTATAACAATGACAATGACTATACAACTAAGAAACACACATATAAGAGTACATATATGTTTCTATTCTGCATTTATAAATTGATATAGACCACAATTGTTTACCTCAACAATTTCTCCTCCATCTTTTGAACTCAAATCCAATGTTTTTTCATCTTGAACCTCACCTTCCTTCAAAAAAATCAATAGAAATTTACAATCATACCAAATTAGGGTCTGTTTACTTCGTGAAAACATTCTATCTTTTCATTTGCTAACTAGAACACAAGAGATTCTTGAAACGGAGCATTGTGAAGGAGAGAGGAAATGCTAGTTAGCAACCACGTATTTATGGAAATAATGAAAACAAATTTTTGAAATTTTCATTATTTCAAAAAAATATAGACATTGTTCACTCCAATAATCTCTTATATCCTAAAATTAATACGAATTTTAAGTATGGAAATAAAAATATTTTCACAATGTAAAAAATAGTTGTTTCTTACCCTTAAAAGGGTGAAGTGAAGCTGATACACAAAAATAAATAAAAATAAATGAACCTCAGTAACAGTTTGATGAAGCACTTTTACATGATCCTGAAGCTCAACTGCAACTGATTCATTAACATCAGATTTAACGGAAAAATCATTTCTACCATCAACATTGTCCTATAAAGTTAAAATCACACAAAACCAAATTAATAATTATAACATAATGAGGAAAAAAATGCAGTACATATAGTTTAATTAATGAACTCAAAGTAACATGCATTAATATTATTATTATTATTATTATTATTATTATTATTATTATTATTATTATTATTATTATTATTACCTTAGATGATGAATCGGTCTTCATCTTGACACCAGAGAGAGAAAGAGCGTTTAAAGTGGTGAGGAAATGTTAGGGTAATAGACAAATTTTGAGTGTGATGTGAATGAAGCTAGTATTGTGAATTTGGGCCTTGTTATTGCGGTGCAAAAGCCCAATTGGTGCTTCGTAATTCCAAATTTTTGTTCGCATTGTTTGGATTTGCTATTACACCCACCGTTTTACTTATATATGTTCTTATTCCCCTTTTTACATTTTTTTACTAAATAATAAATTATCCTTTTTGGAAAAATTAATCTCAAAACTCAGTTACAATGAGTTACTAAAGTTCGTATAGAATTAGAATTATGGATTGGAGAATGAAACTTTAAACTGTGTTTCGGAAATTAGATTTTGAATTGTAATTTTATTTTTATTTGTTAGTATTTAACATTCTGAAATTAATTTTTTTAAAATGCTTAGTTTAGAAAACGAGAGTTTTATGATTTTGAACAAAACAGTATTTTTCTTTAGTTAAAATTAAGACTTTACTAATTTTATATTGATAATATAGGTTTATAATATCATTCAATTTTATTTTTTTTATCAGAATTGTATTATTATTTTCTATTTTTTTTATAGAAAAAATAAGATTTTATTAAGCAGAAACAAAGCCCAATCCAAGAGGGATTGGATAGCAAGAGGGTCTATTTGGTATGATAAAAACAAAACCAACTTTGAAGAAAAAGTAATTATATGTATCAAACAGAGTTAACTTTGAAGAAAAAGTAATTATATGTATCAAATCATTTATGAAGTTGGAAGTTTTTTGAGGACTACAAGAATATGTTAAAGCCTCAAGTTTTAAATTATCAATAATAGGTATCTATTTTTCCATTTTTTTTGATTTTCTCTGCAAATTTTTTTTATATAGTTAATGAGAATGCAGTTGAAGTAATAAATAATAAACAGAGTATTGAAGCGATTATTCGTAATGTTAATGGCTTGGTGAGGGTCAGAGCCACTAGATATTTCGAGGCATTATTAGATTTTTACATTACATAAATATTGAGTTTAAAACTATCTGTTCAGTTTACTGTTAAGATTATATTTAAGTAGATTGTCATTTAAAGAATATTCTAATGTGATCCAAAATATCCATACAAGAACAAAATATTTTTATTTGGTGATTCTTTATTCTCAAAAGATTACAAGTTATTTTTTTTTTCTTTAAATCATGTTAAATAAAATATTAATGATTATGCTTTGCTTTAAATTTTACATTGAATTGATGATT
Organism: Cicer cuneatum; assembly: GCA_037974295.1. NCBI lineage: Eukaryota > Viridiplantae > Streptophyta > Magnoliopsida > Fabales > Fabaceae > Cicer > Cicer cuneatum. The sequence continues at coordinate 57,449,379 of JBBPBO010001984.1, forward strand.
ATCCTCCTTATATTACATATTTTATTTCAACTTATTTAGTTGTTTAACGAAATTTATTTTAACTCTTGAAAAATATATTTTTTATGATATAATTTGATTGAATACATAAATAAAATAATATAAAATAATTGTTTATACAAATAAAATAAAGAGTTTAATGGTCATAGCATACGAGTAAAACAATTTTATACTATCAACCAATAAAAATTACTATATTTTCATGTGATACTGTCAATTTCAAAATAATAATAAAGTAATAAGGTAAAACAGTGATTTCTATTAGATTATACATAAAAACGGCAAATGTACACTCTTTAATGTTTTTTTTTAATTAACGAGTAATTTATTTTAATAAATAAATAAATATATTTTTAAGTGAATCTACTCTAATTACAAAAAATAAAAAAAAATTACTTTACCAATCAACATTTATTTTTTCTTATAACAACATTTGGGCGAAATTAACCGGTAAATAATAAGTCATGGATGGATTTAACATGGTTGTGTAGGTCCCCACTGTGATATGGTTATGGCTATGGCTATTCTACAAGCTTAGACAACAAGAACAAGAAGAAGAAGAAGCTGAGCAACAACATATCAAAGTAACCTAATTTCATCTCATCACTCCAATTCCATATGGACACCATCCCTACTTCAATCAACAGGTTTTCCCTCTCTCTCTCTCTCTCTCTCAAATGAATTGAAGTTCTTTACTTATGAATTTATTCTTTTGTGCAGTTGTTTGGGATGGAAACCATCCTCTTTGTTTCTACAATCCAATTCCTTCAACCTAATTTCAATTCCTTTTAAACCAAAACCGTCTCTCATCAAGTTTAGTCTGACTTGCTCTGCCGCCTCTTCTTCTTCTGGTACTCTCCTTTTCAATCAATATCCTCTTCTGGGTTTCTCTGCAATTTTTTTTTTCTGTTCATTATTCCCAATTTAGTTGCTTTATCTATGCCATAACATTTTTGAGCTCTTCATATGCATTGTCTGGTTTTGTTTGATTTAGACTTGTTACAATGGGACACAATACAACAAGCGACTGTTTTTTTTTTTTGTTTGGTTGTTTTTTTAGCATTGCGAAAATGGACATTAGGGTAAAAATATGATACATTTTGGTTCAATTAATTTGGTTCAGATATAGGTACAAGTTTTCATATTTAATGTGTTGTTGGTGTCTCTGTTGGCCACCTTTTGTGCCTAGTGTTCTTGTTTTTGAATGTGCCAAGAATGCTCTTGATATATTGTTAAAAAGACCCTACTGAACTCGGTGTTGTGGAAAACCTTAGAACATGTAGTTTCTGTTGAGGATAACTCTAATTTCAGCATGCTCTCCACATTTCAGTATTATTGGGTCAAGTTTGATAATACTGATCCCACCTATAGTCGAACTGTGCATAAATTGGCAAAGAAATGATCTGTAGTTGAATAGACATTAACATGGTTGCTTCTCACCTCTTTGTTTGCGTCCGTGTGAGGAAGAAATTGAGAGCTTGGAATTTAGGATGTTGTTTTTGACTTAATATCCATTTGTTATCTGCACATTCTATATGTTTTGTTGCTGCTGATTTAGTTAGCTTAATTATTAGAGTTGGCCTGTTAACATGGATGGGCCCCTACACTATTTGATCATCAATCTTATTGTATTGTTCTCAGTTTTGGCATTGTAATGAATCTATTTACCATAAAGAAAAGTTGGTGGATTAATTAGAAAATTGAAATAAATGGCTAATGTCGAATAAAAAATCTCTTTAAAGAAAATGTTATGAGCATTTCTCACCCTTTATTATCCTTCCATTCTCTCTATTTCTGTCTCATATGCAGGCTAGAGAAATTGACTTGGATGCTGTGTTTCATTTTTTTATTTTATTTTATTTTAATTTTTATCAGATCCTCTCTTGGTGAAGGCTGCAAGGGGAGATCCTGTTAGTCGCCCTCCGGCATGGATGATGCGTCAGGCAGGAAGGTACATGGCTGTTTACAGAAAGCTTGCCGAGAAACATCCATCCTTCCGAGAGAGGTCAGAGACGACTGATCTCATTGTAGAAATTTCTTTGCAGCCTTGGAAAGCTTTCAGGCCCGATGGAGTAATTATTTTCTCCGACATCCTTACACCTCTACCTGCATTCGGGATTGACTTTGACATAGAAGATGTCAGGGGACCTGTAATACAGTCACCTATACGCTCTGAAGAGGGATTAAAGGTTTTGCACCCTATTGACTTCAACAAGCTTAGATTTGTAGGAGATTCACTTAAGATCCTGCGGCAAGAGGTAAAATTTGGTTGCAACATGCATTCACCTCATTTATATGATGGATATCTTTCTAAGTGCATGTTGGATTGAAGGTGAGTTTGGCAAAATCAGGGTGGCGCCGTGATTTTGTTGAATCTCTCCAAAGCGTAGCTTTTGTCAAAATCACGGTTATACACTGTGATTCTGTCAAATCACCGTGAATCCAAACATGCACTAAGCTTGTTTCCCTCGCTAATTATGTTTTATTTAGGTTGGTGGTCATGCTGCTGTTTTAGGTTTTGTCGGAGCACCTTGGACATTGGCAACATATATAGTCGAAGGAGGTACAACGCGCACATATACAACCATTAAGAGCATGTGCCATACAGCACCACACATACTGAAGACTCTGCTTTCTCATTTGGCAAAGGCAATAGCAGATTACATCATTTTTCAAGTGGAATCTGGGGCTCACTGCATACAAATATTTGATTCGTGGGGTGGACAACTACCGCCTGAGATGTGGGAACGCTGGTCAAAGCCTTATATCAAAGAGGTAACTACTAAGGGAAAATCTCCATTTTTTTCTTGCCTGATAAGATTGTTTTTGGTTTTTCAAACTTTCCATTGTTAAGCCTAATTTTAACCTATTTCTTTTGTTGAAGAAAGGGCAATAATGTGTAGCTTGCCGAGCTTTGCAACAATTAACAGGTTTTTATGTCAAGTTAATTAGTATATACTTTTCAAAATCTCCATGATTCGTCTTGGTTTAAAGCTTGTAATTATTTGTAAATTTTTACAGCAAATGGAATTTTTTTATTTTTAAGCTTTGACTATTGCATAAGCTCATTGGATATGAAGCGTGCTTCTAACTTCACACGAGAAAATTTAAAATTAGAACTCAGAAGCTACAACTTCATAATTTTATATTTCATTGAGATAATTATTGCTATTAGCATCTTTTCTTATTTTACAATTCATAATAAATAGCAAGTTCTAGGTTGACTACTGTTGTGCCAATCTCTCTCTCTCTCTCTCTCACTTTTTTTCTTTTCACATTTGTCATATACTACTTTCTGAACTTCCAGATTGTAAATTTGGTCAAGAAAAAGTGCCCAGACACACCACTTGTTCTTTATATAAATGGAAATGGTGGCCTTCTCGAGCGTATGATAGATACTGGAGTTGATGTTATTGGACTCGATTGGACAGTGGATATGGCTGACGGTAGAAGAAGATTAGGTAGCGGAATAGGCGTGCAAGGAAATGTCGACCCTGCTTACTTATTCTCTCCTCTTACTGCCCTGACCGAAGAAATTCAGAGGTTGGTTACATAACTTGCATTTACTCTAGCATTCTTATAGTCATTTTTTGGTTGTCGGCATATACGCTCTAGCAGAGGATAGACTACTGGAGAGGGTCCTAAGCGACCCTCCTAGGTGAGTCCACTGAATGAGAGACTGATGTTTCATCAGGCAGAGTTGAACGCCTTACCAGGATATTGCTAGTAAATGTCCACACTGCTTCTTTTCTGTTTATGATCCAGTGTCTAAGTTGTGTAGGTTAAACCTCCAGTGGTATTTGCTTAATTGACTGCAGAGCCAAAAAATGTGACACAAAGGGCTTCGTACAAAGAATTAGAGAAATGTTCTTCAAGGAATTGTTGCTATTATTAGTAATCTTTTAATTTCAAAATTATGAATCGGTCAATCAGATTTGTGCGCCTTTGCCAGAATGGCCACAGTTTTGTCTGACACGGTGACAGAAGCTGGTATCAGTGATTGTTATTATGTTACTAGTTTTTTGTCCAATTGAACCCTCATAGTCATATATAAGATTGGAGAAATGAACTTTGTTGATGAGTTATCTTGATTTCTTAATATGATTATTACTTGTTACTGTCAGGGTTGTGCGGTGTGCGGGACCTAAACAACACATCCTTAATCTTGGGCATGGTGTTCTTGTTGGAACACCTGAAGAAGCTGTTGCACATTTCTTTGAAGTAGCCAGGAGCTTGAAGTTTGACACAGTCTCTCAAAATAACACTGCAAGTGTAGTTTGAAGCCAGATGCCATTTGTGTTGCCAAATGTAGTTTGAAGAGTTCAGGTTTAGTCCTTTCTTAATTCTTATGCAGCTATGTGATGATGATCACTATCTGATGATTTGCACATTGCTGTGTCGGCTAAAGGTTAAAAAGAGTCTACATTATTCTGTATTTTGTAATTGTGTATGATAAATTAATTAGAGGATTCCTCCCATTTGTTGTTTTGAGTATAATAAATTTTTTATTAAATTAATTTGTTAAGAAGCTTTGACTTGTCCTCCTCTATGAAGTCGGTACTGTATTTTCAGTGTAGTTTGGTTTAGATTTTTTTATTTATAATTCATTGTCATGGTGATCCGATAAAATACTGGTTAATAAAAATGTATTTTTAGAAATAATGAAAACAATTTTCTTGATATTTTCATTGTTTCTAAAAATATAGACAATTGTTTACTTTAAAAAATTTTTATCTCTTTATTAACATGCAAAATTAACACAAATTTTAAGAAATGAAAACAAAAAATATTTTCACAAAGTAAATGAGACTTAATTTGTTCAGATCAATTTGTTTGAACAAAAAAGATTTGAGACTTCGTAATCCCACACTTGGACTTCATAACTATATTGAATAAAGGAAATACAATGACACTTATTTATAAACTTTTGATTTCATTAAAAAAAAAAAACCAACAAAGTGAAGGAGTAACTAACTAATTATGAGCCAAGTAAAGTATAGGACATTCCATTTATTTATTTTATTTGTGTCTTATGAAGGGTGTGTCATTGCACACAGTGAAATGTGTCATACAATTTTTCAGGCCACATGCCTTGTTGCATTAATGTTTCTACTTGAAGAACGGCTGCCATATTGCTGTAGAACCTCATTCAGAGTTTTGAGAGCTCTGTCATATGACACAAACCCCATAAACAAGAACTCATAATCATCCACTGTCACAATCTGGATGTATTTTTCTTTTGAGTTAAATCTGTTTGTTGAAGGACTAACTGTCCTCAACTGATCCAGCTGCATTACCACCTACAAGTTATGTTAAACACAAAATCAGCACTTGAAAGATATCATAAAGTTACTTAAAATTTTGTTTTTATTTCTTTACTCACTATATAAATAGAAATAAACTGATACTCTATTATAATAATAAAAATTTAGATGAATTGGATTTCAGGAACTCATTAGAGTCAGAAAGATCTCCAAAGCAGACTCAAAGAGTATTTACAGAGGTATTTATAGTTTACTCATCAATAAAGTCTTTGCATCAACAACATAATTTGAACTCACGTCCTTGTAGTAAATGATGTATTTGTAACTAAATTTGAAAATAAATAAAGAATAATTTTTAAAACCATAAATGTCTAAGGCTCCTTTGATTATTGGCCCTCATCTATCTAAATTTTCAAGTCATATCAGAAATTTTCTTCTTTCTTTCCCTCTGATTTTTAATTACTGTAACATATTAGTGTAAAAAGAACAAAAAAATAAAATAAAAATAAAACCAATCATGAAGTTGTGAGTTACTTGAAATATATTGAGGTGATGAGATTAGGAAGTACCTTATAGAACATGCATTGATGGTGCAAGGAGAATGGATAATGACAGAGTGGATAATCACTGCAAAATGCCAACCTTTTAGTTGTTATATAAAGTGTTCCAATTACAGGTCCAGATGGTGCTGATATGTAACAAACATATTGCTTTAATATTTTCTCTCCTTGAAAAACACCAAATGTTTGATGAAATAGCTTATCAGATCCTCCATTTGCAAGCATTTTTGTTCCTTGAACTAGTCTAGCCATTGCAGCATCAGCTGGACTAGAACTGATTCTTACTGTACAAATTGAAAATGGATTCCTTAAGGATCAATTTAGAATGTCAAATAATTAATACCCAAATAACTATATATCAAAGGGCTTTAATGAATCTGCTATCAACTAATTTTTCATAAGGAGGAAGAACAATGGGAACTTCAACATTGAGGATCAACATCTCTACAAGATCTTTGTAGATGTGAAGTCTAAGCTTCTCTTACTCTTTTTTTGCAAAGGTGTAAGCTTCTCTTACTAGTGCTAATAAATCAACAATAATAAAAAATTCAATCCTTTCATAATCTATTTTAATTAAAACTATCCAATTCATCCAAATCCAAAGTGAATAATCGGAACTCCACTGCCGAGGCAATGTGAGTCGTAGGACTCCACCATCATCCACTGCAAGTTGCAAGAGCTCCATTGCCAGACCACCATGAGTCGTCGTAGGTGATTCATTGAATTTAGGGAAAAAATGTGGATGAATCATTTACAATCCAATCCATACTATAAAATGGACAGATTGAATCCAATATATTATTGATTTTTTGTATAGTGGATGGATATAAATATGAAATAATTGGGTGGACGTGAATTAATGGAATCTATTGGTACCCCTAGTGAAAAGCAACTAAACAACTCTAGTAAGGATTGCTACAAAATACACAATGTGATAGTGGCACATTGACATTAGTAATAATTTGAGAAAATAAATAAATTAACTATAATCTATGTGTCGGTGACAGACACAACACAAGTCAGTTTGAGAAAATAAATAAATTAACTACAATCAATGTGTCAGTGGCAGACACTAACACGAGTCAGATATTGAAACATGTCTTCGATGAGAGACGTAATTGGTACATAGAATTAAGTCAGATAGAGAGAGGAAAACTCACTGTGGTTCCATATATTATCAACCATATTCTCAGCATGTCTAGTTGCTTCTTCAACCCTCTTACTACAATTATTTATTACACCACTTATTTTGTCCACTGAATTAGCACCTGAAATCAAAAGGGTCATGAACATAAGTGAAAAAGAGAACAACTTTAGTTACAGAAACACAATCTCTTAGAAATCACTCACGGTTTGCAGCTGCAGAAGAAGGGGAAAGGTGAACATAAGGGTTGTTGCTATTGTTATGCAAGTTTGTACTAGTTGTTCCATCAACAACAGGAATTTCTCTATGATTGTTCATTCTCTTGTTTAGTAGCTGAAGATTGGTGAGAGTGAAGATTGCAAGAACAAGATGGAAGTGAAAGAAAGGTGGAATAATTTGAAACTTAGAATAGTTGGAAAAATATGTGTAGAAACAATACAAATGACAATGTATATGCTGATTCATGTGAATGTTAATGGAAATTGGAATATGAATATCACACATCATATTACCTTTAGAATAAATTCTGTTTATAAACAATAATATTACAATAGTAAATGTGAAATATTTATACTTTGTGACACATTTTCTCACACATATTTATATGTATAAATTTTTTAAATACTAAAATTTGAAAAAATAATTATGAAAAATATTTGTCCGTACATATTTAAGTTCATAATCTTTAATAAGTATTATGGATTTAACCAAAATCAAATATAGCTCAATTGATCATATATATTTATTTTTAAGGTTGTAGTTGGATTTTAATGAAGAGCTAATTAAGTTCGAATTTGATGTCTACAATGTATGAAAATGGTTTCCTCTGCCTCTGGTTTTTGCATTGGTTGTGATAATAGTGTGAAAGAGGAAATTAATTTATGTAAAAGTCTATGTTTGACTTTATAATTTGATTGATGGTGTCGAATAGATTCAAGATAAAAGGAAGCATAACACCGAAAGAGAAATGCTGCTGCTATGGAATTGGATGCCAAAAAGCATAATCTAAACGTTGATTTATAAATTAATTAGATTTGGTTTCCTTCTTCATTAGGGATGAACATTTTTTTCCCCATTCATCGAAATTAGAGTTAACGACTTTTCTTTTAACCAAAATAGTTAAATACTATATAAAATTAATAATTAATTTTTATGAATTACTATATGTTTGATTTGTTTACCATATGATAGGTAAATCACTAAAGGAAGAATATTTTAGACTAAAATTTTTGCCCAATAGAAAATATGGAGATTTAAGTAATTAAGTATTTTCTTATGTTTTTAGTTGTGGGAAGTTTTACGTGTGATCATACGCGTATGAAAATAATTTATATAATAAAATTATTTGGTAGATACTTGATCAATTCAAGTTTGAATTGTTACTAAAGACAACCATAAGAATTGTTAAAGAGGACAATAGAAGCTATGTTCAGAATCAGAGATCTAATGATTTGGAAATCATGAGTATGTTCGACTCTGATTCTTTTTTTTATGTCTACATAAAATGGACACTTTATCTGAAGAAAATGTTTGATTTGTTTATGTCACTTGATTGCATATAGTAGAAGGTATTGAAAGACTACCCAAGTTACATTGAAACATAAATAAGTTGTATAGTGTTTCAACAACTAAAGTTGTAAAGTATATCTACATACTTGTTATCATTGTTGAAGAATAGAATGTGTAGAGACAAATTCTATACTAGCTGACCCACTAATAAAAGGTTTGACAAACTAAAGTCTTTCATATGGTTGTTGTCATTAAGAATGTCTTAGATTAGTAGGAATTGATGTTTCTTTCTTTATGTTCTATACTTTTTTTTGTTACAGACTTTGTGTTCTAATTTTTTGTAAAAATAAATTTTATGTGGTTATTATTATACTTGTTTCTTTATCGTGTGTGTAAATATTGAATTCTCAGTTCAAGAAATTCAGTTTGATCCCACTGAAGATTTCAGTTGAACCAATTGGAAATAGACATGATATAAATATCACATTGCATGAAATTTCTACATCACTCATCGATATCGATTTATGTTATCAAGTGCATTGATGTGGTGGTCATCGGTGTATAGTCACATTATAATTCAGTGACGACAATTGCGGTGATCCCATTATTAATGTATGAAGTAAACTAGATGGTAAAGGATAAATCTAAAGATAAATGACATTCAAATGTACGCTTAAAGAATTACGATATAATTATTAAGATATACTTCATCTGATCAATATTATAAGCAAAAAAAATGTCTTAAATTTTTTCCACAATTATAAGCAAAAGTTAACTACTTTACCCTCATTTATGTTATTATTCCCATACACCCTTTATTTACTTCAAAGTATTTAATATTGATAGTTAACTGTTTTAACATTAAAAATGAACAATTTAGTAAATATAACTTGTGTTTTATATTAAATCTAGAAAATTAATTGCACTAACTACATTTCTTAATATCCACAAAAATAGTTTTTTTTTTTTGCTTATAATAATGACTATAGGGAGTATTGCCCAGGTGGGAGATTTAGGCAATATGCAATGTGTCACGTATATTGGGGATCATAGTCTATATATAGGGTGATAACCAATTAAGGTTTTCATTATTCCCAAATGGCCATCCATGACATCCACTCATATTGAGTCTATATCAATTAATTAAATAATTAATTATCAAAATAAAAATATAATAAGTCTTATTAGTTAATTTGATCACTAATCAACTAAGACTTCTAATTGATAAATAACTAATATAATTAAATAAAGATATGTGCCTACAAAATAATATTGGAATATAATAACTAAATAAAATATTTAATAAAATATTTCAACATATCTCGCCGACACTTATTTATTTTTTAAATTTGGGAAGTGAAATTTTTTTATTAATCAAAGTGATACTAATGACTATGTTACAACTATTCATACAAAAATTTGAGTTCGATATCTATTAAAGTTAGCTCTTACCATTGAACTAATACTTCAAATATAAATGCTGAAGCGTACACTAATACAAAAATTGAATGAAACATTCACTAATACAAAATCTAAATTCTAGCTATTATCTTCTGAGTTTTGAATAAAAAATACTCATAATATTTAGTCATCTAGAAATACTCCTAATATAAATAGTATTGTCTAATGAAACAATTATAGTAATATAGAATGACTCTTCTTTTAAGGTTGTAAGTGGTGAGATATTATTCATAAAATCTTATTAACCTTATGTTTAAATAATATTTCTATCTTAATTGAGTTTTGGCATCTTGTACCCATTTGCAACATTCACTACAAGAAAAACAAATTTTAAAGGCCCCGCAAGTACTCTAAAAAATATAAAAACTCCCACAGAAAAGTAATTAGCAGTGGCCATAATCCGCTGTTTTTTTGCCTTGTTGCAACTAAGTACGGTGACCAAAGTCACGTCCAACTAGTTGTGGCCAAAGGCCGTCTCTATTTTGCTACGAGCAATGGCCGCCTCTAATAAAGTCTTAACGGTGGTTAAAATTGCGCTAAATAGCGCCAATTTTGTAAAAAGTTGTGATGGTTACAATTACAACTATCGGTAGAATCTCATATTTTTCTGTAAAACTGCTGCTACATGTTCTCTTTTGTTTTTAAAATGTTTTGTAGTGGTTGCAATTGTCGCTATAACATCTTATTTCTTAAAAAATATTTTGTGGCAGTAAAAACCACAACTAATTTTGAAAACTAAAAATTTTAAAATAGAAAAAAATTTATACAAAATAATTTTCAAATAAAGAAAGAAGAGTGAAAAAATTTAGTAACATAATGTGTGAATAAAGAGAGTGAAAAAATGTATGATGGAAGAAAGATAGAGTAAGAAATCTTAATGAAAAAACGTGTGAAGAAGGAAGGAGTTAAACTAATATGTGAAGAAAGTGAAAAGGTTAGTAAAAAATAAAGAGGGAAAAGGTTAGTAAAAAATAAAGAGTGAAAAAGTTTAAAATAAAAAAGAGTGAAAAACTTTATAATGTTAAAAAATTGAAAATACTTAGTAAAACAAATTATATACAAACTTTAGAGAGAAGGTAGATATAATAGATTTAGAGAGGAGAAATGAGACAAAAAGAATTGTTGAAAAAAATGAGACATCAAAATTAGTTGCGATATTAACTATCGCAAAATATGAATTTATTAAGATTAACATTTGTCTAAATCGTAACTGCTCTTGATTATACGTTGCGTTGATTTAACTTAAAAATTCAATTTGTTTGGGCATTGGCAAGTAGATGCGGTCCTCTAGCCACCACTAAACCTCCCTTGCAAAGTAGAGGTGGTTACAACCACCACAAATTTGAAAATTCAAAATTTTTTAACCTCCTAAAGTAGTAACTATGGCCACCTCTAATTTTAATATAGTTTTGAATTTTAACTACTATTATTTTTTTCTTATAAAATAATAGCGGCGATTATAGCCACTTCTAATGTTAATATAGTTTTGAATTTTAACTACCATTCTTTTTTCTTATTTACATGTGGATATTTGTTAGAGTTAAAATCACTGCTCTTATTTATGAGTATAGCGAGAGTTAAAACTACTGCTACTTTTGAATAATTTGTATGATTTGTAAGGGCTTAGTGGGTGCCCATACTTGTTGTTGCTATTTTAAGATTTTCTTATAGTGCTTTTCTATTTATCTATTTATTTATTTATTTTAAATAAATTAATGCAAATGATAGGGCCAACCGCCAACTTATTAAGCATCTTTATTATCTTATTGATGCTTTCACTTGAACTTCAACCTTTGCTTAAAATCGAGTCACGTACTTAATTTTGTTAAATAGCAAAAGGAAATCATAACTAAAAAGAGAATATAAAGGGTACCTAACCTATATAATTAAACAAGACAAAAAAAAAAAAAAAGGAAATAACTTGGGCCTTTATCCCAACACCACCTACCTATCTCCTATGAAACATAATATAGTAGATTAACACACCATTAGCAATACATAATTTTTTTTCAAATTGGCGTGGTTATTATGGTTTTTCTATTTTTTAAATATTTAATTGTGTTAATTTTGTTAAAGGGAGAGTTAAATCCATAATCTCTTTACAAATCATCTTATAACTTCCGCAACTCTTTTTTTTTTCTACAAAATTGTTTACTACACTCTGGTTTAATGATGAGTAAAATATATTTTTAGTTCCTTTAAAATTTTAACATTTTAATTTTAATTCATGTAAAATAAAAATATAATTTTTAATAATTACAAAATTATCATATATGTAGTTTTAGTCTCTGCCATTAAATTATTATATATTTTTGTATAAATTTTTGCAAATATGTTTATAATATTATATAAAGTACTTCCACAAAATTGAAATTAAAATTCGGTTTCTAGGACCATATTTTCGTTATTTTTATGTTGAATTTTTTATATTTAAAAAATTCATATTTAATTCATCACAACTTAAAATTTTTATATTTTTGTGGATAAACATTTTATAATATTCTAAACATACTTGAAAAAAACAATTCCAAACTTTTAAAGTTGAAAGACAATTAAACATATTCTTTTTTAGTAGATGACCAAAATTGTTTATTGGATTATTTTATAGAAACTAAAAATTATATTTTTTTAAAAAAAATAACTAAAATTAAAAGGTTAAAATTTTATAAAGACTAAAAATATATTTAACTCTTTAATAATTTAGAATATCTTTTGTACTATAAAACAGAAATAGTCTCCATTTTCTTAGGTTATAGAAACTATTTTTAAGATTGGAATTCAATAAATCCAACAACCTCCAATTTATTTGAGACCTTATTAAAGAAAATACAAATAATTCTCTCACCCCAAAAACGTACTAATTAATTGCTATTACTATTCTAGATATGTTTAAATATGAGAAGGATTGAGCCTACATATAATGCCTACAATCTCCAAATTTAAGCTACATGTTATCATGACATTATCTTCAATTACAAAAGTATACAACTACAAATAAGATGCCTTCAACAAAGCTTGTTATAAATAACCCCACTCATTTAGAATATTGTATATAATTCTTCATGTCTAGATCCCGTTATAGGATTCTATGTATAAGTTCTTTAGGTAATACTTTAACTTACTCCCTTTATATATCCAATGAGAGTACAACACATAGGATAGTGAAGTGACAAAATTTCTAACAATATACACAAAATTTTGTTATTTAGCAACTAATTTAGAGGTCGAAATTTTTTCATCACTACAACAACTCACCCAAATATGTTTATAATTTATTAGAAGCCAATTTTCAATTTTTAAGATTATAGCTATAGCTCTATATCGTGAGTAAAAAATGTTATATAGGTTTTCTAATTCAAACCGATTCAAATTAAATTGTAAATCAATTTTAAAAAATTGAAATTAAAACTGTTCAACATTAAATATTATTGAATGTTTTTATACATTCTTTTATGAAAAATGCTTAGATTGGATTTCAGATAACCTTTTTTAAAATCAAACTGAACTACATATATATTTGCATTAGTATGTACTTGTTAGTTTTAATATTTTTATTAGCATGAGATATTATATTAATATATATATATATATATATATATATATATATAAAATTTTTTTTTGTTACTTTTAATTTTTTAATAATACTTGCAAGCTAGTTTTATTTAATCTTTCTTTTTACTATTTCTTATGTATCAAGCATAATCAATCAATATTATTTTATAATGTTAATTTTTAGTATATTATATTATATTTTGCAACAAAATTTTTATTTTACTAAGACTTTATAGTTTTAGTATTAAAATATTTTATTACAATTATAATTTGTATCAACAAAACACTAACATAATTTAAACTACATTAATTTATATCAAATATTTTTAAATGAGTCATCCAAAATTAAAACAAACTATGAATATTTAATATAAATCTTTGAGTCAGATACTTATTTATCTTATAATTGATTCAAACCTCAGTGCAAAGGCCATTATATCACTTTTGTAGCAACGCCAATTTAATATTTTTGATCTTTAAATAAATCACTAGTTGTTACAACATGTTTCATTTGTATTATTATTATTGACGATTTGCAATAATAATAAAATTGAATTAAATATGTTTTTAATATATATCTGTATTATTTTTTTCGATTTTTAGTCCCCATAATATTTCTATCAATAGTTTTAGTCATGATAAGTTAACTTATGTGTACTTGTCAAATTTTAAATAATTTATGCAAATATATTTAGAACATAATAAATATTTTTCTCAATTTTTTAAAATAATTTTTTATTTTAATTGTAGTTTTGATCCCTCTATTTTCACCGATTCACGTAATTTATCTCCTATTTTAAAAGTAAAATTTGTGTTGAGACAAAATCTCTTTCATATGGTTTTAATGATAACAAAATTGATTGATTATGACTCTTGTTAAATCTAATATATGCTCTTGAGTGTTTTATAATTAGAAAACAGGTTATTCTTCAAATGAGATAAAAACTATGTAAAGTCAACAAGTTTTCAAACAAGATGATGGACCAGAGGATGAACCCCTCAAAAGGATGAACCGATTATTAGCCAAAATGTTCAGAATCACGTTAACTGTACTTTCCTTCCATGTGCAAAGTCAATTCAGTATTTAAGTTTGAAAGAAAAACAAATCAACTGAAGAAAAAAGGAAGGCAGAGGATGAGCGCAGATATTTGGAATATAGTATTATGGACCTCTAGCTCTAATGCATAGGCTTATGATAAAAATGGTTCTACCTTTTCACCTACACATAAAGGTTAAACTAAACAAAGCCTAAAATAGAACCTGACATGCCTTGGAGAACGAGAAAGAAAAAAGACAGCCAAGACACGGACTTCCAGACGGCTTGCATCTGCCATACGAGGATGGACTGCACTCTCATCCTCCTACAATCAAACAAGACAAAAGACATGGCATTTCTGTAATTCAGAATACTAGACCTTGACTTTTTTGATCACTATGCCCAACGGATATGAAGCATCAAGAACCATTGTTAGTCTATCTTACAACTCTATAAAAGGATTGATACACTTCTTCATTCGATACACAACTACAAGCAATCAAAGAAAAAAGCTAAGAGCTATCAAGTGTCATTCTCATCCTCTCTTCACACTTTCTATTGTATTACACTAGATCTTTGAATCATCCTCTTAGAAAGTGCTAGTTAAGAGAAACATCAAAACACCTCCAAACTTTACAGTAATTTCTAAGTGAGTTACACTTAGAAATAGTTGAAATTTGTGAGAAGATATTGTAAGCTTGGTGAAGCTTAAAAACACAAAAGCTATAACTAACCTCTAAGAGAGGTTGACTGTTATTTAGTGAATTCTCACAAGTGTGTGAGGACTGGACGTAACCCTTTTTGGGTGAACCAGTATAAAGCTGTGTGTGTCAATCTCCAATCTCTCTCTCTCTCTCTCTCTCTCTCTCTCTCTCTCTCTTTTACAATTAATCTGTTCTTTCACTTAACTTGAATTTCTAACCTCTTACCTTCATCCTCTAGAAGAGGATAAAGCTTTAAAACTTAAAAGAAAATTTTTAAACATCAAATATCCCAATTCAACCCTCCTTCTAGTGATATTCTAGTCACTTCAATTGGCATCAGAGCAAGGTTCTCTAGAAAACTACACCTAACAGTGTAAGAGAAAAAGATCAAAAGAAAAATGTCAAAAGCCAAGTATATTCCTGAAGGAGGATCATCCAGCAGACCTCCCTACTTCGATGGCACAGATTACTATCACTGGAAAGGAAAGATGAGACTGTTCCTTATATCACACGACAACAACATGTGGTCTGTGGTTGAGAATGGAAATCACGTCATTAGAATCAACAACACAGATTCATCCTCCGATGAAAAACCTCAAGCACAATGGACAGCCGAAGAAAATGCTAAGGTACTTCTAAACTCTAAAGCTCATTTATTTCTAACGTGTGCTTTAAGCAAGGAAGAATATGACAGAGTTGAAGAATTCCAAAGTGCTAAAGAACTATGGGATACTCTGAAAATCCATCATGAAGGATCAAGTCATGTTAAAGAGGCAAGGATTGACATGGGTGTTAGAGAATTCGAATTATTCGAAATGAAGGAAGAAGAAACCATTGATGAAATGTTCTCAAGGCTAACAATCATTCTAAATAACTTAAGATCTCTTGGAAAGGAATATTCAGTTCAAGAGAGGATAAGGAAAATTCTGAGGAGTTTACCAAAAGAATGGAAACCAATGGTGACGGCCATCACAGAAGCAAGAAATCTGGCCACCATGAGATTAGAAGATCTGGTTGGAACTTTTAGAGCTCATGAACCATTACTGCTTGCTGATAAACCAAGCAAAAAGGGAAAAATGATTGCGTTAAAATCTAGCCAAACTGAAAGCAGTTCCTCCAAGAAAAATGAAGATATCATAAAAAGAGAAAACTCAGAATATCCTCTATCTGATGAGGAGGATGAACTCGCTCTGATTTCTAGAAGAATTCAGAGGATGATAATTAGAAGAGGACAAGAAAAAAGGTCCCCTCAAAAAGAAAAAACTGACAAAAGTCAAATTACCTGTTTTGGATGCAACAAAGTGGGACATTACAAAACTGAATGTGCTCTAAACAAAAGAAACACAAGAAGATTTCAAAGTAAAAATAAAACTATGATGGCCACCTGGGATGACAGTGATGGATCATCCTCCGAACAAGACAAGGAAGAAGAAGCTAACCTCTGCCTTATCGCAAACTCCGATACTAATGAGGTAACCATTACTGATCTATGTCCCTCTTGTGAAAAACTAGAAATTGAATTTGACAATCTCTTGAATGGCTCAAACACTTTATCTCATAAATGTGGTTTTCTTAAAAACCAACTTTATGAAATAAAGAAGTTAAATGAGGAACTCCAAGCTAACAATGATAAATATAAAAAAAATCATTCTAGACTTGCAGGCATCTTATAGAAAAGTATCAGAATAACAAAGAGTTCTGAACAAGAAGATTGTCAACGTTCATCCTCTAGAAGAGGATACTGAAAAGAGTGTTTTGAAAGAAAAGGTAGAAGAACTCAAAAAGGACATTACCAACTTTGTAAAATCCACTGATACATTTCAAAAAATTATGGGATCTCAATCTGGAATTTTTGACAAAGCTGGTATTGGATTTAAAAGTTCTCAAAAGCAAAAATTATATGAAAACTTCTTTCTACCAAATAAATAAGAGGACAGGCCTAAATGCACCTTTTGCAAAAAACATGGACATACTATCAAAATTTGTCATGCTAAGAAAAGGGATGAAATTAAAAAAAGGAAATGTTCATTTTGTGATAAGTATGGACACCATGATTCCGTTTGCTACCATAAAAAGAAAATCCTTACAAGAGGACAGACTAACTACCAAGGACCCAATTCCATATGGGTACCTAAGTCACTCCTAAATTCTGACACAGGCAGATCCTCTGATCAACAAAAGAAAGCCATGGTTCTTGGACAGTGGCTGCTCAAGGCATATGACAGGGGATAAACATTGTTTCATTTAACTAGAAACAAAAGATGGAGGATCAGTCACATTTGGAAACAATGATAAAGCTCAAATAAGAGGTACAGGTATTATTGCTAAGAATAATTCTGCAAAAATTAAAAATGTTCAGTATGTAGACGGTTTAAAACATAACTTACTAAGCATTAGCCAACTGTGTGACAGTGGATTTGAAGTTATTTTTAAACCCACTCTATGCGAGGTTAAACATTCATCCTCGGGTAGAGTTTTCTTTTCTGGTGTGCGTAAAAAGAATTTATATGTATTATATCTTGATGATTTGCCTATTGAATCTTGTTTTATTTCTCTTGAAAAAGATAAATGGATTTGGCACAAACGAGCTGGGCACACAAGTTTAAAACCATTTCCAAACTATCAAAATTGGAAATAGTCAAAGGTCTTCCAAAAATTAATTTTGAAAAAGACAAAGTGTGTAAGGCTTGTGCCAAAGGAAAACAAGTCAAAAGTAGTTTTCACTCAAAAAATATTGTTTCAACAAATCATCCTCTTGAACTTCTTCATATTGACCTCTTTGGTCCCATTAAAACTCCAAGTCTTAGTGGAAAAAGATATGGATTTGTGATAGTTGATGACTTCTCACGTTTTACATGGGTCTTATTTTTAAAGCACAAACATGAAGCCTTTGATGCATTTCAATATTTTTGTAAAAGAATTCAAAATGAAAAAACAACTAAGATTATTTCTGTGAGAAGTGACCATGGAGGTGAGTTTGAAAATGAATCATTTAAAATATTTTTTGATGAAAACGGTATTTCTCATAATTTTTCTTGTCCAAGAATTCCTCAACAAAATGGAGTTGTTGAAAGGAAAAATAGAACTCTACAAGAAATGGCTAGAACTATTATGAATGAAGCCAACATTGAAAAATACTTTTGGGCTGAAGCCATTAACACAACTTGCTATGTCTTAAACCGTGTGTCCATCAGAAAAATTTTAAATAAAACTCCTTACGAACTTTGGAAAGGTAGAAAACCAAATATTTCATATTTTTTGTTGTTATTGCTACATACTAAATAATAAAGACAACTTGGGAAAGTTTGATCCAAAATCCGATAAAGGTATATTTTTAGGATACTCCACATTGTCAAAAGGTTATAGAATATATAATCTTAAGACTCAAACTGTGGAGGAATCCATGCATGTTATTTTTGATGAGTTTGATGACTTGTGTCCAGAAAATATGGATAAAATAGAAGAAGATGAACATTCATCCTCAAAAGTACACAATCCAAATGAAGAGGATGATTTTGATCCATCCTCACAGCAGCCTCCAAGAGGATGGAAGGTAGCAACGCATCATCCTCTTGATCTGGTTATTGGAGATACGGCAGATGGTGTGAGGACCAGACAGTCTTTTGCAAATAACATGGCCATGATATCACAAGTTGAACCAAAAAATATTTATCAAGCAATTTGTGACAAATCATGGGTTGAAGCAATGATGGAGGAACTTTCACAGTTTGAAAGAAATAAAGTATGGGATCTTGTACCCCATCCTTTGGATAAATCCATTATTGGAACAAAATGGATTTTTAGAAACAAATTAAATGAAGACGTAGAGGCCATTAGAAATAAAGCAAGACTAGTGGCTCAAGGGTACAACCAACAAGAAGGAATTGATTATGATGAAACATTCGCTCCGGTTGCTAGACTTGAAGCTATTAAAATCCTCCTAGCTTATGCCACTCATAAAGGCATCAAATTATTTCAAATGGATGTCAAAAGTGCCTTTCTGAATGGTTTCTTAAATGAGGACGTATATATTCACCAACCTCTTGGCTTTGTAGATGAGAAAAAACCTAAATTATGTTTTCAAACTCTCTAAGGCTCTTTATGGATTAAACCAAGCTCCTCGAGCTTGGTATGAGAGGTTAAGCTCATTTTTAAAAGAAAATGGTTTTTCAAGAGGACAGATTGACACCACACTCTTTAAGAAAACTCTTAAAGAGGATTTGTTAATTGTGCAAATATATGTTGATGATATAATTTTTGGGTCTACAAATGAAAAAATGTGTGAAGATTTTTTTAACCTCATGCAAAGCGAGTTTGAGATGAGCATGATGGGAGAATTAAAATTTTTTCTTGGGTTACAAATTAAACAAATGAAGTCTGACATCTTTATTTTCCAAGAAAAGTACACCAAAAATCTTCTAAAAAAATACAACATGGATTCAGCAAAACCCATGGGAACTCCTATGCATCCATCCTCCATATTACACAAAGATGATGAAGGAACCTCCATTTATGAAAAGGAGTACCGAGGGATGATTGGATCCTTACTATACTTAACTGCAAGCAGACCTGACATTGTGTTTGCTGTTGGACTTTGTGCAAGATTTCAATCCTCTCCAAAGGAATCTCATCGTATAGCTGTAAAAAGAATCTTCAGATATTTAATTGGTACCACTGATGTTGGAATTTGGTATAAAAAGAGTTCAAACCTTGACCTCTTAGCATACTGTGATGCAGACTATGCAGGAGATAAAGTTGAACGAAAGAGTACAAGTGGAACTTGTCAATTTCTTGGGGAGTCTCTCATAAGTTGGTCATGCAAAAAACAAAGCACAATTGCTTTGTCAACTACTGAAGCAGAATATGTATCAGCTGCCCAATGCTGTTCACAAATACTTTGGGTAAGAAATCAATTGGAGGACTATTCACTAAGGTACGCAAATATTCCCATCCTCTGTGATAATACAAGTGCCATAAATCTTTCAAAAAATCCCATACAACATTCTCGTTCCAAGCATATCGAAATTAAACATCATTTCATACGAGATCATGTTCAGAAGGGTGATGTTGAGCTAATTTTCATTGAAACTGAAAAACAATTAGCTGATGTTTTCACCAAACCTCTTCAGGAGGACATATTCAAAAATATTTTGGAAAACCTCTCTATCATAAGTCTGTCCAAAATTCATTAATTTTATCTAAAACTTATTGTTTATTTTTTTAGTATTATTTATGTTTTGTTGAACTTCCTGGAAAAATCCATGTACTTCTAAAAGTTTCAAGAGGTTCATTCATCAATAAGGTCTTAAGCTTGTCCCTTTCAAACTCCTAATTTTGTAAAACCAATTGTGGGGGTCAAAATTTAAATTAATTTGCCCAAACTGACTCTGCAAGTTTCAAAACATAGAAATGTTTGTTCTTTTTGGTGAAACGGACCAAAGTCAACAAACTGCCTAGCACGTTTCCCTTTTTGTGTAGTTTTCCAGCCAAACTCCTTGGCTTCCGTCATGCATTAAATGCTGACAGCTGAAAAAGGAACTGCTCCTGTCACGCGCGGCCTAGTCTCCAGCCTATCTCATCATTCCCTCACGTCCAATCCTCAACTACCGTAACCTTTCATCAAATCGTAAAAACTCTCTCATTCGAAATCCTTTCATCCTTCTCTTTCAAAACTTAGCAAATTTTCTCATGGCCCGCACCAAGTTTTCTGCAAAACGAAAAATTGTTGAACAATACTCTGAAGATGAATACGATAAGTATTCAAGTACGAACGAAGAGGATGAAGAAATCCTTCAACCTGAACCTATGACTACCATTCGTCGTCCTCTTCATACAACCAATATCCCTAACCTTGCCTCTACTCCTCCTCACCTAAAACGAACCCACTCTTCTTCATCCAAGACCTCCATTCTTGCTCCTGTTCGACGATCATCCAGAATCATGTCTGGAATCCTCTCATCCAAAAAACCCACTCAACAGGATAACACGATTCATGTTATTGACTCTGATGATTCAGAGAAAACTGTTTCTGCTGACTCCATTCCACAACCACCCCTCAGTAACACTTCCTTTCCCTCACCTAAAAAATCATCCATTAAAAAACCCTATTCCAAACCTCAACCTGCTTCCTCTGATTCTCTGTTTGAAACTCCTGCCTTAGAGAAAGTGTATCTTTCTAAATGGCTTGACAAATCAGTTGTAAACGGGAAGTTTATTGATTTTTCTGACCTTAGGAAAGGAGGATTTAATATTGAAGATGTTTTTGATCAACTTGGCTGGACTTCTGTTTTAAAAATCAATGAACCTTAATATCCTCGCCTTGTGCGAGCGTTCTATGCTGCGGCTTCTGGGTCCAAAGGTGATTCTGGGTTCAGTATTATACTTAAAGGTGTGCATATGGAGATTAATCCTATCTCCTTATGTCACATTCTGGACATTCCAGATGAAGGCTCTATGTGCTTTTCTGAAAAATGGTACTCTCAGTGCCATGTCTCCAGAACTGAGGTGCTTCAAAATTCACTCCTTAATTCTCCTAAGCCTCAAGTGGCCTCCAACCTCCAGCCCTTATGCAGAATTCTCCATAACATCTGTGTTCATTCTATTGTTCCAAGGGCAGGCAGCTTTGAAAAGGTCACTAAACTCGACCTCCTGCTCATTCATCATCTCACAATAGGTACTCCTCTTCATTTGGGGAATATTATTTTTAACTTCATGTTAAATGTTGTTGTTCTGGGAAGGTCTGCCCCCTATGGGATGCTATTGACAAAAATCTTTAAATTTTTTAAACTGTCTCTTGAGGATGAACCCTCTGTCCTCTTCAACAACAGTTTTTCCATGCGTAACATCAAACAGATGAAACTCAAACCCCTGGATATACCTTCCTCCACCAAAACATGCATTCCTCCAAAACGTAAATCATCCAAAACTCCACCAGCCAAAAAGTCGAAAAAACACAAAAAATCTACTCCTGCCGCTTCACCACCTCCATTAGAAAAAATCCATCCTCCTACTGATGAGACTCCGTCTCCTAATCTGGAACCTATGGTAAATCCTGAAAGAACTCGATCTCCTCTACGAGATTTTGACATTCCATGTCCCACCTATTCTTCACCACTGGCTATAATTCCATCCACATTCGATTATGGCACTAATACTCCAGAACCATCAGAGGATGCTCCTCTTCAACTTATGGAGGATGGGGCTGAACTCTATCATGATCTGATTCTGCAACATCATACGTTCTCCCCACGAATTCCTGGTGAAAAAGACCCTGCTGGCATGGATCTACCTGAACCAGTCACACTTGACTCATCCTCTCCACTGCCGCTTCATGAAGAATTGCCCACAGGTACTCCGTTTGTCCCTACTCCTCACACTTTTGGTTCATCATCATTTAATCCTCTTGCTGGTGAGTCCTCCAAACCTCCTCACGAGGTACCAGGGCAGGTTGACTCCACTCACTCCTTCTTGGAAACCTCTGATGTTCCCAAAGAAGATTGCTCCAACCACACGAAGAAAGAGCGCAAAGAACTGAAACAAATGAAAATGCTGAAAAAGATTCGTAAGAACCAGAAGAAGATGTTTGAAAGCTTCACAAATTTTCAACATCAGCTGACTCATTTTGGCCTCCTTCTCAATTGGATCACCAATCACCTCATTCCTACCATTCTCCCAGGAGACCGTCCTCCAGTTCCACAAGCTCAACCACCTCCGAATGCTGCATCTCAACCTTCTACCTCCTCAGATGACTCATCATCCTCTACTTAATCTTTCTCCATTCGTCTGCCCTATTCTTTTTGTTGCTGCCTAAATTCAGGGGGAGTAAGATTATGAAGACCGTATGAAGATTTTAAAATGTTTCTTATTTTCAATTTCTTGGTTTTGTTAAAAACATTCTACCTCTGGTCTGCAATAACTTTGACTTATGTTTGTTATTACTCTGTGGTTCATTCCTTATAATTATTTGTCTTTTTAAGTTAGTTCTTATCAAAAAAATTTCAAAAGTTTTTTTTAAGAAAAATATTTGAAATTGTTTAAAACATTTCTGATAATATTGAGGGGGAGCTAATATTCTGCTCTCTCAATATCCATCATAATCTAAAAAGAATTTTGTCATCATCAAAAAGGGGGAGATTGTTGAGACAAAATCTCTTTCATACGGTTTTAATGATAACAAAATTGATTGATTATGACTCTTGTTAAATCTAATCTGTGCTCTTGAGTGTTTTATAATTAGAAAACAGGTTATTCTTCAAATGAGATAAAAACTATGTAAAGTCAACAAGTTTTCAAACAAGAGGATGGACCAGAGGATGAACCCCTCAAAGAGGATGAACCGACTATTAGCCAAAATGTTAAAAATCACGTTAACTGTACTTTCCTTCCATGTGCAAAGTCAATTCAGTATTTAAGTTTGAAAGAAAAACAAGTCAACTGAAGAAAAAAGGAAGGCAGAGGATGAGCGCAGATATTTGGAATAGAGTAGAATGGACCTCTAGCTCTAATGCATAGGCTTATGATAAAAATGGTTCTACCTTTTCACCTAAACATAAAGGTTAAACTAAACAAAGCCTAAAATAGAACCTGGCATGCCTTGGAGAACGAGAAAGAAAAAGGACAGCCAAGACACAGACTTCCAGAAGGCTTGCATCTGCCATACGAGGATGGACTGCACTCTCATCCTCCTGCAATCAAACAAGACAAAAGACAGCTGGATGGCATTTCTTTAATTCAGAATACTAGACCTTGACTTTTTTGATCACTGTGCCCAACGGATATGAAGCATCAAGAACCATCGTTAGTCTATCTTACAACTCTATAAAAGGATTGATGCACTTCTTCATTCGATACACAACTACAAGCAATCAAAGAAAAAAGCTAAGAGCTATCAAGTGTCATTCTCATCCTCTCTTTACACTTTTTATTGTATTACACTAGATCTTTGAATCATCCTCTTAGAAAGTGCTATTTAAGAGAAACATCAAAACACCTCCAAACTTTACAGTAATTTCTAAGTGAGTTACACTTAGAAATAGTTGAAATTCGTGAGAAGATATTGTAAGCTTGGTGAAGCTTAAAAACACAAAAGCTGTAACTAACCTCTGAGAGAGGTTGATTGTTTTTTAGTGAATTCTCACAAGTATGTGAGGACTGGACGTAACCCTTTTTGGGTGAACCAGTATAAAGCTGTGTGTGTCAATCTCCAATCTCTCTCTCTCTCTCTCTCTTTTACAATTAATATGTTCTTTCACTTAACTTGAATTTCTAACCTCTTACCTTCATCCTCTAGAAGAGGATAAAACTTTCAAACTTAAAAGAAAATTTTTAAACATCAAATATCCCTATTCAACCCCCCTTCTAGTGATATTCTAGTCACTTCAATTTGTTGGTCCCTCTATCAGATTTTTGAAATAAAAATTGATGATTTGCCATATTTAAATGACATACTATTTCATGATGTAAAATCATCTAGTTGCATTAATTATTCATATGTCATTAATTAAATTACAAATATGAAAAATTTATGAAGTTGGGAACTAATGTTTTAGAGGGTTTTATTTCGATTTTATAGGTGATAATCATTATACATTATCATATAATATGTCACATTATTTTAAGTATATCACATCGCCATTTTTGTAGTTAAAAAATCATAATGAAAATCAAAACTATATGATTTTTAAATAGAGGGACCAATTTCATGAATTGATAAAAATTAGGGGACTAGAATGCAATTAAGCCTAATTTTTTTTAACAATGAATGAGTTAAATATGAACTTTTGATTGATAAAAGCTCAAGAAACAAAAATAACATAAATCTAAACCTAAAAATCAAATTTTAAACTTATTTTTTTGCAGAGACTTCTATAATAACATATAAGGTGCGTTTGCAGAAAAAATGAGGGACAAAACAACTCTTGTTATACCATGTTTAATTTAAAAACTGACTCTTGAACTGCACAAATTGGTGGACAAATGACTGGACAAAAATTGTAATTCTTGTCCCATACTTAACCATGGGACAACATTCTGTCCACTGAATAAAATATCTAAAATACCAAAATATCTTTTTATTTTCTACTGAAAAAATATTTTTTCTCCTTCATCTCTTCTCTCTCCTCTTCGTTGATCTCTTATCTATCCCACCTTCTATCTATCTCTCTCTCACGTCTCTTTGTCGTTGTGTCGTCTCTCTCCCCCTCTCTCTACCTTTTCCCCCATCTATTTTAATATCTATATCCCTATCTCATGTTTACTTTGTTTCATCTCTCTCTCTCTGTCTCCCCTATCTTTTTTATAAGAAAAATTGATTAATGGGAAGTACAAGGGATACTCCAACCCATTACATCAGAATTCAAGCAAATACACAATAAACTTTGCATACACATAGTTGAATTATTCCACCAAGACACCATCTTTATGCTCTTCACCATACTATTAGTATTTGCCACTCCACTTTTAAATAGATTTGCATTTCTCATGCACCATAAGATTCAACATGTGTCAAGCCATACCAAAACTGAAACATTATGAATCTACTTTTATTTCAAGCATCAAACAAACAAATTCAAGTGCATAACCCCTACTAAATTCTCACTTAATTCAATGTCTAACCAAGTGCAAACCTCTTTCCAAATAATAACCGATTTTGGACAGCCAAACATACTATGATCCAAATATTCCACATTACAAAATAAGAAAACACAAGATAAAGCATAAATATATGTGATTATACCTATTTTATGTAGGCTGTCCCTAATTGGGAGTTGGTCCTGCAAAAGTCTCAAACCAAACACACTTATCTTATAAGGAACTTTCACTTTCCACAAAACATCTCAAACTTGTGGCAGCACCTCTGGTGAAAAAATGATTGAGCTGTTTCAGACACAAGATTGGATTAAAAGGATTTAACAGAAAATCCACGAACTCGATCAAGAATTCAACACCTTGCATTATTCACAAAATAATCCAATTGTACGCCTTACAATAGTTCCAACAACTCAGAGCTTTGTTACTGCTCCTCCAAGGATATCACATGCTTCCATGAATATGATCACCGCCAACTATCAACACCAAACCATATCACTTATATTACATAATTTATTGACAGTAACATCATAAAGTGCGGGAAAAAGATCCTTAAAAGTTAAAGTACCAAACCATTTTTTTTTCAAAACATAATACTTTGGCCATTTCCCAATACACAATTGATATTGCGCACGAACATATCTGAATTCAAAGTTTCGATGTTGTTTGACAAGAGAAGATTCGTCCACCAGATTGAGTCCTTTCTGTAGAACCCAACATCATCCTTACATATAGTTTTCCTTTCTATAAAACCATATCTATAATCAAGAAGATCCAACCAAATTGATTCTTTTTCTTGTAGACATATCCACTTCCATTTATTGAGCAAAGAAATATTAAAGATTTTCAAATTCTTCACACCTAAACCTTTTTCCCTATTTGGTTTGCAAATTTTATCCCAACTCACCCAACACACTTTTTTCTTATCCCCATGAATCACTCTTTTATCCCCCTTTGGATGGCAATAATTGCATGAATCACTCGCTTTGGAGCCTTATAGAATGAGAGGAAGTATAAGGGCAAATTATTCAAAATCGAGTTTATCAAAGTCACTCTCCCTCCGATTAAAAGGTGGCATCCCTTCCATTTTGAGAGTTTTTTCTTCATCACATCTATTATTGAGTTCCATGTTGACGTAAGTCTTATATTAGCCCCAATTGGAGTACCAAGAAATTGGAATAGAAGTTTTTGGTGTGACATAATAAGAAAGTTGAGGCTGCCTCCATGAAGCCGTCCTCCAGATTCAAACCGATGTGTTTGCTTTTGAAGAAATTCACCTTCAAGCCGAAAACCAATTCAAAACTCCTTAAGATATCCTCAATTCTCCATAAGTTCTCCCACATACCTTTTCCAACCACAATCGTGTCATTTGCAAATTGGAGTATTATGAAATGTAGTTCATTGTTCACCTTGTAACCATCAAAGCTACTATTTTCCATTGCTTTATTCATACGATTCATAAGGCCTTTAACTGCTATTCGAAAAAGAAAAAGGAAATAGTGTGTGTCGTCTTGACGAAGACCACATTCCACTTCAAAAGCAAAGGTGGGACTCCCATTGACTAGAATGGACATCGACCTATTAAAAATGCATTCCTTCATCTATCTAATCCAATTGGCGTCAAAATTCATTATATGCATCATGTCCTCCAAATAAGACCATTTTACTGAATCGTAAGCCTTCTTGAAATCCACCTTGAACAATAAACGTTTATCTTTCCTTTGTTTCACCAAATCATAATTTCATGGACAGCCAAAACCCCATCTAGAATTTCATGGGGCGATCAAACTTAAATTATCATATGCTAAAACTTGTTTAAAATTCAACCCTATCAATATAGGGCTACTCAAATTGGGTACAGAAACACATTTGACCTCATCAACTCATTAAATCCAAAAATCATCCTTCTTAATTGCAAGAATCTAGTTCCTCTTTCTGCGATCTTTAAGACTCAAATAAAAAACCGTGTGTTCGCATCACCTTGTTTAATCCATTTCACACGCGATTTTTGTTGAATGAGACTATCTTTGAAATGTATTTGTTACCAAAACTGTTTTGTGATAGCCATGCGGTTTTCCTGGTACTCTTCAAAAGGATTTTCAACCACCGAAAAATCTAAATCATTCAAGGTACCAATTGAGTTTTCTACGTTCAGATCCAATATGCCAAAATAGTCTCTGTTCCAATTCTTCAAATTTTCCTTCAAAAGCTTTAATTTCTCTTTCACCACAAAAGCCTTATTAGCCCTTAGTCTAAATGAACTCCAGCTTGATTATAATATTTATCGTTATAAACATTTATACACATCATAAAAGATATTGTAGTGCATTCCACATTATTTTGTTTGTATTATCTATTGTCCATCAAACATCATATAGTACAAAAATTTTGTCTCGTACTATACATATCATAAAAGATATTGTAGTGCATTTTACATTATTTTATTTGTATTATCCATTGTACATCAAACATCGTATAATACAAAAAGTTTGTCTCGTATGTTCTGCCATGTCCAGTACAAAAAAGTGTATTCACAAAGTTTAATAGTGATAAAGTCTCCATTTATTTTTATTTTGTAGGAATTAAAAATGCTGACAAAAATTATTATGGGAACCAATAGCCGAAGAAAAAAATTTCAAGACTAAAAAAATCTAAAAAATTTATAAAGACTAAAAAACATATTTACTACTAAAAAATTATATTAACATACTATACTAAATCAACTTTAATTAAAAGTGCTACTTTAAACTCTTTTATAAAGGGTCCATATTAGAAGCACTTGTTGGAGTTGTAAGTTAACTATAAATGCATGACTAGATTTAGCATCAAATCGATCATTATAATTGAGAAAAGGACGAGTTAAGTGAAAAACAAATGGAGGAATCAAGTCAAAGATATTGAAGAGGACAGAAAAGGTATCCTATGATTTTTAAGTTTGCATATGCACCCCCATCTTACATATTTTACATATTTGTACTATAGAAGTATTATTTAAACACACAATTTTCAATATCCTATTTCACACCATATTCTATTGAAACACAAGACAATTTAAAACTCAAAATTCATATACTGTGTTTGTATCTAAATGTGACTGAAAAATATTTCTTAAGGGAGAGGATTTAAATTTCATATGAAATAATTAGGCTAAATAGCATCCATGGTCCCTTAACTTAATTTCAGGTAACGTTTTAGTCCTTTATCTTTTTTTTTCCCGATTTGGTCATTTATTTTAATTTTAAGTAACAATTTAATCTTTTATGTTTTAAAATGTTAACAATATTATCCTTTTTTTTTTTACAAAAATTCAAAAAATTAATCAAAATTTTCAACCAAAACCCATAAAATTAATTACATTCTTTAATATAATACAAATTTTATCAAATTCGTAACTCAAATATTCAAATAAACTCATTTTTATTTTTTATTTGATTTTTAAAATTCCATCTAATAAAGAATAAAAATATGAATTTATTTGAATATTTGAGTTACGAATTTGATAAAATTTGTATTATATTAAAGAATATAATTAATTTTATGGGTTTTGGTTGAAAATTTTGATTAATTTTTTGAATTTTTGTAAAAAAAAAGGATAATATTGTTAATATTTTAAAACATAAAGAATTAAATTGTCATTTAAAATTAAAATAAAGGACCAAATCGGGAAAAAAAAAGATAAATGACTAAAACGTTATCTAAAATT
Source organism: Cicer cuneatum (assembly GCA_037974295.1). Classification (NCBI taxonomy): domain Eukaryota; kingdom Viridiplantae; phylum Streptophyta; class Magnoliopsida; order Fabales; family Fabaceae; genus Cicer; species Cicer cuneatum. The sequence goes on from JBBPBO010001984.1 coordinate 57,478,917, forward strand.
AAGTTAAGGGACCATGGATACTATTTAATCAAATAATTATAAAATATTCATTAGTATCGTTATTAATAATAATATCTTCATATCTACTTTTGTTTTTTTTCCTTAAAAAATAAAGTCTCTATGGTTGAGATCACAACTAAAAAGTTAAAATGAGCAATCAAAAATTAGAAATAGAAAATTGAAAACATCAATATAGTTTATGTTTCACTAAATTTAATGACAAAGTTTAAGTTGGAGACAACATTAATTTTCTCATCGTAAATTTTCATCCAAATTATATTTTTTGGGATTTTATAAGTTCTTCTCAAAGCAAAATGATATAATTGTGCTGTCCAACGCATTTTTTGCGCTTCTCAATATGATCGTCTAATATGATCATATGATCGTAGTTTTTTTAGTAAATTTTAATAAAATATTATTGTTATTATTTTTTATTATTATCAAATATATATATATTTTTTATTAAAATTAGTAAGAATCCACCCTCAAATAATTTTTTTCAGAGATCCATGTTAGACTGAACTAAACGGATCTAGATCTCTTGAGATAATTTTTTTTATAGTTTCACACAATATTTTATCTCCACAATTTATTTGAGATCAAATTACTGATATTTAATATTACAATTTTTATAGTTTCACACGATATTTAGTATTACATTTTTATTAAATTATTACTAAATAATATCCATTAATTCAAGATAAGATAACTAGACAATAGTGACATGTAACAATTACTTGTAATCCAAATCCATACAAACATATTATCCTTTTCCGTCGTGAATATAAGCAAAAAAACTACTCCTCTCGTCCTAATATTTGATCTTTTAACATTTTTTTTTTGTTATTTTTGTTCCAAAATTTTAAATCTTTTAAAAAATCAAAATAAAATTAATGATGTTTCTTTTTATACCTTTACAAAGTCACAAACATGCATTAAACAAATTTTACTCTTTTTTTTTAATAAATTAAGAGTAAATTATAGAATTTAAAATTATCTAACCTTTTTATTTTTTAATATGTGTGCTCAAACCTACAAGGACCAAAGATTAAGGATGGAGGAAGTACATCCTCCATCATTTAAAAATGTACTACCTTTTCGTTTATATATAAGACTTCATAGATTATATCACATGACTTAATTAGAAAGTTGGTTATAATATTAAGTTTAATTGCTAGTAATTTGAATTTTTTACTAGTTTACTTTTGAATAGAGATAACTAATTTATGTTTTATTGTAGTATTTATTACTGATTGTAATAAAAAAAATATATAAATTAATAAAAAATAATTAATGTAATTGAAAAATTATACAAATCTTATAAAAAAAGACATTTAAAAAATAATATTATTAAATACAGTAGTAGCTAATTAAGATTAGCTTATGCTTTAAACCGTGAACAGTTGTTTTTTTTTTTTGCTCATATAATATTTGAGATCGGAGGAGGGAGTAATATTTATTGCCTTGGTTTCCTCTTTCTATAAATTAAAAGATTAAAAAAGAAAATTAAAAGTATAGCTAATATTTCAAGAATATAAAAAAAAAAGTATCATCTTTCTTCTTTTTCTATTAGAGATGAGTGGTTTAAAACTATTTTTTAGTTTAAAATTATCCCTTTAAATTATTTTTTCTCTTCATTTTATCTACATAAGTGATTTCTTCATAAATTTAGTTTTTCTTTCTTATTTTTTTGATGTGATTTCGTCGTGATTTGTGTGTGGCGCTTTTAAATTTTCTCATCTTAGTGCGGTGCATTTTCCGTTTTAGTGCAATATTCGTTTTGATTTATATTGACATAGTAGTTTTGATCGATTACAAATTTCAATTAGTAACTTTGGTGTCGTCAATGTTACATATCCAAAGGCATAAGTCAGACACTTGAATTTTTTCATATTTGTAGTCATGTTGTCGATTTGTGCTATGTTGCCGTTTTACGCTATTAACTTGAATATTGTAAGTTTGTACGTAGATTCATCTTTTATGTTTTTAGCTAATTTAAATTTGTATTACATCAATGTATTCTACTATTTGAATCAATAAATATTATTTTTTTAATAAAAAACATAAATTTTATTTTTTAAATTTAATAGTTTTCACGGTTGCACCATATAAAAACAAAAGATAGGTCGATAGAAACATTTCGATAATATATCACACATACAATATATCTCATTTCAATGAAAGCCAAAGGATAGCATGCAATAATATACCGCACATATAATATACCTATACCATACACATATACTAATCTACTAGGTAATTATTTGGAGAAAGTTAAATGTTACTTACACTAACTATATATAGCTCATGTACATGCATGCTTGAATCTGATACCATATTAAGCATTTAATTTTCATATAATAATGGTGAATACAGTACAGGGACTTATCCAATATTGCAAACTCAAAATTCTTCCTCAAACTTCATTCTAAAATACTCATTCAAATAACAAAATACACCCCTTGACTCATAAAGATCACATATGGAAGGGTTAAAACTTAACTTACGTACCCAAGAATATATATGATGGACAATTGATAAGGAACAACCAGAATTTCATGACTTTAGCTCGCTGAAGAAACACATCCAAGGCCTAACAATTCAGATTCAATAGAAACAAATTTGGAATTAATCTGGGATCAATAACAAAGCATAACCCAAAATTAAATTAGTGCATAATAACTATATATATACACTAATTTTTAGTGCCATATGAAATATACATGTCCTGATATCATGATTATAAATTGCAAAATATAGATAAATATATTGTTACAATCATAACATAATTGTAGATACTTCAAGTTCTTGCGAGTATTGTCCCATAGACAACAATTTAAAACCATGATTGTCTTGCCTAGATAGTTCAATTGGTGAGTTAAAGAACATTTAAAGATATAAAGAGTTTGATCTCTGCTACTAACATTTTCTCATCCTCACTAACAAATTAACCACTAACATTTTTTTATTAAAAAAATTTAAAACCATCATTGTAGTATTGCAAGCCCCTTTTTGAAATAAATAAATAATAAAAAAAAAGAACAAGAGACTAGCTGTAGTTATCCAAGGCCTAGCAACATATATATTCAGCTTCAGGACATTGAATGAAACTTAGGAATTGAGATCAATAACAAAGCATAACCCAAATTTAAATTACTAATTTGGAATGAAAATATAACTAAAAAGAGTATCTAAAAAGTTGATGTATTTTGTCTTTAATTTTTAATTAAATAGATCTACTTTTTTGATAAATTTTTTATTTATATTTCACTCTGGAGATTAAATAGATCAACTTTTGAGATAATCTTTTTGCTTATATTTTCATCCGGGAAAGAGTAATGCATAAGAAAATATATATATTTTTTTTTAAAAAATCCCATAAAACCTAATACAATTTGTATAACTCAAATTAACAAATGCTGTGTTTCAACTACAACTCTAAAAGGAATTGCAAGTTTTCTAGTACAAAGAAGATCAAACCTTTTAGGAAAACAAACTGAAGCCCATCTATATATTTAGATCATGATTCTAACTGGGATTGTAGTTGTAATGATTCTTAATATCATGAAAAGATACAATCTACAATTACCAATAGAATGTCGGAGGTAAAGAAGAAATATTTTGTTCCGTTAATCTAACGACCTACAATATTCAATTGCACCTAAAACATAAAGAATTAAATTCCACAAATTACATATAAATGTAGTTGATGCGACTGCAATCACAATCACAACATAATTGAGAGACTTTAAAAAATAAATTTTTACAATTGCAGTTACAAATAACAATTTAAAATAATAATTGTGGTATTGACCAACCCCTTGTTGAAAAAATGTACAAGGAAACTTTTTACCTTATATTGTTAGATATAAAGAATTGTATAAGAGTTGGAGTACCTTGTGTACTTCATTTAATAAAAATTTTGGTTATAAAAGAAAGTTGTGAAAAATGCAACAATACATATATATAGTATGGACAGATGCCTTGCATTGCAGTGTTAGGTAGTGGAAAGACTGTTTCATGTACGGAAATCAGAAATATATAGACACACATAACAACAAGAAAATGGACATTCATATTATGTGAAATTGGATATAAAAATCAATAAAAATTGTTAGAGTAAGACAATACTTTAAGAAAACAAGAGATTTTGGGTTCTAGAAGACAACATCAGCATACAAGACTCATGGAAAAAGCATCTAAAATTTTCTTAATCCATATATAGATCTTGAATCCTTTTTCCTCCATATATATATATATCTAATTTCACCAAAAAAATATATTTTAGTTGAATTTAATTTAAATGCTTGAACTTAATTTATATTATTTGTAGTAGTAGTAATATCGTTCATGGAAGCCACATTAAGGTCGTGCGAATACTAAAAGAAGTAAGATCTTGTATGCAAAATATGTTAAAATAAAAAATATATATTAAATATTGTTCCAAAAAATAAAATAAAATATTAGGAAATGAAGGAAACATGATAGTATTGTCATCTTGCATAAAGAAGCGACAAACATAAAACTGATGAAAGACATTACCAGCTAGTCACTCCACTGTATGTTCATTATAAACAGAAAAAAATAATAATACAAAGTAAAATATTTATTGTTTCTTCAAAATTTATAGCAAGTATAGCTACAAATATACATAAATACAATTTAGGGTTTTGAAGTTTATGAATTAGGGTTTGATACGGAATCAAATGTAGATGCATTTGCATAAATGAAAATAAAACATTTTATAATTATACTTTAAAATGAATTGAACTGTGGCTTGATGGGATTGATGATTTTTCATTTCTTGCTACAGAAAATTCTACTAGTAGAGACGGCTCAACTATACCGAATCTACAAACTTGTTTGTTAATTAATTAATTATTCAATTGTGTCCCTGTTAATGTAGATAATTACAATGTTAATTATTAAAATCACACCTTTCTTTTCCATGTCAATTTTTTAAAAGAAAAAATCACAAGAAAAATTTATAACATTGAGTTGAGATATTGAAGATTCTCTATTTATCTATAATTTTTTTAAATGGTTTTAAATTGTGATCGCTATTAAATTCTATTGTGAATTTTAATATTGTTAAAAAATATACAGAAAATTGCAATCGATGTGACAACAATTGTGCGTAGTTGCAATACAACTATGTAGATATTTAAAACTTTTTTATTTTAATAAAAATTGCAGATGCAGACCGTAATTTAAAACTAGATTTTTATATATTTTTTTCTAAAATTATGTTGTTTATATATAAATAATAAATATATAAGAAAAACTTACCATATATGTTGATGAAGAATCCAACAAGAGGGGAAAATATAAACTTCACTACATAGGTAAGTTTGAGGTATCCCCATTATGTTTAATTGCAATTCTCTTCTTCTTTTTCTTCTTGTAAGGAATTCCTCTTGCTTTAGCTTGAGAGTCTCTCACTTCACGAAGATAGATTCTTATGGAACCACTAGCAAAAGGATTAGTCTCAGGTAATCCTCCATTTTCTTCATAAGCAGCTCTTAATCTTCCAATAAGTGCATCAAGGCTTCCCCAAGCTTGTTTTAGAGGACAAGTACAAGGACCAGGTGGTTCAACTTGACCAAAAAAGAGACAACCTTGTAAGTGCACTTTGGTTTTTCCAAATTGATCTAAGTACCTTAGAAACTCAAGAACATGGTTTGAGTTACACTGTGAGAGTGCAACTGGTGGCCTTTGATTCCTTAAGTATTGTCCAAAAGTGTTCCAATCTCTTCTCTTTTGAGATTCGTATCGGCTAAGTGGTAACTGTTGTTGTTGTTGCTGCTGTCGTCGTTGTTGATGATCGCCACCGCTGGTGGCATCACCTATTGTTGAAGTGGAAGATCTTGATGATCCTTCTACTATGTCTTTTCCTTTGTTGGACATATCTTCTATAAAGATTAAATCATTTGGTGTATTTCTTTATTATGAAAGGGAAGGTTTTTTTTTTTTTTT